>JAGWCC010000674.1:0-635886 GCA_022651775.1 Drusus annulatus | reverse complement strand
CAAAAGATTTTTTTATTTGTTTTGATATGTGTCATAACCAAATTAAATTAATATAAAATTAAAATTAAAAGTTTATTTGCGGAGTTCCAGAGGGGAAAAAGCATCGCCCTGGGAAAAAACCTTTTTTTTTTGGCTTTAAAAATTTTATTTTTTTAATTTTTTTTAAAGAAAGAAAAACATTCCGGGTTACGAATAACCTGGCAATATTTGGAAAACTCCTACGCCATCATAAAAGCGGAAGATGTTTTTTGTGCAATGATGGAGGACTTATCCAGCGAGGAATTAAACGCACGACGCCCGGGGGGGAACCGACGCGTTTGTCCACCAGCTACCGCCCGGTTATTATTGATATTATTTAAATAATTAAATATTCAATTGATACAATTTAATAATAAAAACAAGAACAAAAAAGGTTTTTTTAAAAAAAAACAAGTTAAAGCAGTACAAGTCCCTTTTTTTTTAAATTTAACTAGGGGATTGTACTTCTACCACTTTCAATAAAAATAGGTTTTTTTTTTTTTTGTCTAATAATATTTTTTTTAAGTCATAGATGTGTATGAGGTAGAATCTTTTCCCCATAATCTGAGAATACTTTTCGGTACTGATTTTAAGTAATACGCAATTTAAATTATTCGTAAAATGAAAGGAATAAGTTAAGGGAAAAATTTTATAAAATAAAAAACCGTCAATTGATACAAACTTTTTTTATTTAGTTTTAAAGTATTCAAAATTAATAAAAAACCAAAGTAATATTGGGTTGTATTTAAATTAAGAATTAATTTATGTTTTTAGCGTTAACTATTTTTTTTTTTACATGAACACAAAAATTTAAACTCATTAAATTTTTTGTAAAAACAATCACTTAGGGGGGACCCGTTTAAAAAAAGAAAAAAAGCTTTTTTAAAAACCGATAGAAAAGGGAAAAAGAAAGATATCTTTCCTTTTTTTTTTTTTTAGGGGAAATGCCCCAAGAGTCCTAACTGCCCCCAACCGTCTGACGGAGATATGGGACCCCAATCGGGAGGGAGGCGGGGTGGGAAAAGTAGATGAGGAATGGATCGGGGAACGGGTTAAATCTGGTCACCAAAAAACGGCTTAAGCTTTTTGCAACCTTGATTTTAATTTTCTTTCACCAGGGCGATAAAAGACACCACTCTGAAACGTGCCGCAAATATTTCAAATTTTTTGGGAAATTTAAATTTTTATGAGAAACTAATTAAATAAAAGTTATTGGCGAGCCGGGGCCCCACCTTTTATCCGTAGTCGAGGGCTTACCCCCTGACCCCAAAAATTTTAATTGTCCAAAAGATTTCAAATTTCTTCCTATTATTCGTTATTTGATTTTAATTTTGTTCTCCCTTTTGTATGTATATATAACCGCACACTTTGTATTTTTTTTTTAGAATTTGTACCCCGGTGATAATTTGGGGGGAAAGCAAAAAAAAAATTAAAATCCAAGTCTTACACAAAGTTATTTTTTTATATTTTAAATTGTTGAGTTTGCGATTTGTCCAAATTTTTAAAGATAGAGTGGGAAAGAGTTTAAGATGAATGAAAAGGTCCCCCCAAAAAGCCTTGGGTTCTGTTGAAAAGTGATTTCTAAGAAAGAAAATCGAATTTTTTCTTTTAAAATTTTTTCCCTTGGGCTTTTTTCTTAGAAGGTTGATAGAAGTAAAAAGGTTTTTCCACCAAAAAGATCCTCCCTAAAAAAAATTTTTAAAAAAAAACCGATTTTAAAAAAGGGGAATTTTTGGGAAATCCGAAAAAAGAAACCGAGGCGGTGTGCGGTAAAACATGACGACCGTGTTAAAAAAAGTGGGTAAGAAGAGGAGCAAAAACCCCTTAATGGAGGACTAACGTTGTTGGCGCAAAAAAAAAAAAAATCCGAAGAAGCGAAGCTAGCAGTCCAAAAAGGAGTGTTTTAACCTACCCCCGGGTTTAGGGCCCAGTGAGGCATGGAACGACAAAGGAATGATGAAAGTGATGGGGTAAAATTTTTAAGTATCACCCTGGGGGGAAAACCACCATTCAGTATCGAATCGTTGCATGAAATGGCACTAGCCGTGTTTAGTGACCAGATCTGAATAGCCAGATATTTCCCCAACCTTCCTTTCCCAATTTTCCCCTTTTTCCCCCCCCAGACTTTCACCCTCAAAAAAATACCCTTTTTGGGGGAAACCCCAATTCACTGGCCCCAGATGGTTGGGGAAAAAGTTGAGACTCTTGTGCGGTATTAAATTTTAAATTTTTTTTATTTTTTTAAAATGGATTTTCACCCCACGAATTCCAGTTTAAAAAATTAAAAATACCAACTTTTTTTGACAAAAATATCAGAAACAGGTTTTGCCATGAGGTTTTCCCAATTTAACCCTTAATATTTGTTTTTCATCTCTCCCTTCCCGCCCCCTTTGGGATTGTTGAATGTTGGGGTTTGTTTAAACCTTATCAACATAATTACATACTCTTTAAAAAATGAATTTTTTTTAAAAAATCAACACGTTCTTTCGCCGTGCGTAATTAACTGATACGGTGTCGTTGTCAAATACATTCTAAGGCAATTCTTTTAAGTCACCTCTAATGGCCGTGTTCATCGAGTAAACCGAGCGACCGCTCAAATGAAACTTGATTTAAGCGAGCAATATCGGTGCCACCAATAAAGACTCAGTTGTACACATTAAGTTAAGCCATTTCTTTCATGATGGAATTTCTAAGCTCAAACTAACGTTTGCGCCGATTAACGTAATCATTTTATTGACCGTGTTGAACAAAAAAAAAAGAACATTGATGTATGCATTCCAGTACGTAAACAAAAAACAAGTCTTCACAATATTTAGAGTCAATTATTGAAATATTTATAAATTGGATGTTTTTGCAGAAATTAGCGCCTCACGCGGCGACTGAGCGAACTATGCTCGACACACGCTTATCGTATTAATACTATCAGATGTTTGATTCGTTGTTTTTGGGCAACCGCTCAGTGACAAAATGTTTGTTGTATAAATTGAGGTATTCTTGACTGAGTGTTCTCTCAGTTTAGATTTGTGAAAGTGATCGTGGAGGAGGACCGCCATACAACTTTTTCCTTTTGGGGACAAATTTTTTGTTTATTTACATTCATACATCGTCTTTATTTCATATTTTTTGTTATTTTTGACTTCTTCACACGAACCCGATTGGGGTTTGATTTATTTTTATAAAAAAAAAAAAAAAAAAAAAAAAAAAAAAAAAAAAAAAAAAAAAAAAAAAAAAAAAAAAAAAAAAAAAAAAAAAAAAAAAAAAAAAAAAAAAAAAAAAAAAAAAAAAAAAAAAAAAAAAAAAAAAAAAAAAAAAAAAAAAAAAAAAAAAAAAAAAAAAAAAAAAAAAAAAAAAAAAAAAAAAAAAAAAAAAAAAAAAAAAAAAAAAAAAAAAAAAAAAAAAAAAAAAAAAAAAAAAAAAAAAAAAAAAAAAAAAAAAAAAAAAAAAAAAAAAAAAAAAAAAAAAAAAAAAAAAAAAAAAAAAAAAAAAAAAAAAAAAATGATTTTTCCTCTTTTTAATTTTGGAAAATCTGATTTTGGGGAATTTTTTTGGGAACTTAGCAAAATTAAAAAAGGGGGCCGAAGGATTTTAGGGCCTGAATCAGGTGGAAAAGGTTAGAGAAAAACACCCCATTTTTCCCTTAAAATAATGTTTTAGTTTATTTGAAAAACCCCCTTTTCCAGTATTGTTAAAACAACTAACAACACCCCTTTCCCCCCGCAGGGGAGGAGGAGGACCGCCACAACCTTTGGCTTTTTTTTTTTCATCATCTCTTTAAATTTTTTTTTTTTTTTTCACACGACCTGTTTCGGGATTTGATTTATTTGATGGGCCCATGTCTTTTTCGGGGGTCCCCCGACTTCTTTTTCCATACACTTTCGCATCAAAATTCTTTCACACAAATATAAACATATGACCCAAAAAAAAATCTGTTGAGTTAGTTATGTTTATCGATAACAAATGGGGGGGAGCGCCGAGACGTGGGAGAGGAAAACATGTTTTCTTACGGAATGGTGGTGCTTATTTGAGAGAATTGTTCCCTTTCTGGCTTTGGTTTACGTCGTAAAACCCGAAGAAAGTGATTTATCAAATTTAAGAGTGCCAGTAAAACATGTGGCCTTCTCTCTGCATAAGGCTCTGCTCTGAGGTTGATGGCCTATTTTGGTGGTGAGGTCAATGAACTGACGGTCTTGATAATCCTTCTGCTCCAAGTAGGCTCTCGGATACTAGCTACAACAAATGTCGGATTTTCCGGCGTAGATGCATACTTGTACGTTGACATTTGTTATTTCCAGGATGCAGCGAAGGTTAGTAGGTGTACTTGGAAATTTACTATGACATTCTTGTCCATTGGGGCACAAGTGTGTCATACTCAACCACAAAAGTACTCAAGGATTTTTTTGCTGTTGTTATAGAGATGGCATTTGTCAAGTATCGTCGGAGTGTTGTTGTCGTCGGACAAAAACATAATAACATTTATTACGCTGTGGAAAAACCATCCATTTTATAAGAAAGTACTGAAAATCCTTTGTTACCGGAGCACAGAATGTTCCACGGATAAATACATTTTACAGCCTTTTAAGTTGTTACTGAGCTGCGATAGTCAGGTACATTCTTCTGCCCACAGGCGACCTAAAAAAAAATTTTAACTAGTTACGAGCTGACTTTTTTTAATATTGTTTTATGTAAATTATTTTTACGAGTTTCGCGGCGTAACGGTAAGATCTTTGAATCTGAGCCCAAAGGTTGGTATTTAATACCTGGTGAAGTTAAAATGCTTTTAGGTTTTTATGGGTGCCTACCAAACAACAAAATAGTGTTTTTAAAATATTGGTAGCTACCTAATTAGATTTTCGATATTAAAGTTAGTCAAAAGAAGATAAATTACAAATGATTCAACTTACAGAATATTTTATTTCCTACAGTCTACATTAGGCATAATATAAAACCTTTTTTTGATATCCGACTCTCGACATTAAAAGTAAAAGAAATGGGCTGCAAACTCCTTAAAGTCCTGCGAAAATCGTCCTGAAGTTTTTTTGTGGAAAATCAGCTCAAAGGCGCTGCACAAATATTAATTCCTAGGCTATCTCTTATAACCTTAGAGTATATAGAGTGGTATCAATCCAAGGCAGTGTAGTCAGTTTTTGATGATTTTTACCTGACTCGGCGGACCTGGGCGTGGCTAAGACTAAGGCTAGGGTATTTATACATCCATTCATATCACATATCGACATAACGTTTTTGTTTATTCGTATCACCACTTTTTCACAGTATTGAAATCAACAAAAATATAGCATCTAACCTAAAAAACCGTTTCGATGTGTCAAGTTTAGTGGCATGGTAAAAAATGTGGGCGGAGTCCCGCGGTGACCCAGGAGCCCAAGATTATTGTGAGAGTACATAGAAGTGGAGTATTATATTTGTTGTCTCCCTTCTCTTTCATGGTGTACGACGTAAAACCCGGAGAAAGTGATTTATCGCAAAGTTTGTATCGGTTGTGTAAAAATGATTAGCTCTCTCTCCATACATTGTTTCTCCAAGCTTTTAACTAACTATAGATACCTATCAATTATAATAATATCAGTTCTGCGGGTGAATTTTATGTTTTTAGCGAATATTGCACAAAGAGCCCCAACTGCTCACAAACGTCTAGAGCCCGTGAGACTATGGCATCTCAAATTACGGTATGTGGAGAGGCTTAAGGTAATGGGAAGGGAAAATAGATGGTGTAGAAGAAGGTCGGGAAGTACCTGGCTATTCGGATATGATCACCAAATACGGTTAAAAACTATATTTCAACCAACGCTTAGATTCTGAATGGTGCTCTTTCGCCCGGTGATACTTAGAGTATTTTACTACCTTGAACGTGCCGCAAATATACTTTATATATTACCCATGAACTAAATGTGTTATGACAAATTAATTAAATTAAAGTTATTTGCGCACGCCGGGTTTGAACCCGCGACCTCTGGATTCTTAGTCGAGCGTCTTACCACTCAACCACGGAGGCCGTTGATGTAGTAATAATATAATAATTGTAATAATAGCATCGAGCAAGTGCACTATGCACTATGTAAGGAGGGATTATAACAAAAATTGAAAACAGAGATTAAAAACCCCGGGGCCAAAAAGGGAAAATTTTTTTTAAAGCCCAATTTTTCCTGTCTGGGAATTTAAAAAACTATGTGGGGAATCGTGTAAAACTTTTGGGGTTTAAAAAAAAAGGGGCCAATTTCCCCCCTTTAAAATAAAAACCAACCCAAAAAATTTTTGGGGGAGTTTGGGAAAAAAGGGATGAAACTTAAAATGGTTGGCTTAGATTTTCCGGGGTTGGAAAAAAAATTAAAATTTTTTTGGTGTCAAGTAAATCCCGAAGGGCGAAGAAAATAATTGGTGCCAAACTTGAAAAATTTTGGGAAAATTTTTTATTTTTTGGACCGGGGTAAAAACCGGGAAAACTTGTTTACCGGAAATGGGAAACCGGGCCCTTAAAGATTTAAAACCAAATTTGGAATTGGCAAAAAATTGGAACCACAAGGGAAAACCAATTTGTCTGACCCCGCTGGGGAGCCAATTTTCAATACAAACCCAAAAAATTTATAAAAATTTTTTCTTGGCCTGCTCCCGCAAAAAAAAAGGGTTCCCCTTTATAAAAATTTGGGCCTTTTCGCAAAATCCAAAAAACGGGCCCTTTTTGACGTTTTAAAAATGACTTCCAAAAAAAAAAGGGGAAAGAGGCGGGGTTCCTCAATTTTAGGAAGGGAAGGGGAATAAGAAAATTTAAATTCCCCCTTTGGGATTTCCCAGCAAAAAAGTTTTCAAAGAAAATGAGGGGGAAAAAATTTTTATCAAAAAAGGGGTTTTGTATTTGGAAAAAAAAATTTTTCAAAAAAGAGGAAGGGGTTAGAATTGGGGTTAAATATGTTTGAAAGGGTAAAAAAAAATTTTCCTTTTTTGCCACGCCCGGGGGAAAAAAAAGGGGAAAACTTTAAAAAATTCTCCCCCCGGGGCCAGCCCGGACCAAATTTTTGGGCAAACCGGGGAAAGGGAAAATTTCCCGCATCCCCCTAAATTTAATTCCCCTCCTTGGACCTCTCCGTGGGCCCTCGCCTCAATTATTTCTTTTTGGGACCACCCGCCTGCCCCTTTAACGGCCGGACCCTTTCTTTTAAACACCCCAAAGCTTTCCTTCCCCTTTGGGGGAAAAGAGAACCCCCCCAAAGTCAACCCTGGCTCTTTTTTAAACGCCCCCTTTTGGATTTCCAGATCCCCTTCAATTACATTTTTTGGTGCAGGGAAAACCCCCTCCGGTAAGCGGCCTTTAACACCGGGATCCCGGGTGAACCCGGCTCAAGGGGCCCGCCCCCCGGTTTGGGAAAGGGGGCCTCAAGGAAACCGAAACCTTTACAAATAAAATCCCCCTTTGAAATTCCCTCAAAGGGGGCCCCCCTCTGGGACCCCCCGTTTAAAAGGAGACTGGAAAACCCCCCGGTACCCTTAAAGGGAGGAAACCCCCCAGCGGACAGCAGCGCCCGGGCCCCGGCACCCCCGGGCCCCCCGGGTGTTAACCGAAAGGGAACGGAGAGCCCAAAGGGGAAATTTAAAATTTCCCGGAGAATTAGGGCCTTTTAAAACAGGCCCTTTGAGGAAACCGCCCAAAATTCCAACCCCCAAGCGGCGATAACGATGGGGGAAGGGCCCTCTGGGCGGTTGCAGCCCCCCCCCCCCCCCCCCCCCCCCCCCCCCCCCCCCCCCCCCCCCCCCCCCCCCCCCCCCCCCCCCCCCCCCCCCCCCCCCCCCCCCCCCCCCCCCCCCCCCCCGAAAACGGCGGCTCCGGGGCGGCGGCGCAGAGAGCCCACCCCTTTCCGGCGCGGCCGCTAAACCGGCGTTGGGAGCGAGGGGGGCCCAAACCAACACGGCCCGGCCCCCCACCGATGCCAAACCCGGCCCAGCCAGCGGTACTCCACTGCAAAATGCGAGCAATTTTTCCCTTTCAACAAAAAACGGCTCGCCAAAAAAGGGGAACTGCAAATAGGGGACGGCCCCGCTTTCCCAAATTGCCCCCGCACTGGCGGAGGTTTTCCCTTTCCGGAAAAAGGGCCCGGGCGGAAACCCGGGGCCCCAAGGGAATACCAAGGATGGCGTCTCAATTGCGCGGCAATCGAGGGGGCTAAAGATTTGCCGCTCTTTTTCCCCCGGGGACGGGGAAATGGCCACCCCGGAAGGCTCAATTCTATCAATCGACGGGACGGCAAATGACGGAGCCAGAAAACCTGATGGGCTTCCAAAGGGCGTTTTCAAAGGGGAAAGGGGCCCGGGAGGCGGTCAGTTCCCTCCCCCCGGGGGGGCCCCGATGGCCCCGGAGATCAGGGAAGCCGGGAGCATGATTGGGAAGCCCCTACCCATCGCCCACGGTAGATGGAGAAAGTGAGGCGGCCCCGGGCTTTTTCAGCGAAGTGCCTAAACCGGGGCCCCTTTTTGTTGATTTTTCCCGGGACGGTGCAAAAACCCCGGTTGCACGCTCAAAACCCGGGCACAGTGATCCGAAACCCGGCCCCATTAAACAAATTTCGCCCCCCAAGATGCCGCTCGCCCCGGGGAAGAGTTTGGGGGGTTCACCACGGGCGGAGCCTTTGGGCCCCCCTTTAAACCCGGCACCCTTTTAAAACCTGACGAACGCGATCCCCGACCCGGGCCCTTTTGCCGAGCCCCCCCGAGAAATTCGGCCGAACATTTCGAACGACCCGGGGAGACCGCGCCGGAAAAGGGAATTCGCCAAGGGGGGAAGGGGTGAAAATGCCCCCCCGTCCCGGGACCCCGCACACGCTGTCGAAGTCCCCCCCAAATTTGTGCGGAACCTTTTCCCGTCCGGTGGGAGTTAGTAAAAAACAAAAAATTGTGTCCCCGGGTTTGGGATGGGACACATCAAAAAAATGTGCAAAGTAAAAAGTGAGCTGCGGGTTGGAAGGGCCGGTTTACACCACCGTTTGGCATGATTTGGGATCCCGGGCCCCGGGGCCTTTACAGTCAGGGAATTTTACGGGAGGCGTAATAAAGGGTGTTAAACCCCCCCTTTCCCGGTGCCCTTTGGGGGGCCCCAAAAGGGGCAAGTTCAAGTGCACGCGCTGCTCGATGAGGGGTCAACCGTGACCTCATCGACCCCTTGAAATCGCTGACGAAACGGGCCACGGGGCCCATTTGCGGTCTACGCAAAATTTGGCCAAAAGGGGATTTTTGCCGGCGAAAACCATCCCGGCGGACAATGGATATCAGGGGGGAGGGGAAAACCTTCGCGGTGAAGGTTTAAAACAGTGCGGGCGCCAAACTTGCCCCCAATAAGTGGGAGCCGGCCGGTAAAACCCGGGTATTACTGGGGCAAGACAATGCCAGCCCAATTGTCTTTCCCGGGGGAGGTGCGGGGAAGAGCACGATAAAAGCCTCGGCCCCCCCACGGCGCTGGGGTGGATCACCAAAGGCGGAGCCCAATTTTTCCCCCAAGACTCCCCTGAGCCCCCAAAGAAACGGAAAAAGCGGAGCAGAGCAGCGTATAACCGCGTCATCAAGAAAATTTTCCCTGCCGTTTGGGGGTGAGGCGACCGCCCGCAAAAAGGGGGTTACGATCCGGGGGGATCGAATAATGGAAAACAACTAAACCAAACGGGGGGAAAACAAAGGGGGGGACTGGGCTTTTCTGGCGAGAAGACGTTTCAAGCCCCCGATAACAGGGAATGCGCAATGAACCGGCTAATGTCTCTAGAACGCAAGCCGGGGCGAGAGACGGCCCGCCTTTGGGAGTGGCCCCAAAGCGAAAAATAGAATCCCAGTATCCCGGGATATGCGAGAGAGCTTTTCCGCGGTCAAAAAAACCGGGGAAACCGGGAAAATGGTAATTTAAATTGGGGCAAAACCCAAACAAAACCTTTGGAAAAAAACGGGTAGTTTTTGATGGCGGCCCCCAAACCAGGTACGTTTACCAAACGACAAATTTTTAAAAAGGGGCCCGACCTTTCCGTCATCGGAAACCTTTTCGCTTTCCGGGGAAAGGGGACGCAATTAACGGCCATAAAACAAAATGTTCCCCCAAACCAAAAATGGGGAAGAGGGCGGTGGAAATTTTTTGTGGGGACCCCAACAATTAAGAGGGAACCAAAAAAAACAAAACGCTCACAACGGAAGGAGTATGCCAAATTTTTGGGGGTCCCCAATTGGAAAGACCCCGGGCCCCCCGCCAACGCTCCTTCAAGGAGGGAACGAGCCCCGATATTGGGGAGGGGGCCGCCCCCCTTTAATCGGTTCCCAAATTTACAAGGGGGAATTGTTTCCCGGGAAAAATCGGGGCCACCCAACCAACGCCCCACCCAAAAGGGGGTTTGAATTTTAACGGGGGCCCGGGGGGGCGTTTGGGGCCCGGAAAGGGGGCCCGACGAAAATTCCCGCCTTTGGAATTGGCGGGGCTGGGACGAAATAAAAACCCCACAAAAGGCCCCCAAGTTTTTTCCCCCGGGGGGCTTCGTTCGGCCCACAACAAAATGTGCCAAACGGGGGGCCCGTTTTCGCAAAAAAAGGAGCCCCTTCCCCCAATTTTGGAAAACGGCTGTTGGTTGAAAAAGGGGGGCCTTGGCGTTTTTTGCCCCACCCAAAAAAGACCAACCACTTTTGGGCTTGGGGATGCTTTTCGGGTTTTTTTTTTGAAATGCCCAGGTGAGAAAAGGCCCAAAAATTTTTGCCCGCTTAAGTGTAAAGGGGGCCCGGGAACCCAAAAAATTGGATAGAGTACAAAAATTATCCCGGCGCCCCGGCTCCATTGGGGAAATCCAGGGAAAAAGTGGAAAGTTCCCACCACAGCGCCTTAGGACCCCGGCCCCCTTTAATATAACCCCCCGGGAAAACCCGGGGGTCGAGGCTTTAAAAGGAGGGGCCCGGGGGCCCCGAACCAACCCTGCAGACTGGGACAAAAACCAAAAAAAAAGGGTGGGCCTCCCGCCGGAAAAAGGGGATGGGGTTTTCGGCCCCCCCTTCTAGTTACGGAAAACCCAAACCCCCGCCCGGGTTAAATTTTTTGGGCCCCGGCCCCAAAACAAGGGAAGGGGAAACTGTTCCCCGGAAAAGGGCCCCCCCTACCGGCCGCAAGGTTGGGTTCCACAGGGGTGCGGTTCTTCAAATGCCGGGCCTCGAAACGGGGGCCCCTCGAAAAAAGGGCCCGGGGCCGGGGAGGAAAAATTTTCCCGGGGCCGGCCCTGTTCCCCCGGGCCCCAATTCCAAACACCCCCGGGCCCCCCAAAAACATTTGGGTTTGGGGGGGCCCCCTTCCCAAACCCGAGGGGGAAACAAAATGACTTCCAGCCAAATAAAAAGGTACTGCCAAAAAGGGGGTTGGGTTTTAGCCTGGCCCCCAAAGCCGGCGGTAATAAAAAACTTTCCCCGACCCCCCCAAAGGGAGGCCAAAAACCCCCCTTTCCACCCCGGGGGCGCCCGAAGAAAAGGGAAAAATTTAGGTGATGTAAAGGTTGGGGGTTAATTCCCGGCCAAAAGGAAAACCCGTGAGAAAAAACTGGGGCCAACTGAAAAAGGGATGGGAAAGGGGGGGGAGGTTTATCCTGCCCCCCCCCCCCGTCCCCATGGGGGGGCAGGTCCGGCCAAGCGGGCCTACCGCCACCTCGGAGAGGGCGCCCCGCGAAGAGACGCCACAGCAATGGCGGGGGGGCCGGGAATTCCTGAAAACAGGCCGCCAACACCATCGGTCGACCCCCCTGACGAGGAGCCACTACACCAAATCACTTCCTGGGGGGCAGGACACAGACCCTGCCTGGGGCGCCGAGGAGACCGTCTGCCTTCCCAAACAGTGGGGATAGGCCAAAAGCTGGTTTATATTTTTGGTTGGGAAACCGCCCACCCCCGCCCCGAAAGTGGCAGCAACCATCCCCGCCAATAAAGAAGGATGACCCGACTGGGATGGACCCCCCGCCCCCCATGGCTCCCCCCAATAAACCTGGGCCAAAAAACGGTTTAACCGTGAGGGTCAAAAACCCAATTAAAACGGGCCCGGGGGATAAAATCGGCGTCCTCTTTTGGGAGCCCTGAGGCCGCCCCGCGGAGCCCCCCCCCGCCCCCCCCCCGGGGGGTCACCTTTTCCAAAAAAACCGCGCCCGGGGCCGCCGGACACCGCCGGAACCCAGGGGCACACACGCCCCCCGGGCGAGCAGGGGAAGAGCCCCCACGGGGGGGTGTGTCGGGCGGAATTCCCCGACAGCGGCGCTTTTAAGGGGGGGGGAAAAGATTTTCAATACAAATTGAAATTTTATAATTTTTTTATGTTTCCCCGGCCCCGTTTGGGCCCCAAAAAGAGACAAGAGGTTGGTTTTTAGGGTTTTAAACCCCTTTTGACCCAGGTGCGAATAACGCAAAAAGCGAGCGGCCCAGAGGGATCCTCACGACCGAGCTTTTTTAAATCCGCGACCGAGGAGAAAACCCAAACTTTCCGATTTTTAACGGGAGCCGGGCCCAAACACACGACCCAATAAATTATACCGTCGTAAAAAAGGCTAATTTAGCTAAAAAAAAAAAATGTAATTTCATATTTGTAAAAAAAAATTTTGGTTTGGGGTTGGGAATTAAGATTTTTAGTCCAAAAACGGGGACCTTTTTGTAATTTTGGTTTAAAAAAATGTATTTCTTAACTTAATAAAAAAAGATAAAAAAGTGTGGAGAAGGAGGTTGGGGTGATGTTTAAAAAGGGTAATTAAACCCATCCCAAAAATTGCCAGCAACCCGAAAGAGGGGAGAAAGGGCCCTTTTTCCCCAAAATTTTCTCCCCAAACCTGGGGCCCGGGCCCCCCAGCGCAATATAAAATTTCGCAAAACCAGGGGGAAGGCAGATCAACAGCATCCTCCGCCAGCATCATCTACCTACCTTGATTCCCCTTTCCGCTTTGACATCGCCTAAATTCCCTGCCTTTCTTTCTGACCATCGCCTGCCCCCTGGACCGCCTGGGCCACAACCCTTTTCCGGGCCACGCCGCAGCATCTTCATTTGAGAGCAAACCAGCCCCCCCAAGGAACCCTGGGCGACTTTTACAACGAGACGACCACTTGGGGCACTTCGCAGATCCCCGCCCCTATTATAGCTCTTAATTGTGTACCCGATCACGGTCGGCACACATTCACCTCACCGATAAACTTTTAGTTCTTGACTCTTCTTGTACAATTTTATTAAGGAAACAAATTACGAAAAAACCACATTTAATTAAGTCTTCTAATTCACGGCGCACCACACTTATTTTATATTGTTAGAAGATCAAACAAACTAGCAAAACGAACGAGCAACCCCCTTTTTTCACACAAAAACTCTGTTCGTCAACTTTTTCGAACTGTCGCCGTTTTGAATAAAACGGCGATAAAGTGAAATGGTTGGGTAGGTTAGGATTTGTATAGAAAACATGAAGGTAAGAACCTCACAAAGTAACACTTTGAAATCCAACAATATTATCGGACGTAGTTGTGTAGAAATCACTCAACCCCAAAAAGATGAAAATGAGAAAAAGGCATTTGAAAATATGATGAAAAAACCATTAATATGCGTAATCGGCATTTCTAATGTGAATATCAGTGTTTTTTTTAATGAGCATTAAAATAAATAGGTAATTTATAATCTATCAATTTGTTTACTAAAAAAATATATTTCTGCTTATGTTGTTATCCTACATTTTATGATGTTCTAATTTTAAATTTAAGTCAAATGTCTGCAATGTGCGTTAGTGACGGCCTCCATTGTCGAGTGGTAAGACGCTCGACTACGAACTAAAGGTCGCGGGTACAAACCCGGCGTGCGCCAATAACTTTTATTTTAATTAATATGTGTCATAACACATTTAATTCATATAAAATAATAAATGGTATATTTGCGGCACGTTCAGGTGGTAGACCACCATTCAGAATCGAAACGTTGCTCGAAATGGCTTCAGCCGTGTTTGGTGACCAGATCTGAATAGCCAGGTACTTCCTGACCTTCCTCTTCCCATCCCTCCCTCTACCTCCAGCCTCACAACACGCCCTATTTGGGGATACCATAGTCTCATCACTAAACTCTTGACGGTTGGGACCAATTGAGACTCTTGTGCGGTATTTTATTAAAAAAAAAAATTAAAAAAATTCTAAGAATCTATTGCATTTGGAACTTGGATGTTTTCAGCAGATATAAATCTCGGAATTTATCTATAAGAAAACACGAAAAACTCGATTTTGGAAAATTGTGGGTTGGACGCTTTCTGCGTAACTACGACCAAATTATGCGTCTGAGATTGCAGTAGGAACGTGGAGGCAGGAGCAACCAGGGAAATACCTTCCCCGACCCATTAACCCCTCGTAACCAGCAACGTGAGAATCGGTCGACTAGCAGGGGGGATTAGTCATGTGTGCCGGGCGGGGGAGGACAGAGAGAGTCATTAAAACGGTGAACGAAACAGGTTTCTGTCACCAGCCCTAGCAGACCAGACAGCGATTCGTTAAAAATAATAATAAAAAAAAAAAAGGTCAACCTTTTTCTTTTTATGCATGAATAATACCGCACAAGAGTCTCTTCTCCCAATCGTCTAGTGCGAGACTATGGAATCCCCGATAAGGAATATGTTGTGCAGCTGAAGGTACCGGGGAGGGAAGGAGAGATGAGGAAAGGAAAGGTTAGGAAGTACCTACCTATTCAGATCTGTGGTCGCCAAAAACGGCTGAAGCCATTTTCAAGCAACGTTTCAATTCTGAATGGCGTCTTTCACCAGGGCGACACTCAGTATCTACCACTCCTGGAACATAAATATACTTTATTTTATTTTATTTCAATGAAAATGTGTTACTGACACATATTAACTAAATAAATTTATTTTGCGCACGCCGGGTTGGAACCCGCGACTTCTGGATTCGTGGTCGAGCGTCTTACCACTCAATAGTATCATCAAGAGGCTGAACTAACAACTATCACGCTGTTTCCCCACTGGTAGGTAGAGAGGACGGACCGCCATACAACTGTGTCTGGCACACACTCCATGCTTCATTCTCCATTCATACATCGTCTCATACATACTCTTCTGTTATTCTGACTCTTCACATGGCCCGATTCAAGTATTTGGTTATGATCGTGCCATGTTTTCCCTGCTGTCCTTGACTTTTTTCTTCCATTCACTTTCATCATATATTCTTTTTCACACTCCTTTTCTTCGTTCATTCGCCCTAAACGCTCAAATTATTTAAGCGTCCTTTTTCTTGATCCTATTTTATTACCCTTTTATCAGCCTTGCATTCTTTCCGGATTTTCACATTTTTTAATATGGTCATACATGATTTTACAGAACATAAATCTCAAAGAATCTCACTTCCAAAAAGCATTCAGTCTAATTTCATCCTTCCCTTTGCCAGTCTAATGCCTCACTGCCTTATATCAGGGTTGGTATAAGCACTTCATTGTGGGACTGCTAGCTTCGCTTCTTTTGACATTTTTTTTATTTGCGCCAACAGCGTTCAGTCCCTACATTGGAGTTTTCTTAATGCACCCTTCTTTCAACATCCTTATCAACCTTTCCGTCTCTCGTAAACATACTTCCCAAATACACAAACCATCCACTTGCTCAAGTATAAGAAGGCTAAAAGCTCTACAAAATCTATGTGAATAATTTATCAAAGAAAATTGCTGTTCAATCATCACTTTACTAATAATTTCGTATCAATCTCCACTTTCAGAATGTCAGACTTGATATTTCAAGTCATGGTCTTAAATATTAGTACCAGTCTCAATGATTTTGTCATTCTTTACGACTTACCAAAAACCTATTCAGTCTTTGACTTGAATATTCTAATAGTTACAATAATATCAGGACTGAGTAATTTAGACACTCGCTTGTACCTAGATTGCATGCAGCTGGGTAATTTTTTCGCTGAAATAGTAGATATATTCAACTGCACTGAATCTAGTTACAAAGAAGTCTAATATCAGACCTCTTTCAAAAAATTAACGTTAAATTTAACATTATAACATTTCTATTAAGTCATATTTTGAACGCTAATCATGTAGTCCGTGTTATTTTTTATATCACTATTAATTTATATTATGTATTACAGTTATGTAAAAAGCATATAAAGAACTTATATAATTAAATAAATAAGTTAGTTCTATTTTGTCATTGCTTCATTCAAATATTATTTATGTTCTGTTCATTCTCTATTGCTTTTTTTCCCGTTTCGTGTTATTTATTTTTTGTAATTGGACAATGGTTCGTTACTTTATAAATAAATAAATAAATGACATCCGAAATCCATAAAATTTTTCCTCTGTACACTGTTCATTAGTTATTTGAAAATGTATTGTGTACGTTTTATAGATAGAATCAAATTCTACGGACACAGCACTGCCCTGATACGGTTTTAAGATAAGAGAAATGATAAATATTTATCCAGAAAAAATATTTTGAATTCTCATGCAACGGACCTGACCGAACGCCGTCTAAGTCGGTCAGAAATTAACTATTTATTTTTAATTTGTAGGACCTTATTGCGTTAAATGGACTTTTCGTGAATGGCTGCAGGCACAGGGCGTTAAAAAGTATCAGTTCAACAATGTGATGATTTTTACCAGCAATACTTGTTCCACTGTTGGATAAAAGTACTGTGACATATAGTGATATTACAATTGTAGGATTTGTAAAGGTGAATGTTTGCACCCTTCTTTTCAGATAAAATACTTAAGAAAATAATAAATCTGTCTAAAAAATAAAATATTTATAAAATTTCAAAACAAAAAATTGCCATGACCGAACATCTAACTACTATAATCTGCATGGAAGACAACTATGCTGACATTCCACCACCAACTAATCACAAAACCGGAGGCATAAATTCATTATATGTACTGAAAATAATGGAATTATGTATTTTTGAATTTTAAAATGTTACGTGCTCACATCACAACCGATGTTTCTATGGGGCTTTTAATAAAAAACATGATTGTATATAATACGAACCAACAGTACTATAGTAAATAATACTTATATGTACACATATAGGAAATAATATTAAATTGCAAGTCACAGTGAATAGGGGGATGCTGGGAAATAGTTGAACTAACTAAACACAGTTAGTCCAAGATAAGGAAAAACATGATGTTAGTTTTTTTTCAATTATGTTAAGGAGAGAGAGAATAAAATAAATATTTATTTGAAAAATTAATAAAATACGTGTTTTTTTAATTAGCCAACTGTTGATTTGTATTAGTATACTCACGCACTGGCTCAGCCTATGTGGACTTTTTTTGCTACGTGTACATTGTTTTTCTCATTGTGTTATTTCTTTTCAAGTTATCCTTTATAATATGTTTTTTTCTTCTTACTTAATGATCTTATTTTTGTAATCTTTTTCTTTTTATTTTTTCAAAAAATGTAAAAAAAGCAAATGATAAAAAAAAAACAAAATTATATGTGGAAGTAAAAGAAAAATATAATTTCAATGTCCAGTTTAGAAACATTCGTTAATGCATTACTTAATATGACCGAATATCAAAAAGCTTTACTTTTAGAAAAAATCCAATGTTTGGTTTTCATGATTTATTGAAAGCAAAATCAACAAAAATCAAACAATTTTGATCCCACTATCGTGCATGTAAGAATCAGTGGCCAGTTGATTGAATGATCCACAATTACATAAAACGCTGGGTAATTATATGCCTGTACAAATACGTACTATAAATCAAACGGCGTATACCGGTGAAACTCTGAAATTCAGATCTCGTGTCGCGGGCGCTGGTTCGAGTCCTGGATGTTGAAAGCACACAAAAAGCAACTTATATCAAATATTTTTTGTATGGATGTAAACAGATACAGCGTAAACGTATCAAAATTGGCAATCAGATAACCTCAATGAGATAAGTAATTTCCTTTGTCTGAACTAATAATAATAAAATAAAATATAGTACATACAAAAAGCAAATTTGAATCTTTACCACGTATGTTTTTATATTCTTAAAATTTTTTTTTTTTTTTTTTTTTTTAAAAAAACTTTTTTTTTTTTTTAAAAAGGGGGGAAAAAAAATTAAAAAAAAAATTTTTGGAAAAAAAAAATTTTTTTCCCTTTTAATTTAAAAATTTTAAAAAATTTTTTAAAATTTTTTTTTTTTAAAAAAATCCTTTTTTTTTTTTTTTTTTTTCCCTTTTTTTTTTTAAAAAAAAGGGGGTTTTTTTGGGGGAAAATTTTTTTTTCCCTTTTCTTTTAAAAAAAAAAAAAAAAGGGCCCAAAAAAAAAAAATTTTTTGGGGGAAAAAAAAAAAAAAAGGGGGGGGGTTTTGGCCTTAAAAAAAAAAAACCCCCAAAAAAAAAAAATTTTTTTTTAAAAAAAAAATTTTTTAAAAAAAAAAAAAAAAAAAATTTTTTGGGGTTTTTTAAAAAAAAAATTTTTTAAAATCAAAAAAAAAAAATTTTTAAAATTTTTTTTTCGGGGGAATTCCCCCCGGGGGTTTTAAGGGTTTTAATAAGTTGTCTAGTAAGGCTTGACGTCTGCTACAAATTGTCTTGGCACCATATCAGTAAGTTATCTTTCGGAACAGCTATCAGCACTGAAGAGCAGAACGTTGATGAATATCAACCTTTATATCGAAGCCTATTCTCTGTAAGTTTTTTTTTAATAGTGAATACCGCCATAGAGTCCCAACCCTCCCAACCGTCTAGAGCCAGTAAGCTTATGGCATCCTCAATTGGGGTGTGTAGTGAGGCTGAAGGTAGTGGGGAGGGGAAGGAGATGTAGAAAAGGAAGGTCAGGAGTACCTGGCTATTCAGATTTGATCACCAAACACGGCTAAAGTGCCCATTTCAAGCCACGTTTCGATTATAAATGGTGGTCTTTTTTACCAAGGCGATACTTAGAGTGTCTACCACTCTGAAGTGTAGACATATAGGATTAGTGAACGCCACACAACTCGGTCCTGCCACACACTCCATGCTTCATCCACATTCATACATACTCATCTGATATTCTGACTGTTGACATGACCCGATTCAAGTATCTCAAGTATGACATGATCGTTCCATATCTTCTCGGGCGTGCATGAATTCTGCTTCCACCCACTTGTGCGTCATTTATTTTTTAACACTCCTTTCTTCGTCCATCCGCTCTACGTTACCGAGTAAGTGTACCTTTTTAATTTAATTAATTACGCATCTACTCTTCTCAACCGTAATGCGGTCGTACAGCTTGACACGGTTAACTTTACTGGCGGTCGAAAAAGGAGTTAACGAACGAACGAACTAATTTTTAAATCCATAGATTTTTGTAATCATAAAATATTCATTAGCAACACCACCAACTGCAAAGTTAAAAGTGCCAAACTGTACAGTGTTTTACCATACATTACTCTATCATTCCCTTCCATTGCATTTGATAGAATTAATAAGATAAGCGTGTGTCGTACGTGGTTCAATGAATCGCCGTGTCGAGCGCTAACGTCTGCAGTTTTTGACAATTGGATGGAACGTCCACATATTAGTAAAGCGGGTGGGTTATTTTGCAAAAGTCACTGCATTGTTTATAGCCAATTTTTCTGTAACATGTTCATTGCTAACTAAAATTCGTACATATTAATGCCATGTGAATGACGGATCAATTCAAACTGACGAACAGTGACGGGTTTCCCTGTGCCCTGTGGAGTGACTTAAATGCACATGGCTGCGTCTGTTTTAGATCAGTTCAAAGTGAAGAGGTGGCACAACGAGCGTGGCGCGTTGTGCGCATACCGGTGACATGTCTGTCAACGCAGGACGCGCGGTGGTGCAATCGACGTGTTAATCACACCGTTGTGTCAAAGTTTTCATATAATTTACACTAAATACAAGTTGCAGCATACCTCGTTATTTACATTATTTCTAAAGGTACTCGTATGTTAGCTTTTTTAAGCTTTTATTGGCCTGTCTACAAAAAGCAATATTTATTTGATATGGAGGCATTCTATCCTCCAAACACAACACACACAAGTGATAAACATTTGTGTAAATAAAGAATACAGGATGCAACACCCTGTGACGCAGTTTTGGTTATATTTTTCTCAGATCACGTCCGCGAGGGGATGGCAGTAAGGGGAAGTAAGGGCTGGCTGGGAAGGGAAGGGGAATTGTGGGGAGACGCGGGGCGCAGGGGGATGGTACAACGGCGGCCGGGGGGCGCTGCGGCCGGGGGAGGGGGATCGATATTACACCCTAACAAAGTTGATGGCTCTACACGAAATATACTAGTACTTATTTAAAGTTGGTTCTAAGTGTTTACGGTTTACGCAATGTGACTTCAAATTATTATAATTAAATTTATTTTATCACATCGGTACTTTTAATCGTGATGACAATAGGTCATCCTGAAAAACTGACTATTTACCAACCGTGCCGTTTTACCGGAAAGGTAGACAGAGAGGATGGATCGCCAAACAGCATCATCTTGGCACACGCTCCCGGCTTTATTCTCCTCTCTACTCTGTTTCTTCAACTCTTGACATGATCTGAATCAAGAATTCAATTCACTTAGTCGTGTCATGTCTTCCTCGGACGTTCTCAACTTCTACCATTCACTTGCACGTCATATATTCTCCTCTCTCCTGCATGTCACTATTATTAATTTTATAATACATCTCAAATTTAGACGGCTTTCGTGACTTAGTGGTCAAAGGATTTTACAATGAGTAAAGAAACAAAATATTTTAAAACGTGTTACAGAGTTGTCGTAATTTTGATATTACTGTTGTTCTCTATTCGCTATTATGTTATTGATTAGATATTTGTCTAAAATCATGTCCTTAAGATAACCGCCATAACATTTTGTTACAAACGTATTTGTTGAGACCGAGGAAAAGGTTAAAACGGATCTCTCAGCGGTGCATCTCTAGTCACTTCTTTCAATTTTGACCTCCTAATTTTCCAGAGTGGTATATACTCAAGTATCGCCCTGGTGAAAGACCACCATTCAGAGTCTAAAAGTTGCTTAAAATGCCTTTATCTGTGCTTGATGAACAGATCTGAATATCCAGGTACTTCCCAACCTTCTTCTTTTTCACATACTTCCCCTCATTCAGTGTAAAAAAAAACCTCGTTAAAAATTATATTTATAGTGACAGGTCAGTAGCTGGGTGGATAACGCGTCGGATTCCCACCCGGGCGTCTTGCATTCAATGCCTCTGTAGGCCAAGTCTTCCATCATTGCACAAGCAACATCTTTCGGTTATTATGAGGGCAGTAGGAGTTTTTAAAAATATTTTCAGGTTTTCGTGGCCCAGAAATTTTGGTCTTTCTTTTTTTTTAATACATTTTATACCTCGAATGAATGGTGAATATTTTTATATCATTTTAAATTTAAGTAAAGAAAAATAGTAGATATTAAATACTACAAAACCGGAGCGGCGTTAAACATAAACACGTAAGTACCTACCTAATTGAACTCTGCCGATGTGCTTTTTAGAATCAACCCATTAGATGTCTTATTCCGAGTAAATTCCTCCGAAATGTACAAAATGTTCCTACGTATTCCTCGAAAAAATCTTACCCGGAATCCGCATGACTTTGAAATAGGAGAAAAAGTGTAATCCAGTGGCGTCGGTCGACCGGGGGTGGGTGAGACGCGGCCCGCCCCGCCGCCACCCCCCACGGCGCGCCACTGGCGACCGACATATTACGTATTACTCAAGTAGCGAGTATATTGTGTGTGGATTTTATATTGTTTCAGCTTTGTAATGAAATCATTTACAACTTTTAAAATGATTTATTTTGCGTGTTAAAAGTAACTTATTTTAAAGTTTAGATTTATATTATGTTTCGTGTCGTTTTGAAGTATCGCGAACATGATCCGATCAAGTTAATAAAATATATTCATAAGCTTAGAGTATATAGAGTGGTATCAATCCAAGGCAGTGTAGTCAGTTTTTGTTGATTTTTACCTGACTCGGCGGACCTGGGCGTGGCTAAGACCAAGGCTAGGGTATTTATACATCCATGCATAGCATATGTCGACATAATGTTTTTGTTTATTCGGATAACCACTTTTTCACGGTATTGATATCAACACAAATATAGCATTTAACCTGAAAAACCGTTTAGTTGTGTCAAGTTTAGTGGCATTAAAAAAAATGTGGACGGAGTCCCGCGGTGACCCAGGAGCCCAAGATCCTTGTGACAGTACGTAGAAGCGGAATATTATATGTGTTATCTATTTCTCGCTCATGGTGTACGACGTAAAAACTCGGAGAAAGTGATTTATCGCAATTTTGTATCGGTTAGGTAAAATTAATTAGCTCCCTCTCCATACATTGTTTCTCCAAGTTAAGTAAGTCCATTCAAACTGGTTAGTAGCCGAGTGGACAAACGTGTCGGATTCCCACTCGCAGAATCGGGTTCAATTCCTCTGCTAGTTAGCTAGTAATAATAATATTTTGATAATTTGTATAGTGTTCATTCCGGTTGACTATTCGATACATTTATTGAAATGTTTCCCTTCTTCTCCTAATCAAGATAACGAGTCAACACCTTATTTACAAGAAAATAACGAGAGTTATTTTTAACATCCTGGAGCATTTAAAAAAAAAAAGAAAACGGCCAACGAACTATTGAAAACGGTACCATGGTAAAACTGGAGGTTGTTTTTTGAAATTGAATCGCTTTTATTCGTTATGAAGATTATAAGATGACAGTTAATTAAAGGCTCTATTCTCGGCATTTCTACTGGCAGCTTTCATACTCCACTTATTTTTTTAAAAGGTCATTTACAATCACAGAGAGCAATGAATACGCTTATCATCAATTGAAAATAATTATCAAACAACCAAACAAAGGACTTAGATCTGTATAGGTGTGTAATTCAATTACAATAACTACAGATAAGAATTAATGCTTCCAGTAGGTTTCAAATAAAAACAACTTTTTTATGTGAATACCGTACACGAGTTTCAACTGCTTGGAGCCAGTGGAACTATGACATCCCCGATTTGGGTATGTTGTGAGGCTGAAATAGTTAGGGGGAGGGAGACGGGAAAGCGAAAGGTTTGGATAGTACCTGGTTATTTACATCTGGTCACTTAACACGGTTAAAGTCATTTCAAATAACGTTTCGATTCTAATACTAAGAGTGATTTAAAAACAAAAAAATTATCGCATGATTTATTTATTAATAGGCACTTCATGTGGCTTTTATTGCCATGTCTCCGTGACCAAGTGGTAGACGCTCTACTGCGAACCCAGAGTTCGCGGGCTCAAACCCGGCGTGCGCAAAAAAAAAATAATGAATATGTGTCATAACACATTTATTTCATATAAAAAACAATATATGGTATATTTGCGGCACTTTCGAGAGTGAAAGATACTCTATGTATCGCCCTGGGGAAAGATCACCATTCGGGTGACAAAAAATCATCGGTTTATAATTACCAAATAAACTAATTGCCTTGATTTTTCTTAACGTGGGCAGACAGAGAGGGTGCAAACTGCGTCAAATCACACACGCACTGCTTATTTTTCTCTGCTGACGTATTGCAGTTATACAAATTATCCAAATATTATTATTATCAGGGTTAGAATCAGAATTCAGTTAGTGACTGCTAGCCTCTTTGCTTTTAGTCTTTCAATAAATAATGTATTGAACTTGGAAATAATTTTGAAGCATTAAATGCAGGTGTTTTTTTTATATTTAAATAATATCAATAATCTAAAACACAAAAATTAAATAGAAAAAGGCACAAAATAAAAAATACAACGGTCACAACCGAGACATCACAAAGATGGTTGCAAAAAATCGGAAGAAATTAAAAATAAAATTCATAATTTTCAATAAAAATATGAGATCGATTAAAATGCCACTTTCTAATAAGGTCCGAATGGCCAAATTGGTTAAGGCTTTCCTCCCGGATAGAGTAGAGGATCCGAGTTGGTGTCTCGATTGTGACCATAGTCTTTTAATTTTCTGGCTTTTTCTGTTTCATATTTGTGTTTTACTCGTAGGTTATTGATATCATTTAAATATTTAAAAAAATAATGTTTTACTTGCCTTCACTTTTCTACCAATTTCCTTCCATCTCTCTCGAATATACTACTGCCCAAAGTAAACTAATTCAACTACATACTTGCTTTTAGTGTACAACGTTAAACTTCCCATTGATATTTTGAAAGGGGTGACTTAGACATACCAACAAGCACCATAAAATTATCCTGCCTACATAATTCTCTCATTCAAGACACGAGAGACAGAACATCTTTTATAATGCTAGAAGGAACCATTGCACCATCAACACAATACAGGCAACATACTTTAAGGTTGCTTTCACGCCTAACTCTGGCTTCAGTTCATAGTCCACAATATATTATGGTCATGTTTATGCATACAAAAAATAAAAACACTCTGAATCAATAAAAAAAACTACTCTTAAGACATTACGAAATCACGGAGATGCGAAATCCACACAGTATTACTTATTAGATACGTACGTTTTGAAACGACCGTATTTTATTACATCTCGGCACTCGTGTGTTGATAAGAATCTGTACTTTGGAACCATAACTGTTGGAATGCTATAATGGCCATAATCAATAGAAATGTATTATGCTGTATCGAGTAAAGGCATCGTTATTTATCATTCACTAAACTTTCATTAACACTCGAATTATACTGGAAGGCATCAATAAACATGCATTTTGTCATAATCCAAAGTCCACTGAAGAGCTTTTGAAAACGATGCTTTACATTTATTTATAATCTAACGGACTAAAGTCCAATTACAAAAACAAAACGAAACACGAAATGTGAAAAGAGAAAAACAGAGAAAGAATAGCACATACATCATATTAAATGAAGCAATGACAAAAATAGGACAAAATATTCATAAGAAAGAACATTCAAATAAAAGCCAAGGTCAAGTCAAAGTTTTGGTAGAGTCGTAAAGAATGTCAAAAATCATTTAGACTGCTACCAAAAATTTCAAGACCTTTTCTTGAATTAACAAGTCTCGACGTTCTGGACGGTGGAGAATGATACCCGTAAATTAGTAGAGTGATGATTGAGGAACAGCAATTCATTGTTTCTGAGTCAACGGCAAGAAATTTTAAACTGAATGTGTTGCAAAAGAGAAGGTGAGTTTATACACAAGTACATAATATATTATGCTTACGTGAGTACATTTATATATATATATGTGAAAGCAATCACTTTGTGGTTTGACATATTTAAAGGAATCAAAAAAATAACTTTGTATATATAAGACCACCGATTGTATTTTAATTTTTATGACCGACCGGTTTCGCTTAGCCTAATCATCACCAGGGTACAAAATTAAACTAAACAAAAAATACAAAGTGTACAGTTATTTACACATAGAGAGGGAAAAAGATATTAAATTAAATAACACAACAATGAGAAAATAATAGGATAATAATTAAATTATAAAAAAAGGAACAAAGAGAAAGAGACAGATAATATGAAATAAAAGAGGCAAAACGTCAACAGGGAACGTGATAAAAGAATAATGAAATATTTTATGATTTTACGGGAAATATATGTTATATTAGAATACTGAACAAATTAAATTTATTTTTAAGAATATGACTACTCATTTTAATGGCTTTCTATATTTCTAGTGCTTCTAAATTATTTAATCTGTTGCCATGACCGTTTTTATGGAGAATATGAGCACCGGTGCTTTAGTTGAAGGTATGATATTTTTAAATAATATAGTTAGGGAATTCTGAAAAACCGTGGTTATTACATACTCTGTATGTATGCGTATTTGTAATATAACCACACACTATGTATTTTTTGTTTAGTTCAATTTTGTACCATGATGGTCTTAAAAATTAAAATAAAATCTGTGGTCTTATGAAAAGTCATTATTTCAATTTCATTAAAATAATATGTCAAACAATATTTTTAATCCCTACGTGCTTACACATATATGTATATATATATAAAAAAACAGTTTACAATAATACTTCTGTTATATGGGGTATTTTAAACATAATAGTGTTTTACAAATGTTATGGCTATGGTAAAAATATTTTTTACCCCCATAGGAAAACTACTGACACAAAATAGTTACTCACTGACAATTTCCCCTTGGACTGGTTAAAAAATGGATTATTTGTTTATGGGGAAAACGTACGGTTTTAAAATAGTATTGTACATGCTATTTGCGTGACAAACAAACCTAACCCCTTATGATTGCCTACGTACGTAATAACTTTATCGGCTCACCATTAATTACAAGTTAAATTGTTATGCAATTAAAATGATATCAATGTTTTAATTGCCCTACGAGGGCAACTTTTCAGGATACCGCTGTCCAGATAGTACAAACTTATTTAAATTTTAAAGTTTCCCGTTACGAATTAAGAATTAAAAACTTTTGAAATATGTGTTATATGAATGACGAATCTACTCAAGAATGTTAAAAAAAAATAAAATATATATATATATATATATATATATATATGTGTACACATCTTAATAATTATATAAATCAAAATAATAAGTAATATATGAGTTGAAATATTATAAAGTCAAAAATAAAACGAAATATTAAGGTACTTGTAAACTTGAATGTACAAAGTAAAATAAAACTAAAATCTTATTATGTCAACTCTCAGCTTTGCTGATTTGAAAAAAGATTAAATTAATTGATTTGCAAACTTTCACTTAGTTATGAGTTGAACCTATGACAGTGTAAACCCTGTGTTAATATGGGTGTTGTAGAGAAGGTTCTGGGTAAACAAGATAAGAGATTAAATTGTTGGGATAATATAATATTTCAGTAATATGGTGCGGAGAGATTCATAGAACATTCTACGTACTGGAATTACCAAGAGGATTGAATTTTAAACACAAGAATAACTATTTACCGTCTCAAAGCTTTTTTTTATAAATTCGTTTAATTTTTTTTTTTAAACACAAGCATTATCGATTACCACTACTTGTGGAGTAACGTATATTGTCTGTTTTACTACCGACGAGTTATTCTATCTAACGAAGCTACTACTCAGAACCAAATCGTACTTTTGAATAATTGGAAGCTACTTGATTAAATCCCATGATTTAATTTACTTGACGAATAATTACTCAATAGTTTACTAGGAGGTGGTAAAATACCCCCTAATAGTTACTACTCACTACCCGAGCTTCAAAAACATTTGATATGTCTCTTATCTTATTTATTGACAGTTAAGTGGGTATCAAAAATTTTAAAAATCGTAGAAAGCAATCACTTTGTGGTTGGACATATTTTCATCTTATTGACAAAAATCATACCTTCAATAAAAGCACCGCTGCTCATATTCTTCACAAAAACGATCATGATATTAGATCAAATAATTTAAAAAAACTAGAAATATAGAAAGCCATTAAAATGAACAGTCATATTCTTAACAATCAGGTAAATTTTTCCAGTGGTCCAATATTAGTTATGAAAATGTATCGTTATTCTTTAATCATCTTCTCAGTTGACTTTTTGTCTCTTTCAATTATTATTATTTGTCTCTTTCTCTCCGTTCCTTTGTTACAATTTAAATGTTATTCTATTGTTTTCTCATTGTTTTGTTATTTTATTTTATAATTTATTCTCTCTCTGTATGTACACATAACCGCGCACTTTGTACTTTTTGTTTGGTTTAATTTTGTCTGATGATGCTTAGGCTAAGCGATACTGGTCGGTCATAAAAAATAAAATAATATTCGTGCTCTTTTACAAAGTTATTTTGTCATTTCTTTGAATATTTTAAAGCTTAGAAATTTCATACAGAATACGTAGTGTGATTTTCACGATGCCAGAGCTCAACATTTGTTGAGTTTTTAGTGGTACATACTATTGTTTTGAGGCTTCGTAAGGTTCATGCTACGATGAAATAAGTACGTATTTCAGTTATGGAGAGAACGTCCATGTCAAGTTTAAGCTGTAGGAACTTATCCACCACCCCCCGTCTGATAAGTGAACAAATAAAACGTTTGCTCTTTAGGCGATGTGGGGCGGGGCGTGAGGGCGGGTGGGAATGGGCTACAAATTCTAACAAACATTCTGAAGTCATAATTTTAAAAATATATCTTTTTACGTTAATATAGTCACCGTAGAGTTCCAACTTCTCTCAACTGCTTAAAGCCAGTGAGACTATGGCATCCCCAATTGGGCTATGTAGCGGGGCTTGAGGTAGTAAGGAGGGTAAGGAGATTGGAAAGAGACAGGTAGATAGGTACCTGGATATTCTGATCTGGTCACCAAACACGGCTAAAGCCTTGGAGTAAGAATATATATGGAGGGAGAGCTAAATATTTTTACACAACCTATACAAATTTACGATAAATCACTTGTTCCGTGTTTTTACGGCGTAAACCGTGAGAGAGAAAGAGACAAGACGTTAAGTTGTCACATAATATCGCACCACTTTTTTAGGTATGTAAGCATGTTTTCCGTCTCCCCCGTCTCCGGCGACTCCGCCCACTACGTTTTGCTATGCGACATAACTGAAAGGTTTTTGAGGTTATCGCTATATTTTTGATGATAACAATTCTGTGAAAAAATCTTTTATAAATAAACAAACCATTATGTCGACATTTGCTATGAATGGATGTAAAAAGGTGTGTCCATGAAAACCCTAGCCACGCCCGAGTCAGGAAAAAAACAGCAATCCTGACTACACTTTTTCGCAAAGCTATCCCTCCTGGTATATTATTACTCTGAAGCTAAAACCATTTCAAGCAACGTATCAGTTCTGAGTGGTGGTCTTTCCCCAGGGCGATACTGAGAGTATCTTCAACTCTGGAACGTGTCACAAACACAATATATATTATTTTTTAAATAGTTAGTTGTGAAATAAGTAGCACAAATAACCTAATTAAAAATTATTTTTTCACGCCGGTATTTGAACTCTTGACCTCTGTACTCGTTGCCGAGGATCTTAACCGCTCGACCACAGAGGCCTTCAATCACTAACTGAACGATCAACACTCACAAGCATACCCAGGGCACACGGAAAACACTATTTCCTCTGCACAAAACCTCGCGACTTACAAAAAAATATTTACAATAGTAGGTACGTATTTCATATTTCGTTCCTCAAACTAAATAATAATATTACATCATCGCATTTTCAGCCGAGCTCCAGGTGTGGATAGTTGATTGTTTAAAACGAAGTTAGCAGACCACAGGGCTGAGGGTAGGGCCTAATTCTGTGATTCGACCCTCGGTCTCCCCGGAATAATCGGCGTTCACCCCTTTGGAATTTAGGGGTGGCCTTTGTCCCGAGTTCCTTTTAAAGCGTCTACGAAACCCTAGTGAAGAGGGGAATAATGAGGGAATAGATTGGGCGTATTCCAGATTGTCATGTTTCAACTTTCAGAAGATACACACCAGGAATGCAGCACTGCCTTTTATCTCGGCTCCTTCGGAGTCTGACGATTGTATTGTTGGCTAATTTTTTTTCTACCCCTGGACGAAATGGGCAAGCTTTCAAATTAAAAAGCTTTTTAAGTTCATGCATATACCTATACGGTAGAAGTACCTACCGAGAATATGCTTAGAATATCTTCAACATGAAGGAAATATACACATTTTTAATGCACATTGCTAATAAGACGGGCTCCGTGGTCGAGTGGTAAAAAGCGGGTTCAAGCCCAGCGTGCTTAATCGGTCTAACATAATATAGTGTATTTGCGACACTAAGTATCGCCCTCGTGAAAGACCACCATTCAGAATCGAAACGTTGCTTGAAACGACTTTAGCCGTGTTTGGTGACCAGATCTGAATAGCCAGGTAACCCCAACCATCCTCTTCCCAATCTCCTTCCCCTCCCCACTGCCTTCAGCATCACACATACCCAAATTGGGGATGCCATAGTCTCACTAACTCTAGACGGTTGGGAGGAGTTGGCGCTCTTGTACGGCATTATACACTACAAAAACTAGATAAATTATGTAATTCTTTTGTCATGGCACTGTACAGCGATAAGTATTTTCAAATTCATAAAGTAAAACTTACTAAAGCTCTAAAATGCATTGTGATGTGATGTGAGTTCGTAATATTATAAAATGTCAAAAAAAAACATATTTCTTATTTTCAGTACACATTATGAATTTATGCCGCTGTCCTTACAATAGTTGGTGGTTTAAATGGTGTACATATTTGATTTTAAAGCAGTTGATCAGGGTTGTTATGTAATTCTTTATTAATCTGTAGAGGTTATTTTTTTTAATAGAGCCTTACAGTCGAAAGCGTTAAGTACTTTCTGTAGTTAAAAAACCTTCGAATATAAAATATAATAATAATAATAATAATTTTAAATAATAAAAAAATACATATAAAGCATGGAATAATTCAAAACTAATCCATTCGTTATGTAGAATTACGTTATTGTATTAATTTCTAGCGCATAAAAATATCACACTTGCATTTACGTCTATCGATACACAATAATTTGTTAACGCTATTTTTTATATTTTTTTTTTACTAATTATTATTATTTTATTTTTTTATGGTTTTTTTGTGAATACCGCACAAGAGTTCCAACTGCTCCCAACCGTCTGTAGCCAGTGAGAGTGTGGCATCCCCAATTGGGGTATGTTGTGAGGTTGAAGGTAAAGGGGAGGGGAAGGAGATTGGGAAGAGGAAGGTAGGGAAGTACCTCGCTATTCAAATCTGATCACCAAACACGACAAAAGCCATTTCAAGCGACGCCGACGTTTCGATTCTGAATGTTGGTCTTTAACCAGGGCGATACTAAAAGTATCTACCACACGTTCTGAAGTGACTTGCCTGGTAAGTATGCATCTGCATATTATCTCTGTACGTAATAAAAATAAATATCAATATAGTAATAATAATATTTGGATGATTTGGATAGCGCCGTTTTTGTGAAAAATCACCTCAAGGGCGCAGTACAGATATTATTTTCTATTATTACATATTAATTCCTAGTTTAAATAAGAAAATATAAAGGAACATACTTACCTGGAAGGTCCTGTCAGATAGACACACCTATTGACTTAAAATTTTCATTTTTTTTTTTTTTCTAATGATTTTCATTTATTTATTTTTATTTTTTATGATTTAGGGCATGGGAGCGAGATTAAAAACGGATAGATTATAACGTAGTTCGTAATAATAAGATAGAGCCAAGGAATTAAAATTTTAGCAGCGTCTATGAGGTGATTTTTCACAAAAAATGGCGCTATACAAATTATTAAAATATTATTATTATTTTAAGCGACGAATGTATTAAAACAAGAGGCTTACAACGGAACTTTCAGCAACAGGAAGAATAAGCGCTTCAGTTGGTTTTATTATTGAAATCAAAATTAAAATAAAAACTGCAAAGATGCCCCAAAAGCTCTTCTAAAATAAATGAAAGCTTAAAAATTCTCAATATCCCGATAAACTGGTAACATAAATATTTTTTAAAATTATTTTTTAAAAGTGAATACCGTACAAAGAGTCTCAAATGCTCCCAACCGTCTAGAGCCAGTAAGACTATGGTATCCCCAAATGAGGTATGTTGTGCATTCTGAAGGTAGTTAGGAAAGGAGATTGGGAAGCACCTGGCTATTCAGATCTAGTCGCCAAACACGGCTAAAGCCATTTCAAGCAACGTCTCAATTCTAAATGGTGATCTTTCATCAGGGCGATACATAGAGTATCTACCACTCTGATATCATCAACAAAATGTTTAGTCAACACTCAATAATGTGACACACGTCATGATTCCACGTAATGTCTTTGTCAATAGGAGTTTTGACAAGTAATAACATTATCAGCGCTTTTCGGTGAGCGCGGCTAAATGTAAATACATACGTACATTGTTCCTTATCTCCTTTCTGCCTATCTGGCAGATAAGCACTATCCACCTAATTCACATCAGCATTGAAAATTGAGCTCTAAAAATAATTTGCATTATCTTAAACAAGCGTACACTTTCCTATTTTCCAAATACTAACGTCTTCCTCTCGCTAAGCTTTTCACGATTACCACCTTAGCGCTAATTACTAACTTACATCAGAGCTAGAATAAATATGGAGAGAGAGCTACATATTTTTACCCAACCTATACAAATTTACGATAAATTACTTTCTCCAGGTTTTCACGTCGTAAACCGTGAGAGAGAAAGAGACAGGATAAGTTCTCACATAATATAGCACCACCATTCGGTATGTAAGCATATTTTTTGTCTCCCGCGTCTCCGGCGACTCCGCCCACCACGTTTTGTTATGCGACATAACAGGACATAATTAAATCGTTTTTTTAGATTATTTTCTATTGTTTTGTTTATGACAATACTGTGAAAAACTGGTTAAACAAATAAACAAAAACATTGTGTTGACATGTGCTATGAATGGATGTATAAATACCCTAGCCCTAGTCCTAGTCACGCACGAGTCAGGCAAAAATCATCAATACTGACTACAGAAGTGCTCCCTCCTATATACTATTGCTATGAGTAACTAACTAACCATGAAGCTGTTTCCCTGTATGGGTAGGCAGAGAGGATGAACCGCCAAGCAACGCAGTTGCAGCACGCATTTCTTGCTTCATCCACATTCATACATTTCTTCAGTTATTCCAAAAAATGACACAAGTATCGGATGCACTTGATCGTGACATGATTTCCTTAGACGTCCCCGACTTCTACTTTCATCAATATAACACGCAATGCTATTCTCCTGATTCTCTTATCTTAGTGTATTAGCTGTATTGCTTGATATAGATAACTTTGCAGAAGGCCAATAGAGGAACTAACGAACGAATGGAATATTTTTCAAGCCACTCCCTTGACTGCAAAGTTAAGCGTGTCGATCCAAATCATAAATGCTTATATTTATCTTATGTATTACGATAACATCAAAAATAAATAGTTACAAGAAATACAATAATAGAATATTTATTTTCAAAGAGAAAGTCAATACGAGTATTCTTTGCCTCGGTATATATTGAAAGCTTATTTTGATGAACGGAAACCCCTGATGACAATTAGTTTTCGGTAGTAGGTAGGCCCCTTAGTGCATCACTTCTTGCTAAATGGTCGTAGGTCGTCCAAATGCAATTAGTCTAATCTAGAGTAACGGTAAAACAGAAAGTTAAAGGTTGCATTGTTCCCACTAACTTGAGGAATTTATTGTGATTCATAGAGAATGCACATTTGTGAGTGGTCATTTTATTTGCTGTCTATTATATTATTGTCTTATTTCAGTGTCAAAAAAAAAAACTTGAAATAAGTCTAAGTTGTTGTTTTCCGTCATTATTAACAAGTAAAAAAAAAAAACAGAAAAAGGTGGTTTTCAAAAATATTTGCTTCAATTTAACTATTTTTTCCAACAAAAAATCACCCATTCCATTTTTTTGTTAACATCGTCGCAGTGGAATGTGATGTCATTATTATCGCCTTGGTGAAATATTACCACTCAGAAGCGAAATGTTGGCGTTCCTTAAAATGGCTGTGGCTATTTTCAGCCACCAGATTTGATTAAGCAACTACTTTTAAACATCTCTCCTCTTCTCCTCCCACACTTCTTCCAGCCTTACAACATTCTCAAAATTGAATGCCATTGTCTCACTGGCTTCGGGCAGTTGGGACTCTTGTAAGGTATCACATAAAAAAACGTGAAGGGTAAAAACACCGATAAATAATTATGTATTATTTTGAAATAGATACGTGTATAACCAGAGCTGGTCCTGTGCAGTCACAAATGGAGCCTTTATATTATATAAATATATATTTTTTAAACATAGTGTTCATGGACGGCTATCGAAACCGAAATTTCCCGGTATTTTGAATAATATAGGGTCCGCCAAATAACTTTTTTTTTTTCAACTAGTGCTTATTTCGTGAATGGTAACACTTAGCTCATGTCTGATTTGACAGATAATTAGTTTTATCCTTCCGCTGAGCGAATATGGTTGTGTATACGCTTGAACAACGCTGGGAAATATTGCGACATTACTTTGAAAATCATGGTAATGTTGCAGAATGTGTGCGAAAATTGCGTACGGTTTTTGGAAGAAGAGAAGCACCGTCAGCTCCGTATGTTCGTTATCTTGTGAAAAAAGTGAAAGAAACTGGCATCCTCATCGATAAACCAAAGCGTGAAAAGCCAAAAACAGTGCGTACACCCGAGAATATCGATGCTGTGGCAGAAAGTGTGCGTGAAGCGCCATCAACATCAATTCACCGTCGTTCTCAACAATTGAACATTTCGGAGACATCATTGAGACGAATTTTGCATAAAGACCTTGGTATGACGCCATACAAAGTCCAATTGGTTCAGGAGTTGAAGCCAACTGACCATCCAATGCGTTTTCGCTTCGCTGAGTGGGCCTGCGATCGACTTACAGAAGATGCCGATTTTGCCAAAAAATCATCTTTTCGGATGAAGCTCATTTTGATCTTGGCGGGTATGTAAACAAGCAAAATTGTCGTATTTGGGGCACAGAAAACCCGCACGCATACATTGAAAAGCCGGTACACCCAAAACGAGTCACTGTTTGGTGCGGATTTTGGTCCAGAGGCATAATTGGGCCATTTTTCTTTGAAAATGAGCAAGGAGTGGCCGTTACAGTCAATGGCGATCGTTATCGGGCCATGTTGAACGAATTTTTGTTCACAAAAATTGAAGAGGAGGATATTGGCAACATTTGGTTTCAACAGGATGGCGCTACGTGCCACACAGCCGAAGCTACACTCGATGTTTTGCGCCCTTTTTTCAAAAAAAAAAAGTTATTTGGCGGACCCTATACTTAAAATTCACACTGGGTGCTAAAAAGAGACAAATTATATAGAGACAAGAAGTGCAAATGATACACAAATCGGACTATTAGGCATAAATACGAATTTACAGTGTTGTCGATTTTTTTTAACTAGCCATTTCGAAGATTTTTTTTTCAGTTTGAATACACACGAATTTGAAACGTATTTAAAATATCATTTTGGCAAACTGATATATTTGTTAAGTTAGGATATAGAAACAATGCAATAAAAAAACATCTAATTACTTGCAAATATTTTTCGAATCAGTGAGGCAAGTTATGGTTTTGTTTTATTATTCTTTTTTTTTGTTTTTAACAAAAAATCGTATTGTTGAATTTATCTCATGTTGCAAATGAAAATAGTATGATATGAAGTATTAGTTCATTTGTTTCCATAGAGCTTGAATGAAACACTATCAAATATCCTCGCATTTTGCCCGCAAAGTGGTATTTTTTTGACAAATATTTTTTTGACAGATTTTTTGTCTTTAATCCTCTAATAGTCAATTATTTTATACAGAATTCCAAAGTTTCACTTCATTCGGTTCCATAGAGCCTGAAAAAAACAGCATCTAATTTCCGACCCCAAGTCTCGCATTTTGGTATTTTTTTGACATTCATTTTTTGAAAGATTTTTTCCTTTAATCGTCTATTGTCTATTATTATGAACAGAATTCCAAAGACTTAGTTCATTCGGTTCCATAGAGCCTGAATGAAACAGTATCTAATTTTCGACCCCAAGTCTCGCATTTTGTGTTTTTTTTTTAACAAACAGCCTGAAACCCCAAGATTCGTATTGATGATTGATGATTTCTTAATTATTTTATTATTGGTGGATTTTTTTAATTGAATTTCTGCAGTTGATCATTCTTAGCACAGTTTAAAGGCAGTTGACGAATGAACCGAAGTTCAATTGGAGCCTGAGAGAACTATATGAATTAATAGTGCTGTCGCGTCCTTCCAGCAGTGTCAGTCATTTTAACTTGACTACGACGTTTTCACAATGTGAATGCACACGGATTTGAAATGTATTTAAAGCAACGTGAATATTGTTTTTGTGTATTGGTGTAAGTTAAGATATAAAAATATTACTATAGAAACATCTAGCTACTTGCAAATATTTTGAAATTAGTGAAGCACGTTGTCGTGTTTGTTGTGTATTTTTTTAAACAATAATTTGACATGGCAAAACATTTATATTTCGAACGAAAAAACGTAGGATCTGTTAGTTTTTACATTTGGATATTTTCCAAGGGGAAACCTGCTAAAACAAGTGGTAAACAGTGACGATATTTATATAAAAGTGATGATTTTTGTGTGTAACTGTAATTATAATTTCGCAGTGAGTTATTTTATTAGACGTAAAAAGGGTTTTTTGAAAACGTTGGTTTTTTAATTTAGGTTTTGACGGGGCGGCTTTACAGTTACTTTCAAATATACTTTTGAGTAGTCTTATTACCTTCTGGGAGACACGTTACATAGTGATGACTTAGATGCATTTATGTTTTTTTTTTTGTCAGTTTTATTTTGAACAGTTGGCTATTTTTGAATTTACTCTTTGATTCGGTATTATAGGTTGTTAGTACTTTATCAGGTAAGTGGGAATTTGAAAAAAAAAAGGATAATCTCATTTAACATCAGTCCTGAATTTGAAAAGTTCTTACTCGTACGGTCTTATATACGTTCCCACAAAGAAAATTATTTATTGAAAATGAAATGCGGATTAAACAAAAAACAAAGTTCTAAAGCATGACAGAAAACAACTGCGCTCGCCGTACTATTCTAGCGTTGCTAAGCGGCCAAGCGACGTGTACATGCAGTTCGTATTTGCATTGCTTCATATACCAAGCGATCATACGGCTATGTTTCTTTCTCGAAAGCTCTCTCACACACAGTGGCGTGAATCGCTATACAATGCATCGATAGCGTACCAAGAGTAAAATATGACATATATGTTTGCATCAATCTTATTGTCATGCGACGGAGAGCTCAGTTTCAACGTATATTTATGTTACGTATACAACTTATGAAAAACAGAGACTTTGACTTTGATATAATAGCTAACTAACTAACTAACTAACCATTACACCGTTTCCCCGCAGGGGTAGGCAGTGAGGCCATATAACTCTGTCTTGGCACACACTCCTTGCTTCATTTACCATCATACATCTTCTCATACATACTCTTCTGTTATTCTGACTCTTCACCTGACCCGATTTAAGTATTTGATTTACTTGATTGTGCCATGTTTTTCTCGGACGTCCTCGACTTCTTCTCCATTCACTTTCGTATCATATATTCTTTTCACACTCCTTTCTTCGTTCCTTCGCTCTACATGCCCAAACCATCTAAGCGTCCCTTTCTTGATCCTATTCATTACGCTCACATCAGCCTTGCATTCTTTCTGGATATCCACATTACATTGGTAACACATGGTTTTACCGCACATACGTCTCAAAGATCTCATTTCCACAGCATTCAGTCTACTTTCATCCTTCCTCTGCCAGTTCCATGCGTCACTGCCATACATCAGGGTTGGTATAAGCACTCCATTGTGGACTGCCAGCTTCGCTTCTTTGGGCAATTTCTTATTTGCGCCAACAGCGTTTAGTCCTCCAGTAAGCAAATACAGTTTGGTTGGTTTACAAACTTTATTTGTTTTATTATGATGGAATCATGATTTAACTGGATGACTATTCTTTTTAAATCCAAGTGTTAGTTATTAACATGTTTGCGGTAGATGGCTGCTTGTTTCATTCCTTCCCGTAGATTTGGGCTGTTTATATTTTGTGCGGACACTTTTGTCCTACTGGGCGAGTTTATTTATGGAATTATTCTTATGGTTTGGAATAGCGGCGTAGAAACGCTCTGCTTGCTTTAAGATGAAGTGCAAACGAAACCATCAGCGGTACGACTATATCTGCCTACCTCTGCGGAGACTCGGTGAGATAATAGACGAACAAAGAGACGATACCTAGCTGAAAGAATCGCTCTGAAATTCCCAACACAGCGGAAAGCGGACCGATTGCAGGAATTTAGCCGAGACGCACGCATTTTAACCGGCAGCGATAATTCGGTTTATCCGAGCGACGCCAGCGCCGCCGCGGCAGAAAACCGAATAATAATAATTATCAAACAGTTAATAAGGTCGGTTCTCAGTTCTCACACACTCAATGCTGCCGAATCACAACAACTAATATTATTATGTCCATTGTTAACAGGCGGGCCTGCGTCGAGTACGCGGATGCGGATCCGTTTTTACTTAGTGGCTTTATTTTCACTTCGATTGATCTCTAAACTATCATTGCGTAGATAAAGCAAAAAGACCCATCCACTTGCTGTGCATTCGGAGCACAGTGCCCTTTCGCCGGGGTGGCGTAAACTCAACTATCGGTAACAGATGATTTAGTTTGGCGCAGATCAGGCGTTAAGACAACCTGCTACGAACGTATCGCGCTGTCGTTTCGTCGCCAGTTGCGGCCCGTTCCTCGTCCGAGTTGGTTGTGCCACTGGCGGAGCGTCTCCTGCGAATTTCCTTCAAATATAATTCCGTGTGTCAACGCAAGGCGCTATCTCTGTTCTCTCGCGAAAGTATTTTGTGCTGGACTTGCGATACATAATATTGTGCGTGCTTTCACGTAGTGAAAAATAAAAACAAGCGTGAATCAATCGAGTGTTAATTAACAAAAAATTGTTTATATACATTTTTGCAATAATTGTTGATTGTGTACTTTGTGTTTACGCTACTTTGGATTTAAAGTACAAACTCTTTATTGGATATTCTTAAAAAATAGGTATTTATTCTTTTAATTTATATACTTGATACACTATAAGAGTAATTATTTCTACATTTACATTTAGAAAAATACTGCAAAACGAAACAATTTAAAAAAATAAAAATATTTTGTAAATTCTTATTTTAAATATGGTGATTATTATTGCAACAACTCATGTCTTATTTGTTTTATATATTTAAAAAAAAGTAATTTCTGATTTTGTGACATTTGTTTTTTTTTAAATTTATTTTATGAACTGTGTAAATAACACAAGTACATAACAAAGGTGTGATGTGTGATCGTGGGCCGTTGTAATAAAACACGCAATAATCATTTTATTGTGCGGTGTAAATCCGCTACTCAATAATTGAAGTGCTTTTTATTGTCGTTGGGTGATTACTGAATGTTACATTTTGTTGTCATTTTAAGTAACGCCCGGATATTTTAACATCTTATAAAAACTGCCTTATCATCATTAAATAAATTAAAAATAAGTAAATTGATAAGATTAAACTTTTTTTTTTAAATTAGTACAAGATACATAAAAAATAATATTATTATATAAATTTAAAAAAAAAACGGTTAATTTCAACTACTAATATTTTATCAGTAAAAATATTTTTGGTAAAATTATTTGGTAAGAGTAATTAAAAAAAAATTAAAAAATCGTACATATGTTTAGCACTTCTTCACACGCAAGTGAACGAAAGCGCAGCAAAGTGTCATGTGGTACAAGTCGACTGTATTTACGCACCGCGCTCCTTTGTTTAGAGTTCGTTTATCTCTCTCTTATGCTCCCGTTATTTACAAGACAATCATAACTCATCTCATAACGTTTTACAGCTCAACTCTGTGGCTACCAAAAGACATAATATAATTATCTTACTTACCAAAAAGAAAATTAACAGTTGCATTTTACCAAAATTTCGACATTTTTTAAATTTGATTTTTTCTAAACTCGCGCGAATCTTCTAAACTGTGTCGTAAATTACTAAAAAACGCAATGTATTCGTACTTTTATCAACATAAATATATGGTGTATTATTTTTGTTACATTAAAAGTTATTTTTGACGTGAAAAATGCTTAAAATTTAACCTTATTTTTTATGTCTTCTGAAAACAGTAACACCGTAGTAATCTTTGTTTTAAGAGTGAAAAAATGCTGAATAAGAAACTTCAGATGAAATATGTCAGTTTTTATTTGGATTGCACTATCACCGTATAAATTTCACCGTCCTTAACACACATAGCGTAACGAGTTCTTATTAGCAATGAACTAAATCGTACCCACCAAATTACCAACACTTGTTATATCACCAATTTCACATCGGCGAAGATGCCAGATACCTAATGTGGCCACTTTCAAATTAAACAATGTTGCTGCCGTTAAATCTAAAACCAAAATGAAGATGTGACAATTGTGACATTAAATCAACTGTTTCTGTTGTGTCACCAGAGGCGCTGGTAATTTTGCTCGTCAGTTTATTGCTTAGATCTTTTTACAAATGTGTTGATTTAAAATGCAACTACCAACCCCTGAAACGTACACAAGAAAATTAGTTCAATACGTAGTGATGGAACGTTATTTTTTATTGGAATGTTGCTGACGTTGTTTTTTTGTTAACATTGATACTAATGTTGGGGTATGGATTTAAAAAATATATATTTTACTTGTATAACATGCATTCTGTTAAGATTAATTTATTGTAAGTGAATTTATTATAATTAGCCACAATAAAATTGTGTCTCAGGTTAAAAATGAGTGATCTTTCAAAGCAATCAATCCTTTTTTAGAACACAGAGGGCGTTTTTATTTATGAAGTTCTCAGCAAGTTACCAATAATCTTATTTACAAACTTGTAAGCTCAGTCCATTATTCAATTGTGAAGGTGTGCATTACGAAATCATCATTGTATAGGTAACGTTACATCATGATTCCACGTAGTTTAGTCATCACCGCGGCCATTCGTCATGAATAATGATAATAATTCATCATTCCGGAATGGGAGGATTGGGAATGGGTATTTTCCCCCGAGTTCCCGAAAGTGACCACGTGGTCAGCCTCGTTGGAAAACGGTCCGAGACCCAGTTTGTGACGTCACCCGGCTCGGCCAATCGCAGCGTCCAACGCGTTCTTTTATCTGTCACAATAATTATTACGCGCGCGTTATTCTGACGTTTCAAGTGTTGATTTATCGGCTGTGTACTTGGGTTGATGTTTGGACAGCGGGTGACATTACGCTTTTTCCAAGTTAAAATTCCGTTTCGACGAATTTATGGATTTACAGACGTTCGTGCACGTAGGTTCTTTGTGTGCCGGACTTAATGGGCACCTGTGATTCCGCGAAAACAGACGTTCCTGGGCCATTGAAGAAGAAAAACAAAACATGTAGTTGGTTTGATTCTCGGCTAAGATAAAATAGTTTGTACACTTTTTTTAAATGAGTTTTCTTTCCATGTATCGTTACTTTAATATCGTATAATTCCTTTAAGATTTGGCAATGATTCCGATTTTTTTGTAAATATCATTTCTTCGTGTAATCAATCTCATTAATATTTAAATACGGGCGTGCAAAGAAAATGACAGATGTCACTAGTAATCAATATGGCTGTCGAGACGCTCTGCATGTGTACATGTGTGCATGTATACATGCGATTGTGAGTGTTGTGCATGTATGTGGTGGTGTTAGTTGGTGGTTGTCCCCGCTAATGCCACGTAAAGCTAGCCTCACACTGCTCCCTGCTGCAATTGTGACGGGCGGGCAAGTGTGAACGCGCCTTTATCAATATTCAGACACTGGCTTTTTTTTGTATTTCGCACACAACAAATAAACTCGTTTAAAAAATATCTAACTACGCTTTTTGTTGGTAATATTATTACTTGTTTTTAATTTATTTCCGGGTTATTTTATGAATAAAATGAGTTGTTTTATAAGGGTCGTGATGATAGCTTCGTGTCGTCATCAATTTGGAATAGAATAACCAATCGTTAATCACTGTTTTTCGTTAAAAATAACTACTGACTAAGTGTCAATGCTATGTTCTTCTAAAAAAATCCTTTGAATAAAATTTATTGATGTTTTAAACTCAATGTATTTTATTGACTTTTTTCATACTTACGTCTTTCGCCTATGTGTGGATTAAAAAATTCCCTGCGTCTTTTCTAGATCACAAAATCGACAGGTTGCAACCTCCCTCTATGCAAACCAGATTGCATACGAAATCGACATAGCAATAATTGTACAGCACTAAAACAACGCCGTTATTAACGGATCATTTTGTATGTTCATCAAAAGCTCCGTTCAACGCAATCCAAACATGGACAGTTTTAAATCAATGTATTCGCATACGATTTACTATTCGCATTTGAGATTGTACAATTTTAGTGATGCGACAATCGTAAAAAGGAACAAACATGTTATTGCACGGAGCAAACACCGAGGAACTTACATCACACGACATGACCAGCCATACAAAAACGTCGTATCTCCACACTGCTCGCTGAATTGTACGTACACAGACATCGTATCTCCAGACTATTTGGCAACTTGCACGTGCAAGGTTTGGTATTGAAATACATATATTGTCATGGCTAACCCTCCCCTTTCAAACGTTTGATTAAAAGTAAGGGGAGAGTGTTCCACACTATTACCCGGGTCGCTCCCCACTTATTATTTGATTATCCTATGACACTCGTGATGGTTTCCTATCAGCTCCTAATAAATGTATTATACAAACCTAATTTGAATTGAAACCAACAAACGGGGAATATTAGTTTTGTTTTATTTTTTGTAATTAATGTTTGATGGCGTCTTATCTTTTCTGGTTTATTTATATCCATATGATAACCAATACTTATAATATTTTCATTCTCTTTTGTGCCTTTTAAGTACTATTTAGGAATCCTACATGATGATTGACCATAATTATTTTGTGTTGTTAAAATATAATAAGATTATACTTCGTGTGCATGTTCACCGTGAATATTTTTTATGTTATTAACATTGTCAATCACATACTCCAATGTCGTTGATATATTTAACACGTCAATATCTCACTATAAGTATAACTTAGTGCAGTTTTTTTCATCTGGCAGAGCTAAACTAATTGTTGTAAATATTTAACTCTGGACCTGTTATTCAATATTATTTTTTCTTTTCATTTACAATATTTTTTTACCCGTTCAATATTCCTTTTTATTTCCTTTTGCAATATTTTTTGCGCTGCTTATGAGGTTATTGTTAAAAAATGTAAAAAAATTGTGTAAAAGCCTTAAACGGGCGTAAGCAAATAATTAAATAAATTTAAAATGTTGCTTGAAAACCTTATTTGTGTAAGTTTACACAATAGCCCAAAGGGCGTTAGCATTAATATATATATATATATATATATATATATATATATATATATATATATATATATATATATATATATATATATATATATATATATATATATATATATATATATATATATATATATATATATATATATATATATATATATATATATATATATATATATATATATATATATATATATATATATATATATATATATATATATATATATACATATATATATATATATATGTATAAATTTAAATTAATTTAAAACACACGCTTATTTTTTATAAGAATTTTATTCAGTGTACTAATAAATCCACAGTTTGCAGCCAGGTGTTATAGTATATTGTTTTACAATTATAACATATTTTGGTGCAAGTCAACTCTGATGCTAACGCTTTATTAAAATAAAATACAAACATTCCAAGCGTTAAAACAACAGATGATAATTTACATATTTCAATTTAATAACAGGATTATACATACTGCTTACATTAAAAACATTATGTGCAGTATTAAAACACCATTCTGAGCAATTCGCATTAAAAAAATTAAGCAGAAACAAAAACAATTGCTAACTTCCTTAAACTCGGAGCTTCCTCAGCTCATCAATGCCACACATTATTGTTTAGTCGACTAAATAATGCAAATCCTGCCTTATATGCTAATAATTAGGCCGGTCGTACAGCTTGTACGAGTATATACGATAACAGGAAATATAATTCGGCGCTTACATCTGACAAATTGGTATTTTAGATACGTAGGAAGATATGATTTGGTAATTGAAGTTAATTTAGTTCGTTTTTAGAGTTCGTACGTCGCTTCACAATGCGTAGACACAACATTTCAACCCACTCGCTCCCAAAATCGACAAAATATAAATAAATCAGTTGAAAATATACCAATCATTTCTACGCTCTAAGCTGAGTCGTTCAGTTTGAGAATTCTCGAGAATCGTGTATTTATAGATATTTCAAAGTAAGAGATGTTTTGTAAACAGTGGCAAAAAACTTATCGAACATTTCCAAAACAAGTTGAGGTTAATTGTGTTGCATCACTAAACACAGACCGTAAATAAAATACACAAATTAATTTCATGCATTTCACAAAGCAGCTGTTTTGTTTCATATTGTAAGCACATGAAATAAATTATATTGAGAAAATCATATATTTATATCGTTGCGGTTCTATTATATCACCTACAATCAATATATAAGCTTGTATGTATATGCGATGTTAAAAATGTCGACAGACGGCAACTGACAACTTTGCTATGATATTGTCAAAATGTTTCACATAAATTAAATAACTTATCTCGCGTGCGGTACACAATCATTGTGACGTCATTCTTTCGTCATGAAACAAAACATGACGCAAACTCGATATTATTTTCCAGATACAGCCGCTAATTTTACATTTTCTTATTCTTTCCACCATCTTCTAATCAATCCACCTCCATTTTTGTGTAATTGTTCAGTGTTTCGTGTAAGAATACAAATCTAGTTTTGTATGTGATACAAATAAAAATGTTTTAACAGTTGTAGGGACTACGGGCATTCCTTTGTTTGATTCTGCCGTGCTTATAATAACAGTTCTCAACTTGTACAATACGTTTCTGCCGGCATATTAACCATTACATTGTGGACATTGTGTCATTTAAACCGCAGAAAACGTGTAAACAGAAACTTTTCAGCTTATTTGCAAACTGTAAACATGTTTTCAATAAAATGACAGATTGCGACAGTTAGTTTGCTCCGATTCTGACGCCGCCTGCCATCTAGCGGCAGAATTCAAAAGCTCTTCGCTTCGCCAAACAGCCGACGTCCGGGGTTTTCGACAACAGATTGAATTAGTTGAAAAATAGGCTATTTTTGTCGTGTTGACGTTTTTCTGACGAACAAATGAATACACATGAAATATACAATATGTAATAAACATTAATACGCTGGACTCGTAAGTAGTAGTCCTTTTACTTATCTAATAATAATACGTAATAAATCACAACACCCAGATTTGTTGTGAGGCTATTATAACAACATGAATTCGTGAAAGTTTACAACTAGTTTTACAAAGCTAATAATTTACCGGAGTGTGCTTATAATACAATTTAATTTACAGCTTCGTTTCGCGAACGTTTCAATTAAATTCATTATCGAATCAAGGTAGCGTATGAAATATTTAAATGTACTCTAGCGGGGTTTTATTGCTAGGAAGGTTATTATAAACTTGACAATGGCACATTTACGGTATATTTTTTCAATTACGCTCCGCTTCACATTGCAATAGATGTATATTTATTGGCATTTCGGGAAGAGAGTCGCGAATAATACCTCTATCGATATAAGACGATTTGTGTGTTGCTACCAGATCAAGCAATTGACTATTTTGTGCGATAAAAAATATTTTTTTCACTCAATTTAAGGAAATTGAACACGTTCCGAAAATTATAATTTTGTTATTCAAAGCACCTACTGCGGGGGAGATAATTAGTTTTTCAAGGGATAAGGTCAGTGATTACACCTCAAGGAAAGATAACCACTTCGACAAGGGTGCTTTTTAACAATGCAATAGTACTTACTTGTTTTTGATGATTTTAACATGACTCGGCGCAAATGGGCGTGGCTAAGACTAAGGCTACGGTATTTAAACATACATTCATATCACATATCGACATAATGTTTTTGTGTATTCGTATAGCCACTTTTTCACAGTATTTTTATCAACAAAAATATATCATCTAACCTAAAAAACCGTTTAGTTGTGTCAAGTTTAGTGGCAAAATAAAAAATATGGGCGGAGTCTCGCCGTTAACCAGCGAAAATAACCAGCTTAAGATCATTACGACAGTTAATAGAAGCCGTCCAAGAAATTTGTTGTCTCTTTCTCTCTCATGGTGTACGATGTAAAAACTCGGAAAAAGTGATTTATTACAATTTCGGATGGGTTGGGTAAAACAAATTAGCTATCCCTCCATATATTGTTACTTCAAGAGTACTTATACCTTTATAATCATTTACAATTTTGACGAAGAAAAATAATTGTCCAAAGAAGCGAAGCAAGCAGTCCACAATGGAGTGCTTATACCAACCCTGATGTACGGCAGTGAGGCAGGAGGATGAAAGCAGACCGAATGCTGTAGAAATGACGCGTGTGTGAGGGAAAAGCGTGTAAGACAGTGTTAAAAATGCGGATATCCGGTAACAATGCAAGGTTGTGCAAGTGTAATGAATACGATTAAGAAACGGACGCTTAGATTGTTTAAGAAATAAGTGTGAGAAGAATATATGACGCGAAAGTTAATGATAGAAGAAGTCGGGGACGCCCGAAAAAAACATGACACGATGAAGTGAATCAAATATTTTATTTTATTTAGTCGGGTCATGCCAAGAGTACTCGTATGTATTATAAATGTTAATAAAGCAAGGAGTGTATGCCAAGGCGGAGTTGTATGGCGGTCCATCTTCTCTGCCTACCCCTGCGGGGAAACAGCGTGATGGTTAGTCAGTTAGTAAATGAAAGTAATATTACGTCAGACTTTGTAATGTTTACACACTCTGTGACGTTTTTTGTCGGTATGAATTAAATATGAGCACATTTAGTGTTGATTCGTTTAATATTAAGCCAGTTCCTACTCAATAAAATGGTTATTTATTCAATTAGTATATGGCAACACAGTCTCGGCGACTTCAGACCGTCGATAATTTCGAATTCAAACATTAGAACCGCCCACATTCCTGCACCGCCGTGAAGTCGGCGGCACTCGGGACATTAAACTTCCATCCTTCAAAGCGACCGAATGCGTTGTTTTTTTTTGCCGCAGAATGCAACACAATGAGCCCATAACAGTAGTTACCTGGCTAGCCAGGTGGAGTCGCCAGTCGCCACGTACCTACCTACCTACCAACCTACCCAGCTACTCGCTGAACATTGAACTTACGTATCCAGTATTGTTTTACTACTGAGGAAGCTAGCTGCCCGCTAAACATTGAACCTACGTATCTAGCGTATTTTTAGTACTTTTCAACAATGTTTTAATGCGATCTGTTATTAGTTATCACCATGTGTAAATGAGCGCTGTATATGTTTTGATTTCCATATTGATTTGCTGTTATTTTTAGTAAATTTTGCAATTCGAATCATTATATTTTGCACGAATTTGCGAAATGGCGTCATAATTAACATTGTTCAATTTTTTTTTTAAATGTATTTAATTTAAAAGAAGAAAGACAAACATTCCCGCGTCACAAACAGTCTGACAGTATTTGTAAAACTCCTACCGCCATCATAACAAGCGGAAAATGCTGCCTGTACAATGATGGAGGACTTAGCTAGATCAGAGATTAAGAATTGAACTAAAAGTTTGTTTTGTATTTAAAAATAAATTATTGTACTCATAAACTTACCCTAAATATTATCATTTCTTGCTTTGACAAATTAGTTCATATTTGAAACATAAAATCTTTGTTTTTAGCTTTTTAGTAAATAAATTATTATACCCATTAATCCATAGATATAAAGGGCATTATATCATTTCTTGTTTGAAAAATTAGTTCATATTTGAAACATATTTTTAATCTGGATTGTTTACACAAGCAACATCTTCCGCTTCTTAGATAAATTGTTTTTGTCAGGTTATTCGTAACTCGGGAATGTTTGTCTTTCTTTTTTAAAGAAAAAAATAAAAATAAAATAAACATTTCTGTTCATGATACAAATAAGATCAAACAGAGATTATGAAACATCCCTTTTCAAATATTTTTGACCGAACTTTGAAATTTTACATTTTTAATGGTATAAAGACATAAAATCAACAAAAACTTTCAATCATTATTCAAGCAAACCTTCTGTTATTATTATTAGTGTCTGTCAATGACGTTACATATGTTATAGACACGTTGCAGCGCTCTCAAAGTGACAAGCAATAATCACGCTAGTTGGTGTGATCGGTGTTTAAGCCGATTTAGTACTAAACGGTCACGCGTCGCTTGAGGTCGTTTCAAGCAAGTATGGAACGCGGTTTGAACTTCGGATCTGTTTCGTTCATACACATATATTCTATGAATGTCTATCTTTGTCATACATGACCGATATTTGAATGATAAATTTACTGGTAAGGTGTGTGTTTTGCTTGCCATATTATGTGCTATAACCTGTCTATATATATGTAACGTCATTGGTGTCTGTGTGATATTTTTACTTTATAAATCATTTTAGTGGTATTGATAATGTTTTGTTCAATGCGTTCAAATATGTTAAGGCGGTCACTAAAAGGCTATCCAACAACTTTTAATATATCTTTGTCTCTTTCTATCGAGTCAGTATAAAGTCAACAATACTGACTACACTGTTTCGCAAAGGAACCTCTCCGTGTATATTCTTATTCCAAGGTTGTAATAGATCAGTGGTCGGCTTGAATTGCGTGCAGTGTTAGCACCTCTCACAAGTTTAACTTGTACTTATACCCGATGGCATTCCGATCGTCTTCTGTCACTGACACACAACGCATAGTGACCGTTCGCCGCTTTCACTTCTCAAAGAAACGTTAAATAAAGTTACTGCCATCACTACCTACCGAGGGATAAAGAATCCGACAGAGAAAAGCCATACAAAGAACAGATCGATAAATAAACCAGAAGCAAAGCTTAAACACTGTGAAAGAATCGATACACAATCGTTGTGTTCGAGCTTGAGGCGATAAGTTGATAATTGAGTCTTGTATCTAATCTGGTACCGCTGTGTCGCTTTGGAAGAGTGTGCCAAAAACGCGTGAACAAACGCCCGAAAAAAATAGTTCAGCGACACAATAGTGTCGCCTGAACAAACGTACAGTAATATTGTACTTTTACAAAACAGAGACCCTGAAGTTGACCCCCGAATAGTGAACTATGATGCCATAGAATCTGCACAGATTTTTCCATGTGTTATTTCCAGGTTAACACAACTACTTTCAACTCTCGACGGCATTTACACCATCAGCTATGAAGGATTGAAATATTTATGTAACGAGACACCCCGATGTTTGTTTTTATTACATATGTGATGTGATGTGAGCACGTAACATTAAAAAATACGTTATTATTATTTTTAGTACTACCGGAAAGGCAAAAGGGCTGAAGCTCAATTTTGGAAAGTTTACTTACAATAAAATTCAAAATTCTTCAGTTTTTTTTCACTTCTAAAGTTTACTCAACGCTCTCACTAAGTTAACCGGAAGCGACAAAAAGCTAAAAAAATGGTAAATATATTTTAGATGACTGAAGGGCCACAAAAGTCTTAATCAAACAAGAATCAAACGAGAGTCAGAGCATTCGACGCAGAAAAAAAAACGATCAAAACTGCATATTCGATTCAATTTTGACCAAAGTGTCGCTTAAGCCCTTTCGCCTTTCCAAGCAGTTGATCTGGCATCAATCTTGCGCTAGTACTCAATAGAATGCCTTGAAACTGGTAGTGATATCCAAAATATCTCCATTGCGGCGATTTTGTAGGTATGCGTAACCATAATTATGGTTAGTTGTATGTGCCAAATTGTCGCACATACGATAATTATGTTAAACATAGTTAGTTGTATGTGCCACATTGTCGCACATACGACGGCACGTGTGGCAGCTTATAATTCGTAAACCTGTTCTCAGCGGTTCTGCGCGTTTTTTCTGCCAGATAACTGCGCGCGTTATCAACACGAGATCTTTATTACCGCGTACTTATTTTGATCTCCTCGAAATATTAAATTGTCCTCGTGTGAATAGACCAGTGCAAATCATCTCAAAGCGACAGGTGTAACAGCCACCGCATCTCATCTCTTCGATTCGAATCTGTGCGGCTTCTAGTCTTATCCTGATCGCTAATCGGCGCTTTGGTCTTCACTATCGGGCGGCATATCAACTGTTGGCTGGTTAGCTGGTTGGGAGATACTTGGCTGGATGCACGAGAAGGTAGAGGGGTGCATATTGCGAAGACAGGTGTGCCAGCTGGCTGGCAGGATGTGTGTGATACCTGAGCTGGGACGTGTTTTTGGTATGAACCCTGCTTTAAGGGGAACGCGGCCAAAGCCCCCCGAATTAGTGAAGGGTGTGGATAAAGGGGTTCGCTTTGCTAACGAATTAAACCTTAGCGTATATAGAGTGGTATCAATCCAAGGCAGTGTAGTCAGTTTTTGATGACTTTTACCTGACTCGGGTATTTATACATCCATTCATATCACATATCGACATGATGTTTTTGGTAAAAAAGGCTCTACTACGAATTCAGAGGACGCAGGTTCGAACCCGGCGTGCGCAATTTAATTTCATTCAATTAATATGTGTCATAACACATTTAACTCATAAAAGATAATATATATATATATATATATATATATATATATATATATATATATATATATATATATATATATATATATATATATATATATATATATATTTATATATACATATTTGCAACAAGTCCCAGAGTGGTAGATATTCTAATTATCGCCCTGGTGAAAGACCACCATTCAGAATCGAAACTTTGTTTAAAATGACTAAATCCATGTTTGGTGACCAGATCTGTACAGCCAGGTACTTCCCAACCTACCTCTTCCACATCTACTTCCCCTCCCTGTTGCCTTAAGCCTCACAACATACTTAAATTGGGAATGTCATAGTCTCACTGGTTCTAAACGGTTAGGAGCAGTTGGGACTCTTATGCGGGTGTAATATATTTTGTTTAATTGGAAATATTTAGTAAGTGTTGTATAATAATTTTATGTTGCGATATAAATTTTGATATTTTTGTTTTGTGTTAAAATTCTGTTATATTGTTTTTTTTCCAATTGATCAAAATAATTCTTCGATACTTAATTTTTTTAACTAAATTTTATTATTATAGTTTTTGTGGCAGCCCTGGATGTAGAATAGTATGCCACTGAACCCCGGTTTAAACAATGTAGGTAAATTTCCCCTGTTTCTAAATTTCAATAACGATTGTTAGTACTTTTAACTCACAAACTTCTGTGCTCCCGTCTCTCTTGGTCGCCTTACTCTACATCGGACGCTATTCAGCACCATACACTACTCCAAACTATACACTACTCTACGCTAAACACTACACTCTACATCCTGTCTCCTGTCCCTACGTAAATTACATTTATTTAATCGCAGCAGGCTTACACTTGATACAAGTTTCAGTGAAACCGTTGACCTTCTTCAAACCAAATGTCAGCGGCTAATTTTAATGTATTTATTTAGCGTCTCCTGTTTCTAGCCCAACTGTTTTTTATTAAATTTTTAATTTATTAATAAAACAATCAAAACGCAAACAAAATAGCACCTACAACAATCGTACCAACGTCTGATACTCTCTTCTTTAATCAGTAGAATCTCTCAAACAGTGAGCTCTGGCGTCGTGAAATTTTTTTTATTTTTTTTAAAGTAAGACAAACATTCCCGGGTTACGAATAACCTGACAATATTTGAAAAACTCCTACTGCCATCATAAAAAGCGAAAGATGTTGCTTGTGCAATGATGGAGGACTTAGCCAGCAGAGGAATTGAACGCACGACGCCCGGGTGGGAATCCGACGCGTTCTCCACTCAGCTACCGACCTGCACCGATTTGCACAGCCTCTTCTGTTTGAAATCGCCAGGATGACTCAACTACTTTCAACTCGCAACAGCATTTCTATCATGAGCTATGGGGCTTTGAAAAATCCATTAAATTGTAAAAAAAATAGACAAAACGCCATACTCTTCGTCAATCAGTAGAATCTCTCGAACAGTGCGCTCTAGCGTCATGAAATTTGCACCGCCTCTTCTGTTTGTAATTGACAGGATGACTCAACTCAATTACATTCAGCTCGTTATGACATTTCCATCATGAGCTATGTAGCTTTGAAAAACCCATTAATTAGTTTTGAAAAATGTCAACGCCACACTGTTCGATCCATATACTTCAATTGTTTCATAATTGTAAAGAAAAATGCGATATCGTTAGTGAGGCGAAACCGGGTAGTATTTTAAGTAAGTTTGAAATTATAAAACACTTGTACTTTGTTTTTTTTTCAACATTTAACCATCAGCAGCTTCCTCCGATGCATTATTACATGTTTGTACATGCACAACTCGATTTATTCAGTACTCAATATTCGCCCTCCGCTCGTGAAATGCACAGGCTATTGCCACACGAAGATTTGTTGAACAAACACTGATAAAAACCTAATATGTATGTATACTTTACCACCTTATTATCATATTTACCCATGGCTGATAAATATCACCATACAATGCTTGAAATAATATTTCCATGTATCATTTGCACAGTTAGATAGGCGCTTACTTACTAAAGACCGAGCGTCGGTTTTCATCAAAAAAACTGAGCGATCGCTCAGTTAATTCGTATCAAATGCTGTTTCCATGTCAGATGTAAAAGATAATGCAGGATTGAGAATAATAATAATATTTGGATGATTTGTAAAGCGCCGTTTTTGTGAAAAATCACCTCAAGGGCGCTGTACAGATCTTATTTTCTATTATTAGATATTAATCGAAAGCTTAATTGTACGATTATTCGACAATTTATAAATCGATTTTTAATCGATCCGTAATAGGCGTACCAATAGCCGTAGACTCAGAAACAAAGAATTGCTGTTCCTCAATCATTACTCTACTAATTATGGGTATCATTCTCCACTGTCCGAAATGTCATGACATGTTAACTTAAGCCATGGTCTTGAAATTTGTGCACAAATACATGTTATTTAATTAATATGTTTCATAACACATTAAATTTATATAAAACAATATATAGTATATTTGCGGCACGTAGATATAGTGGTAGATATAGCATCGCCCTGGTGAAATCGAAACTTTGCTTAAAATGGCTTTAGCCGTGTTTGGTGACCAGATATGAATAGCCAGGTACTTCCCAACCTTTCCCATCTCCTTACCCAACTAGCTACCTTCAGCCTTACAAAATACCCCAACTGGAGATGCCATAGACCTGCTGGCTCCAGATGTTTGGTTTTAAAACGCTTCGGCTGAGCTCTGACGCCATCCTATCACGATCGTAACACAATTGCGGAGTAGTTGCCAAAAAAGTGACGTCATCTGACCCTGATTTTATTATAATTATTTGTCATTTAAAAAGAAAGACAAACATTCCCGGGTTACTCGTGACCTGAAAATTTTGAAAAACTCCTACTGTTAAGCGGAAGATTTGTCTTGTGTAATGATGGAGGACCTGGCTTGTAGAGGAATCGAACCCACAACGCCCGTGTGAGAATCCGACGCGTTAGTCCAGTCAGCTACTGACCGGTCAAACTTCACTCGGTCACCGGTTCCCTCAGTATTTTTTAACGCTTTAAAATCGGACCCGTTTTTACGAGTTTAAAAAATTCTAGCTGTAAACGTTATTTTTTATGATGACAACGCACTTAAAAATAATTTAAAAAATACACATTTAAAAAGACGATTAATTTTGACTTTTATGTGTCATATTTTGATCATTCTGGTCTTTTAGTTTGAAATTTAGAAATTTGAACACTTGTCATAATGATTAAATAAAAACAAATTTATAACTTTATTCCACTTTTTTTTTTTTGACTGGACCGGTTTCAGCCTATAACGGCCATCTTCAGACTAGTACAGCTTGTTCTTAAGTTAGCTCTTTTTACAAGTAGGAAATCTTGTGCTATAGTCCGTTTGAAGTTGGAGGTCGCGGATTATTTTTCTACGGTCACTAGCAAGGTGGACTTCTATCGAGGTTACACCATCACCTCGCCGTACGGAGTATACAAATGAGCTTGTGACTCTGACAGTTGCGGCTTACTACTTTACTTGTTGCGATAAAACGACCTCCGACCAACGTCACAAATTGCCACTCGTTAAAATAATATGCAAATTAAGACAGCTACCTATCCTAAACGAGGTTTTATCATTGGCTGTACCATTCCAAATCTAACTAACCAACACGCCGTTTGCACGCAGGGGTTGGCAGAGTGGATGGACCGCCATACAACTCTGTCTAGGCATACACTCCTTGCTTCATTCACATTTATTCACTGTCTCATACATACTCTCGGAATAGCCCGACTTAAGTATTTGATTCACTTTATCTTGCCATGCCTTCCTTGGGTGTCCCAGACTTCTTATTACTGCTCTATGGTACATGCTCAAACCACCTGAGCGTCCCTTTCTTAATCCTTCTCATTAGGCTTACATCAGCCTTGCATTCTGTCCTGATATCCACATTTTGAACACAGTCATACATGGTTTTACCGGACGTGGATGTGTAATTGTATTAGAAAATTCATCGAGGACAGGTAATGTAATCTCACTTCAAGTAGACTTTTCAACCTAAACGTAGTGCGTGCCTTTTGAAAATACACGCCTCAGGGATCTACAAATCTACCAAATTAAAAATCTACTCCAGTACTCTACCAAATATCCAAATCTACCTCACGAAAGATAAAATAAAAATTTAAAAAACGAGTTTTTTCTTTCTACCATTCGTTATACGTTATTTTAAATTCAACGTAGAAGAAAGTTGTTCAGTCAACCTTACGACTTTTAACAAGTCGGATAGTTGATTCTAGCTTCTAGTTGTCGCTTAATTGGTTTCATCTGCGAAAGAATGCTTCACGGTGTCATAATGCCTTCACTTCACTATCTCCTGTTGATAAATTCAATCTAGCGTGACCTTTTCTTGAACCTGGCATCAATTTAACTTGGAGACTCAACATGTGGAAAAATAATCGTTAAATTCTCCGTTATCGCATCGTAAACCGTTAAACACGGATAAATAAACGCTAATAATGATAAATAATAATAATATTTGGATGATTTCTATAGCGCCGTTTTTGTGAAAAATCACCTCAAGGGCGCTGTACAGATCTTGTTAAATTGTGATGTTTATGTAAGATGGAATGCGGCCGCCCCAACAGATTTAGACCAACCTAGGCAAATGTCATCTGGCTGTCGTAAGGGTGTCACTTGGGTGATTTGTTGGATGGCTAATTCAATAATAATAAAAAATACAGCGACAATGAATATTATAATGCTTAATTCAGAAATGATTCAATTTTTAATCTGAAACATTCATTGTGTTTAAAAACGTGTTGAGTTTAACAGCTTTTTTAAACCCGTTTCGCCGATAACTCCGTTGGAACTTCTACCTTTTTCTCATAAACGAGGCTTCTAACGGAAATGTAGGTTACAACGGAGCTCTCGGTAGCAGGAGCATACTTACTGTTTTGTATGTCATTATTTTTTGTGGTTTATAAATACCATACAAGAGTTCCAAGTGCCCCTAACCGTCTAGAGCTGGTAGGACTATGGCGTCCCCGACCAGGGTATGTTGTGAGGTTGTAGGTAGTGAGGAAGGGAAGGAGATGAGAAGAGGAAGTTGGAAGCAACTGGTTATTCAGATCTGGTCATTGAACGCGGATAAGGCCACTTCAAGCAAAAAAATCCTTTCTAATGATTTTTTACCATGGCGATATACAACAAAAAAAGTATATCTGAAAATTGATTGGTTGAAATCATCCATTCTTATCGTATATTATCGACACCATGATAGTTATGTACCAGTTTTACCCGTGAAAAAACACGGTATTTAACTTGACTGGCCAAGAAAAAATATCATTTCCATTTGAAATATAAAATAATGTCTGTTAAAATACACTATAGGTAGGTACTTTATTAGGTAGGTAGGAATTCATATGAAAAGATTTTTTTTTTTAATTTGATAATTTCAATTAACGTCAGTTATTGACAGCTTTGAAAAGTTCACTCTTTAAACAAAACGCAATCTAGCGCTTGCTTTGCGCTATCGAATACAATATGAACTTGGATGCAACATCAACAAAAGCTGTAGAAGTGTGTGGATACAACTCTAATCAGCTAGTAGCGCCTAGCGAGTTATTAGTTTAAGTATAATATTAGCCATTGCGAGTCTAGTGTTGGCGTGACGTATCACCGGGTGACGTTAGCGTTAAGTGTGACGTCACACTCACAGCAGTGCGGCTCGTTACAAGCCTTTCTCGGGCGTCTTGATATTATTCAGCTGGCGGAGCGGCTACGGAACGCACTGTCAGATTATTTAAAATGTAAATACTTCGTTTTATGTAAAACCGTTCCCGCAGTCAAAATAAAAGTTTTATCAAAACATTTATTGACACTAGTTCGCTGGGCTGAAATGCATATTTAACTATTCAATCCACATTTAAGCTGATGTAAGCGTAATTAATAATGATTAAGAAAGGGACGCTTGGATGGGTTGGGCATGTTAAGCGGATGAACGAAGAAATTAGTTTTTTAAGTGAATGGTACAATAATTCGGGGGCACCCGAGGAAAATTCACTTGATCGTGCCATGTCTTCCTCGGGCGTCTTCGACTTCTTCCATTCACCTAATAAATATTTATTTACATTTAAGTATTTTGATCAGGATGCCTGAATGTGAATGATGCAAAAATTGAGTGCAAAGAAAAAATTCGTTTGGCATTCCATCGCTGCTACCCACAAAAGGGCGTGAGAATAAAATATATTGTCTTTTTAATAATAATAAACTAGTTTAGTCTTGATACGCACGTCAAAAGGGACATGGTGAGTAAATCGCGAAATAACGTAATCTGAATAAAATTTCAAACTTTTTTACGTGTGAGCGAAAATTATCAGTATTGTTTTTCCAGACGTTATTAGCGATCTAACAAATCGTGTACAGAAGACGGCTTAGCGTATTAATACCATCAGATAATATTTGGATTATTTTTATACCGCCGTTTTTGTGAAATGTGTAGTCTAGTGTAATAATAATAATAACATTTATATTTGGATAATTTGTATAGCACCGTTTTTGTGAAAAATCACCTCAAGGGCGCTGTAGTCTAGATGTATTCAGTATTTTGTACAAAATATCCAATTGGTTAGTAAGCTTGTTGAGAATTATCATAAAACGACAGGCAGATCAACAATCAACATTTTGTTCCGCCCCGCACGTGTGGCACACGTGAAACCGTGTCGGATCAGCTTGAACCCGAGCGGGTATCGGAGCGGTACCCAGTGTACCTACCGAGGCCCGACGCCAAGTGGCCGGGAACATATGGCTTGTCGCGGGCCGGGGCAGGTGCCGCTCGGCCCGCTCATTAGCTTCGTCCGCACGGCGCGAGGCGAGCGGCACTATCGGCAGAAAAACAGAAACTCAATATTAAATTGTCCAATATGCTGATATGTTCATTCGAGGGGTTCAAAACCTCAGAGTACATAGAGTAGTATCTATCCAAGGCAGTGAAGTCAGTTTTTTTTTCTGGTCACCAAACACGGCTAAAGCCATTTCAAGTAAAGTTTTGGTTCTGAATGGACGTCTTTCACCAGGGCGATACTCGGAGTATCTACCACTCTGGAACGTGCCGCAAATAAACTTCACGTTATTTTATATGAATGAAATGTGTTATGACACATTAATTGAATAATAATTTTATTTCCATACATACATATCTGTCTATATTATTTTCTCGTTGTTGTATTTAGTGTGAGGTTACTACAAAAACAGGTAATTTAGTTTACAGTGTAAAAATAAAAAACGAATATTCACATATAAAATACATAAGGCAGGGTGAACTACTACAAAAACTGCGCTATATAAATCCACTGTTATTGTTATCATCTTCTTCGATTAAAAAATTACCTAGATTTGACCAAAAAAATCCACTGTTATTGTTATTATCTTCTTCGATTAAAAAATTACCTAGCTTTGACCAAAAAACCAGGAAAGCCTAGCACCGCCAGCAAAGGCACCGCCGTCACTGCGTTTCTAATCCGCCTCGTCCGCGCGAATCGCGCCGCGCGGACGAAACCAGTAGGCCGCCCTGGCGCCAGAACCGGTTCCACCGCGACGTGTTCCGGTTCAACATCCCTGACCAGACGGCCGCCGAACCGCGCCGCTCAAAAAACAACGCTAAAAAACGCGCAACGGCAAAGCACCGCGCTAAAAAAACCTCGCGGGCGATACCCCATCTGCTAGAACTGTTATATTCTTTCGACCCCATTGTTTTTTTAGAACTATTGTGCGAATGATCGTCTTCGCTATGAAGAGCAATCTAATTTATCATTACAATGCGATAATTAAGTCATGCTAATTAGATATTTAGACTTTAATTATTAATTATACAAGAATATTGACTAGTATATATGTTTATGGTCTCGGTGGTCTAGTGGCAATACCCTCGACTACGAATCTAGAGGCCGCGGATTCAAACCCGGCGTGCGCAAATAAAATGTATTTAATTAACGTGTGTCATAACATATAGTATATTTGCGGCACGTTCCAGAGTGGTAGATACTTCCAACTATCGCCCTGGTGAAAGACCACTATTCAGAATTGAAACGTTGCTTGAAATGGCGTTAGCCGTGGTGACCAGATCTAAATAATAAAATACTTCCCGAGCTTCCTCTTTCTCATCTCCTTCCCCTCCCACTTCTACCTTCAGCCTCACAACATACCCGAACTGGGGATCAGTGGGGACTCTTGTACAGTATAAACTAAATATTTTTTTATTTAAAGAATCTGTTGGCTTGGGTTTGAATATGTTAAATAATTGACCGGTTAGTGGCTGAGTGGACAGAACGCGTTGGATTCCCACCTGGGCGTCGTGGGTTCAATTCCTCTGCTAGATAATTCCTCCATCATTGCACAAGCAAAATGTTTCGCTTATCATGATGACAGTAGGAGCTTTTCAAATATTGTCAGGTTATGCGTAACCCGGGAATGTTCGCCTTTAAAAAATTACATGATTTCTGCACTATAGTTATAACTGCCAGGAGCCAGTGGGACTATGGCATCCCCAAATGTGGGGTATGTTGTGAGGCTGAAGAAAGTGAAAATGGGTTAGTAGAATGTTGCAAAGTACCTGGCTATTCAAATCTTGTAGCTGAACACGACTGTCGTAGACAAAATTTACAGCGGTTTTCACTAGTGATATTAATTTACGAGTAGAAAATAGAGTTAGCGTAATTATATCAAACCAAAAAGAACATTGGATAGATGAAATCACAATATTAAATTTGTTTACACTTTGACCCAAGATACATATTTAATATGTAATTTTAATGACGTTAAAAATTGAACGAAAAAATAACGTTTTTTTTTAATGATTCATCTTTACATTTTTTTTTCGTTTTATATACGATAAATATAATATTAAAAAAAAACTCAAATTCTCGTCCAAAGTTTTGAAAGTTATTATTTTATGTAACTTTGTTTCCTTCCATTATAAATAATTTCATTACTCCTGGTTAGCCAAACGAATCATATTATTCAAAATTCATCCAATATGAAATGCTGTTCTCATTACCATATTTTCAATACGTCGAATAAACCTTGATATTTGAACCCATGTTATTCTAAATTGTTGTTCGCTTTTTGAATTTGGACCCAATACACCATTACATAAAAATTATTAATAAAAATAATTAAAAATATTTTTAAATTAACATAAAAAACGTCGTATATATGTATGTTAAAAAAACTATTTACGTTGTCTTGTTCTGACTAACCATTTTCCTATATCAATTTATCAAAAAGCTCAAGTGATGAACGCTGGTGTTCAGAAATTTGCTCTCCATATTATTTCAAAACTTTGTAGCTTTAACCCCTCTATTTCGGGCTCGCTATTTAATTTCTACCATGCGCCATTGAAGTTTGAAAAAGCAAATTAACCGTTTTTTTAATGTCGTTAATTTTGGGGAAATAAAAAAAGGTGTTCCTAAATTAATATAGTTGTAATAATTTCTGGAATAACCACCCACGAAATACTAAATTCTCAGCAGAAAATTTCGTAATTATTTGTCGGAATAATCTGTACGATTCCCATTTTCGGAATCGGCACCAATTTCGATTTTAGGAACGCGTCGTTTTACCTCCGGGATATATTCCGGGAACTTTAGCATGCCGAAAATTTAGACGAGCTATTTATTTTATATAGCCACCTTACCGAGTATTTGCAATATTGCTAAAATAAACGATCCGATAATGAGTAAAACATATTTTTTAAACGCGTATATATTCCATATCAATTTTATTCCGCGTAGTTAATTTAGTAAAACTTTTTATAAAAAGCTGCAATCAAAGGTCAAACAAACAAAACAAATATCATCTTTGCTTGGTACACTTTTTTGAAGTGTCTTCGCTTTGCCAACTAATTACTTTTCCTTTTTGAAGTGTCTAGACAAATTCGAGGTCCGTTTTTTATCTGTCGTGTTTTTTTTTGTCGTTTCACGAAAAACGACGTTTGATGTCGACGGACTTCATTCGTGTAATTAAATTATGAATTTTGTGTAAAATCGCGTATAGTTTTGTTAATATTGAGTAAATACTGCGTTATCATAACGTTCACAAACATGTGAGAGAAGATTACGGGCATTACAGCAATGGGCATTGTTCACTCAATAGCTCCCGCTTCTAATATCTTACTGTCTTTATTCTAGCCTCTCTTGAGCTTTCAAACAATATGCTAAATAACTTGTAATTGCCAGTTATCTGTTCCGCATTGAAGTGAGCATATTATTTTTTGAATATTGATAAACAGACGTTCACTCCAACAGAATTAATCTTAGCGGTGCCACATTGTGAAATCGTATTAGTGCCACGGTAATGGCTGGTCTCCCCGCAGCCAGCAACGGCTAACCGCAAAAAGTGTACACTTCGCTAAAAGTCACAAGGTTCACCCGGGTCGAAATTTCGTTGCGGCGGCGATGATTCGGTTCGTTTACTCGTGCCGTTTATTTCCCCTTCCCTCGCGCGCGGAATACCGGTTGTGTGGCGCGGCCTTGCCTCTAGCGACGGACGGCGCGGCTAAAATGTCGCAACCCGTTACCCGCCTCCATTGTCCGGCGAAAAAGTTTCGCGTCAAATTGCGTAAATCTCCAAATATTATTATTGTCGGTGTTCGGAACAGAGGCGAAAGCGATTAATTCACCCCTAGACAATAGACTTTCGATGGGCGTTTTCGGCGAGATTTGTCTTCTTGTTCAACTTCCGTAGCGCCGACTGACGAGCCTACCGCCATCTATGAACCGCGCCTGGAAATACAAAAGTGAAATTTCTTCTGCTAATTCAAATATTATTACACTTGACGTGAAATATCGCAAAACTGCGCTATATAAATGCAATGTTATTATTATAACATTGTTATAAAAACGCTTACTTGAAAATAACACAATATCCTAGAAATAAATTGGTGGGGGAATAGCAAAAAAAAATGAGCGGACACCTAAAAATACAACTAATTCATTGATATGTTCCAGTCCTATCGTAAATGTTTGATTAAATACCGAAAGAAATCAATAACTCTTTATTCACAGTTAGGTGAAGTCGAAATGTTGAAAATCATAAGATGTCACTCGGTATTCGTTAAAATAAAATTTTTAAAAATCATCGTGACGTTAGCCACGGAGTTAACGTCATCGACCGGCTGTTAGGCTGCAACTGAATCCAAAGCGACGTAACAATAAAATAATGTTTACCGCACGGTGGATAGTAAGTATAGAGGTAGTTCCTATATAGGGTCGAGTTTTCTGTAGCAGGCCCAGGAGGGTAACATGCCCGAGTTGTAGTCTGGTCTTTACCGCTAATGTTATTGCTGAAAAACGATTGGAAAATTTTGGAAATCTCGTTTTAGGTTAAGGGTCAGTTTTTATTAATATAAAATATAAGTAACTTAGATCCCGACTTTTTTTTGTTACATATTCCCCAAAATTAATTCAAATGTGAATCTCTGGCTAGCCCCCCCTCTTTGGAGTGTTATGTCCTCTTAAGTAGGGTAATTTCTAAGCAAATAAAAGCATTCGTCTCCCGGAAGTCATAATAATATAATAAGAACATCACTTTATCGTGGGATAAAAAATAACATTTTTTCAGCATAATATCATCAAATTAACATTATATTTGTGATACTGTAATTTTCTAAAAAAAAAACTTTACCACAGCTCATTTTAAAATTGAATGAATTATTTTAATTTTTATATTTAAAAAAAAACTGCAGACTTGATTCTTAGCATATTTCTTATATTCTTAAAATGATGTTATCATTGGTAAATACTAGGTACAATAATAAATGACCGGATTTACGTAATACATGCGCGGTTTTGCGGTGAGATTGGTCGGATTCCTTCATTAAAAAGTGTAACACTCGGTTGACATTAATTGCGCGAATAATAACTTGACACCCACCACTAGTCGCTAATAATAACTGAATCCACCAACAGCTTCTCGTGTAAGGTCACAAAACGTTCTGACCCGCGTACTTTTATTATGACCTTAAACAAATTAAGCCTTGCAAAATGTATTAATCACCCTCTCACTTTAACCAACAGAGGGCGCTGTGATATTTAATAATTTAATTTGAAATATTCCTACACTATCTATAGTATTAATACGCTAAGCCGTCTTCTGTACATGATTCGAAAAATTACAAATGCTAATTTACGCTCATACGTCAAAAAGTCTGAAATTTTATCCCGATCACGCTACTTTACGATTTACTCACGAAGTCCCTTTTGACGTGTGGGTAAAGACTAAACTGTTAACTAGTAATTATTATTAACCTAAATAAAATGTTCTAAATTAAAAATTGTGGTATCAGCTAAAACCTGTATGAATAAAAATCTTGGTGTAATATTGTAAGATTGTAACAATATACCAGGAGGGATATCTTTGCAAAACAGTGTTGTGAGGATTATTGTTTTTTTCCTGACTCGAGCGTGGCTAGGATTAGGGCTACGGCTAGGATATTTATACATCCACTTTATTATTTATACATGCACATGTCGACATAATGTTTTGTTTATTTGTATAATAACTTAATACAGAATATAACCTGACGGAGACGGAAAACATGCCAACATACCGAAAAGTGGTGCGATATTATGTGACAACTTACCTTATCTCTTTCTCTTTCACAGTTTACGTCGCAAAAACCCGGAGAAAGTGATTTATCGTAAATTTGTATAGGTTGGGTAAAAATATTTAGCTCTCTCTCCTTATATATTCTTTGAAAAATTTGTTAAGCGTATGTAGTTTGAATTATAAAAAACCCTTGGTTTTGCCGATGATTTTGCCAAAATGTGTTTCACTTGCATTGTCTTATCGAACGTTCGCGGTATGTCTGACGTCACACTTTAAGTTTTTATTTAAAGCAATTCACCGAATCTTCAGAGCTAATTGAATTATTCATTACTGTCCAACGAACCCGTCCTCGGAAGTTTATTTTTTCAGCCATTCGGCGAACGCCGAAAACAATTTTCTTCTCAAAACTTGGGAATTAAAAAGAAACAAGTTACAAAATACGCCGGATTCCGATAAATACATCGTGGCATGTTCCTCGTAGACGCCCACTCTGAAAAATCGCAAGTTCAAATCAAATAGAGTAGAATATTGTGTACATCTCTGTCAGCAACGAAATACATATTCATATTAATCGATTACCGCGAAATGTTTCGCTTCTTTTAATTAGATTTTGCTTGCTCGTAGAGGTAAAACGTTTTTATTTCGGAGAAATCGTGTCGTAGCATCCGTAAAGTATTTTCTCTGAAAAGATTTTTAAATTTGCATGAAGTCGCCATCCGAACTCGACTTTGAATTAAGAGATACAAGCTTACCTAGATTTGCTTCTTCTGCTAGTTCCTTTATAAGCTTATCCTTTTGGAGCTTCGATATTTACATAAAAGATGTCACTTTGTGACTGTTTTCATTTTTGTTAATACTAAAATCGAATTACCGTTTCTACGAATAATCATAACATGCTGATATTTATTGCGGTTATATAATAATAATATTTGGATAATTTGTATAGCGCCGTTTTTGTGAAAAATCACATCAAGGGCGCTGTAATATTAACATGTTTTTATTTATCACATTATTGAATAATCTGACATTGCTCGATATGGTATTACCATATATCTCGCCTGCAGAAATAACTTGCATTTCTTTTATATAGTTGGTCCCTGGTATGTTGCTACTAAATAATGTATATTGATTTCAAATATTATTTTTGTGTTTGTTGCTAGACTGAATAATCAAGTCTCTCGACTAATAAAGCATTTCCATTCCACGTTCAAAACAAAAACAATAAAAGTCGATCGCTGCAATAAACGAATGTTAGATCACAGATATTTTCGGACGGTCGAGTTTAATTTACCGCGGATGAAATGTTAATAACGTCGAGAATACGCAACCGGTGAACAGTGGGAGTATGGAGCCATGGAAGATGGTAGGTAGCTGGTAGCTGGTAGCTGGTAGCATGCTGGAGGCGCGATCACAAAGAAAAGTATTTATATTCGAGTCGAGGGCGTCGATGCGAATCGCATTTGTCCGTCATCCGGCTAGTGTCCCATCTCCCGTCATATCAGCGCTCGACTGCGAGAGTGGGTAATAATACCGCCGCTAATATTAGAGCAAGATGCTGTGAAACTATTTACGGAACGGAATGTATGGGAGATGCAGTGATCGCTGATCACCGATCAACACGCCGGATCCAGCCAACCAGCGGGGTAACCAAAACCGCGCCAGGCATAACAGGGAACAAAGCCACGCTCCGAGAGAATGGACGCCAGTTAACAGTGAAAGTTTCACGCAAAGGGTTCTATCATTGCCGAAAGAAAGTCGGGAATCGCCAGACTAGCTAGTAATAATAATAATACTAGATAGACAAACATTTTCACGTGCTCGCTACCTTCGTGTACTTGCCTGGCTATCAATTGTTTGACCTCGATGCTTGCTGCAAAACAATGCCTCAAACTGCCTAATGCGCGTTTCATAAAAAATGTATATTTTTGTAATACCGAGACATACGAGTACATACTCTTACATACACAAACCTGTATGTGTAGTTATAGTTTTAGCATTGTTGGGAGTGGCTGAACAAAGATACCACGAATGCTTGTTTTTATTTCGAGGCTGTTTTCCATGTCGGAAGTCGGGTGACGAAAGAACAGTAGGTTTGTGAAAATCTATTTCGCCCGTCATATAAACTACGGGCGACCATTAGGAACACTTTGCCGCGTTAACCAGTTATTCTATTATTAGCTCGCGAGCCTTCGGCAAATATTACGGTCAAGTTGGCCATGCCTATACCGGCGGAGGCGGCCATAGCCACCGCTTTCCTGAAGTGAAGTAACGAGAACCGAGCCGCTCTACGTAACGCCTGGCAAGTGCGAGCGGAATTCGTCCGTTACAATGATTTTTTAGCGCTAGAAAGTTTACGGGAAAGTAAAACCGAATCGACAAGGCGGCCCCTTCTCAATGAGCAGGGCTGCTAGCGACCAGCCGCACAACGCACAGCCTACAACACGCAGCCTACAACACACAGCCTACAGCACACAGCCTCGGGCTATCATTAGTACAACCTTAGAGTATTAATATATCCAGAGAGGTACCAATGCGAGGCAGTGTAGTCAGTATTGATGACTTTCGCCTGACTACTCTTCAACAGGCGTGGCTAGGGTTTTCATAGACACACCTATATATACACCACATATCGACATGATGTTTTGTTTATTTGTGTAAGCACTTTTTCACAGTATTGCTATCAACAAAAATATAGGATATAATCTCAAAAACCGGCGAGTTATGTCGCATAACAAAACGCAGTGGGCGGAGTCGCCGGAGACGCGGGAGACGGAAAACACGCTCACATACCTTAAAGCGGTGTGATATTTTGTGAAAACTTTTCTTCTCTCTTTCTCTCTCATGGTGTACGACGCGAAAACCCCGAGAAAGTGATCATATACATTCTTACTCCAAGAGTATAACCTTGTGCTATCGAGAAAGCTGTAAAATGTCGCCGTTCCGACGAAGAAACTACGAAATGCTTTGAATGTGATATCAAATCTCATAAGTTGACGTAAAACATGACATATTTAAGGTTACGCGGTGGTTTCTAACTGTTATGGAAGTCTATCGCTGATTGCCGCCAGCAACCGGTTCGCTGAATTCTAGAACATTTCGAAGCTCGACGAATTCCTCGCAGGTGACAGCCTTGCTTTTAGATCACGACAACTTGGCATTGTAGTTTGTAATGCTTCCACCGTTTGGTAACCGCCGCTCGTGTCTGTGTTGGAAAGAGCCGATAGTAAAAGCGAAGAACCGCAGCAGAGTGGAGGGAAGCGAGGTACTTCGCCTGACGGAAACAAACGGTGAACGTCTCCACCAGCCCGATCGGCCGGCCTGTTCGATATCGGGCTAAATTTACAGATGACGTAAACATTCATTTCGGAAATGCAAACGATAGTTTTTTTGCTCCTGGGAGTTACGAGGAGCTGTCCAGTCGGATAGAAAATAAGCGGTTTGATGGCGGCGCTGCTCGCCTTGTTGGTACCTTTTTCAAGCGTTGATAATGGAGAAGTGGCATCGCGTCACGCTGCCGAGATTAACATACCTTGTAACTAAGTAAATCTTGGGCGAAACGGTATACCATGTTCCTACACAGGTACACAGCACACGGCACACGGGCAGGCCAAATGGCTCCGCTGGTTGGTTACACTCGTATGCCGTTACATGAACGACAGAACGTGAGCGACTCTCATTATTTCCCGACTTTACGGGTATCAACTCATTCCGTATTGTGTAGCTAGATGGGATTCAGTCCGTTAGAAACGTTACCTTTTAAAAAACAAGGAAGGAGCAACTTTTATCTGATCTTTATGAATAATTGTTTTCATTTGACCCGAACACTTTATTTATTTCTTAACGATTTTCTTTGTTACGTGTAGACATTTTATTAATATTGTTTTTTCGTTTGTTGCAGTCGGTGCCCAGTGCGTATTCTGTCACAAGGGCGGCAGCATGACGCCGCCCACAGCGCTAGATAGCGACATCCTGGGAGCCGGAGAAGCCCCTTGCGACCAAGATGACATATTCGGGCCCTCCCGCAGCTTCCCTCCCCGCAGCGACCGCCCCCGCCCTTCGATGATCTCCGCCAAACTGCGCGCCAAGGAGGAGAGGAAGAAGGTCATTCAGATCTGCACGGAGAAACTAGAAAAGATCAAAGACCCCGACCGCAACCTCAGGCGGTCCGTCTGCATCAACAACACCTACTTCAAACTGCAGGACGAAGTCAGGATGGAGAAGCAGATGAAGCACACCCCCAACGCGAGACTGAGACCCCCCAGCTCTGAACAGAAGCAACGTCTTCTGGACAAGGCTCTGGAGTCTATAGACAGGGAGCTCAGCGCTATCGGAGCCAACATGCCTTCCCTCGAGCACGAGCTTCTCCCTCAACCCCCGTCTTCTTCCCCCGCTTCTCTGTCCATGGACGTGTCGTACTCCGGTCGTGTCTCTTCCGATGCTTACTCAATCGGGGACAAGTGCATCGAATTCGACAGGACCTGCAGATCCAGGAAGCGCTCCTTCGGGGACATGGAAGACTGCGACGTCCACGAGGTCTTGTCCCAGTTCTACTTGCCCCCGACCCCGCGACTCATCTCCGCGATCGACGACGACGCCATCTTAGACGGCGTCCCCTCGCCGATCATGGATAGGTTATCCGAGCCGAGAAGTCCTACCCGAAACGATTCCGTCGACAGTATGTCCGACGAATCTTCCCGTCTCAAGCCTGACTTTGAAAGCGGGTTCGAGGAGATCCTGGAGTTGGACTTGAATCAAAACAAGTCCTACTTTCAAAGCATAAACGCCCCCCCTGAGCCTCAGGCCAAGCGCATGAGGTGCGACAGCGCCACCAGCCCGCGCAGGGACCGCTTCCCGCAGAGGAGGCCCAGCGGGCGGGATGGGGGGCATGGGGATGGAGGGAGCTGCGGCCAGGCGGCCCTGCTGCGCGCCGAGCAGCAAGCGCCCCCCTTCCCGTGCCTGCCCGCCGAGCTGGAGACGTGAGGCGCGGCCCCCTGCCCCCACCCGCTCCACGCCGCGTGCTTCTACAGAGATTTATGGGACATCTTTCCCGCGAACTATTATAGAAAATTGTTTTGAATGGACCAAAGTGAACTCTTTGTTTGCAGCCCTCGCGCTGCAGTACAGACGGAAGTGTTACCACGTTACGTTATAACCGAATTATTATTTCCGTAGAAGTAGCGGTGAATTAGCCCAGTGGCTATTGCCGCCGCAACCTCCGTGGCCTCGGTACTTCAGTTCACACGGACATCGCCATCGGAGCGGTGTACCTAGTTAGTCTAAGTTATTTCATTTCGCATTCTATGCTTTTTAATTAAGTTACGAAAAGTGTATGTTTAAGGCAATATATTCTAATGTATTTTTAATACAATTGAGCGATAATATGGGCAATTAATTTTTTATTACTTTTTGCAACACCGAAGGAGACTACGATGGAGGGTCTGCCGTTTTATTCCTATATTAGCTACTCGCTCAGGCGGAGTTAGACTCCGGAGTCAGGAGTCGGAGTTAGGAGTCGGAGTCGGGAGTCGGGAGGTCGGGGGCCGCTCACACCAAGAGGCCCGGAGACCAGACGAGTTGTGATAAGAAACGGAAGAACCTCCATCGCCCCTGCGGTGCCTTTTATAAATCATGCCAATGTCTGTGATATTAGACGTTAATAATTCACGAACCTAGGTTTAAATATAAAAATTATACAAATGATAGGTAATTTAAATATACCTTACAATGATTATTATTGTTTACGAACCCGTAATAATTATTAATTCGTCAATTTGTGAATGATATAGTCGACCTTAGATCCGTATCCATAAATTGAATCGAAAATAATAAGCTCACAATGTGCAGTTGGCCTTGGCCGACATTGTGGAAATGGCATAAACTTAAATACATTCAATTTGGTGTGATAATTTCTTTAAAACAACATGAACCTATTCATTTCAGAAAGTCCCTCCAGAACCTCACCAATGCTTGTTTTATTTTATTCATTTCACCCTTTCCAGGCATTTATTCAAATGATCGCCGCTAAACAATATACTTCCTACCCAGATCAATTCCTAAACAAACCACGTGGAACTCTCCTACTAGTTTTATTCTTGTTATTAGTATCAGCTTAATTTGTTTATTTTTCAGTTGATTTATTAATCTATATGAAAAAACAATGATCGATTTTAGTTAAATAATTATCTAGTTGCCAATTATTATTTTTAAGTATTTTAATTTTTAAATGTGGGATGTCCACTTTGGCAGACAGAATGCCTATTAAGCAACTACTGTACATTTAAACATTGTGTTTATTATGTGTAAAGGTTTATATAAATAAACATGTCTTTTAACGCATTTCAATCATAGTTCCATAAGTTCATTTAATTCTGTTTATTTACAAATTCAAAACTCATTTTTACATTAGTTTATTTAATAGGTCGACCTTCGACGAAGGACTCCATCAAATAACAATAGTCAATTATCAACAACTTTCGCAGTATATTTATAGAAACATGAATACAAATCTAAACAGTGTTCTACCAAATAACAAACACATTTACATCGTGTTTGAAACTGTGAAAACTCTTTCCTCGAAGGTCGACCTATCCCATAATCTTCCGATGATGTTTCATGTTTTACCGCATAATACAAACTCTTTGATTGTAATGAATAACGCAGGAAATACCAGATGCAAGAGTACCTTGTCTGGCGGTGAATTTGGATTAATAAAACCTAATTCTATAGCAATCGAACAATGTGCCATTGATTCTACCAACTTGGCCCACGAATTCAATTTGTTTTTGTTATATTGATTCACAATTTGAGTTGTTAAAAATATCCAATAGTTATTATTTTATACAGATTTTCACACGTTTTATAAGATATATTTACTGTACACTTGCCGGTCGTCTAGAATCTGATACGTAATATTCCGTTAACCCAGTTTCCGATGCGTTTCGCAATGGAGAAACCTCGCTTGTAAAGAAAGAAACGGTTTTGTGAAATATTCATAATTATTATCTTCCTAAATCCTTAGCGCAAATGTAAACTTTTCAAGGGTTGTGTTGTGTTTCGGGAACGCTTTTTGATTTGCAAATACCTAATTCTACTCTCCCAACAATCACTGGGTACGTTCTACCTACTCGATGTGTAGGATAAGATATTTATGCTGGTGTTAGTTCGCAATGGCACTGAAATAATTTGTACAAAATTGCCAATTTTTGATAACGTTTTTAATACGTTCCTCTATGATCGTTCTTTGATGCAAATCAGTAAATGCGAGCAGTGCAGAATTACCGTTAGACCGAAGACTTGTCAGAGCAACTGTTTTTTTATCAGCCGTTTTATATTTTTCATTTTTTTATTATTAAAACAACAATGCCCCGCGCGGGCTAAGGGCTCAAGAGAAAATTGAATGGACGATTTTCATTTCCACGTCGATTCAGATTTATCATTTCACCCTCAAAATGCACAATGGGTGATCAATCTTCACAATCGACACTAAAATCTTCTGTTCAAATTTCCCGGCCTGATTGCATTGATACATACAAATTGAATGTACATAAAATGTAATTGTTTTTTGAGAATACATGTATAAGGATAAATAACTATATGTTTTTTTTAAATATAATTATCTGTAAATGTGTAAATTTTAGAGGTTTTATAGTTATTGAAAATGTTATGTAAAAATTACCAAATTATTAAGATGGTTACCGATTTTAATTTAAAAGTTGCCGATTCCAGATGTTGTTATCGTTGACTTTACTAATGATGTGTCAACACGCAAACATTACTTTATGATGTGAGAATTGTATCGTTGATTTTAAATAAACATAATAAAATAATTACTGTACCTGCAGATCCGCTTTTTATTCATTTGCTTACATACACCTGGTGGTTCTGTGTTCCGTATAGCAGCCGTTCCGCTGTGGCCACAAAGGAAAGTCAGTCACGTCACACATACACAAGTGCAAACACGTTGCAATGTCAACCGATCACGGAGATTATACTAGTCTATAAACTACGGGTATCGAATCAGTGATATCCGCATCGGAACACCCACACATTATTTAGGAAGAGCACCAATGGAGAGCCTTGTTGGATACTCCAAACATTCTTACTAAATTATGAAGAAAAAAATAATAATGCAGCAGTTAATACACGTAAGTATCTATGGTGATAAGTCGCAAAGATTTAGTGGGTGCAGTTGATTATGACAATAAATTGATAAATTAAGATCCCACGGCAAGAACCTGATAACTGTCGAGCTTAGAGCAATAATATACCAGGAGGCAGCGCTAGTGTAGTCAGTATTGATGATTTATGCCTGACTGGGGCGTGGCTAGGGCTAGGGTATTTATACATCCATTCATAGCACATGTCGACAAAATGTTTTTGTTTATTTGTATGACCACTTTCTCACAGTATTGTTATAAACAAAAATGTAGAATATAACTTAAAAAACCCGTTGAGTTCTGTCCTGTAATGTCGCATAACAAAATGTAGTGGGCTGAGTTGCCGGAGACGCGGGAGACAGATAACATGCTTACATACCTAAAAGCGGTGCTATATTGTGTGAGAACTTGTCTTATCTCTTTCTCTCTCACGGTTTACGACGTAAAAACCCGAAGAAAGTGATTTATCGTAAATTTGTATAGGTTGGGTAAACATGTTTAGCTCCCTCTCTCCATATTTATTCTTGATATTCTGAGATATTTAGTCTTTTGCGTTTTGTTAAAAAAAAGTGTGTACCATCACAAATCCACAAACTATTTTTCATGAATGTCATAGCTAACAAACTAAATTTTATATGTAATTTAGCATTTCTTCAATACAATGTTATTATTGTAAATAACATGTTATTGCCATTAAAAAATATTTCAGTTACAACAAAATTTGCAGTTCACTTTTTCAAACCTTTGATTTTCCATGTTCGTGCCATTTTCATGATCTGGACGTGTGTTCATTGCATAGAGCCTACCAGCATTAGTTTAGTGAGAATACTAACTCATTTTTGATAAAAAATGATAGTTAACGGGTTTTTGCCGTGGGGTCTTCAAATGATGATTACAGAAAGTATTACATAAATAGTTTTTAAAAAAAATAAGCAATATACTCATAAATAGTGCAAAAATATTGTACAAGAAAGAAAAATAGTATTGAATAGCAGGTATATCCAGAATGACATAGTTTCATAAAATAAATTAGCTCTACAAGATGAAAAAAACTGTGCTAAGGTGTGCTTATATTGTGATATTGACGTAATAAATATATCAACAACATCGGAGTATTTAGTTGAATGAAAGTCAAAATAATAACTGACAAAAGATTAGCGTTCTAGAAAGAAGCAAAACTACGACAGGAAATAGGAAGTGATGCATATTTTCCATATAAAGTGGGTGTCTAAAAAACCGTGATTACGGGTATTTTCTTATCTTTTCTCACCTTTTACCTAGACATCTGCTTACAACTTATAGGTCTCTCAATCAGAGTTGAGGCCAGGACAGTACTCACGCAGATACATAGCTTTTGTTCCGTTTAAAGATTATTTTTTTTTAACAATTACTGATTATTTCACACTTCAGAGATCGAAGCCAACGCGTTTTTTTACATGTACTCATATGTTGTTTTATTGTATTGTTATTCAAATCCTGAATGTTCTTAAAATACAGTTCTCAGTAAAGAAAATAATTTAAAGGAGTATTAAAAAAAATAATGCTAGGTATCCAGTAATTCGTAGTATTCCCCGATTTTGGGTCATTCTCGATCACGAGCATGGATACTAATTACTGTTTCTTCAGAACAGATAATAATATTATTTTCAACAGCACCCGGTCGAGCAGTATGAATAAGACACGCTGTAAGTGCACTTTCAATATACTAGAAGAATCATCGTAAACACATGCTGTCCCTGTTAAAAAAACACAACTAAAATAACATAAAAAAATAATTAAAATAAATAAATCACAAGTAGTCAAGTCAGCTGAATAATGGAGAAGCCAGAGCCGTGACAGAGAATGGTAAGGGTGGGGGGACGGGGTAAGAAACGCAAGGTTTATCGAAAACGTATTATTTATAATGGGGTTATACGTGAACGTCATCATTATAATTGACGTATTATTTAATATTGAGTTCTTAGTGTTTATCTAGATAAGAACAAATTGGAATGTTGATAGTTCGAGATTAATCTAAGAACACTTAAAGCTCATAAAAAAAGCTTTGTAGTTTAACATTACAAGTATATATTAGAATTTTAAAATATAATGGGAGAACAAAATGTAACCAACTAACCATCACGCCATTTCTCCACGAGACTAGGCAGAGAGGACGGACCGCCATAAAAGTCTGTATTTTCACACACTCTTTGCTTCATTCACATTCATACTACTCATACATACTCTTCTGTTATTCTGACTCTTCACATGACCCGATTCAAGCCTTCCTCGGGCGTCCTCGACTACTTTTTCCATTCACTTTCGCATCACATATTCTATTCACACGTTAATTTGCTTACATGCCCAAACCATCTAAGCGTCCCTTTCTTGATCCTTTTTATTACGCTTTCATAAGCCTTGCATTCTTTTCGGATATCCACATTTTTAACACGGTTATACGAGTACATGGTTTTACCCTTGGAGTAACTATGTATGGAGAGAGAGCTAATTATTTTTACCCAACCTTTACAAACTTGCGATAAATCACTTTCTCCTGGTTTTTACGTCGTACACCACGAGAGAGAAAGAGACAACAAATATAATACACCGCTTCGGAATGTATGCGAAAGTGAATGGAAGAAGAAGTCAGTAAATCAAATACTTGAATTGGGTCATGTGAAGATTCAGAATAACAGAAGAGCATGTATGAGACGATGTATGAATGTAAATTAAGCAAGCAGTGTGCGCCAAGACAGAGTTATATGGCAGTCCGTCCTCTCTGCCTACCCCTGCGGAAAACGGCGTGATGGTTAGATAGTTAGTTAGCTTCTATGTACTGTCACAATGATCTTGGGGTCTCCTAGGTCACCGCGGGACTCCGCCCACATTTTTTATTATGCTACTAAACTTGACACAACTAAACTAAAAAAAATATATATATAAAAAATACATGAAAAAAAATATAAAAATGAAAAAATAAAAAATAAAAAATAAAATAAAAAAATTAAATAATTTCAAAAAATATAAAAATATAAAAATATAAATGAAAAAATACTAAATAATAAAAAATAAATAAAAAAATAAAAATAAAAATTTTAAAAAAATTGTGGTCTTATACAAAACGATTATTTCATTTTCACAATAAAATGTGTTTAGAAATATCATTCCTATAAACACTCGTGCCATTGACGATACGTGTGACATATTTTGTATTCGTTGGGTGGGGTGGGGTTAATGGAGGTCATAGTGGAATGGTGCTAAGGTTATTCCGCCAGTCGATGGAATCGGAAGTCACTTGATTTAGCACATGTGTGCCTCCGAGAGAGCGGTGAATGGGACATTCTTTTACAATGTGTTCTATGTGTAACATTAAAGGAGATAACAATAGAGTTCTCAGTGGCAGGATCAAAGAAAACACTTGCTTGGTGCTGAACTGAGAAGTGGGAGGAATTTAAGGAACTGGTCCGAGATAGATGTGTTTTCCTCTTGGTCGTGCTGCGCTACTTTCAAAATTATTGTCGCTGACCTCCGCCATGAGAATATGTTGCAAGCTGATAAATAAAATTCCTTTAGTATTTTAATTTTCAATACATAGTATTGGAAACTTGTAGTCATAATAAGAAACTTAAACTTACTAACTAACCATCACTCCGTTTCCCCGCAGGGGTAGGCAGAGAGGACGGACTGCCATATAACTCTGTCTTGGCACACACTCCTTGCTTCATTCACATTCATAATTCGTTTCTTCTGTCATTCTGACTCTTCACATGAGCCGATTCAAGTGTTTGATTTACTTAATTGTGTCATGTCTTTCTCGGGCGTTCTCGACTTCTTCTTCCATTCACTTTCGCATCATATATTCTTTTCACACTCCTTTCTTTGATCATTCGCTCTACATGCCCAAACCCTCTTAGAATTAACATCTTAGAAATTAGAATTGACCTTAAAGTATTAATACTTATTTTTTTTAAATATTTAAATGATATCAACAATCAAAACACAAATATGAAACAGAAAAAGCCAGAAAAAAAAAATGTTCACAACCGAGTCAAAGAAAAGGAAAATTGAAAAAATAATATCAATAATCTTTAGTGAAAAGTATGAGATCGACTAAAAATGACGGTTTTTAATAAGGTCCCAATGGCTGAATTGGTTGAAGCGTTACTCCCGGATAGAGTAGAGGATCCGAGCTCGTGTCTCGGTTGTGACCATTGTCTTTTTATTTTCTGGCTTTTTCTGTTTCATATTTGTGTTATTGATGTTTTTTAAATATCATGAAATTATCAATTTGTTCGTAATTATTTAGAAATAAATGCCAGTTAAATTTACAGGCTGGTTTACATTTACATTCATTCATGTTTTATTAAATTGCGAAAAATACGATAAACCTCCATTTACAGATAACTAAATTAAAAACAAACATGAAATTTGACTAATTATTCGTCAAAATAAATCAAGAATTCACTAAGATCTAACAAACTAACTACCATCAAGCCGAATGTCCGCAGGGGTAGACAGATATGACGGACCGTTATACAACTCTGTATTGGCACACACTCCTTTCTTCATTCACATTCATATTCACTCTTGACATTGCCCGCCTCAAGTATTTGATTCACTTGATCGTGCCATATCTTCCTCGGGCGACCCCTTCTTCATCTACGGTTCACTTTCACGTCAATTATAAAATTACAAGCACCATTCTACAACTTACTCAACAAACAACGCACACTACCATCAAACCTCTTTACAATCAAGACATCCACCAACATAACACATGAAATAACAATAGAATTCACATTACACATCACAAGTATGGGATAAAATCTTTAGAATTCATTGCCTATACATTATATAACTCGCTTCCAGATAAATATATAAATAGACACCTTAGTAAAAAATTCAAAAATAATGCTTTAAAAGAGTATTTTTAAAATTTGTTTAAAGATGAAAATACCTGATTTCGAAATCAGTTTTCTTTTCCCGGCAGCGTAAAAACAACCTCATTTACTGCACTTCAGGGTTTCCTTTTTTCTTCTTTGTTTCTATTTATAATTTTGTAAATTACAAAATACGAGGCTCGTTCAAAAAGAAAAGGAAAATTTTGAATTTTCGTGGGCTGTGTACATTCGATTATCGTTTCTTTTTTGTTATGTTGACACACATATTTTTATCATATGTTAGCATTATCAGCCATTTTGGATTAGTGGTTTGTTTTTGACAAGTGGAAAGGTTGGTCACGTTTTTGTGTGTTCTTCGATTTTTTCCTTTGAAAAAAAATGGATCAAGGAATATGTATTAAATTTTGCGTTAAAAATGGAATAAAGTGCTCCAACGAACTTAAAATGTTGACTGTGGCATTCGGCGAGTCTACTGTGTCTCAAAAAAGTGTTTATAAGTGGTACAAGCGCTTTACAGAAGGTCGAGAAGATGTTTGACAATGAGCGTCCTGGAGTTGTGGAAAAACAAATCATGGATATTATTCTTTGATACATTTTTTTCAAAAGTAAAAAATCGAAGAACACACAAAAACGTGACTAACCTTTCCAGTTGTCAAAAACAAACCACTAATCCAAAACGGCTGATAATGCTTACATATAATAAACATATGTGTACCAACATAACAAAAAAAATCGATAATCGAATGTACACAGCCCGCGAAAATTCAAAATTCACCTTTTCTTTTGAACAGGCCATGTATTAATACTAAGTACCTATTTTTTACACTGTATTTCTTATTATGTTTTATTGTATCATATTATTTGATTTATGTTAGTTTGATCTTTGCATTCTATTGTAACTCATGTATTTCTTTATTTTCCATTGTCCCAGAGTGAGTTTTAATAACTCATCGGGATTGCTATATATCTCTGCATCCCTAAACCAAATAAGTGTATCTTTCTTAATCCTATTCATATTTATTATTACATATTAATGTTACATAATCGCCATAATACGGACACATGCCTAGTTAGGGTAGCGGTCGAAATATGATATTTTTAAATCTGTCACAAATGAATAGGTAACTAGCAAATAAAAACCCGCTCCCGCGTGGTTTAGTCGCGACCCACAAATCAAAAGGGACATAGTGAGTAAATCGTGAACGACTGTAATCGGAAGAAAATTTTTAAAAATTTTTGTATGTGTGCGCAATTTTTCCATCGAACGTGGCAGAAGACGGCTTACGATATTAATACCATCAGATATGTAAAACATAAATAAATAAAAATACACAATAAAATGAATATATTTATTTGTAAATATCTGTGGTATAATAGTCTTGCAATTGACAGCTCCGCTGTATCCTCTCTTTCTGTTACATATATTCTTTAGTGTATAAAAAAGAGAGAGAGGCTACAGCCTGCTACATGCTACTATCAAAGGTATGGATATAACTACATCACTACACCTCGACAATCAACTTTGCCAGTGACCAAAAGAGGAACTAGTGAACGAACGAACTATTTTAAAGTCACTAGCGACCTCACCTACTGCATAGATAAGTGTTTCAAGATCTACCTGACTTCGAAAGAGGTTAGTCAATTTGTTGAGCACCCTTCAGGTGATGTTTCACGAAAATAGCGCTGTATAAATCATCAAAGTGGTAACAGTATCGCCCTGGTGAAAAACCACCATTCATCAAAATGTTGCTTGAGCTTTAGCCATGTTTGGTCACAAGACGTAAATATCCAGGTACTTCCTTGCCTTCCTCTTCCCCATCTCACCTTTCTATACCGTTCATATTTATCATATTGGATCCGTACAACATCGATTCGCACGCGGAATTGCGTGGAGATTGGGGCAAGAAAGAGGCGATTATTCGTATGATGAAATTGAGCAATCATTGAAAATTTCTTCATTAGAAAAGCGTAAGAAAAACTTTGATTTAATTAGCATTTAAAAAATTAAAATATTTCATATTTTTTAAATAGTATTATTGACTCACCTTCTCTATTGTAACTCATCCAGTTCAACATTCCTTGTCGTAGACTAAGAAACAATGAATTGCTGTTCCTCAATCATCACTTTACTAATTATGGGTATCATTCTCCACTGTCCAGAATGTCGAGACTTGTTAACTCAAGCCATATTTGATTTTTTTTTTTATATGAATACCGCAAAAGAGTCTCAACTGCTCCCAACCGTCTAGAGCCAGTGAGACTATACCATCCCTGAATAAGGTATCTTGTGAGGCTGAAGGTAGTGGGGAGGGGAAGGAGATAGGGAACAGGAAGGTTGGGAAGTACCTGGCTATTCAGATCTGGTCACTAAACACGGCTAAAGCTATTTCAAGCAACGTTTCGATTCTGAATGGTAGTCTTTCACCAGGATAGTGGTATCTACCATTCTGGAACGTGCCTCAAATATACATGTTATTATTTTTCATACGAATTAAATGTGTTATGACACATATTAATTAAATAAAAGTTATTGGCGCACGCCGGGTTTCAACCCGCAACCTTTGGTCTTGAAACCAGTGTAAACGATTTTTGTCATTCTTTTCGACTCTACCAATACTTTGACTTGACCTTGGCTTTGATTTGAATGTTCTTTCTACAGTATATTGTGTCCTATTTTTGTCATTGCTTCATTTTAATATTACGTATGTGCTGTTCTTTCTCTGTTGCTCGTTTTTTCCCATTTCGTGTTATGTAGTTTTTTGTAATTGGACAATAGTCCGTTAGCTTATAAATAAATAAATCCTCCTCCCTTCCGCATTAGATTCAAAATCACAACATACCCCAATCGGAAATGCCATAGACGGTTTAGAGCAGTCGAGACTCTCGTGCGGTATTCACTTTTAGATTTATTTATTTTTAAAAATCCAAGTATCATTATTATGACTATTGAGTGGCGAATTGACGAAAATGTGCCGAGAACACGTTGTCCAATGCTTAAAATTCATAAAAAATGTCGACGGCGGTTCTCCATATCCGGTTGCGGGCAGCGGACATCGGACAGCAGGCAGTGAGTAGCGGACACCCTTGGAGTAAGAATATATAGAGAGGTACCTTTGCAAAACAGTGTAGTCAGGTTGATTTTATACTGACTCGATAGAAAAAGACAAAGATGTGTTAAAGGATGTTAGATGGCCAATTGGTTTCCGTCCACATTGAATTCGGACATTTTTGATACACATATTTGAATACATTAAACAAAACAATATCAGTACACCATTACAGTGATTGATTAAGTTAAAATATCACACAAACACTAATAACGTAATAACAGAAGGTTTGCCTAAATAATGGTGGAAGCATTTTGTTAATTTTATGACTTTAAAATGTGAATCCAATCTTTGTTTGGTCATATCTGAACATTCACACATAGCACATATCACCATCACGTTTGATTTATTTGTAAAACCACTGCAAATTTTTTAATCAACACAAATATAGGAAATAACCCATAGACATAAAATACAAGACACGTCATATTTATAAGAATCTTGCGAAAAATGTGGCACCACTGGTACCGTCTTGTTTTACGTTTCACCCGCGTATGAAAAGGATAGCCATTTAAAGAATATGTGTGTGCGGAAGAGATAGCTATATGAAGCGTGTTTCGTGGGTATGTCTCGGTGACTTGCTTAAGTGCAACCCGGCGCGATGTCTCAGTAACGTATCTACATTATTTAATTAATCTAAGAAATAACCTCAAAATCCGTTGACGTAAGTTATACGACTCGATGATGTGAAGTTAGCGCTAGAAATAATTAAATAAAAAAAATTAATTAAATTAGTTATAATTAGAAGTGCTGCAATATTTTATGAAGACTTTTCTTGTTTCTTTCTCTCTCATGGTATACGACGTAAAAACCCGGAGAAAGTGATTTATCGCAAATTTGTATTGGTTGGGTAAAAATATTTCAATACAAATTGGTTAACTGAACACAGACGACTCGCCGAGATCGTTCTGCGTGTTGATTATTTCAATTGCTTTAATTTCTGACGTAATTAGCGCTCTGGGCTATGATCGACCTGCCCAATAAGACATTATACCGACTAATTGCTTGGTAAGCGTACGTAGTTTAGAGTGAGGCCACACCTGGCCAACACACTTCGTTTCATTCACATTCCTACACACTCACCTATTTGTCCGAGTGATTTGTATTATTAAAATTTAGTTTTGTCAATACACCGTGTTTTAGGTTCTTATCGTGAAATATCCGCTGGAAAATCTAAGGAAAACAAATTACTCAGATGTTTTATTGCAATCAAAGTCTGTTTCATACAAAAAAATGGTTTAAAATTACGACTATAATTCCCTCACAAAACTGAATGATTTTTTTTAAATCAAAAGGAGGCTTGAAATACAAGAAAAACCAAATAACTAACTAACTATCACGCCGTTTTCCCGCAGGGGTAGGCAGAGAGGACAGACCGCCATACAACTCTGTCTTGGCACACACTCCTTTTTTTTAATACGAATACCGCACAAGAGTCTCAACTGCTCCCAACCGTCTAGAGCCAGTGCGACTATGGCATCCCCTAATAGGGTATGTTGTGAGGCTGAATGTAGTGGGGAGGGTAAGGAGATTGGGAAAAGAAAGGTTGGAAAGTACCTGGCTATTCAGATCTGGTCACCAAATACGGATAAAGCCATTTCAAGCAACGTTTCGATTCTGAATGGTGGTCTTTCACCAGGGCGATACTTTGAGTATCTACCACTCTGGAACGTGCCGCAAATATACTTTTTATTATTTGTATATATGAATTAATCCTTGCTTCATTCACATTAATACACCGTCTCACATATTATACTGTTCGGTTATTCTGACTCTTCACATGGCCCAATTCAAGTATTTGATTCACTTGATCGTGTCATGTCTTCCTTGGGCGTCCCCGACTTCTTCGGATATATATTTTTTATAACATGGTCTACTTGTATTTTCAAGTCTCCAATAACTAATAAAAATAGCTCTTAAGTCATGTAGTTTTATTATTGTTTTAAATTTAAAAATGTGGGCCGTATTAGATGTCGATTAATTATTGATTTTAGAGGTAACTTTAGCAAATATTTGTGACTAAATAGAATTTATAAAAAAAAACTCGATTCAGCTACTTTGTAAATATGATGAAATTAACCATAAATAATTTCCTTTGTCAGTTCGTACGTCCGTACGAGTGTGAACTTTATAAATTTGGAACTGATGTTAATTGAAATTATCAAAAATATATTTTTAAATAATTCTTAAAAATCCCCACCTAACTAATAAAATACCTACCTATCAATGACGTTACATGTATATAGACAGGTTGGAGCGCTCTCAAAGTGGCAAGCAATAATCACGCTAGTTGGTGTGATCGGTGTTTAAGCCGATTAAGTACTTAACGGTCACGCGTCGCTTGAGGTCGTTTCAAGCAAGTATGGAACGCGGTCCGGACTTCGGATCTGTTTCGTTCATACACATACATTCTATGAATGTCTACCTTTGTCAAACATGACCGATATTTGAATGATGAATTTACTGGTAAGGTGTGTGTTTTGCTTGCCACATTTTGTGTTAATATTCTAAGGCTATAACGTGTCTATATATGTGACGTCATTGCTACCTATAATGTGTATTAGCAGACACTGTTCTATATTTCAAATGGGTGGATTAAAACAACATTTCTTTTTACACAGTAAATACCGAACCAGAGTCCAAACTGCTCCCAAACGCCTAGAGCTAGTGAGAATGTGACATCCCCAATCAGGGTATGCTGTGAAGTTGAAGGCAGCGGGGAGGGGAAAGAGATAGGGAAGAGGAAGAGGAAACTTGGAAAGTACCCGGATATTCAAATCTGGTCGCCAAACATGGTTAAAGCCATTTTAAGCAACGTTTCGTTTCTGAATGGTGGTCTTTCACCAGGGCACCTTATATATATATATATCTACCACTCTTTCTTGCCAAGTCAAGTTATATTCTGTGGTTTTAAAAGGATAGCAACTAGCATTAAATAAAACTTTGCCATTAAAAACACTTAGTTGATTCGAACATTAAAAATACAAACGACGAATTTGAGTTAGAACGCAAATGTGTCGTTTGTATTTTAAAATTTTATGAATAAAGTGAATTACTATACAATATTTACGAAGGCTCGTTTTATTTCTCTCTACCCAGCTGATAAAAGTATGCCGAAATTATTCTCGTTTGTTTCTCTAAAAGTATTATATTATTATTGAAATTAGAATTAACTGTAAAGCATTAGTGCTTGTTTTTTTATAAATTTAAATAAAATCAATAATCTAAAACACAAATACGAAACAGAAAAAGTCAGAAAATAAAAAGACAATGGTCACAACCGAGACAAAGAAAAGGAAAATTGAAAAAATAATATCAATAATCTTCAATGAAAAGTATGAAATCGATTGAAAATGTCGGTTTTTAAATAAGGTCCCAATGGCTGATTTGGTTGAACCGTTACATCCGGATAGAGTAAAAGATCCGAGTTTGAGTCTTTGTTGTGACCATAGTCTTTTTATTGTGTTTTAGATTATGATATTATTCGAATTTTATTGTTAACCTCATATTAAATTATTTTATCTACTGTGTACTGCGTATTCATCGTAAAAACCCAATGGGCGTATATATTAGCTAGACAATGCCTTCAGAAGACGTTACAGTTCTAGCACGTAGTTAATTACAATGATCAATAAAACAATGTTAGTGAATAAAGCCATATTCATTGTGACTCCCCACAAATGACGTCTTGATGTCTAATAAAAACGACTTTGATATAAAAAAAGAAAATCAATATCTGACCACACATTCAGAAACTACGTCATATTTTGACTTAAATATTACAGTGTAACCTCGGTTTATGAGCACAATTGGCTCTGAAAACATGTTCGTAGTCCAAAAATTCGTATATCAATGCAAAGCCCTCTATAAGAAGTAATGTAAACTAGAAGCATACACAAAATAAATATATACATTTATATATATTTTATCATTTAATTTAATCCATTGTACAAAAATATGCATTTTCACTTAATACTAACAGTTGATATAATATTAATTCAGTTTATATACAATGTTCTAGTTGATGATAAATACCTCCCTAATAAAGAAAATTCTTGTGCTTAGGGAGGGAATATTGTACGTTTTTATTATTTCAATTTATTACAAAGTACAGTATAATCGTTTTTTTTTAATTATTCTCTACATTTAGGAATTAGCGTAATTTTAACTTTTTTACATAAATATAATAGGAAGAATAAAATTTCAAATCACTTTAAAAAAAATATTGAAATAAAATATATTTTGTCCCATTTTCCTGAAAGATTGTCTTTAATAATTATATTTTATTTGTTTCGCTATCATTTTATTAGTGTTGTGTGCATCAGGTGTGAACAATTTACCCTAGGCACAGTGTTGTGCGCAGTGCAGCGCTCCTGTATTATACGAAATGTTGTGAACTCAGAGCAATAATATACAAGAGAGAGCTGCTGCAGTCAGTTTTGATGAGTTTTGCCGGAGTCGGTCAGACCTGGGCGTGGCTAGGACCAAGGCTAGGGTATTTATACATCCATTCAGAGCACATGTCGACACAATGTTTTTTTTTTATTCGTATAACCAATTTTTCACAGTGTTGTTATAAACAAAAATATAGCAAATAACCAAAAAAACCGTTGAGTTATGTCAATTTATGTCGCATATCAAAACGTGTGGGCGGAGTCAACGGAGACGCGGGACACGAATATCATTCTTGCAATATTTTAAAGCGGTGCGAGAAAATGGGATATTTTGTTGTCTCTTTCTTTCTCATGGTGTACGACGTAAAAACGAGTAGTGATTTATCCCAAATTTGTATAGGTTGGGTAAAATAATTAGCTTTCCCTCCATATATTGTTACTCCAAGGTTGATATATATTAATTTGAGATATTTATTTACACGCATCGTTTTACATAAGGATGTGATAATTTTTAAAGTGTTTCTGTAAATATGTTGTTTGTGTTTTTAATAAATTAATAAATAAATAAGAACAGTGAATGTACATATCGTAGTTCACTTCAAGTGTGCTTCACACTAAACTACCTAACCTAACATAACAACGAGAAAATAATATACAACAGCTATTAATGCAAAATAAAACTATCTAAAATTATAATTATTGTTACCATAAATCATTAAATATTGTTCAGATATGCGTATAACAGTGTATGTGTCACTGTTCCTCACAGTTTACAGAAAAAATGTTGTTCGCTCGTTGTTTATCAAGTTAAAATTTATTCTAATATTTGTTCGTTTTGTGAAATACAGGCGCTAATAATTTATGTTTATTTTAGAGTGAGGTGCATTCGAATATCAGTAAGTAACACTTTTTTTAGTGTTTTCTCTATATGTTTATTAAAAGTTAGTTGAACAGTGAGTACTCTTCTTTTTTATTTCTCGATACATAGTTTTGTAACATGCATTTTTCTATTGCCCCTCGTACAGGAGATGTACGCTCTCCATCGGGATCACATTCCTCCAAGATGGTAAAAAAATTGTCAAGATGCACGAAGGCTTCGTTCATATTCTTGGTTATCAAAATCTTAACAGTGAGTTCGTTATCAACTTCTTCTCTTTCATATTGTAGATCAATCAAATCCTCACTGGACAAAGGTTCTGACTGAGTTTCAATTAACTCATTATTCTCATTAATATCTTCGTTGTTGACATGAAGTTAAATTCATAAATAAAACAGATAAAATTTGTTTAAAACCACTTTATTTTCAATATTTTGTCGACCGGTTTCGGAAGCACCTTTCCATCTTCGGTACAATATTAAAATTAAACTAAAATACAAAATACTGAGATATATATACATATTTAAGTGTTGGAATCGGAAGGAGACACGGTAATTAAGGGACTATAGGAATAACAAAGCGGCTTACTTGAAATATATCTAGGATAGGACTATAAGATAAATTTATTTGGTTATTCAAAATACTACATTTATTATTCAAAGATTTTCTAATATCTAATGCTTCTAAGTTATCTATTTTTCCCCCCTTTATTACTACGGTGGAGAATTTCAACCCCTGTCTCCCAATTGAGAGAATACTTTTTTTTTTAAATTTTAAGTTCATAGGTGTGTCTATCTGATGGGACCTGCCAGGTAGGTAGGTATGTTCCTGTATATTTTCTCATTTAAACTAGGAATTGATGTTTAAAAATAGAAAATAAGATCTGTACAGCGCCCTTGAGGTGATTTTTCACAAAAACGGCGCTATACAAATCATCCAAATATTATTATTAAAAGAGATCCAGAAAAGAGAGAGAACGAAAAAGAGTTAAATTCTGAAGTGAAATTCATTCATTATACCAACTTTTTCAGTTGTTATAGTTAGTTTCTTCGGAGTCGAAATTCGATAAAAATCAAAATTTATATATGTACCGAATTATACGAAAGTTGAGGAACGTCTGTATATTATGTAAACCGTGTTACTCGCCATCGAGGTGCTACTGTGCGTATTTTATCGAAGAGATAAACTCAAAAACGTTATTCGCTTTAAATTTTTCTGAGTATACCAACAACTGATAATATAATTAGTGTAGGTACTTATTCGGGAAAATTCATTTAAAAACGATTTACATCAATACGAGTATCTCACTGGTTCCCTCAGCACCAATTCAATCATTGATAAGAACTTATTTATGAATATAATGTATTTAACCTGAACCCTATGCGTAGTTAGTCATGTAGTATTATTAGAGCTTCCGGTTATCCTCATGGAATAGCAAACATCTAATCTCTACTAGAACTACGTAGGTATCATGAATGTGGCATAACGTAATGTGGTGAGAAATAAAAACGTACTTGTGACGAAGATAGTAGAAGAAAATCGTCAGCAACAATTAGCCCAATGAGTGCCGCCTAACTTATAAGGCAATTATGACGTCATCACTTGTCTACCGCTTCCTGTGAGTGCTGAGCGCCGAGCGGCTGTCTCAAGTTTAATTTAAAACGATGACCTGTTGGGGTTCTACCTTTTTACCTTCGAGAGGCGTTTGCTCCTGGGGTGTGTCACACGGTGTGGCTATTTATCATTCGTTGTTTGTTGGATCAATGCAATATTCTGCACCGGGAAAGTTGCATCTCGCATGCAATGAATTTCGGTCTAAATTGGTATTTTTGTTCACTCCATATGTTCTTCTAAAGACGCTTGTTCTGCCTGTTGCGCGAGTTCGGAGAAACGCTCTTTATGCCTGTACCAAATGCAATATTCTGGATCTTGATAGTTGCATTTTTAACTTTAAAAACCGAACTTTAGAATTTTCACATTTTTAATGATATAAAGGCATAAAATGAACAAAAAGCTTCCATCATTATTTAGGCAAACCTTTTATTATTAGTGTTTGTCCTATCCAACTTCCTTTAACATATATTTGTCTCTTTCTTTCGAGTCAGTATAAATCCAACAATAAAGACTACAATCTACCTCTACCTCTCTACTACCTCTCCATGTATATTCTTACTCCAAGGTTTTGCCTCTTTCATTTCATAATATTTGCCTCTTTCTCTTTGTTCCTTTGCTATAATTTAAATGTTGTTCTATTGTTTTCTCACTGTTCTCTTATTTTATTTTATATTGTGTTCTCCCTCTGTATGTATATAACACGCACACTTTGTATTTTTTGTTAAGCTTAATTTTGTATCCCGATTATGCTTAAGCTAAGCGAAACCGGTCGATGATAAAAAATAAAATATCATCTGTGATCTAATATAAAGTAATTATTTAATTTTCATTATTATTATTAGAAATAACGTATTTCACTTGAGTTTTTTTTATGAGAGAGTTAGTTCCTAGAGAATGTGTGTCACATGGTGTGACTAATATACTTTAATAACCTTAATTGCAGTACCTACATTGGTGACAAATGCAGTGCTAGAATCTGAATCGGGAAAGTTGAATTTTAAACTCCCCTCAATGCAGTTTTTTTCCGAACTTAGTTCATTAACAGAATTACCATATTTATCACCGTCAAGTGCTTCTGAGAGACGTTTCTAGAACAAAGCGACTCGTCTTAATTATTTATAGCAAAATGGTTTATTCTAAATTACGTGAGCTGAAGTTTATCTAGAAATTCTAGACAGAAAAAAAACTGCGCAAACTTCATGACGTCAGATGTCCTTGTCCGAAGGTTTTTGCCGCTTTAGAATACAACAAAAACACATTTTCGGCTATGTAAAATCTAATATTCAAGTTACAACTTGACGCAATCAATTTTACTGTCGATCATGAATATGAAAAACTCACGAAGGAAATATTTTTTAATCCATGGATTTTTTGCATTACAAATTTTGCTCTAGCGTCGCCACCGACTGCAAAGTTAAGCATATCAAACTGTGATCGTAGATATATGGTACGTGTATGGTACGTATATACAGCCTTCCTGTAAATATATATTAAAAAAAACATAGATTATATTCATGAATTCCAGCTTAAATTGAAATCTTACATCAAACTTATTTTGTTACTTGTTATGTGTACACTGTTTGCATCTAAGAATTGTTTACTTATAATACTTGAATATTAATGTTTTTAAGCGCCAACATGTTAACTGTCCTCAATCTAATTTCCTTTTCATCGATTTTTTTAAATCTGTTAATGTACCCATGCACTCTTATACGCATATCTGAACCTTTTCTCTCATGATTTATGATGACGATCATGATTTTAGATAGTTCTAATTTGTATTCGTATTATATATTATTTCCTCCTTGTTAGTTAGTCTTATTAGCTTAATTAATTTAGTATGAAGCGCACTTGAGGTAAAATATCACAAAACTGCGCTATATAAGTTCACTGTTATTATTATTATTCAACAACTTTAACAGTCCTTAATATTTTTTGTTTTGTTATTATAATTATTCAATCAAACTCTTTGAAGCATATATTTTTCCCTTTGTTCTATAGCAGTTAATATAATATTTACAAAATATATATTTTCGACTAAATAAGGAATATCAAGGGAGATTCCCTCAAATTATAGGGAAAAATCAAAATCTAGTAGATTCACGAAGTAGGTCAATATTTCTTCGGAAATGTTCGTTTGCAAGTTCGGGTCTACGATCGAATACCAGGAACAAATCCATTTTAGGTACCAATCTACAATGAACTTTTGGCGGAATAGTTTATAAAATGCGATGAGAATGACACATATGACCAAAATTATAAATATTTTAGCAAATCTTGACAATATCATCAGCCTCTCTCCCTCTTAAACCAAACCGTAGACATATTATTATTGTATGCCTTCGACGAAATCAGCCCAGCGCTAATCGGGTCATCGCATCACCGCTGTCTGCGATCGCGTTTACAAATCATAACAAAGCCGCTCGGCTATTCACTTTCGACTACCGAAGCCTGGGATTATTATTTTATCTAATTTCGATGTTACTGTCATCCTGAAAGAGCGGTAAGATCCTTGGCTCTAAGGCCCAGAAGTCGGGCATTCAAAAAGCAGCAAGGGTAAACAAAAATATTAAATATGTAACTTATTTTCCTTAGACTTTTATAAATCCCACATAACTTTCACGGTATGAACGTAAAACCCTATATATATATGAAAAGCTAAGCATTTCTTAACTCTCTTTTTCGCCATTTCCTACCCCTCCCCTCTTTCTGATGTTTATATTTTTAAAAATTAAAATCTCTATCATCACAGTTTTGAATTTTCAAAACTTTTTCTTTCCCAATATATAATATAGTAATGCATCTACCTAATTTATTTAAAATCACATAATTTTAAAATGATTTGTATTCCAGCGTGTGCAACAAACCCTACCATATTAAAGAAAACATTAAAATTACTTATTTTAAGGACGCAATCAATCATAAAGAGCGACATCTATTTGAGATAACATTTTTAAACCAAAACAATCTTTATTTATTTAGGGCAAATAAACTCACCACCAAAATATTCCATTAAAACGACCGATGATATTGTAATTATAACTTTTTTCTTTGTCTTCCTCTTTTAGTGGACATCGAGCATCGAGCTGTGTGATGCTCGATGCTCGATGCCAATAAATAACAGTAAACGAAGCGGTGTTTGTCAATGAGTTGTTCAGTCGTTCACGGCTACCGAATATTAATCCAACCATTTTCCCTCTGGTCAAGGGTAAGCTACCTTCATACATACAACGAACTCAATCAACGACATCTAAATTAGCTCCCACCTCCCACACTTACCATATTTTGAAAGCAGTCCCCGAGGCGAATGTGTGGTAAAACCATATACGCCCGTGTGAGTTTCGAAAATAATGCGAGGCCGATGTACCTAAACGTAATGAATGAATAAATAAGGTTAAGAAATATTAATTTAAATGGCTTGGACATTAGAGAAAAGCGTAACCATTATATGAGGCGCAAGTGGGTGGAAGTAGAAGTTTCGGGCGCCCCAGAAAGATATGGCACCATGATTGGGTAATTTCAAGAGTCGAAATAACAGATTTATAAGACGATGTATAATTATACGAAAGTGGATAAAACTCAAATTAATAAGGCGTTGCATCCTCTGTGCCTACCTGAAAAATAACGTGGCTAGTTATTTGTTTATAATATATTATATATAACCTAACACTTCAATCACAAATTAATTAATATAGGTATGACATAATTTTATGTAGATCACAATAATAAAACAGAGACAAAGGAACGCGAAGAAGTACTCGTTAAAATAGTTTTATCAATTTTAGCCTACTCTAATCTGTGCACACGTACCTACGTAAATACATACTTATTTGAGCAGCTGATAAATACCCAATAGAACGATAAGTCATTTGCCACGGTTTTCCTTATTTTTTAAATACCTGAGCTCTGAGATTTACTCAATTGACAGATCTTCGCAAAACAACACAACACTAACTAAAAAAACTAACTAACCATCACGCCGTTTCCCCGCAGGGGTAGGCAGAGAGGACGGACCGCCATATAACTCTGTCTTGGCACACAATCATTGCTTCATTTACATTCATACATCGTCTCATACATACTCTTCTGTTATTCTGACTCTTCACGTGACCCGATTCTCAAGTATTTGATTTACTTGATCGTGCCATGTCTTTCTCGGGCGTCCTCGACTTCTTCTTCTTCTTCCACCCATAGGATGTATTATTATTGCAAGTTTCCTAATGTCGTTATCTTTTACAAAGCTTCACGATGTTGCTTTTGCGATAAGCCAATACAAATGATTGGTTCTGCCATCTATGATCGAGTAGATTGTGCAAGAAAATATAATTAAAAAAAAAATCGAACATACTGTCATCTTTGGTCGAGTAGATTGTGTAAGAAAATATCAGTAAAACTATACACTACTGCCATCTGTGTTTGAATAGCTTGTACACAATTATTTAAAGTAAAATAATGTTTTGATTTTTTTTCGATAGATGGCAAGGATAATTTAGTAATTAAACTTTTAGCTGTTGAGCTGTGAGGATTGCCATATGTAAAATAAACCAGGCGTTTATTTATTTATTTTAACTTCTTCAAGTTCTTGTGCTCCTGGTAGATTTTCCATAAAAACATATTTATGGAGTTTTAAAGAATTTTATTAAAAATTTAGATTCTGCTCACTACTTCAACCTTATGTGCTCCTGGTAAATTTTGTTCTAATTTGCTCACCAAAGTGATTTTGTATTCTGGTAGTGTCCATAAAAACACATTTACAGAGTTTTAAAGAATTTTAATAAAAAAATAGATTCTGCTTTATACTTCAGCCTTATGTGCTCCTGGTATATTTTGTACTAATTTACTCCACCAAAGTGATTTTTAGTATTTTATTTACCACTCAAACATTTTATTCTCCTGGTTGATTATTATTTTTATATGTGATTAGAGCACAACAGTAGCAACTGCTCAGAGCCAGTAGGACTATGGCATCCCCAATAATTTAGTAATTTTATAAGTTTCGAGTTTTTAACTTTGAGCTTCAAGGGTATATTTAGCGGTTGTAGAGGATAGCTTTCAAAACCTACAAAAACTTCATAAATTGAAATGAAAACACAGTAAATATTGTTCAACATTATATATTTAAAAAAAAACCTTAACATTAAAAAGAAATGTAAAAATAAATTAGATTAATGTAAAGTTTGATACCTAAAAAATGGAAATTGTCTTGGGATGATGAATTTATATTTTTTAAGTTTCTCAAATTGATAAATTTAGAGCAAGATTTGGTGAGACAATTGCTCGTCAAATAAGGGAAAAGTCAAAGAAGATAATAATAGTTTTAATAATATACTCGTATAATAATATCTGCCCTTTCAAATAGGAAAACCAAAAAAATTGAAAATGCTAATAGAGTGACGACTATATATCCTTTTAAGATAAATCTCATGTAGGGCGAATTATAAAATCTGAAACTATATGCAAGGATGACAATTTAATTTTGTCAGATAACTGATGGTTTTCCAACGATGTAACTGATGAAATGGGTACCTTGGAAGGACAGTTTGTTACCACTCTGGAACGTGCTGCAAATATACTATATATTATTTTAAATGAATTTAATGTGTTATGACACATACTAATTAAATAAAAGTTATTGGCGCAAGCTGAGTTTAAGCCCGCTACCTCTGGATTCGTAGTCGAACGACTTACCACTCTACTACGGAGGCCGTCAAATAGCCCTATGCCATTATGATAAATACCATATTGTGGAACCATTTCCAAGCACCAAATGTCAACCGTGTTAAAGAGACAGGGCTGCTGTCAAAGAATTAAGGTGATAAAAGGTTATATTAAGTTTCTTGATCATTTCATCTGGCACCTGACCTTCAGAAAGACCAAGACAGTGTTTTATGGACCACTTGCTGGGCGGCCAATACTATTATATCACTAGGATCAAAAACACGAGGTAAATAAGAATTCCAATGTGTTCATTTCCGATTTTTATTTAATATAAATTATACGTAATCGAATTTTCACAAAATTATTTCAATTCAATAAAGTATTTGAAAAAAAAAACAACTGATCTTACCAACTACCTACCCAACATGTCTCAAATAATCGTCTGTTCAAATAAACTTAAAACAGTGAAAGAATTCAAAGAATTTTATCACATGCCAGCTAAAATGGAAACAAACGTTTTTTTTTTAAATAGTTCTGATTGCTTGAATAAACATTATTTTAAGATGGAATAAATGTGTTGGAAATGTTAAGTTTTGTTAGGGCTTTTATTTTACCTATATGTAGACAATATTGAATTCATAAATATTCATATCGTCGCCCGAAAGGCGAAAGGGCTGAAGCGCCATTTTGGGAAGTTTACACTTGAGCACTTATTTTTTTGTTTATTTAACAATAAAATTCATAAGCCTTCAGTAGCTGGTTGGATTTTGAATAAAAAAGGTAACTCAATGCTCTCACTGAGTTACCTGAAGCGACAAAAAGCTAAAAAAGTCCCAAACTTTTGTCGCTTGAGTAAAGCCTTCGGTCAAATGGTGTATATAATTTACATGGCTGAAGGGCCACAAAAGTTTTCAGAATCAAATGAGAGTCAGAGCATTCGAAACATAAAAAAAAAACTGATGAAAACTGCATGTTTAACTCATTTTAGACCAAAGTGTCACTTAAGCCCTTTTGCCTTTCCAGCAACGATGTGTATCACACAGATCTGTTGTTTAAGTATTCTGTTTCTTAGAGAGTTTATTAAAATTATTTTATTTTCATAACTAAATAAGCTGACATGTAATGAAAATTATGTTTTGAAGATTCATATAATAAAAATAATATATATGTATATTTATTAGAAACATATTTACATAGAGCCTTCTTTATATATATTTGTGGTCAAATTCATTATCTATTTATATCAATGCTTAGAACAACCTTGATAGCTGCTTGGACTAATCCCTTATTGCTTCAACAGAATAATTTGCCTCGGAGGAAAATACTTTGTCATTTTATTATGCAATCTGTAAATGGATCAAAACATTATGTGGGTCGAATATCTGAAACAATCATACTGACTTTAAAAGTGAGATGTTGTGAGAATTCACTTCTGCTAATTGGAACACAATATATGAGGTTCATCACATACATTTACAGTACAGACACAGATACATCAGGAAGAATATTCTGCGAAGCCAATATTCGTCGTAGTCCAAACATTTATCACAAGTAATAAATTTTTCAATTGAAATTAACTTTACTTAAAACTAAATGTAATACTATTGTATTGCTTAAGTTTGAGTAGTTAAGTAGCTTGGTGTTTAGCAGCTCTTTATTAATAATATTATGATAATAAAGATTTGGACGTTCATATCTTTACAACTTTAAGTGTTTATATCAACAGATTCTCCAGAAATGTTTACATCAAAGGACATATTCCCAGAAGCAGGTGAATTCCAGTTTCCAGTGCATGGAGAAGACTAGATATTTGTGAGCAACGAACAATTCAAAATGTCTAAATATTATTTTAACATCCATGCGTATGTTTTATTTAATGAGCTTATGGTTTCTTGGCGACGTTGTTCAATTTCACAAGACATATTCAAAGCACAATTCTTTTATAAGAAATAATTAGATTTAGAATTATGACTGACCATAAAACACATTGGTTTCTAATTCATTTGATGGTGATGGTGGGTTTATTGCTGATATTCACATATTATACTGTAATTTAAAAATAAAGACCTTTCCTTTTCAACAAATGAGCGCCTGAAATAAGTATTTGTTAGGTAAACTTGCTGCAATAGTTTTCCTTTTACAAAAATACACAACAACTGTTGTTGTTGGCCTTTAGTTTAATCCCAGTCAAAAAATAAAACTTGACTGTGCTAAAATTATACAGCGTCTTTTCAATGTCTTCCCACTGTTCTATAAATTTAAAATATATTTTGTGAAATTGAACAAAATCTAGCTGCCATGAGCCACGAGCCACCTGAAAGCAATGTGATTCAGAAGCTAATTGCTGGGAGTAAGTAACCTGAAGTATTAATCAATCAATCTGGTTTAACGGTGAGAAATAATAAAAAACGTCATCATTCATATTGCTTCCCGTTTCCAGCACTAGTCAACTAGTTATTAGATAATGCGTCTCTTCTGTTTGCAGGCCTTCGTTTTCTTTCTATTCGCCAACCAAAGAACAGACTAAAGTAACACCTTATTTACATACTGTAGTACAATATTAACTATATAACCAAGAAGGTACGAGAGTTCATAGTGTAGAATATTTAATAAGGCGCGTCTAACTATTTGTATTCACAATAGACTTCTCACTTTCTCACAAAGCTTATAATGAGTTTTTATAAAATAAATGTCAACAAGCTTGATTTGTATAGAACTAACAACTCTATGTATATGGTATAAGCTACAAATTGTTAATAGTTGAAACAAGGTGTTTAAATCCGGCAGGCATTGCACGTTGCAAGGTCTATAACAAACATTGTGTTTAGTTTCAACTTTTAATAATGTATTTTAAAAAGCTCAATTTAGAAATCTACTTTTTAAGTTTGCCCTCCTAAACTATGAAGACACAGTGTGGGTACAATAATTGAAAACTCGCTTGTGTTAGAAATGATAAAATGCAGTGAGATTTCACAAGAAAACCATCGCAGTACATCAGGAATGTGTTCAAATATTGTAATGCATAAATGTACAAGTAAACATCTCGGCAACCCAAACACATGGGATGCAGGAACACTTGGAAAGGGGTAGTTTATTTCATATATCCATGTAAATAACAAAACTTGTAAAAACTAATTAACTTATTGTGAAGTTTTATGAAAAACTCTAATCTCTACTTAAATCGTTTTATAGTGCTATAATTTTTATACATTCTACCCAAAATATCGAGGGGATAATTAATTAAATATAGCAAATTATGCATGGAAAACGTAATGATTACTTCTAGGTATTAAATTGTCCATTTGTGGCGGCAATTCATTCTATTCACTGAAGTAGCTTTTTGACCAACCAAATAGCGCCCGTAGCGGGGTATAACTGAACATTAACAAGTGGAGGAATTCGGTGGTTTAATTATATTATAACTAGTTTCAATAAATGCTATGGAACTTTCATGTTGAAACAAGCAAACAACCATTAGAAGTTTCATCACATAACTTACAACCCCCTTATCTGGAAAAAATATGTTTTACGGTTTTTAAAAAGGCTTGCAGAATTTGCTTTCTAAACTTCTTCTCATATTTTCTTACCAGTTCTCAAATAATTCGATATAAATATTTAACTTATCAAGGAAATGCTTTGAGTCTTGCGAAATGGTTATTTTTTAAATCACAAATAATTCTCTTAAACCATAGTTTATAACCGTCAAGGTAAATTAAAGCTAAATACAATAAAATCAATTCCATTATAAAAAGATTAATGAATATTTTTGCCCTAATTTATTAAGCTATAATTAAACTCAGTCATGTATCACACAAAATCAGTAAAATCGTTTTGTGAGATTCCAAAATTCCCAATTAACTGCGGAGAGTTCAAAGTGCCCCTCGTTTTCAGTTAATTGAAATGTACAATTGCGTCAAATGAATTATTAATACTTACAATATACCCCTTTTCGTTTTCGTTTAAAAAGCCTTAATGACATCATTTCAATGTTTTAGTAATTGTTTAAAGATGGGCCTACGCGGAACCAAGTACTCAATGCCTACATTTGTTTCTTAGGTACTTAGATGGGTGCATTCATAGTTGGAGCGACTGGCGGAACCATGGTGACGTAAACAAAACTAAATATGAACTATACATAGTGTGGACCTCGGTGATGTACATTATGTAATATAATATTAATTGAAACGGTTAGCTAAGCTTCAGAGCGCGGAACGGCCGCTAAAGAAAGTCTCTCGGATTCGGCGGGGAGGATGATCCGGGAGGGGTGGGCGCGGCTCCTTTCGCTTTACTTTTGGACCTTCGTTTCCTCAGCATCAGGGGGCCCATCCCGTTACCCCCCGAGGAGGGGCCCGCCACGGACACCGGCGCGGGGCCCTCCCCGGAGGCCGGGGGCTCCCCGGGGGAGGCCTGCGAGCCCGAAGAGCTGTTACCCGCCAGCCGAGACACCAGCTCCCCCAGAAGCTCCTCCATCCGGCCCATCTTTTGGTTGAGCCGTTGGATCTCCAGCTTCACGTCCACCTTGAAGTCCATCATGTTGGCCAGGAGGTCCCTGCAGTCGGGGGGCTCCGGGGCGGCGGCGTATAACAGGGCCGCTGCCGGATCTCTCAACCCGCAATCGTACGAGTCTACTTTTCTTAAACTGAGCGACCTATCGATGCGTGCTCGTTCCCTGACCATATCCTCTACTTCTACTATTTCTTCGATCGTGTCTTGTCTTTTGACCGTCGCGGGAGAGGCCCCCGATAGCTTCTGCAGTTTGGGGAAGACCTTGTTGCCGGAGGCGTGCGGGGGGGCCGCCGAGCCCGACCCGGAGGAAGAAGACGAGTTGGGTCTGTCCTTGGCGGCGGCGGCGGCGGTGTCCCTGGCGCTGAGGCTCCTGGCGAAAGAGGGCGCGGGCGCGGGCGCGGCGGGCTCGGAGCCCGAGTCCAGGCTGGAGCTCCCCAGAAGCCTGCCCCACTTGCTCGGCCTCTTCCCCGCAGCCACGACGGGCCCCGCGCTGCTGGTGCCCGAGACGGAGCCGTCGTCCTTCTCCGCCACGGCCGACAGCTTGGTAGTGGCGGAGGCGGGCCGGCTGGAGCTCTTCTCGTCGCTCGTGTCTCCCTTCTCGGCGTCCGTGCCGCTGGCGGTGGGCGGCACGGGCGGGGTGTGCGCCGCTCTGTCTCTTCTAAATTTAGAGAATATCTTTCTAACTAGGTGATCTTGAGATTGGTCGAGTTGCGGTTCATTTTTTCTTCTCTCCGCTAGTTCTTTTTCTCTTCTTACGTCCGCAACTTTTCTGAATATGAGCCTATGTCGGAGGTTGTAGGTGAGGATAAGGTTGCGGGCGAAGCTGTTTGCGAAAGCTTGGTAGAAGTCCAGCACTTCTAATAACTTGTCCCTTTTAATAGTATGAAGATCACAATAGGTGAGCGCCCGCACGTTGGCGGCTGACTGGCCAACTGCACTATCTTTCCAAAAGGAATCACCGAAGACATCACCTTTACCTGTAAACAAAATAAACAAATGAGTTATTTTCGTAAAGATGGCTTTCAAATGTTATAATAATTCAAAATATGTATTCACATTAGTTCTGGGCGTTGACGAGAATTCGAAACAACGCCATCGCCATTATAGTTGTCAACTGTTGAATATAACCGTTGGAAATAACACCGACTTTAACGCAATTTAATAGATTTTAAAACAGTTGAATTGTTGATGCCGTTGGGGGCGTTATTTTAAAACCGCTGCATATTACTTGCCATCGGTAAATTCCCTTAACGCTAGGCGCTACGTATGGGCCATTTCGTATAGGAAAATCCACAAAAACGTCTAGTAGGGAGGTATATAACCAAAATATCATTCCAAATTACGCATAATATCATTCACGAAATTTACACACTTACACATTTTGTTTATTTGGCGCTAAAGCTAAATCAATAAGTATATACTCAGTGAGTGTTGAGACTGCGTTGAGTTGAATAATATTCATATGTAGTTATTGATATCCAACCGTTAACGTAAATTTACGTCAATATTGTTGGACGTTGACGGCATCTAGCTGTCATTTCCAACGGCTAGTTACATTTTGACACAGTACTAAATTCACATGCGTGGACCAAGAGGAGAATACCTGTCCTCACCTAGAATAGCTACCACTTCGTCGTCCTGTATGACCTCCAGGCTGCCGGTGACGATGAAGCAGAGGGAGTCGATGGACTCGCCGGTGTGGTAGAGCAGGTCGCCGGGGGCGGAGTGCGACATGGTGAAGTGCATGGCGAGCGCGCGCAGGCAGCCGTCCGACGCCAGCCGGAAGGCCGGGTGCTCGTTGAACACCTTCCGGTTTAGGTGGACACAAATATCCGCTTTCATGTCCTTAGGGCAGTAGTTTAGTACCTAAAACAGCAGACTTGCATAAGTACATTTCCTCCACTGATAAATAATCACTAACCATTTAATATTAGAACAATTAAAAGCAATACATACCAACAGTTCCCGAGAAAGATCTAGCGCTAGAAAATTTAAGGACTACATGTAATACTTTCTACACTATTATGTATATTGGTTTATGTTTTTGAAAAGAGTATGTTAATAGTTTATTGAAAGTTTTGAAAATTGTATTTAAAAAATGGCATTAAAGATAGGGGAAGGAGTTAGATAAAAGGATAATAATTTGTAACAAAACTTAAATCTTTGCAATTTAAAAATATAGCATTAATAAAATATCTTAAAGAGTTTCTTTGTGCTGGTGCCAGGGGCGTTTCGTAACTTTTAGTGTGCTGGAGTGCTAAGATTTAAAAAAAAACGTCACGATTGATGTTGTAGCCGAAAACGACTTTAATTTTTAATTTATTATTTAAAAAAAAAAACATTTTTGTCTGAAAATTTTCAAGATTTTTATGTTTTGGTGGGTCAATGACCTACTAAAACTGAAAAATCTTAGAAACACACACTTTTTCGGCTATAACAACATCAATATCGTCGTATTTTTCAATCTCAGCAGTCTAGAACACTAAAAGTCACGAGTCGCCACTGGCTAGTGCTAGAATATTAAAAATCCGTGCCCTTAAAAAAAACCAGTCTGGATATTTATTGAGTAGGAAGACATTGTAAGAGAAATTAAAGAAAACTTAATCAAACTTAGGTACTAAAGTCATATTAAAATCATCTAAAACAAAATGCTTCATAGAGAGTGCTGGAAATAAGAGTTTAATAAAAAGATGAATCTATCGATTAACAAAGAAAAACACCTGCATTTTGACCTATCTGCAAATAGATTGTTAAATAATTATTTATGAAGCATTCGGTGCTTTTATGTAAGAAATGTCTAGAAAGCAAGTCAGAACACAACATGTTTGAAGAGCAGAATCATGAAAAAATTCACAGTCTTACCAATACCTCTGCATCTGAAAAAAAACAATTTAAAACGAAATACGTTCTTTTTCCATACTCATCAAAGATATTCCTAATTTTTTATTTATTATTTCCAAAACCGATGCATTTCAAAAGATGTTGCTCTGTAATATAAAAACTTGGAGAAACAATGTATGGAGAGAGAGCTAATTATTTTTACCCAACCGATACAAACTTGCGATAAATCACTTTCTCCGGGTTTTCTCGTCGTACACCACGAGAGAGAAAGAGACAACAAATATAATACTCCGCTTCTATATACTGTCACAATGATCTTGGGCTCCTGGGTCACCGCGGGACTCCGCCCAAATTTTTTATTATGCCACTAAACTTGACACAACTAAACGGTTTTTTACGTTAGATGCTATATTTTTTTTAATATCAATACTGTGAAAAAGTGGTTATACGAATAAACAAAAACATTATATCGATTTGTGATGTGAATGGATGTATAAATACCCTAGCCTTAGTCTTAGCCACGCCCAGGTCCGCCGAGTCAGGTAACAATCATCAAAAACTGACTACACTACCTTGGGTAGATACCACTCTATATATTCTAAGTATAAAACATTCAGAATTGTGTTTCAGCACGATCCTGTAAGTTTTAATTATTTTACAATTAGTTATATACAGAATAAGCAAATAAAGGAAAGCACGTGGTTAAAACTCCAAACTGTGCAATCCATTTTTTTTAAATGTCCAAAGGACATAATTACGCATTAATTCAGACCATTTGCCCAAAACTTTAAGCTTTTTTTTCACAAAAATTAGCACTTACTTGTCTCTAAATATACAGGATTAAATAAAAACCTACTCGGAAATATTGATATTTGAGCAGAAAGTGTTTATTTATGTTTGCAGTGTATCCAGATTGATTTGTGTATTAACACGTTCATTGCTGACACCGCGCGTCGTGCGTCGACAGACATGTGACCGGTATGCGCACAACGCGCCACGCTCGTTGTGCCGCCTCTTCGCTTTGAACTGATCTAAAACAGACGCAGCCATGTTGTTCCACAGAGCACAGGGAAACCCGTCACTGTTCGTCAGTTTGAATTGATAATGTCTTTTCTAATTGAGATGTCATTAATATGTACGAATTTTAGTTAGCAATGAACGCGTTAAATCTAATGACACAATGAATTTAACCCTTAGATGAAGTTTCCAACAGATTTAGAAATATGGATACATTGAAATTGATTTGGAAGTTGGAATATGTACAGAATAATATATTGTGTGTCTAATAAAATGTGATGTTTTATTTTGGAAAGCATTGTTTTGAAAAGCATTGTATGTGATCATGTTTTGTCGTGACTTGCATAGTTTAATATTTAAAAGGTCAATCAGAATGTAATCAGAATCAAAGCATCTTCCAGGCATTAAATTGCTTTTGAAAAATTTCCTGCGTTTTTCCATCGGGTAAATCAGCCGAATCATATTTTAAAAGTGAACCCAAATCAACCCCCATCATGTGGTTTAAATTAGAATGTAATTTCAATCTTCTTTACCATTGATGCCCAAGAGGATCATGCAAACAATGGGAACTGTAAAACAGTACACACCGTAAGAAAGGAAAAAGAAAAACATCCGACAAATTTGTGTAAAAACACAAATCAATTAATAGAACAATAACACTTTTTTTTAATATAATTTAATGGATTTGGTTTTCCTTCTTGTTTTTTTGGGGCATAACTTTGCAGCTTCTATGAGCTGCACGCCCCGGTGTAAATAAACAATAGTTTACTGTTATTATTTTTATTTTTTAAAGTGAATACCATTCAAGAGTCCCAACTGCTCTCAACCGCCTAGAGCCAGAGAGACTATGGCATCCTCAATTTGGGTATGTTGTGAGGCTGAAGGTAGTGGGAAAAGGAAGGAGATGGGGAAGAGGAAGGTTGAAAAGTACCTGGCTATTCAGATCTGGTCACCAAACACGGCTTAAGACATTTCAAGCAACGTTTCGATTCTGAATAGTGGCCTTTCACCAGGGCGATACTTGGAGTATTTACCACTCTGGAACGTGCCGTAAATATCCTTTATATTATTTTATATGAATCAAATGTTTTGTGACACATATTAATTAAATAAAAGTTATTGGTGCACGCCGGGTTTGAACCTGCGATCTTTGGATTCGTAGTCGAGCGTCTTGGAGGCCGTCAATTTGTTTTGTAAACAGTTGTTGAAAATCAATAAATATGGCTTTTAGCAAAGATGGAAAACGTACAGGAAACGAACAATTGAAAATATGAATGTATACTGGAAGAAAAGTTGACCGCTTTTGGATAAAGTTAAAAAAATCTATTTTAAAGAAGATATTCGAAAAAGTAAGCACTCATCCATATAACATCTTGTTTCGCTGACCTGATTTACCTTGTCCGTGTCCAGGCCCTTGGTCATGGCCCACGTGGACACCACGTAGTCCATGACGCGCTCGCTCAGCGCCTTGGGCACCTCGTGCAGCTTCATGAACTCGCGCACGTTGTTCAGCATGTCGTGGTACTTGGCCGTGGCGGACGTCATCTGCTGGATGATGGTGGTCACGTGCCCGAAGATGGTGGCATACAGCAGCGCTGCAGGGCTCAACGTCTTTCAGTTCATGGGGCAAAGATATTCGACAAACAAACTACGGTCTTCAAAGACAAGGCCGTCAATGGTATATCAGGAATACCACAATAACGTTAAAAGAAACAGTTACTTGAGTCTTACACAAATTAATTTAGTGCAACGTTCGTCCTGTCTTCAAACTTATGTTTGAAACACAATTGCCCAAAACTGCCCACCACTTTAGAAATAGTAGATAGCACAATCAGGGGCGTGTAGTTTATAAGACTCTCAAGGTATGTGGGCCTCGAGAAAAGAAAAAGAAGAAATAAAAATGAATACCGACATGCTTATGAAAAAGATGGACTAATTTACAAAAAATCAATACCGTTTTTTTACAAATTAATGTGACTTCACTTTCCCTTCATGTGCAGTATAAACACAGCACAGTTTTAAGCTGCACGCCGCTGCCTCAAGTCTACAAAATGGCCGAAAGACTGGAGCTTCAGATGATCAGAATGTACTTTCTGTATATCCTGGCTGCAGCACGAAGCCTGGATATTCAGAAATGAATAAACATCCCAAAATGATCATTATCCCCAGCCATTAAAATAACGATCTTAGAAAGAGGCTGTAGTGTGAATTGATATAATTAAATACTATTTTTGATCAACAGTGACAAATACTCACCTGCTTGTGTTAACATGACTTAATAATGAAAGACGAATTCATTAGATTTCCAAGGGAACTGGAGGATTTAAAAATGAATAGCTGGCTTACTCGATTTTCGAGTCCTACAGTATCAATCAATCCACAGTTTTCGACTACAGAACAGATAATTGTGGTTTATCAGCACTGTACATTTTACATCTAGTAGAAATCAAAGTTTTCCTCTAGTCGCCTTCGAGTTAACGATTCATCATTGCAGTATCAAGCTGTGTTTTTATTTTTCAGGGGAAAACTACACTAAGGCCCCAAACAGGCAAAGAATATTGCTTGTGACAGATCTCACTAAAAACGTGACAAGTTTGTGACAATACTCAGAGAAACGGTTTCAGGTGAGACAATCCAAATCATAAGAATCAACAAAATACAAACGAAATTAAAACACATGAGAAAATATAATTTAAGATACACCCCAAATAATTCGTACAAATTTCGATAAACCATAATAATTGGTATATTATTAAGTATAAAACTATTTTTTTACTTTAGGTGTTCCCATTTTAGACCCTTTTTTGTTGTAAAAAAAAAAACTAAAGCTCCAGAATTTTTTTTAATGCATTTTATGTTTACTTCTATTTCTCATTTATTAATTTTTTCTGCCCCTTTATACCTTGCTAAGGTTTTGGAAAACATTTCGAATGATTATATTTCACTTACAGTAAAAAACCACTTTCGATCTACTCTCAAAAGTACGTTAAACACTAATAATACACTCTATTGAGCAAGAATATATGTGTTTCTTTAAAGACCACCAAAAACAAAAAAAAACTTGTACAGGAAACTAAAAGAATAGGTCTTACAAATACAATAGAAACCCAATTAAATTTCAAACAAGAATAAAACCACAAGTATATAATAAAAGCATCGAACCCAAAGAAACCAGATGAGTGATAAAAAAGTGGACAAGACCAAAAAAAACCAACGAAAACAAAAGATTGGCACACCTGCAACGTCTTTACAAATAACAGAAGCACCGATCCCCACCTGCTATGATCATCATGCAGATGGTGAAGATCTTCTCATTATCCGTCTCCGCCGCCACGTTACCAAACCCCACCGAGGTCATGCAAGTCATCGTGAAGTAGAGCGCTGTCACATACATAGTCTTCCTGGTTGGTCCATTGATCAACTCCAAACCGTTGGACTCGTTGGACCAGATGTAGTTGTAGGGACTCTGGGTGATGTTGGCCAGTTTCCAGAGCCAGCTGTACTGGACGCCGTTATCGGCGTCGTTCCTGCCTATGCTGTACCAGATGCAGGCCAGCCAATGGGCCACGAGCATGTAGAAGCAGAGCAGCAGGATGAGCATGGCGGCTCCGTACTCCAGGTAGCGGTCTAGCTTTCTCACCACTCTGCCGAGCCGCAGGAGGCGGACTACTTTTAGTGCACTGAAGAGACTGCCAATGCCCTGGAATGTACCAAAAATGAATTATACAGTTTTCAAGACGTTGCAAACTCTTTTTTTTTCTTACTAGATGTGTGAAAAAAATATTTGCATACATCCGATGACGTTATATATATATAGACACGTTGTAGCGCTCTCAAAGAGGCAAGCAATAATCACGCTAGTTGGTGTGATCGGTGTTTAAGCCGATTTAGTACTAATGGTCACGCGTCGCTTGAGGTCGTTTTAAGCAAGTATGGAACACGGTCCGAACTTCGGATCTGTTTCGTTCATACACATATATTCTATGAATGTCTATCTTTGTCATACATGACCAATATTTGAATGATGAATTTACTGGTAACGTGTGTGTTTTGCTTGCCACACTTTGTGTTAATATTCTAAGGCTATAACGTGTCTATATATGTAACGTCATTGCATACATCTAAATAAAAACACAGAAACAAAACAAACAAATATACATAAAATACAACACACGTCATATTCATACAAATCAAACGATAAATGTGGCACGGTCTTGATTTAAGTTTCAAGGCTCATAAGACTTATGAAAAGGACAGCAATACTAAAAAGATTATGTGTGTGTATGGATGAGATAGCTATATGAACGTCCCGCGTTACTGTTATAATCTCTCTTCCCCGACGAACTTACTGAGTGACTAGCCAAGTAGAGTACGACGTATAGAAAAGGTTGTCTTCCACACACCTATGTATATCTTCATTCGCTATCTCACATCGTTTCGGTTGGAGAGCTTCTGTTTTCCCGTGACAGCTTGTTTGTCGAGCGAATGTTTGAGTGATACTAAACGCAGTAAATCTCAGGTCTCAGGTCTCAGGTCAGATCTCTCGGAATTGGTTTAGTACATTCACGCGCGTTGTCTCAGTAACGTATCTACATTATTTTTTTTTCATCTAAGTGTAAACCTCCAAGTTTAGAAAATAATGTTTTGAGGGTTGTGCAAGAAGAAATCGTTTGTACATATACCAAAGACAAGTGCTGTGGACTGCGTGAAAGTTTTTCGATAAGGCTGTTGATTGGTGACTGGTTTACGATGGGTAGGCAATAAGTATATCGTCCGCTGCCAAAATCATGAGTATTTCATAACAACGCGTAATTGCATAGTGCAGACGATGGCGGTTCAAAACATTTAATCTCCCGTAAATGCAAAAACAATATCGGATAATGAAGATATTTTCTTCCAAGAATAGACATTTTATATCTAGACATTCGTAAATAAGTTGATGAGACTACGAATCTCGTGTTCCTTATAATCTCAATTGAATTATTGGATAATTAACCTTAGATGAATTAAATAATGTAGATACGTTACTGAGACAACGCGCCTGGTTGAACTAAACCGAGTCAACGAGACATACCTTCGAAACACACTTCATATAGCTATGTTTTCCGCACACACATATTCTTTGAACGGGTAACCTTTTCATACGCGGGTGAAACATTTAGTGGTGCAACATTAGTGGTGCTACATTTTTCGTTAGATTTGTATGAATATGACGTGTCTTGTATTTAATGTCTATGTAATTAACTGCACATTTGACAGTTAATTATCCAATAGTTAAATTGTTAATATAAATGTCACAAGCATTCTAGTATTTTCTGCTGAAATGTAAAATGCACATAATCCGATGTCTAGAGATATCCCACTTAATTATTTTCTATGGGAACCTATTTTTTTAAAATTGGATAGACTTCCAACCAAAACATCACGAATTTACTACATACTCTGGTTTAAACATTGTTCGTTTATTTACGCCCGTTAAAGGCTTTTGCATAAATATTTACATTTAAAAAATATATACTCATAAATAGTGCAAAAATATTGTACAAGAAAGAAAAATAGTATTGAATAGCAGGTACATCCAGAATGACATAGTTTTATAAAATAAATGAGCTCTACTAGATGAAAAAAACTGTACTAAGGTGTGCTTATATTGTGATATTGATGTACTAAATCGGAATATTTGTTTCGAAGATTTTGAATTCTGAGTGTAATATTGCGAGGTTGAAATATAATTGTCACAATAATATAGAAGCTACTGTCTTGAAAATGACCTGCCAGGAACATGAAATGCAATTAAATATACCATCATCTTTAAAAATACAAAAAATATTTCTAATTTTGAAACTGTTAATTCGTGGTGGAACTCCCATTTTAATGATTTGAATAATACCAACATTTTAATAACAATACGATGTGTACCTATTATTACAATTTTAAGATATTTTATCAAACCATCAATGTGAATACGTTCTATAAAATACATTACCCAAATAGAGACGGGAGAATCAAATAGTAAATTCAAAAATAGCCAACTGTTGAAAATAAAGCTGACAAATATAGATATTATTTATGTTTAAAAAAAAACCACCGACGCATCTAACACATCACCATGTAACCCGTCTCTCAGAAGATGTTATTGTAAAGCCACCTCTGTCAGCAATAAAATAAAACCCAAAGTCACAGATGTTCACTATGAGGCTCAATAAGCGTCCTTTCCGGACACTAATGGTATATTTTATTTTTAAAAATTGTTAATGGTATTATAGACAGCCCTTTTTTACTTAGCTTAATTACCTTCCATGTACCTAACAGAACCACTCCATGCAAAATTCTTTTTAAATGTAATAATAATATCAGGACTGAGTCATTTCAATACTCGCTTGTACCTAGATTGCATACAGTGGGTAATTCCTTCGCAGAAATAGTAGATGTATTCAACTGCACTGAATCTATTTACAAGAAGGCTATAATAGCATTTCTCTTTCAAAAATATTACTGTTAATTTATTGCATTATAATATTTCTATTAACTTACTTATGTTTTTGGGTGGTAATCATTTACTCTATGTTATTTTTATGTCATTATTATTTTATCTTATATATTACACAGCTATGTAAAAGCCAATAAGGGCGTATATAATTAAATAAATATTTGCCATAGATTTACTTAAATTTGTACCAGTCTGAAGATGGCCGTAATAAGGTGAAACCCGTCGGGTCTTAAATAAAAAATAGTGGAATAAAGTTAAAAAATTGGTATTTTTAAAATTATACAAAAAAACTCACCTCTTCATCGTGGTCGAATGCATTGAAGACATCATACGGCAGGCAGGACAGGAGGTCAATGACGAACCAGGACTTGAGGTAGTTCATCCGGATGACCTTGGGGTCGCTGACGACTTCCCCGCCGGGGCCAACGAACGTCGTGTGGAAGTTCAGAACAATATCGATAAAGAATATAACATCAACAATAGAATCTACAACAAGCAACGAGACGTCTTCGCTCGTCTTGTTTTTAAAGGCAACGTTATAAGGTACCATGATGGCGGTGTAGAAAGTTAAACACAGTATTATCCAGTCCCAGATGGCTTTGAATGCGCAGTAGTGTAACAGTATGTGTGGGGGAGTCTTCGGAGCTTCTTGTCTATACGAGGGCATAACATCAGAGTTTAGGCTCATAACCTTTATTTGTCAAATATATTGATTGAAAAGATGATAAGGGAAATATTTAAAAAACATCGTTTTGTCGATATTTTAGAATGTGATTCAATTTAATTGGATCGTAGTAACAATTTCCAAGCAGCGTGAAAGAAAAACACTAGTTATAGTTCTCTGAATTAGAACAATAATACATATAAAACGAAAAGAATGGGTGCACTTTTCAATACTCATGCCAATTAGTTTCAGACAAAATGTGCTTTCAAAAGGGCAGTGTACAAAAGTAATAATTGTACAGAAAGTCAATGTGTTAAATTCAATTGTAATTTCACAAATTTATCATTTTAAAATGTACACATTTCTAAACGCTAACGTCAAGGAGATATATGATTGAACTGAACGATTTTTTCATCAGTGACAAAGACTTTAAATAAATTTTAGATAACATAATGTTTTTACGTACATGTAAAAGTATGAATGAGACAATGTATTATAAATACGAATGAAATATGTAATGTCTAGGAATCATCTAACGTTCGTTTCAAATCACAATAAAACGCACCGAGTGAAATTATTTATATAAAATATTATACACAATGTAGTTACAGATGTGATATGATGTGAGTACGTATCATTCTAAATTCGTAAAAATTCTATCTTATTTTCAGTGCATCTAATGAATGTATGCTTAAAATATCACAAACAATTCAATTTCGGATGTGATTTGATGTGATGTGAGTACGTAACATTCTAAAAATCAAAAATATGTCATTATTATTTTCAGTACATCTAATGAATTTATGCTAGACATATTACAAACAATACAATTTCGTATGTGATGTGATGTGAGTATGTAACATTCAAAAATACTTCATTTATGCTGCCGGTACTATAATTATTAATGGTGTAATGGTCATCACTGTTGCTTTCAATGCAGATGATCGGGGATTAAAATTTTAAATCTAAAAAAAATCAAATTCAAAAAGTCGGGCGTGCAAACATTCACACATCCTGCAATTATAATATCTCGGAATTTTTTGCTGTTTTGCGCTAGTCTACTATGATACATTTGTAAGTTTGATGAAATAATTCACGCACCTAGCTCCCTCTCGCGATACATACCCTCGCGACCTAGTTATCTAGTAAGCGGCGGTGTAAAGTAGAAAGAGGGTTGTATTTACACTGACATGGTTGAAGCTGACATGCGCCAGGTGGGTCTGCTTGCCCGGGTCCTTCAGGTTGGGCAGGTGCGAGGAAAACTGCGACACCAGCACGGACCTGCTCCGCGTGACGGACCTGGCCAACTTGGCGAACTTCGAGAGCCCTGCAACATCGATGGTGGGGAAACCATTTTTTATGTGAACGCAAATAAGACTCTCAATTTTTCGGAGCCAGAGGGTCTGAGAAGGTTCAGAAGAAATTTCTGAGATTTCTTTACTTGAGGGAGTACGGTTACTACCCGTGGCTCTATCCTACCGACTTTCTCTTGGGTATGCTCGGAACATAGCATATAGAGGTCAGAAGGGATGTGAACATTGCAACACATTTCTTCAGATTGATTCGTGGATGGTCTGAAAACTCAGCTATCATGGAGAGCATTCATCTCTATGTTCCTGATGGTTATCTTCGCCATCGGCAGCATAGGTTGTTTTATCTCCCGGCCTGCAGGACCAACTTGCCAATGGTTATGCCGGTGGGGAGGGCAATCATGTTGTTGAATCGAATCGCTTCGGATGTCGATATATTTTGCATAAATGAAGCTTCGTTCAAACGACAAGCATTCCTGCTATTTGTATAATTATTCCTTGTTTTTTTTTATTTATTTTTTTATACATCATTTGGATGAAAAATTATGTTTAAATTGTCTAATTTTTTTTATTGTTTTATTTTTTACTGTCTTTACTTTGCATTCATTGCAATTTATATTTTTTTAGAATTAATTGTTTTATATTTATGAATATTGTGTATTAATACACTTACTCGCTCTATTTAAAAACGCCTTAAAATAAAAATTTTGTAATGTTTTTAAAATAATAAATAACTGAATAACTGAAATCATGACTAAATTTGGCCTGCTCCGTGCGACGGCCACTTGGCGAACTTCGAGAGCCCTTCAACGTCGATGGTGGGAAAAACATGTTTTTATATTAATGCAAATAAGACTCTCAATTGTCCGGAGCCAGTGCGTCCATGTCATCCCCAATATGAAACACAGACAAGATACTTTACGCTGCCAGGATGGACTCCCTCTTGGTGGCGTTTTGCAGAAATGAGGCCAAATATCTTCCATTAATATTTTTTCACTTGTATTATTTAATTTTTTAATTTATTTTTTCTTATGAATTTCTGTTCATTTTCATTTGTAAATATTCTTATAACTATGTATTAATATCAATTATGGAAGAAATTGCATTGCACTACTCCTGCATACCTTCTGGAATAAAACATTATTATTATTATTTAAGTAGTGGTGAAGGGAAGGAGATGGGAAAGAGAAAGGTCCGGAAGTACCTGGATATTCAGATCTGGTCGCCAATAATATGTAGTATATTTGCGGCATGTTCCAGAGTGGTAGATACTCTAAGTATCGCCCTGGTGAAAGATTCAGAATCGAAATGTTACTTGAAATGGCTTTAAGCGTGTTTGCTAACAAGATCTGAATAGCTAGGTACTTACCAACCCTCCTCTTCCTTATCACCTTCAGCCTCACAACATACTCCAATTGAGAATGCCATAGTCTCACTGGCTCTAGACGGTTGGGTGTAGTAATTCACTATAAAACAAAAAAAAAAACAAAAAAACAGCACGGCTAAAGCCATTTCAAGCAACGTTTTGATTCTGAATGGTGGTCTTTCATCAGGGTGATAATTAAGAGTATCTACCACTCTGGAATGTCCCGCAAATACACTATATATAAGTTTGATGTGAAATCATTTATTTGTGCATGCAAGTATTTTAACCCTCGACATCTGGATTCGGAGTCGAGAATCTTAACCGCTCGACCACGGAAGTCGTCAGATATACTCGTAAGATTATATTTACAAAATAAATAAAATTGCTAACCTAGGTAGGTGTGTGAAAAAAAATCCATTTGAAAGCATTTGTGAACACAGCCAAGACAAATTCAGTACATAAAAATAGGAAATAATTATAAATACAATTTTATTACGGTTCACCACAAAATGTAACTGTCAAATATATTTTATTTTTAAAGCAAAAATCACTGTATAAATCATAGCAGGCATAATTCAAAACATATCGTACGATACTAATCCATTTATTTGTACTAAGAAGAACACTGTTTTTTTTTTCTCGCGTAATAGCATTTTGCCACAATATCCGACTATATCACCAGCACAGATTATATTCGTGGTGTTTTTCCAATGATTATATTAGGTTGGCCTTCTCGGGGGTTAACTAGATTGCTGCGGGGGCGAAAGTTGGCTCTTGCTGCTAAAGGGCAAGGGGCAGAATTGTGCAAGGTGTAAACTCACTATCTCGCTATAAACATTTGATCTTGGATGGTAACTAGACTTAAAACTGTTGATCCCTTTGGAAAATTCTTAAGCCTCTCGAACGTTTTGTATATTAGTAATGCATTCGAATTTATGTAATTTATTTACAAACTAACTAAGTAACTAACCATCACGCCGTTTTCCCGCAGGGGTAGTTAGAGAGGACGGACCGTCACATAACTCTGTCTCATACATACTGTTCTGTTATTCTGACTCTTCACATGACCCGATTTAAGTATTTGATTTACTTGATTGTGCCATGTCTTCTTCTTCCATTCACTTTCGGATCATATATTTATTTCACACTCCTTTCTTTGTTCATTCGCTCTGCATGCCCAAACCATCTAAGCGTCTCTTTCTTGATCCTATTTATTACGCTCGCATCAGCCTTGCATTCTTTCTGGATATCTACATTTTTAATACGGTCGTACATGGTTTTACCGCACATATGTCTCAGGGATCTCATTTACACAGCATTCAGTCTACTTTCATCCTTCCTCTGCCAGTTACATGCCTCACTGCCATATCAGGGTTGGTATAAGCACTCCATTGTGGACTGCTAGCGTCGCTTCCATGGACAAATTCTTATTTGTACCAACTGCGTTCAGTCCTTTATTAATGGAATTTCCTGCATTCACTCTTCTTTCATTATCCTTATCAGCCTTTCCGTCTCTCGTAAACATACTTCCTAAATACACAAACTCATCCACTTGCTCCAAGTATCAATCATTCACAATTACACGCTGTTTGTTTTATTTACGATTTAACTAAAAGGATTGTGGCACAATTGTATGAGAATCTTTATAAACCTGCGGGTTTTGAAACGCTTACAATTGTTTTCAAGTGAAATTTCTTCGAAAACTAAACAAAATGTCTCTCGAAGGACGAACAAAAACTGATAAATTGACATTTTTTTACTGATATTTTCGACCACAGATTTTATTTATTTTTTACGATTGACTGGTTTCGCTAGGCCTAAAAAAGATCATACGTTCAATAAAAGTATCGGTGCTCATATTATCCATAAAAATGGTCATGGTGACAGATTAAATAATTTAGAAGTACTAGAAATAAAGAAATCCATTAAAATTAATAGTCATTTTATTAATAATCAGTTTAATTTGTCCAGTAGTCCAATATAAGGTATATTTCCCGTAAACTCATAACATTTCTCATTTTTCTTTAATCACCTTCTCAGTTGACGTTTTGCCTCTTTCATTTTATATTATCTGTCTTTTTCTCTCTGTTCCTTTGTCTCGTACACATATATGACCACACGCTTTTTATTTGTTGTTTAGATTCATTTTGTACCTTGATGATGCTTAGGCTAAGCAAATCCGGTCGGTCATAAAAATCAAAATAAATTCTGTGGTATTATACAAAATTAATATGTATTTTATTTTCATTACTTTACGACTTATTCTTAGATTAGGTTTCTATTCTGTTCTGCTTGCATTTTTAGAATCGTCACCTTACAATACTTTAAAATTGATGTTTTTAATTACCGACACGTTAACTGTCTTTAATATTATTTCATTTGATTTACTTTCACAAATCTGTTCAAATTTATACACACTGGATTTTTTACACCCTTAGCAATTCATCACCCATAATGAACCATGTGAAAAAGAAAGTAAAGTTGTTGCAAGGAAGCAGTCAAGCTCAAATGATCACAATCACATTGACTGATAATCACAACTAATCAGTTTTCTTTTCCTGGTAGAGTAAAAACATCTTCATTCACTGCAATTGAAGGTTTTTCTTCTGTTTGTTTCTATTTATTAATTAATTGTATTTTCTCTTAATACTGATTAGTAGGGTAATTACCCTTTTTTTATAGTGTATTTTTTTAATGTAAATGTGTAAGTTTGATTGTTCATGTATTCTTTAATTTTCCTTGTCGCAGAATGAGATTTTTTTACTTATCGGGATTACTATGTATGTTACAAGAAATACAAATTGCATATGATTGTTTTCTGATAATATTAGTACCGTAAAATGTGTGTCGTAAATGGTTCGATCAATCGCCGTGTTCGATCAATAACGTCTGCAGACGAGTCGCTGAAATGCGGCACTGCAGAACTAAATGCAACCAGGTCGAGTTTGTACACGATAAATAGTCAATCGTCAAACGTATTTTGAATAACATCAGAGAGATTATATGTTTGGCATCGGCTAACAAACCGATCCGCAAACATCTCTTAGGAGTCCTTTCATGCCTCCCTTTAAGGTCGGTTTGCTCGCGGCTTATCTTCTCTCTGGAAACTTAAAGTAGGTTCCCGACAGTCTCAAAACAAGAGACAGGAAAATGGGAAAACGAGAGGCGGAGGAGTGTGCGGAAAGGTGGAACGGTTATGGAGTTTGATAAAAAGTTTCATAAAAATGTGCAAATCAGACAACCGATAAATTTCACGTAAAAGGTTTGTTCGAGGAGAAAGATAATATGGAAATTCTCGGATGTTTTGAAGGGCGGATTTTCTTAGGATCATAATCGACACCCTTCCGACGGTTTCAGCATGTTTACGGGAAATGGATATTGTCTAGAAATACGAGAATACTTGCGAGACAACAGAATAATTTCATACTAAACTTTTCCTACGTTCTCACCACTTCGGACACATTTTTCTTTCCGAAATTAATGAAAAGTTTCTATTATTTTCAAATTGATTCCATTTAAATTAATACATGATAATGATAGCCGCCGTAGGTGACCTATAATAGCATTGGTACCGAGTCCGAAGATTTGTAATACCTTTGCATTTTGTCCCAGGGTTAGATCAAGCCATATGTTGGATTTCAAAGTGATAATTTGTAAGGTTTTTACCTTGATGATTTTTCACTCAAGTCCTTACCTATCTCGCCATTTTATTATTCGATTTCCGTATTCAACAACACCGTGTTCGACACAATTGACAATCAAACAGAAGAGTTTTGTGTGAAAAAGGTGTTAGTTGGTCCGTTTCGCTTTTTCGTCGGTTTTTTGATTTGATCTCCAAATAATATAAAATAAGTGTGATTTATTCGTTTCGTTAATAATACAATTGTGTAGGAAGACTTCAAGAACTTTCAACTTCAACATCGGTGAGTGAATGGTTTCCCATTTTTCCTTCATTTCATAATCTTTTCATAAGCTACATTGAGACACTTTCATCAAGTAGTATAGTTTACCGTTTACAGTGTACTATTTTCCAAATTCATCTGAAGCCGAAAACACATTCGGTGTTTTACCGCAGTTTTGGGTCCAACACCATATTTAGTAACTAAATCTGAAAAGTATAATAATTCTTCCTCATTCCTTCTCTCCCTCTCAAATTAAAGTCGTATTTATTTTGCCTTACAGCATCCTCAATGTTGAGGTGACCACAATCTCGCTGTCCGAAAAGTAAAAGCAACACGCTTTTTATCCAATTAATTTGCTTGATTAGGAGTAAGACTGAACTGCGACCTTTGAACGCGAAGAAAATAACTTTTTGAAACATATATTTTATTGTATTCAGAAAAAACACGAGGAGGGAGTAATTTATTCAACATCGCTGTAAAATCCGAGCGATAAAACGAAAAAACGTAATAAAAGTTATTGTTATATTTTATGCTGGGTTATCTGTTTCAGTTTTGGGCTCCCGGGGGGAGAGCCTTGTTAAGTTTGAAAAGACTGCGAAATTCGGAGAGAATAATGCATAATTCATTGACAAACGTTCTGAGAAACGTTCGGATATCAATTTTACATCAAAAACACGTTCCGGTGAGAGACACCTTGATCAAAAAGCGCCCCCGGGAAAGGGGCGCAATACGTTTCTCGACAGCAGTAGATAAAGTGTCCTTCACTCCGAGACATTCAATAACAACGTAATTGAAGAGCTTTCATGGCAGATGCTCTTCAGCGCAAATTCATACACCTTATTCTACTTTGTTTGTCATTTCAAAGGTTTTTTTTTCGATCTCGATACAACATTTGACACTTGACCATTTAAGTCGGCCAAGTGCGCACTTGGGTTTCAGTTGAAGGGGACAAAGTGCGAAAAGTTTTGTTTCGGGAAAATAATTTTAGATATTTAAGGGTAAATTGCCAAAGGGTCTGGATGTGAAATAAAAGCTGATTTTTCTCAGTGAAGGATTGAGTCGATATGATTTAGTGGATTGGCCTCTCAAAAGCCAAATCAATTGGACGTAGTTATGCAGAAAGCATCCAACCTCAAGAATATGAAACTGAGAAAAAGGCGTTTGAAAATATGACGATAAAAAAAGCATTAATATGCGTAATCGGCATTTTTAGAGTGAGTATCAGTGTGTTTTTCTTTATAATCATTATTATAAATAGGTAATTTATAATCTAACTATGTGTTTATTGAAAAAATATATTTCTTATGTTATCTTACATTTTATAATATTTTTAAACTTCAATTTAAGTCAAATATCTGCAATGTGCGTTAATAAAAAAATCAAATCATCAAAAATCTATTGCGTTTGGAGCTTGGATGTTTTCAGCAAATATTAATCTCGTACTTATCTATGGGAAAACATGTAAAACTCGATTTTCGCAAATTGTGGGTTGGACGCTTTCTGCATAACTCAAATAAAGTCAAATTTGAGGGTCAAGAAGCAGTTAACTATCGGAAAGCTGTGGAGAAAAATACAACACATTTTAATAAATGTTCCTCTAACTCACATCTTTCTAAATTCTTAACAGAATTTGGTTATGAATTTAGAAAGATGTGTTTAAGGGTCAGCACTCAAGAATGACGCTAAACGTTACTTTTTAGCATCCTAATACTCGCACAAGCAATAATACAAAGAATTTACATTTGCAATGGGTAGTTAGAAAAAAATCTGAGATTTCCAGTGAATACATTTTTTTAAACTGTAATGTGTTTGTGAAAAACACACTAAAATGTCAGTAAAAGGTGCAGTTTGAAAACCAGCAAAGAGATTTTTGAACGTTTAACCTAAAATTCTAGTATGCATTTCATAAAGAATTTAAAAGATTACAGTTTAAAAATTGAATTCACTCATAAACCTTAGACATTTTTCTAACTACCCGTATAGAAATAATGGATAAATAATTCGTAGTTTTGCTTGTATTAGAAAACCAAAAAATGCGTATTTTTGGGTGCTGACTTTTAAACAAATAGTCATTTGTTTCACGATTTTATTTTTGTTTTTTTATTAATTCACAGTGGAAATGCATAAAATCATTTCAACCTGTTAATTAAAAGCATGCGTGCGTCATTTAATGCTGGTCGTAAAAAATCTGCAGCCGAAGTCCATTAAATTCAGGACGGAAAGCCGTCGCGGAAATGGGGAAATATTACACTACTGACCTCCTTTGGTGTCATCTGTTTCTATGGGCTGCTTGAGGGCGGTGATGTCCCTGAAAGTCAGGAGGAACAGCACCACAAGGTCCCTTTCGTTCTTTATCGGGGCGATCTGCAGCAGCAGCCATAGCGGAGTTTCTGTTACACGGAGCCACACAATTACAGGTCATTTCGGGGAATTACTAAAGTCGGGGGGATTATTTGACTCTGGCGTGATAAGTCTCTTGTGCACACAACTTTAAAGAGGAAATGCATCGATATTAGAGTTTTCTGAAGCTTCCATCAAACCCATTCCGTGAACTGAAAAGCACACATTAGTAAACTAAAGATTCACCATTAATTATATCATATTTGAATGTCTCCAGTAAAATTAGTTTTAAAAATGCTTCATACTTGGGTTATTAACTTTATTTCAATTTATTTAAGTAAGCATTACTTTCCATGAAATACTTCTAATTTAAGCAAAGCTTATTAAAATACAAATAATGTATATGTATTACGTGATGAGCAAATCACCCCTTTAAAGTGTGTCAAAGTTACAGGTGACACAAAAAAACTGATTAATTGTTACCACCTTCTGAATTTAAAAATGCGTTTTAATTCGGGTTGATAAATCAGACATAAAAACTACAGTCAACTGGGGCGCACTTGAAACACTTTTCAAGGTTTTTTAAATGCCGAATATTCTGAAAAAAAAAATAAGATTAACTGACTCTTTCAAAAACGATTTCGAAAAAAACTTTTTTTTCCACAAATTTTGAAAAGTGATTCTCTTGTGTTCACCACTGTGTTTATTTGACTTTGTTTTTATGTTTGCATTTGCAGTTATTTACATTAAAAAAGTATATTGGAGAGAAATCACATTTTTTTTCAGTAATAAATATTTTTTATAGGTATGAACAGAATACAAACTTATTACGTTCTAGGGAGAAATGATTGAAAATAAGTTTTTATCCGTAAAAACAACTTTTGTGCATTTTTAAAGCTACTTTTCGGATAAATATATAATTATTTATGTATCATAAACTTATGTAAGATATAAGTGAACAATATAAATCAGTTTGAATCACAGGGTCTTCCGACGTTCTGATGTGCAATAGTAATAAAACGTTATATTCACAAAAAATATATATTTGACGTCAAATTTATATTTAAAACATTGACACGATACAACTGACCACTTCACGTGTGACCCAATATCATCGAGATAAATAATAAAATATGTAGGTGGGTGTAACTTCGGTCGATGGAGCTATAACTTCGCGTTCAACGCGAGCTCGGTGGTCACTTCACCCCAGTTGACGTTATTCTTTCAACTCAACACATAAATCTAACACACGCAAAATCCTTGTCCAAAGGTTCGATGTCCAGAATTTTGTAATGGCAAAGAGATATATTACTTCAGATTCAAATAATTCCCCCAGAGGGTTGAGCAATGGTTACTAATAAGCTATGAAACCCAATTTAACCAAATTAATATTAATTGCTCGAAATTAATATTATTATTATTATTTCTGAAAATTTGTGAATAAAATGATTACGCGAAACAAGAAAATAACATGTAAATACAAACAGTTGTAGTTGCCTCAATCGAGTATTTCATAAATTATTTTGAAACCATTGCTCAAAATAGTTAATATAATAAAGCCACTGTGAAGCTGTAATCTAGATAATCTTGTTTATACACAGTAAATCAGTAGAAACTATTAACTTGATAAAGAATTAAATTTATTTTAATTTTTTTAATGCTTTTGTTAATGTCATTTTAAAAACTGCAGTGTAAACATGATAGAAACAAATAAAAGAGTGAAATAGATTTTATTTGAAGAAAGCAGAAAAGATTAGGAAGTGAAATATAAAAAAAAAAGTTTTTTTAACATTGCATGTTAACGCTGTAATATTAAAATGAAAGAAAGCGAAAGATTTCCGACATAAACTGAATTAAAGTTTTCATCGAGTCATGTGGAAAGCGCTCTTTGTGACAAAGATAATAAAAACCGGTGATTTCAGTTTCTAAAGAATAATGAAATAGAATCAAAGCGTGGTTTTGTGAAATACTTTGAATAAATACTTGTTAATGTATACATAAATGGGTTTTTGTTAGTCACACATTGTTAGTTTAAATTGCTGTGTATTCTGTTAAAGTGCTTCTGAAAAAATGTTAAATGTTTGTAAATGTGATGGAAGAGGAATAATTGATTATTTTAAAATTTACTTGTCTTCTTTTTTTGTGCGGTTATTTGTTTAGGTTTATACAATAGAGTGATGTGTATTCAGGTTATTTTACAGGTGTGTTTACGTTAAATGACAATAATGCTCGAAAACGGTAAGCTTGTGAATAGTAGCCCGTGATCCCTTTGAGATATTCATAAAATGTTAATTTGATTAATCTATTAAGCAACACGATGAAGAAAAACACATCTATTTGTACACAATTAAAAGAGAGCATTTATTTTAAATGGAATAAATTTAGAATATCATTTGGAATTCTTTAATCATCACAAAAATCGACGTGACAATACGATCCACATCGGAAATGAAAAAAAAATGTTAAAGACAGTTATTAACGAGGCTTAAATTTTCTCGTATATAAGATATAATATTTAGGTAATGGTTAAATAATAAAATAAAATTTGAGGGCACAAGGTTTTAGTACTATATATTAAAAACTAGGCCTTAGCTACTACACACTGAAGGTATGGATGGAATGACAGGAAGAACTGGGATTTGAACCCGAAACTTTACTCTTCAAGCATATGAGCTACATACATATGATCTCATATTATAGTATTCATGTCACGTTTTAAAGCATGGCATAATTCAATTTATTAGATTGTAAAATGTACATTGGCGAATTTTTATTCACATGTGTAATGGGGAATAGGCTATTAGAGGCTAATAACAGAGCTCTACAAAAAACATCGACTGGCAAAAAGCTGTTATTTTTTTGCTCATGTTATATTTTGCAATAGCTGAAACAATCAAATTCAGCTTTGATTTTTGAATATGTGCAATCTGCGATTTTAGGAATAAACGAGTTTAACTTTGGATTTTAATCGCAGCTTGTTTTTTTAAACTAATTGACTTATTTAAATAATAACTAAACATGGAAACAAACATGACGACTAACACCAAACACTGAGTAGCACACATATCCTAATGTTGACTAGAAATTAACATCACTCGTAATTTTCATAACAGTTATTATTATTGAAGAAATTTCTATTAATAAAAGAAAATGAACGAAGTCAACAATTCATTTATAAAGAATACTGCATTTCCCAAAATATCTCTCACTCCAAGGCGGTTATGTTTAATTCATCGGTCTTTAACTTTATGCTTTTCACGGGGAATTTCCCCCGAGATTTATTTTATTCCGAGTTTATTTTCTAAATTTATTCTCCCTCGGGTCCGCGGAGCCGTTTTGATAATCTGTTTAATTATCTTTTATATTAAAATGACAGTCAAGTAGACGTCACAGAAACCATAGTCAAATCTCTTCAATAATAAAAACATTCGAGCCAATATTCCAGAGTCAAAGTAAAAATAGTACCATGAACTCTTACCAATCATCGTTCGAAGTTAAATTCAACTTACGTAATCTAAATGGAAAACAATCGTGTTGTTCGTGCCAGAGTTCAGCCACCGCGACTCCTCCGCTATTTGAGATTAACATGATTGAAGAAATTGAAGTCTCACACCCTCGTGTATTATAGAATACAAGCAATCGTGTTGATGTTCTAATATTCAGTTCAGATCGGATATTATCTACCCTGCAAATGAAATTCGTACATGCAGAATGTAGATGTCAACCAGTTGGCAAATATTTCGGCTAAAAAAAGTGACAACACGATACGTTTGCCAAAGTTGTAATTGTCCGGGATGCATCCACTCGTGTTTCTAGTGGCAGGGAATGGTCGTGAATGTAACAGAAGCCCAACACAGCCTCTGTATGTTTGTAGCAGTCGATTCTAGGAATATTTGGCAGACGGTTTGCAGGACCGTTTGGTCGGCACTTTCAGCAAAACGAGCCTCCCGGGACGTATTAGGGACACGGTGAGGTCACCTTGCCGCCAAAGCTGTGTAACATTTCGGTTTTCCATAATTTTCCAGCAAACATGAATGCGACGACGATGACATGTTCCAATATTTTCACAACTCTCACAGCGGGAAAGTTTAATACAAAAGCAGGTAGAATTCGTTAAACGTTAATCTACGTTAATTCCCAACGTGTTCTTCGTTAATTTGTACGAACGAAGCACGTACTTAAATTTAATATTTGGGAAGCTCGCTGTTTACTGAACTTATCTCATATGTATTCCTCTCAACAACGCGGCGCGCGATCTTAACGTGTACTAGGTATTATATATTTTAATTGGGAGCTTTTATCAGACGCTTTTTTCTCATATTTATAATTAAACTAATACCCGTTTTTTTGTTCTGTAAATTGTCATAAAAAACGATTATATATTTTTTTTAAATGAGATCATCGTGCTGAAATGGATGTACCAATCTGAATATGACGGTGAAACCGGTTCAGTTGCAAATAAAAAAAATAAAAAATGGGTATTTTTCATTGCTGACACCGCGCGTGGTGCGTTGACAGACCCGTGGCTATGCGCACAACGCGCCACGTGCGTTGCGCCGCCTCTTCGCTTTGAACCGATCTAAAATAGACGCAGCCGTGTGTTTTTGAGTCGTTCCACAGGACACAGGGAAACCTGTCACTGTTTGTCAGTTTGAATTGATCCGTCATTCATATGGCATTAATAGGTACGAATTTTATCCAGCAATGAACGTGTTCATATAAAAATGATTTTTCCAACATTAATTAACTTTAAAAATAATCTCTTTTTAATTCACCACTTTATTTAAACTCAATGTTAACTGGTAAATAAAATGATTTAGTAAAAGACATGATTGTGAATCCAGAATCTGGAAATTTAACCGAAAAGAAAGTGGCGCATACAAATATGTAGATTTCAAAATATTTTGCTAACAATGGAAATGTATAGTAAAAACAATTTTATAGCATCTTGGCTTGCAGTTTCCATTTAATTACAAGTTTGACCGTCAAAAAACGCCCAACATCATATGTTGAAAAGTAATAAAATGCCCTGGCACAAAGTGGAAGACCGGGAACACTGTGCGGTGAAAACAACCCCACATCGGTCTTCCCTCAGTATACATCCCCTGTATACAGCCTCCAGCCATATTGTTTTGAACGAACATAAAAAAAAAATGTCATATCTGAACAAGCCTTTTTTGAAAAATTGTCGTGAGGGTTTATTGTATTTTTTCAATAAATTAAACATTCTAAGCCTCTCATTTCGGATGAGCATATTTAGTAATAATTATTATCCAGCCTACGTTTATTATCCGTGACTCGAGCAGACCAAATAATTATAAGCGATGTTATTACAATGACACTTTATTATATTCCAACGATTGCTCGGTGGAACTGGTAACGATAAAATAATATTATTTTGCTTTAAGCTTTTGCAAGATTTATAAAAGTTGTGAGGTTTCTTACACCGAATAAACTATTAAGTTTCTAAGCTTTATTCGCTCAGGCTTTCTTCCAGTGTTTGTTTGCATAGGTAAGTACTACGGTTAAAAATAGACATCTGGGTAAGAACTATGCCCGACCATAAAGTGCCTGAAAAAACCTCCTGAAATGTTCGTTTATTTAACAAATCTCATGCTCCGAGTTTCAGTATCGTCCCTTCCGAGAATTCTCCCGGGAGCTTCATACAGAGGAATTCATTAAAGTATTTCCGTGTAGCTAAAAGCAGGAGGTACCTGAACTCTACGAGAGCTCAAATTGTATTACGTTGGACAGTGGTTAACTACCCACGACCTTCTGGACCCCTGGACCTCAGGCTTCTGGGCCCAGCTGCACCTGTACCTCTACTCTGGGGCCTTTAAAAGCATCCGCAAATATACAAAAGTAATATATTTTTACCATAATTATTTAAATTGAGCAATTGAGTGTACGTGGGATAGTTCCAAAAACATACGCCCAGAGAACGCCGTCTCCTAAGTGAATATAAGTAGACTAGAACTCGGAAATTACACAATTTTCCTTACAATAAACGAATAAACATTCATCGATATTGTGCCTGCCTATTTTGAAAATGTGTTTCTTGGAATAAAAGATGTACCAGTGCGAGGTAATTCACTTAGAAAACTACACAATATCTGGCCCATTAATATTTGAACAAGGGATGAAAATAACCTTCTTCCTCTGATGTAAAAGATTGAAGTGAAAAAATTTACACACTTTGTAGTGACTTTTTAAATTTCACGAATTAACACGTGATGGAACTCTATTTTAACGATTTTATTATTATTTATTTTTTGACGTAATTCCAGTATTTTTTTATTTATTTATGACCTGTCCGGTTTCGCCTTATGACGGGCATCTTCAGACTGGTACAATTTTGAGTAAATCTATGGCATACATACTATTAGTGTCCGGAATGGACGCTTATTGAGTCTCATAGTGAACATCTGTGATTTGGGGTTTTGAATTATTGCTGACAGAGGAGGCTTCAGAATAACATTAAAAAATACGTTTGGGTAGTTTTATTACCTTCTGAGAGACGGGTTACATGGGATGCGTTAGATGCGTCGGTGAGTTTAAAAAAAAAAATATCTATGGATGTCAGTTTTATTTTTGAATTTTATTGTAAAGCCGCCTCTGTCAGCAATAAAACAAACCCCAAAGACACAGATGTTCACTAAGAGACTCAATAAGCGTCCATTTCGGACACTATTAGTATGTATATATGTCATAGATTTACTTAAAAATGCACCAACCTGAAGATGCCCGTCATAAGGTTAAACCGGTCAGGTCTTAAATAAAAAAATAGTGGAATAAAGTAAAAAAAAATGCATTAATAAAATCATTAAATTCAGATCACTTTACTTTTGCAAAATTAGCAACAATTTAGTTGCAAATGATGACGCCTGTCGGAAAAAAAGGAGAACTTTAAGTATCTAGGAAAAACTTTGCAAAATTCCTCTCTCAGATAATGTATTTCTCGGTCTTCTACAACTTTTTTAATACGAGAAAATTTTTTTCAGAAATTCCGTGTAGTGTAAAAAAACATATTTTCGTTCGGAGATATCTATTAGATTTATTTTCAACTGACAAGTCTGAATGTCGAGTTGTTGGCAGATTTTAGGTAGAGAGTGTAATGAAGCATGTATATTTACTGTATGAAAATGTCTATAAAAATAGGATTGTATCAAATGAGTTGGTATTTAATTTACAGTTTAAATTATAAAATAGTCGACTGCCTGGAAACTTCTTGGGTATTTTTTTATAACTAGCATTCAGTAATCAATGTACTGAATTCTATAACGGCCAATGTAAACCGTATAGAATTTACGCAAAATTTTGTAACTCACCTGCGTAAAATTTTACTCGAATATTTTGAACTAAAATTAAGCTTTTCAGAAATACCAACGAGATGTATTTTTTAATGCTAGTAATTTATTTAAATTAAACATTCCAAGGTAAAATACGCAGGAACTTTCCAAACAGAATAATTGTAAAACAAACAAAGAATAACCTACCTCTAGGAGTGCCTGCGTCCAAGAACAAATAAATATCTGTTAGTCAAGTGGTTCTCTTTCCGTGGCTATTTCAGACAACCACGACTTTTACGTTCATCCACATCAGTTTAATCTGACGGTAGAATCATTGCATTCAAGCGGAACCATCTTGTTCATTAAGTCATTGAAAAAGTGCCTATTCAGAAACATCCTTTCAATATAAAATCTTTTGCTGATATGCTTGGAGCTTTGAACTTACCGGGTGAATGCTTTTCTCACCAAGCTGTATCATCAAAATTCCACACCTGTGATTTTTTTGAATGGGTGTGTTCCTCAGAAGAGTCTTTCGAATGATTGATGCGAGGGAAATTGTCTGAGTAAATAAAAAACGAGTTCGGTGCTCCCAGGGGTCAATTTGAATCTGCTATTACAGAAACGTGCCATAAACTTTGTTCGGAAGATAAAAATATTAGGAAAAAAAGCAATCACTCGATAAGTAAGATTTATGTTTGGAAAATGTTTTTGAATATTAATTCAATAAGGTTTCATGTCGAACAGATATATGCAATGCTTTTGAGAAGCTTTTTGTCGTGTCAAACAAAGCAGAATCAATCAAATTAGGGTTTTCACTCGATAATTTTGAAGAAAACAAAGCTTTGAAATATGTAAATTGATTTTATAGAATCAAACCAAGATCAAATCAGTCTAATGTAATATTTGGTTTGTTTAAATTTATTGGTTCCTAAGTGCGAACCCAAAATCCTTTCAAAGTTAGAAAGAATAACTTATTTAAATATAATAATATAAAATACTCCTACAGTTTATACATTTGTAATATGAAAATGTAATTAATATTCGAATCAAAGTAATATTTCTAGAAGCAACCAAATTAAGTTAAAGGTTCAAGCTTAGTCAACGTGTTTTATCTACGTTTTGAGGGAAGCGATGTACGGAGAAGAAAGAGAGAAAAATTATCAAAAAATGCAAACATACTCAGTTTTCACAAAATGTATACTAACCGCCTACAGACAAATCTGTGTAACTTTCATCGCATGCCGTTGCTTCGGGAACAATGAAAAGAGTAAACTAATTTTATACATTTTCTTAAAGATCTGTAGCTTTTATCCTTAGAATACACAATTTCAATCAAAAACACTTTGTAAAGGACAGTAGAAGATAGCGAATAAAATATTGCCGCATTCTTTCAAATAGAATCAAAGAACACATGCAAGAAGAAAATAATAAATTCAGCATATTTATATGCAAAAAAAGCTTTGGAATACAATAAAGAAACAAAGAATCGAGTTTGTTGAACGAAACAAAAACATACATGTAGATTTCCCTGACTCTTGAGTAAAATTATCTTGAAAAACATCTAACATCGCCCTGATAGATTTAATACATCGGTTTGAAATAATGATTTTACGTTGAATTTACCTACAACATATGTAAATATTTGTTTAAATTATAAATTAAAGCCTCTATTTATTATAGCAAGAATTTGCGTTCTTTCAATTTTCTTATTTGACTTACCATTGATAAGCATTGATCAGGAACATGTACGAATATATTTGTTGGGAAAAACCCTTGATTAAACACAACATACCATAGGACTCATTACTTCGACTCTGGGAATAAGTCAAAATAAATACAAATACAGTACAAGAAGCCAGGAATTGACGAAATAACCAATAACGAACCTTTTGATCATCGATTAAATCATTTTTAAAGCCTTTCGATTTGAAATCTTTGTGATTTTCAAAAAATAACATCAAGCAAAGATTTTGAATCTACCCTTTTCTGATTTAAAATATATTGAATTATTTTTCGTATCGGTTATTTAGTTTTACCCAAACTACAAGCTGCCAACCAAATAAATGCAAAGTGCATACGTACCTTTGTGTTCTTTTTTCAAATAGTTAATTTCAACGGGTAGTATTTAACGTAGGTAAGAAGGAGCACACGAGCGAGATAGAAAGAGAAAGGAGAGAGAAACAGCAGTCAATCGCCATGCGTGGGAGCGAGAAAGATCATAATATACAGGGGTGTGAGGTGACTATGTTTACTCTTCAAATTGCGCCTTTTTCAGAGTTGCAAGAATAAAAAAATGAAATGATCTCAGTAGGTACTCCCGGGAAGGAGTTCCTACTCGTTAATTTTTATTTTAAAGTGTTTACCACCTGTAACTAAAAAGATAAAACAATAACCAATCACCTAGAAAGGATTAAATAAGTTTTTTTTTTTAAACACGTTAGCTGAAAACGAGCAATCTGGCAAAGCTAGGGAATAAAAATATTAATGCATTATATAGGCACATAAGTAGAAATATTACACACTTCTACAATTCCAGGAAAAACACACACAAATTAAGTATCTCAACTAATCATCAATGATTTACTTAATTGATTACATATACTTTTAGAAAAACTTAAAAAACACACACATTTTATAATATTTTTGTATTTGAGTGGAAAAAAATAATATTAATATCTTTAATTGTGTTTTTTTTTTTTAAATATAAATATATTAATGTTTATCTAACACAAAGTGAAACAAATAACTAAACACTATTCAAACTATTTTAAAGGATTCTTCACAAAACGGAACAGGACATAACACAAAGCCCATTCAATCTAAGCAGACTTGCAAAAAGTTTTGTGTTCGAGTTTTATATAGATACAATTGATCAAATCCAAATATTATTGTATAACAACATTAAAGCTCCCAAGTTTGTTAATAAAAGTCAGTAAAATATATGTGATGGGGTTGTATTAGATACACACGTAATGGTTACACGTTAATTATTATATAACATACTGAATATGGAAATAAACTAACTAACTGATTGAACTCAGTATGGATACATAACCTAAATAATACAAGTTGAGAAGTAAAAATAGGCATATTTTTATAGTAAATAAATAAGTACTTATGAATTAAATTATATACTTTGTACAAAGCTTTCATAGATTATGTGGTGTTATATTCTATATTAGTTATCAGTAGTAAATATTGTTGAAGGAATAAGTTAACTAGATTTCGTAACATTATTTGTTTTGATTGGCAGTGTTATTAAAAGAATACATATTTTTGATTTTCATTATTCAAACCAGACACTGATTATTAATTAAAATATTGTAATATAAAAAGTACAGTTGGCTTCTTTAGAGAAATAAAAAACCGGTTTTCAAAAGTGCTTAAAAATATATTAAAAATTTCTTCCACCTGACAAGTTCCGTTACGATAAGCTCCTGGTTAGCGGCCCTCACGGATTCAAAATCCGGTGAATAATAATGCGATTTTCTAACAAATAATTAAAAATTGGTATATTTGCAACTTGTTAATTGTTTGAAGATACCCTTGGTATTGCCTTGCCAATAAACACTCAGAAATTGACCATTGGCATTCCTCCAAATGACCAGCAATATTTCTTGACCAGATATGAAAAGCTAAGTACCTACTTTACGATCTTACCCTCACCCTTTAATAACCTTCCCTCTGTATTGAGCCCAAAATATTCTACGAATTGGGGATGCCATAGCGTCACTGGTTCTGGGCAGTTGTGGAACACTTGTCCGGTGATAACAACAAAATTAAAAGAAACCTAATATTGTACACCCAGAAATCACAAATGTAACAACTTTAAAGTAACAATATATGGAGAGAAAGCTAATTATTTGTACCCAAGCTATACCAATTTGGGATATATCACTTTCTACAGGTCTTTAAGTCGTCCACCGTGAGAAAGAAAGAGACAACAAATTTTCCAAATTATCACACCGCTTTAATGTATTGTTAGAATGTTGTTCCTGTCCCGCGTCTCCGTTGACTCCGCCCACACATTTTGATACGCGAAATAAATGAACAAAACTCAACAGTTTATTAGGTTACATGCTATATTTTTGTTTTTGCTCATACTGTGAAAAAGTGGTTATACGAATAAAAGACAACATCATGTCGACATGTGCTATGAATGGATGTATTTGATACCCCAGCCCTAGTCCTAGCCACGCACAAGTCTAGCCGAGTCCGGCAAACCTCATAAAAACTGACTACAGTGGCGCTCTCTCTTGTTTATTATTGCTCTGAGGTAACAACACACCACTAAAATAAAAACCTTAATTTATGAAAAATATTCTAATAGAAACAACTAACCACTAACTAATTTGAGTTACCCTTCTATCTGGATCTAGCTTAGCTAAATTTCCGACTATTATCTGTAACATGGTACAGATATATCGTATTCCAGGTTCGCTTTCTATGACAAAGCAGTGGTGAAAATGCACATCTTTGCTTGCGCTAACCGCAGATAACGATGTACTGAGAATACAGTGGGCAAACTGACCCAGTTCGGGAAAACCCAACAACCTGCATACACGAGTAATTAATATTAATTGGCAGAGAACAGCGCTAACGGTGGCATGACCAGGTGAAAATTAGGAAGACCACTGTTTTGAAAATAACCTGCAAAATGTTATAAGCTGCGGAACATACCAAAGTAGTTACTTCGTGAAGTTCAAAGTGGTTTAAGTTGACCTGAATATACATTTCCTCAAAATATTTCCTCAAAATCTTTTCTTTTCTTTTCTTTTCTTTTTCTTTTCTTTTCTTTTCTTTTCTTTTCTTTTCTTTTCTTTTCTTTTCTTTTCTTTTCTTTTCTTTTCTTTTCTTTTCTTTTCTTTTCTTTTCTTTTTCTTTTCTTTTCTTTTCTTTTTCTTTTCTTTTTCTTTCCTTTCCTTTCCTTTCCTTTCCTTTCCTTTCCTTTCCTTTCCTTTCCTTTCCTTTCCTTTCCTTTCCTTTCCTTTCCTTTACCATGTTTTTGAATCTGTTATTTATTAAATATTATTAGTTTTTTTTATCTACAATATTTTTGTATCCGTTATTAAATATATATTTTTTTTGCAATATTTTATGCACTACTTATGAGGTTATTGATTAAAAATTAAAAACAAAAAAAATGTTAACATTTGTGTAAAAGTCTGTAACGGGCGTAAATAAATAAACAATTACAAATATGTCGATAGTGGACGGCCTCCATGATCGAGTGGTAAGACGCTCGACTACGAATTCAAAGGTCGCGGGTTCAAACCCGGCGTGCGCCAATAACTTTTATTTAATTAATATGTGCCATGACCTATGATTCATATAAAAATAATAACAAGTATATTTGCGGCACGTTTCAGAGTGATAGATACTCTAAGTATTGCCCTGGTGAAATACCACCATTCAGAAACGAAACGTTGCTTGAAATTACTTTAGCCGTGTTTGGTGACCAGATCTGAATAACCAGGTACTTCTTAACCTTCCTCTTCCCAATCTCCTTCCCGTCCCCACTATCTTCAACTCACAATATCCCCTTCTTGGGGATGCCATAATCTCACTGGCTCTAGACGATTGGGAGCAGTTGAGACTCTTGTGCGGTATTCATATATATAAAAAATAAAAAACAAAAAACAAATGTCAATATTTTTTTTTATGAAAGATGACAAATTTCTACTGATTTGAGACATAGATAAATAATTGTAAAACGTGTAGAATTTATTTCATAAAATAATTTTAATTAAAAAAAAAACATTACTTAAGTAAGCTCGTAATTATTCATAAGTTGAGCTTTTTTTTGAAAATTTATATCTTCTTAATAATATGTATGTTCTACAACACGAGATTTAAAAAATAAAAAAATGTTTTAACGTTACTACGGGTGATTGTAATTTTATATACATACATATGCTTTCTTTTAAAGAGTACCTGTCTAACATATTACACAGTTTGAACAATAAAACAAATGAGTTTGTGAAAAAATGTATTCTGAAATTTATTCACAGGAAAAGAGTCGACTTTGTTACGTTATTTAAAAAAAAGTTAATTACATTAACTCGGTACAGGAAGCCCCGGGGGGAGATTATTGTCCTTGGGGCCTACATCATCTGCAGGGATGCTGTGTGGAGGGTCGTTTTGAAATAAATGAATGTTGTCTCCATATCATTAAAATACTTTTTTATTGCTTTTTTCCAAGCTGAGCAGTAATGTGTTAGGTACTTAAAGTTAATGTTCGTTTTTTTGCCTATAAAATTTCACTGACGGGTACTCATCAATAAAAAAACCTTTTTTGCTCGTATTTCTCGAGTCTCAACTGCTCCCAACCGTCTAGAGCCAGTGATACTATGGCATCCCCAATAGGGGTATGTTGTGAGGCTGAAGGTAGTGGGGAAGGGAAGGAGATGAGAAATGGAAAGGTTGGGAAGTACCGCGAAACATAGAAGGTGTAAAAATGAAATGTCAAAAAAGCATGCTACACTTTATTCTTCTGATTAAAGTATGTTTTATAAAATTTGAATATATTTTTAGTTTTCAACAAGTTCCCTTTTTTTTCTGCACCTACACTAATATAAGAATAAAATAATTTGCTTAAAATTATATTATTCTACAGATCTAAGCATGACCTATTTAAGTAAATACAACAAAGCTTTCGACCTTGTACAGTTTAATCGATTCAACCTAATTGTATTTGTAATTATGAAACTGATTGAATTCCATTTTCAAATGAATTTATGATTAAAAACCAATGCAACTTATTTCCACTGATTCATTTTTGACCGAGCTGGTTTTATCTTTCAACAAGTCTGAAGATGCCTTTGCAGGATGGAACAGGTCCGATCAAAAATAAAAAAATTACAAAAGTTTTTTAATAATAAATTTAGATTTAAACTATGTAAATCCACTAAATGTAGGAATACATTATAAGATGAAAGCCTCCCCAAGCTTTTACTGTTGATTTAAAGGTGGTGTGTTAATATCTTCGAGTAACAATATATGGAGATAGAGCTAATTCTTTTTACCCAACCTACAAATTTGGGTTAGATCACTTTCTCCGGGTTTTCACGTCGTACACCATGAGAAAGAAAGAAACAGCAAAATTTCTCAAATTATCACACCGCTTTAAAGTATAGTAAGGATGTTGTTCGTGTCCCGCGTCTCCGTTGACTCCGTCCATACGTTTCGATATACGACATTAAGTTTATAAGTCAACGGTTTTTAGGTTATATGCTATATTTTTGTTTATAACAATACTGTGAAAAAGTAGTTATGAGAGAAAAAAAAAATTAAAAAAACATTATGTCGACATTTGCTATGAATGGATGTACACATACCCTAGCCCTAGTCCTAGCCATATCCAGGTCTAGCCGAGTCCGGCAAAATTCATCAAAACTGACTACAGCAGCGCTCTCTCTTGTATATTATTGCTCTGAGGTTAATATACTCTGGAGCATCAAACCACCACCCTTTTGTCATTTTTTCTTTTTTTTTAATAGTGATTCCCAACTGCTCCCAACCATCTAGAGCCAGTAAGACTATGGTGGTCTTTCAACGGGGCGATACTTAAAGTATCTTGTATTATATTTTTCTAGCTGCAAAGGAGTTCAAATCATAACACATCTTTATCAGGCTTGTAGAAAAAACCTGATTTATTTCATATCAATGGTTTCATTCACAGATTCAATAGCATTGCCAGAACACAAAAGGATTTTGGCAGATTCTTTGACTTTTGATTAACTCTGTATACTCTCTCGGGGACACAATTTAGTAGGAAGTGTGTATCGTGTGTGTGCTATGTGTTGTATGGGAGAGTATTTGCCAGCTTGGGTCGATAGTCGAGGAGCAGCCTTCAGTAGGCAGTGGAAGTATCCGTAGGTAGTTGCGTAATCCGCGAAAGGTCAAGTCGAGCGAATACATTATCCGGCTGCGAATATATTTTTGTTGATGAGCCTAATTATGGAATAAACTTGGCGAGGCTAAGAACATTTAGCCTCATTAATTCAGCTGCTTGAGTAGGTGTTTCGGAGTGGTAAATACTCTAAATATCGTCCTGGTAAAAGACCACTATTCAGAATCGAAACCTTCATTTTGTTTTTTATAGTTAATACCGCACAAACGTCTAGAGCTAGTGAGACTATGGCATCCCCAATCAAGGTATTTTGTGAGGCTGAAGATACTAGGGATGGGAAGGAGATGGGAAAGAGGAAGGTCGGGAAGTACCTGGCTATTCATATCTGGTCACCAAACACGGCTAAAGCCATTTCAAGCAATAGTGGTCTTACAACAGGGCGATACTTAATGTATCTACCACTCTGGAACGTGCCTCAAATATGCTTTGTACTATTTTATTTGAAAGATTATGACACATATTAATTAAATAAAAGTTATTTGCGCACGCTTGGTTTGTACCCGCGACCTGGATTCGTAGTCGAGCGTCTTACCACTCGACCACGCAGGCCGTGTTGTTGATTACACCACAAAAAGATGCACCTGTTTGCATTGCGAAACTGTATGCTGTGTTCGACAAAGATTAGAAGACAGATGTAAATGCCTACAACAAATCAAAAAAGCGAAAAGAAAGCCTGTTGGAAAAAAATTAAAAAAAACAAACCATTTCACTAGAGATATAGATCACAGTTTCAATCTTTCATTTGACCTTAAAAGATAGGAAAAACAGATTTTTTGAAAATACTCTCTACCGAGGCACCAACTCCGCTATACGTAGGAACTGGGGACTCGAGAGTAATCTTCGCATTTGCCAAATAGAAGAATTTATGGGCCTGTGAGATGAAACGTAAAGATTCAGGGGAGAGACGGTGGGAAAATTCTTATTCGCATGTCTTTCTCTAGATTTTTGGCTTGGTTTATCCACATAGAACTTGTCTCCGTGATCATTTGGAAAATACCTTTTGGGAACTGATGACGAAAGAATAACAAAGAAATTGTATTAAGATAAAACGGATTTATACAATCTATTTTCTATCTGTCTTAACAAAACCAAACCAATCAAGAGTCGATTAACTATTCCCAGTATTATGAGACAGTTCTTTGGCAATTTTATTGTTAATTTGTTATGCTAACGGCGTTGAGCTTAAACATCTAAAAATAAACATTATTTCTCAAAGTTACTCAATGACAAAACTGAGTCTGTATTCAACAATGACTTATATATAAGTAAATATTACACCATCTGTTTTCCACCTGTAATTTGTCAGGCGCTTGTTGCGTACAACAAATCTTTACATCAACTGTTTTATAATTAATTATTCCCCTTTATTTTTGTTTAGATGGTGTAGGTAATCTATTTATTATTTTCTTTTCATTCTTGAAAAGTTTTTTGTTTAACTCTTACTGGGAATCGTTCCTCAACCTTCTGTATTTATAATAAATGCATTGAAAGCTATAAAGGGCCTACGTCCCCTTGAATATCTGTGAAGAGTTTTCGCATGAAATCAACATGATAAAATCTGTTGAAAATAGCAGTGATGGTCATCAATGTCAGGCAGCGTACGAAAAATATTCCTCCAGCTATCTTGAACGGTGAGTTTCTAACAGTGGTAAAATACACACATATCTGAACACAACATCACCAGCAAGCTAAGAGATGACGATGACACCAACAGGCAAAGACGAGCACGTAAAACGTAGGTTGTAGTACGTACTTTTCTTGACGTTTGCACTACCCTATCCACGTACAAGCTCGGGCCAATTTTAAGAAGGGTAGCATAGAAAGGCTGCATGCTCAGTACAATAACGCCTACCGCATGAAGTTTAGTCTTCCCAGGCACTGGAGTGCGTCCTACCGAGGGGCGAGTTTCTGGATTTGCAACTTTTATGAGAACCAGGGTGGAAGGAATGAGGGAAAAGATCAAGAACTCTGGAAATTACTTCATCATTGAATCTTGTCAGATTTCAAATTTTAATATAGAAACTCATTGGAGTAAAATAGCAACCTTAAATGCGAAAGAACACTAGCGGCACTCCTCCGCCATTGTGTGGGAAGTTTATGGCGCAGACTACGTTAATACAAGAATGCTATCATTATGGCTGCCTCCGTGGAATTCCTCTAGATGGCTTTCTGTAGACAGGAGACTATCTAATACCATCTATCGACGATTTTACTTAATTTTTTTACAAATGTTTGTTTTTGTTTTTAATTTTTAATTTTGAACCAGCTGCTCCCAACCGTCTGGAGCTAGTGAGACTATGGTATTCCCAATTGGGGTAAATTATGAAGCTGGAGGTAGTGGGGAGAGAAACGAGATAGGGAAAAGGAAGGTCGGGAAGTACATGGCTATTCAGATCTGGTCACCAAACACGGCTAAACCCATTTCTAGGTTTTTACGTTTAGATTCTGAATGGTAGTCTTTTACTAGGGTGATACTTAGAGTTATAGAGTATCTACCACTCTGGAACATGCTGTAAGTATACTACCTATGTATTATGTTATATTAATAAAATGTTTTATGACACATATTAATTTTGAAAGAAAAAATATTTGCGCACGCCGGGTTTGAACCCGCGACCTTTGGATTCGTAGTCAAGCGTATTAGCACTCGAATCTACCCACCGTAAAATGTATAATTATTACATTTGTATATATGTATGAATATTATAATTTTTACTACTATTTTATTTTATGTATTGTTATTTAGTTATTTTTTTTTAAATATTGTCACTTATGGAATGTATTGCATTGTACAACCCATAAATACCTTTTGAAATAAACTATTATTATTAGTGCAATAGTAAAAATCTTTTCTTTTTTAATTATTCTCTTTTTTTAGTCTCAACTGTTCCCAACCGTCTAGAGCCAGTGAGACTATGGCATCCCTAAATTGGGTATGTTGTGAGGCTGAAGGTAGTGGGGAGGGGAAGGAGATCGGGAAGAGGAAGGTTGGGAAGTACCTGGCTATTCAGATCTGGTTACCAAACACGGCTTAAGCCATTTCAAGCAACGTTTCGATTCTGAATGGTGGTCTTTCACCAGGGCGATACTTAGAGTATCTACCACTCTGGAACGTGCCGCAAATATATATTATTTTTATATGAATTAAATGTGTTATGACACATATTTATTAAATAAAAGTTATTGGCGCACGCCGGGTTTGAACCCGCGACCTTTGGATTCGTAGTCGAGCGTCTTACCACTCGACCATGGAGGCCGTAAAATTCATTTGATAAGTAACAAATGCTTGCACCACAAATCATCCATACACTTGTATAATCAAATAGAGGAAAGAGATCATATAGGAAACAGAAAAAAACTTATAGAGAGAAGCGAAAATAAATCTAGTTATTATTTTCTTTCCTGTATAAGTCCGCGTGAATAATAATGAGGTCGTATTCACTGTTCACGTTCAAAATTGGCAAGAGAAAATGGTAAGAAAAGTAACGGTGATAAGGGGAAGGAAAAATGTAACTTTTAAAAGTTTCTAACATTTTAACACTCGCTCTTACTCTAGTAGCCTTTTTATAAACTTGAAATGAATATTTATATTTGCGTAACAGTTGTCTGGTTTGAATATGAAACGAGATGTAAATAACTTTTAAAATAATTAACAACCTTCATTAAATATAAGGTATGAACCACAGTCATATTAATATTGGTTGACCAAATGTATTCTTCTATAATAACACTGTCTTCATTAAAATGTATTATTGCTGGCCAATGTTGAAAGAAATTAATGATGTTTTTTTTTTATATTTTGGAACTGTATAAAACGCTAACATAGATCAGAACTGTTAGAAAGATTAAAGGCTGGTTATTTGTCTTGTTAAATAACTGAGTTAAAAAAACCTTTTTCAAGTAAATTTTATCTCAATATTTTCAGGAATTCCTGAAAACCTTCAACAAAATATGGCATTCGACGCTGGAAAGGCAAAAGGGCGATACTATGGTCGAAAATGAGTTAAATATGCAGTTTTAATCAAGGTTTTTTTCTCCTTAGAATGCTTTGACTCTCGTTTGATTTTGAAAACTTGTTTGGCCCTTCAGCCGTCTAAAATATATGTACCATTTGTGAGAAGGCTTGACTTAAGCGACACAAATTTAGAGTTTTTGTCGCTTCAAGTAGCTCAGTGAAAGCATTGAGTTGCCTTTGTTTCAAAATCCAACCAGGTACTGAAGAGTTATGAATTTTATTGTAAAAAAAAAAACTTAAAAGTGCTCTGGTGTACACTTCCCAAAATGGTGCTTCAGTTCTTTTGCCTTTCCGGCGATGATATTATTCACCAGCCTCTATTCAAAACCGTGTAAATTTATGATATAAGCTAACAAAAAAATCATTAATTTCTTAAAACCTCAATAAAATAAGCTTAATTTTTTTAATAAAAAATAGTTAATATATTGATAAAATTGTTATTTTTGAATGGAATTAGATTGAATAAAAAGGGTTAGTAGAAGGGTCTAGGCGATATAGGTTGGTTGACTTACTGTTTTTCTTGTAGAGCAGGATCTCGAATTGGTCGTGAAGCTGCGCCTCAAGGACTTGGTCTATCCTGTCGATCGTCTCCTTGTCGGTCAGCTCGCCAAACATGAAGGCACACCTGGCTCAGGTAAGACACAAGTTAGACTTTTCAATGTTTTTAATCGGGGTAGGCAGTAGGAAAACAGTGGATGAATTGAAAATAGAGAAAAGTGCCAACAGATGTCACTGATTGAAATTGGATTTGTTCTGTAAAAGTACTGCTTTGGACCCAAACAAAGATACTATCAAAAACGATCTACTTGAACGCGCAACAGCTCGCAGCATACATATTTTTGTGTAGCCTAGTAAACATAGAATAATCTACTCTAACGTTGGTAGCGTTTGAGCATATATAGTTACTGCTTTTGCCACAGAGTTTTTAGTCAGGGTAAGCAGTAGGAAAAACAGCAAATTAATTGATAATAGAGATAGGTACCAACAGCTCATAGCATACATATTTCGTGTAGTCTAGTGAACATAAAATGAGTTGATGAAACAATGAATTGCTATTCCTCAATCATCACTCTACTAATTATGGGTATCATTCTCCGCTCTCCAGAATGTCGAGACTTGTTAACTCAAGCCATGGTCTTGAATTTTTTGGTACCAGTCTAAACGATTTTTGTCATTCTTTCTACTCTACCAAAACTTTGACTTGACCTTGACTTTGATTCGAGTGTTCTTTCTTATGGACGAGTATAATTTGTTCTATTTTTGTAATTGCTTCATTCATATTATGTATGTGCTGTTTTTTTCCCTGTTGCTCTTTTTCCCATTTCGTGTTATGTATTTTTTTGTAATTGGACATCAGTTCATTAGTTTATAAATAATTAATTATAATAATCTACTCTAACGTTGGCGGCGTTTGAGCATATGAAGTCACTGCTTTTGCCACACAGTTTTTAATCAGGGTAGGTAGTAGGAAAACCAGTGACTCAATTCTTAATAGAGATAGGGACCAAACTGTGGCATCCCCAATTGAGGTATGTTGTGAGGCTGAAGATAGTGGGGAGGGAAGGAGATGGGAAAGAGGAAACTTGAAAAGTAGTTGGCTTTTTAGATCTGGTCACCAAACACGATAAAAGCCATTTCAAGCAATGTTACAAAAATCTAATATTTCTACGAGTATCTACCGCTCTGGGAAGTGCCGAAAATATACTTTATATTATTTTATATAAATTAAATGTGCCATGAAATATTATTGGATAACATTTCTTTGCACACGCCTGGTTTGAGACTGTGACCTCTGGATTCATAGTCGAGCGTCTTACCACTCGACCACGGAGGACGTCAAATCACTCGATCGTACCATATCTTTCTCGGGCGTAAGCGATAAAATATGGCTTCCACTCTTTAGATACTCCTGTCTCCGCCCATCCACTGTTTATGTCCAAAACATCTGAGTGTGTATTTTCTTAATTTTGTTCACTACACTGACACCGGGCATTACGTTCTACTTAGAATTTCAGCATCGTAATACGGTCATACATGGTTTTATCATACGTACACCTAAGGGATCTAATATCTACAGCATTCAGCCTACTTTCGTCCTTCTCCTGCCAGTTCTATCCCCCAGCGCCATACATCAGGATTGATAACAAAACTCCATAGGGATTCTCGCTTACCCAACTTATCATAAGCTACCGAAATCCTTCACAGTGGATTTAAATCTTGCGAATGTTATGAACTAAATGACTTGAGGCTTGTTATTTCACCCGTGGGATAGCTAAATTGGTAATTAAAATCAACTTTTATCTTGACGGTTATAAACATTAGAACAAATTTTTAATTTTAAGTGAAAATTTGTTTAGTTCTTACCTTCATGTTTCTTATCCAGTCCCTAGCTCCCCAACCATTTTACCGTATTGCTGTTTTGAATAAAATGGCGACGATTCGAAACAATTGACAGTCAAACAAAGTAGTTTTTTAGTGATAAAACGTGGTTGTTGTTCGTTCGTTTTGCTAGTTAGTTGGTTTTTTGTTTGCTATTAAAAAAATATAAAATAAATGTGGTGTTTCGTAGATAAGAAGATTATAATAAATGTGGTATTTTCGTGGATCGTTTAATAAATAAAATTATGCAAGAAGAATCATAAATCAAGAACTTAAAATTTATCGGTGAGTGAATGGTTTTCCTTTTCCAATCCCAATACTTCCACAGCTATAATTAGACATTTCCATCAAGTACTATAGTATTTATAAATGTTATCTTTTACAGTCCACTATTTTTCAATAATTTGAAGCTGGAAACACATTAGATGTTTGATTGCAGCTTCGGATTCAACAACTGAAGTACCTTTACTGATTTATCACAGATTTTGACCTATATATATTTGAGCTATATCATGAATTAAATAACTGGCTGAAATCAACTGTAAAAATATTAATTTCTAATTGTATAGAATTTAAAAGCTTCAAATTTTTACTTCAAAGTACTTATTTGGTTTTATTGCTTTATTTATTGAGAATAAACATCTACATTGAAATCAGTGGCAGCGCGTGATGTTGATGTTGATGTTAAAACTTTTCCTATACAGAATATGTGTAAATTTATTAATTACAATTACTTACCGCATCTTAGCATTATACGCACACCACTATTACGCACGGACGTATCTAATAAGAAGCAGCGCAGAATACAGAAGTTGCGCGGTGCGCAGCCCGCTGAAAAACAACTGACAACGGCCTTTCCGAGGGATTTATGGAGGTGAGCAAGGAGTTATTAACGGGTTTGATCCAGTAGATTGGAGCCGGAAATTTTCCTGGAGGAAGTTTGAAGAAAGAGAAGTGTGTGTTATCTCTGTAAAACGGACAGAGAAGGAAGGACAACTACGCCAAGGTGTTTGAACTGCCCGGCAATACCGCCAGGGACAACAAGACGACCAGGATCATTCTCCACCATATACTCGTACAGCAAACTATGGGCAATGACTAGGAGCCCTAAAAGCTGCTCTACGGCATGACAATTGCCAAGAAGGTGCTGCGCCTAGCATTCCGGCCGTTCTTCATAGTTCAGTAGGACCGAAAATATAACGTACGTATATATTTTTTTATATGGGAGGGAGAAAACACTAATTCACAAATTAGGAATGTTTGTGTTGGTGAAAACGTACGTTATGTGTGGAAATTAATGAAATGCCTAGTATTCAATTCATAATAATTATCACTTCGTTCACAGCACACGCTTCATCTTTAATTGATGATAATTTATTTTTTTACCCGTAATTTAGTAAATTAGTATCCTACGTATACTAATTTACTAAATTAATACCTGATAGAAAATATAGATTGAAAAAGGTTTGTTTTTGTCAAATTATTTACAGAAATTCATTTTAACACCGCACCACACTTAACTCGTAAATATTGAATGACGGCCTCCATAGTCGAGTGGTAAGACGATCGACTACGAATCCAAAGGTCGCGGGTTCAAACCCGGCGTGCGCCAATAACTTTTATTTAATTAATATGTGCAACATATTTAGTTTATATAAAAATAATAAAGTATATTTGCGGCACGTTCCAGAGTGGTAGATACTCTAAGTATCGCCCTGGTGAAAGTCCACCATTTAGAATTGAAACGTTGTTCGAAATGGCTTTAGCCGTGTTTGGTGACCAGATCTGAATAGCCAGGTACTTCCCAACCTTCCTCTTCCCAATCTCCTTCTTCTCCCCAGTACCTTCAGCCTCACAACATAACCTATTTGGGGATGCCATAGTCTCACTGGCTATAGACGGTTGAGAGCAGTTGAGACTCTTATGCGGTATTTACATAATTTTTTTTTTTAATTTAGCTAAGTTACTTATCTTTTAAAGAAGCTAAAATGTATAAAAATAAAAGTTTTATTCCAGAAGGTATGCAGGAGTAGTGCAATGCAATACACTCCATAATTGATAATATTACATGGTAATGATAATAATAATATTCGAACCCGCTACCTCTGGATTCGTAGTCAAGCGTTTTAACCACTCGACCACGAAGGCCGTAAAATATAATGATTTGGTGATTAAACAAATTGTTGCATTGAAAACGAGTGCGGTTGGCTTATGTATAGCTATTTTGAATGTCTTCTTAACAATTGACCAAAAACCTGTGAATTCAGTAGAAACCCCAACCAAACATTTTTATTCAAAAAAGCATTTGGGCCGCACCACGGATGACTTTAAGGTTTCCATAAAAGGGGGAACGTAAAATTGATAAGCCTCTATCTACGTTTGCTGGTGGGATAAGCCTGAGTGCTAAATCCGAACACGCAAATATTCCTCACTTTATTTTTTGCTATCCCGGGTACCCGACTTCGCCCGAGTCGCGTTACATATATTATTATAACGTATTCACGCATGACCTTCGATGTTTTTGGTGTAGAAGTATTTCCATCTGCCAGTACACAAAGGTTTTGTATTTTTTTTATAGTGAATACCGCACAAGAGTCCCAACTGCTTCCAACTCGTCTAGAGCCAGTGAAATATGGCATCCCCAATTCGGATATCTTGTGAGGTTGAAGGTAGTGGGGAAGGGAAGGAGATGAGGAAGACGAAGGTTGGGAAGTACCTGGCTATTCAGATCTGGTCACCAAACACGGCTAAAGCCATTTCGAGCAACGTTTTAATTCTGAATGGTGGTCTTTCACCTGGGCGATACTTAGGGTATCTACCACTCTAAAACGTGCCGCAAATATACCATAAATAATTTTATATGAATTAAATGTGTTATCGACACATTTTGATTGAGTAAAATTTATTTACGCACGCCGGGTTGCACGAGAGAAGAAATTATACACTGAGCAAGATAATAAAAATCTCACAACAATCAGTGCTCTGTAAGATGGCAGTTCCGCTGAGTTAAGTTGTTACAGGCTGCAATATGTAGGGTATGACTGCTCTGATATTAGCTAACCTCCGATAAGAGGAATTCCAATATATATATATAAGCTTCATGTCACAAATCTAATGACGAAACTGAGGAGACTCATTTTTTTAAAATGAAAGACACATATTAAATAAAAAAAACAACTAAGGCAAGTTTACTGTACACTTGTGCAATCTTCTTCTTTAGAATATGGCATTATCAGTTGGGGTAGTGCCGCCAACAATTGTCTGGAGCCTCTAATAAACATCCAAAAATCATTTCTGAAAGTTATCCTTAAAGTTCCTTTAAGGACGAGCACTGAATTTGTTTATATTATTTATTTACTATATCTTCGATATTAACATGTTACAATGTAGTTAAAAAAACCACTTTTGCAAATTGCCATCCCAACACAGGCTTATTTATGCCTAGTGGGATGGGCAATTTACCAACTAATAAAAAAATGTATGTTCAAGTAAAATAGTAAAAAAATAAATATGTATATATATATTTATATTTAGCTTAGTTTATTTATTTTATATATTTAAATATATGTATAAATATATATTTATTTTTTTACTATTTTACTATATATATATAGGGGTATAAATATATTCATATCTTTATGTCATTAGTACTTGTATTTTGTACCTAGATTTCATGCAGTGGGTAATTCTTTTGCAGAAATAGTAGATATATTCAACTGCACTGAATCTAGTTACAAGAAGGCATAGCATACCTCTTCCAAAAACACTAATTTTAATTTATTCCATTGTAATATATATAATAACTTGTTTTTGTGCACTAAGCATTTACTCCGTACTATTTTTGTTTCACTATTGTTTTATATTATCTATTGCACAGTTATTTAAAAGCGTATTTAATAAAATAAATAAATTGAGTGGTGTTAAAAAGTACGGTTGATTTCGGTGTGAACGTTTCAAATAATTTTGTGAATATGAATATTACTTGAAGAAATTTTCAGTAAAAAGTTTGGAGAGAGAGAATCTGCCTTTATTTTGGCGATAACTTCTTTAAATGTTTGTAGACTTGTAACTTCTAACAAAATGTACGACTTTTAAGGTTGTTTAAATTCGAAAACAGGAGTAAAACATTTGATTTCGCTGTTTCGACTGAAGAAATTTTTGAGTTAATTATTGCAATACCCCGACGAGACAAATCACCAGCCTCTGTTGACAAATATAAACTAATTTGTCGTTTCATTTTGTCCGCTGAGGAGCCCAATAGAAGTAGGTACTTGATTAAGCTAATTGTTTCATTGTAAGGGATGATTTATTACTTTGGTCAGGTTCCAGTAAGAAGGGTCGAAGGTATTATCACCAGGGAGGGTAGTTTCCTGTCACAGTCACAAAACGTTCGGTGGATTTCTGGAAAGGGAGCATAAGGCTTCTGGCATGTCGACAACTGAACAAGATTACCAGTTATTTACCTCAGTCTACCCAAACTACCTCACGAACAAAACTTTATTTATAAATGGAAATGTTAACTTTCAGGGGAAAGTTAAACTAAATAGATACGGTACGTGAACATGTAAAATGTTGCTTTAGATTTCGTGGAATTTTTTGAAAACGTTGGATTGGTTTTTGAACTCGCTTTGATTGCTTAAACACTTTAATCCATCACTCAATAAGTTCGTAGGATGACATAAAGTTGGCGCCACTATTGACAAATACATATGCTTTTTGGAAGTACAAACCTTCAAATAATACGTGTCAAAATTTCATACCAATCTGACGTTTATTTCACAAGTTACAGTGGTTTTAGTGACGCTACTTTTGTAATTTTCAACACAACGGAAAAATCTGAATTACGAGTGCTGATAAATAATTGCTTTTTAATCGGAAAATATACCGTTGAAACAAAGCAATTGCTGGATAAGTGTTATTCGGACTCTGTTGAATCGGGTTATATTGTTATATTGCTGTTAACACAACAACATATTTATAGTCTTGGCCGATATGATTACATATTTCGACCGTCTGTTTTATTTAATTTCTGGATAATGCATATATGGCAGTGAGGTATGGAACTGGCAGCGGAAAGATAAAAGCCGACTGAATGCTGTAGAAAATAGATTTGTGAGGCGTAAAATCATCTATGACCGTGTTAAAAATGTGAATATCCGGAAAGAATGCAAGGCTGATGTAAGTGTAATGAATAAGACCAAGAAAGAGACGGGTGAGATGGTTTGGACATGTAGAGCAAACGAACGAAGAAAGGAGTGAAAATAAAAAAAATGACGCGATTGTGAATGGATGAAGAAGTCGAAGACGCCCAAAAAAATAATGGCACGAGCGAATGAATCAAATACTTGAGTCGGGCCATGTTACGATTCAGAATAACAGGAGTGTGTGTGAGGTGATGTATGAATATTAATAAAGCAAGGAGTGTGTGCCAAGACAGAGTTGTATGGCGGTCCGTCTTCTTTGTCTACCCTTGCGTGATGGTTAGTTAGTTTTCGCGGGTTATAGCCTTAGATGAATTAAATAATGTAGAAACGTTACTGAGACAACGCGCCTGGTTGCACTAAACAAGTCAACGAGACATACCTTCGAAACACGCTTCATATAGCTATCTCTTCCGCACACACATATTCTTTGAATGGCTATCCTTTTCATACGCGGGTGAAACATTTATTGGTGTAACATTAGTGGTGCTACATTTTTCGTAAGATTTGTATGAATATGACGTGTCTTGTATTTTATGTCTATGGTCACAGCCCTTCGTGCGCAAATACATTTTATTTAATTGATACGTATCATGACACATTTTATTCACATAAAATAATATATAGTTTATTTGCATATCGTTATAGTATAGTTCCAGGGTGGTAAATACACCAACTATCGCCCTGGTAAAAGACCACCATTTAGAATTAAAACACAGCTTAAAATGACTTAAGTCGCTTTGGTGACCAGATCTGAATACCCACGTACTTCCCAAACTTCCTCTTCCCCATCTCATTACCCTCCCCACTACCTTCAACGTCAAAACATACCCCGATCGGTAATTCTTTAGTTCTACTGGCTCTAGACGGTGGGAGCAGTTAAGACTCTTTTACGGTATTTGCTTTAAATTAAACATTTATACTGAGTTTAGTACGATTTAAAAGAATACCTGGGGTGATTTGAACCTGGTGGGGTTAAGTGTCGCTGTCTTATAGAAGTTATAGCATCGTCGGCAGAATTGGTACCCCTTACATGTTTTACTTTTTTTACTGCTTAGGTCTCACCTACGAAGTGGTCGGTTACATTGTGTGAATGCTTAAAATATTTTTATAACATTTTGCGAGAAATATCCTGCTCTTTGAATTCTATAATTTATAACCACTGCACATCGGACTTCTATTATTCACCCATATCTTGCGAAAGTTATGATAGTAAAATTAAGAAAGATGTATTATATTTTCCCCAACTCAAACACGAGAATTGATTTCTCTACTGGGCTGGGTTCTCTTGTTAAAAAAAATCAAAAAATATACGTAATAGTTTAAAGAACTTTATATGCTGTTTATTTTATATAAAAAAAAATTGTGTCATTAAAAAAAAAAATCACGGAGAAGTGGACAATGCCTTAATTTTGCAAGAAACAACTGGGTGGTCAAGAATAGTTGTGATTATGATTACGATATGCTTTTGAAGATATTCGTTAAGGAAATGCATTTGAAAAATCATCTGTAAAAAGTCGTTTCATCCTAAATCCTGCAAATTTTGTATTTTGTTCGTACCTTTCAATGTGAAACGTGTTAAAACCTTAAAAAAACTTCTTTCCAATCTACATGAAACGTGGAATAAAACTATTTAATTAATATGTGTCATAACACATTTAATTCACATAAAATTATAAAAAAGTTTATTTTCGGCACGTTCCAGAGTGGTAGATACTCGTAAAAGTATCGCCCTGGTGAAAGACCGCCATTCAGAATCGAATCGTTGCTTAAACATGGCTTTAGCCGTGTTTGTTGACCAGATCTGAATAACCAGGTACTTCCCGACCTTCCTCTTCCCCATCTCTTTCCCCACCCCACTACCTTCCGCCTCACAACATACCCTAATTGGGGATGCCATAGTCTCACTAGCTCTAGACCGCTGTGAGCAGTTGGGACGCTTTGCGGTATTTACTATAAAAAAATATATTTAAAAAAATGTGACATATAATGTTTATTGTTTCGAAATTGTTTTTGTTAAGCTAATTCATTTTCGTTTTTTTATTCAGAATATCCTATTAGAAATAAAACTTGTGACACTAAAAAATTACAGAAAAATGGTATACTTCAACCCAGTTGACGGTAGATACATTGTTTAGACTTATACGTCAGAATCTAAAAGAAAGTTATATACAGTCGAACTTGGTTATAACGATCACGGTAATAGCGAGGTCACGGCTATAATGAGCAAGCACTTAATTATACGTTCGTTCGGATTTATTTTCATACAATCGTGTAGGGTTATAACGAGGTCGCTTCACTGATATAACGTCCAAATAATATTGTCAACTCAATGCGTACGAGAAAAAAACCCAATTCTCGAAACAGTCAAATAATGTCATAAACAAGACAAAAAAGCCGCATAAGAAACATTTCTATCTAGTATTGTGCGTACAGTTTATAATTATCATTAGTGTAATCATAAATTAAATCATTTCGTAGTTAAGCATAATTTTCGTAATAAAAAAATGTGTTGCTTTAAAATATGCAAACTTTCATACCCTGGGGTAAATATCGATATTATTAGGTAGGTACTTTTTTACCTACCTACATTTATAACAATTAATGGCTATAAGGAGCAAATTTGGTTGATCCCTTCGTGCTCGCTATAACCAAGTTTGACTGTATATAGAATTTAATATCACTTTACATTGTATTTAAAAAATTGTCATACATGCAATCTGAAATTGAGCTAAAACCCTGATTTCATTTGTCATGAGTCAGAACGTTCCAAAAATGCCTCCACGCGGAATATCACGAATAATTGGGATGTCACAACACGAGGCGTGACATATGACCGTGGCGTAAAGTCACGTGTTGTTTCAAGGAAGATGATAAATTGATCAACAGTTCACTCGGTTATACATTATAAGTATTTATAATATGTAGTTCCAACATATATGTGTCTTTTTTGCTATTAAAACACTAAGAAACTTTCTAGAATTTTTTTATACGACGTCAGATGATTAATTCCCTGTCAGGGGTTACACCTAAAACTTTACCTTGCAAAAGTTAAGTGCGTCAGAAATTTTATTTCGTTCTCTCTGTGAGTAAAATAACATAATAACTAATTGTCACCACGGAATTTCCTCACTAATATGATCGATAGTAAAACAGCTTCACATCCGGCAAACATTCGACGGCCTCCGTGGTCAAGTGGTTAAGACGCTCGACTACGAATCTAGAGGTCGCGGGTTTTAATCCCAGCGTGCGCAAATAAATTTTATTTAATTAATATGTGTTATTTCACATTTAATTAATAAACAATAAGATATAGTTTATTTTTGGCACGTTCCAGAGTGGTAGATACTCTAAGTATCGCCCTGTTGAAAGACCACCATTCAGAATTTAAACTTCCTTGAAATGGCTTTAGTCGTGTTTGGTGACCAGATCTGAATAGCCAGGTCCTTCTTAACCTATCTTCTTCCCCTCACAACATACCCCAATTTGGGATGCCATAGTCTCATTGACTCTGAACGGTTAGAAGCATTTGGGGCAGTGCGGTATTCACTATAAAAACGAAAATTATTCATAAATATTCAATTAATAAATCGAAATGTTCCTTGAAAAGGTTTTGGCCGTGTTTGGTGACCAGATATGAATAACCAAACACTTCTCAGTCTTCCTCATCTCCTTTCCTTCCCTTCGCCACTACATTCAACTTCACAACATACCCCAATTAGGGGTGTCATAGTCCCACTAGCTCCAGACGATTGTGCAGAATTCACTTTAAAAAGGCTATTTCATCCACAATCATACATGTATATATATTCTCATCTATGTATGAGTTATATTTCTGCGGTTATTGACGCAGACGTATTTCACTGCACGCAATGTATATACAAGAAGGCTCTAATATAATATATCTCCAACAAAATTTATTTTAATATAATTAAACAAGTACAATGTACGTTATACATATGCTTACTATTATTATAACTATTCATATGAGTTAGTAATTTACACTTGTGTCACTATGAAATGCACCTTTATATTTAAAATCCCACTTGGGCGTATACAATTAAATAAATACATCGTCTCATACATACTATTTTGTTATTCTGACTCTTGACATGGCCCGACTCAAGTCTTTGATTCACTTGATCGTGCCATGTCTTCTTCGACGTCCCCGACTTCTCCCACCATTCACTTACGAATCGTATATTCCCCTTGTAGTCTTTTCTTCGTCCATACGCTCTACATACCCAAAAAGATCTATGCGTCCCTTTCAATCCGATTCATTAAGTATTTTTGGAATGTACAGTCAACGATAATTATAAAAGATATTATTTTATACATAGATACTCAGTTTCCACTTTTTCAGTTTCAATATCATTTATTCATCCTATTTAAGATTTAAAAGAGATGTAAAAATTGAATTAATAAATCAGTATAATGTAGATTATTTAAAAAATATTTACGACCCCGCTAATGGATACGATAATAATGTTTGTATAACTTTCCAAATGGACCCCCATGGAAAATATTATTATATAAAATAATCAATTTCCTGTAATTGGTATTCGATGCGATAGCCAGTAATTGGTGCTTTCTGCAGCCCATAAAGAAAGTACTTTGGCTGTAAAGTGCAGGGAATCAGAATACTTTGTCCATATAATGAGAAACGATAAATTCATAGTAATAAAATTTTTCGTTCAATGTAGCTAGCACTGGAAGAAAACGGAGAGCAGACATAGAAAGTCTTAGCTGGTACAGTTGTTGGACGACGTGATTATTTAGAGTGGCTTCCCTTAAGCTGATAGGCACAAACAGATGATGAATGTTAATCCCGAAAAGATATCTACCAACCAGGGCAAGGCTTTTGAGAACGGATTTTTTGTAAATGTTTTCATATTAGCTTTGCGATAAAAGACAAAAAAAAGTGTGTATTGGATTTTAAAGTGGTAGTTTGTTAGGTTCTTACCTTCATGTTTTTCATCCAAGTTCCTACCTATCCAACCATTTTGCCATACCGAATTCCACACTCAACAGCACCGTGTTTGAATCAATTGACAATCTTTGTTATGAAAATACGTTGTTGGGTCGTTCGTTTCACTTGTTCGTCGGTTTTTGTTTTCATCTCCAAATAATATAAAATAAATGTGGTGTTTTATGAGCAAGAATACTAAAATAAGTGTGGTGTTTTTGTGATTCAGTTATAAATAATACCATTGTCTAAGAAGGAATCAAGAATTTCAACATCAACACATCGGTGAGTGAATGGTTTCACATGTTCCCTTCATTCCATAATCTTTCCACAAGGTACAATTCCATCAGGTAGTATAGTCTATTATTTATAGTCCACTATTTTCCAAATTCTTCTGAAGCTGGAAACACGTTCGGTATTTCATTGCATATAATTAAGGGTTAATACGTGAGATGGTATATCACCTGCAAGATTTCTGCATGACTTCCGCCCTGTTGTAGCCGCTGATTTTGCAGAAGGCCTCGTTGCAGTAGACGATGGGGAAGTCCACTATCTGGGCGTTGGCCAATACAAAGCTGCTGTCGGCTGAAAAAATCAAACACAGACAAATTAATACCATGAAAAATACTGTATTTTGCTTTCTTGCAACTTTCTTGAATTTTCTTCGGCGTAAACCATCACACGTATTTCTAGTGAAATTTGTCTATGTCCTGCATGACTTGTTGATTTGTTGCATTATTTTTACAAACTGAACTTGTTCGGTTTGTGATGGATTGTGTCAAGAGCATGGAGAATTTTGTGAAGAATTTGTTTTGGAGAACTCCATACAAAATCAAACTTCAAATAGTATCATACTATTGTTGCAGTTTACAATTCAGACGTTAGTGTGACCAAATACAACAAAACTTTTCTTTAGCAAATCGATAAAATTATCTTAGCGTCAAAAGTAAATAGAGATTATGTTTATTGCTTAACGAAGTCATATTAATTTTCCGATTAGGGATAGCCTTAAAAAGTGTCGCCAATGGTCACTATGGTTGCCAAGGCAGAAAGGCCGGTCTGTACTGGGGTAGTCCGCTCCAGGCAGTGATACGCCAAGGCGCTGTTTTTTTTTTTTAATATACGAATCGTAATATTATCCTGTAAATTTAACTGAATAAAACATTAACACTCCAAAAATGTAATTTGTTGGATCTTTTAGTTTATATTTTGTTATTTTCAGAGGGGAAACCTGCCAAAAACGAGTGGTTAACAATGATGATATTTTGTATGAAAGTGATGCCTTTGTTTATGTACTCATGGGTCCACGTGGAAAATAATGAAGATATATTTCGTCACAATTACACAATAAGTTATTTTATAAGATGTGGAAAAAAAGTTTTTAAAAAATGTTGGTGTTTAAATTCAGGTTTTGAAATGGGGCGTCCAAATTTTTACCTGAGCCTGGCGCCGTTGGACTCAGGCCCAGGCATGCAAAGCAGTTGCAATTGGTTACAAAAAACGCGTGGAGATTTTTTCACCCCCAACATGATCAGAGCATAACTGTATTGAAGCAGTATGCTCTCACGTTGTGTGCTGGACATAATTTAAACTACCTTATAAAATCCGTCAATCGCCTTGGAAAAAAAGATCACAACATTAACTTTTGGCCGCTGGTAGCTTTGGACAAGTTTCTTGAGAAAAAAAAAACAGTTATATACACAAGATGTTGGATTAAAAGTAATAATTTGTTAGGTTCTTCATGTTTTTCATCCAAGTTTCTATCTATTCAACCATTTCACCATATTGAATTTCGTATTATTCGAAAACAGGCCTTGTTCAAAAAAATTGAAAATCAAACAGAAGAGTTTTGGTGTGAAAACACGTGGTTACTGGTTCGTTTTGCTTATTCGTCGGATTTTTATTTGATCTCTTAAAAAATATAAAATAAATGTGGTGTTTTGGTATTTGTGATATTAGACTAAAACAAGTGTAGTTTTTTGTGAATTGTTTCATTAATATTTTTTTGTAAGAAGAACTCAAGAACTTGAACTACATCGGTGAGTGAATGGTTTCCCATTTTCCCTTCACTATTTTCCAAATTTATCTGAAGCTGGAAACACATTCGGTGTTTCATCACAGCTGCGAATCCAAAAAAGGATATTTTAAGCCTAAAATAGTGTCCAAGTAAGATATCTTCATAATTGTATAATAAGAGCTCAATGTTCTGCAACGATTCTACCACCAATCGCCCACCAGTACCCAGCGTTTACCCAGCCCACGCTCAGAATCACTGCTCTAAATTACGAAGTAGGTAAAATAAAGGTCACATTTGTGTAAGCATATCAAATAATATAACTGTGAACGCTTGAGCGAATCGGAAACGTTTCAAGTTGCGTGCCAACAGAATATTAGATAATGTACTAGCAGATTTAATACACATCCCTCGCTTTGTTCGCCGAATTCGTGTGGAATTCCACGTCCGCAGCCAGTTTGTGTGGCATCGGCAAACATCTCATGTTATTACATAATGCTTACAGAAACGTTATTAGCTGCACTTGGGCGAGTACCACCCCAAAACCACCAAATCTCTGCCACTTCCTCCTCGCTACCCCTTTGTCAACCGTCACCTAACGCACTCCATGCGAACTTAATCTAAATTCATGTAAACGTATGCCGTGATGGCTATCAAATGATAAATTATACAACCTTGAGTATGTCACACGATGCGAGTACAGAATATGAATGTTAGGCTTTAATTTATTTTTTATGTGGATGTTTTTTGTACGTACAGTAATGTTTAACTAGTCTAAATATAGTTATGACGCACTACAGTGGAATGCTTTCTGTGAATCTTTCTGAAAATACACAAATAATATTTACCATTCTACTCAACCTCACTAGGCAAAGCAACAAAGTCAGGAGATATTCATTTCTCCATTTTAAGAATAATTCATTATATTATGTATGTGATAGTACAAGCAAAATAAATAAATCACCCGCTATCAATTCCTTTTGTTATTATTCATCCCTACCGTTGTTTTTCTCTTTTTTACCCTTATTAACTCCACACAGGAGGCCCTGAGAGAAATTATTTCCCTCAGGGCCTATGCCATCTATGGGGATGCTGTGTGCAAGGTCTTTTGAGTAAAGGAAGGAGTGAACCTGAGTCTTGAAGAGGCCTATGTTGTAAGAAAGAGGAAACACAGTGGCTGGCAAATTATTCCACAACTGAGCTGTTGAGCACAAGAACGAGTCGTATAAGCGATATTTCATTCTGTTATTTTATTGTATATTTTGTTCTTCCTCTGTAAGTATATATAACCGCACATTTTGTGTTTTTTGTTTAGTTTAATTTTGTACCCTGATGATGCTTAGGTTAAGTGAAACTATTCAGTCTTAAAATTAAAATAATATCCGTGGTCTTATACACAGTAATTTTTTAATTTCTTTAAATTATTTCAAATATTTAGAGTGAATTTTTGTTAATAATTTTCTAATTCAATTAACGATCTGCATTTTTAATTAGTTATATAATTAGTTAAGTTAATAAGTTTGTTATACTTGGTCACATTAGGACGTAGTTTAATGAATACGCTTTTGCTACTTAAACTTTGTTTAACGTATTTATTACCGTCTTGGCGAACGATCTTCTTTAATTATTTCTACGTCAACTTTGACCTTTGGAGTCATTTCTAACAAAAACGACGGAAAATAAACGAACCATTTTTTTTCATTTAAACTAACTTTTTTGCTTGGTTTTTAAGACATTAAAATGTGAAAACATATTTTGCAAAAGAAAAGGTTTATACGCTTCTTAAATGTGAACGCAAAAGTCAAATCATTTTGCAATATTTTAATTGCATATTGATGTAATAATCAAACAACACGCCACTCATTTTAACAAATCTCTAAAGTTAATTAATATTCCTGGTAGACAGAAATAATTGTTATTCTTCCCACATACAGACAGTTATGAAAATGCAGGCTGGCCATTCACACGATATTATTTTTGGTAAATGCTGAAATATTGCTGATATTGTTTGATGGAATATGACAAACATGTTTGTATTAATGATTTTCATTCAATATTCAAACTAGCTTCCAGTAGCTTTTGGCAAACTATCACCCATTGTTTATTTCTACCTGAAAATAAACATCTAACGTACAATCCGAATGATGACGTAGTTACCTCATTTTATCTTGCTTATTAAAGCGTTTTTGTGACATAATCTGAGGGAATTTGTTTTTAGTAATTCTTAGAGAGAAGTATACTTATAATATTTCAGTAATATTTATCTAAGGTTGGCATCGCACAAACTATCGTTCGGGGTTACATTTACATTGTTTGAATACCGTACAAGAGTTCCAACTATCCGGAACCGGTAGGGCTATCGCTTCCCCGTTTGGAGTATTTTGTGAGAATAGCTTGGAATTTTTTATTTTTTTCAAAGAAAGACAAATTCTCCCCGGTTACGAATAACCTAACAATATTTAAAAACCTCCTACTATCATCATAATATACGGAAGATGTTGCTTGCGCAATGATGGAGGACTTAGCTAGAAGAATAATTGAACCCACGAGTGGGAATCCGACGCGTTTGTCCACTCATGCTACTATCTGGCTATTGAGATTTGATCACCTACGGCTAAAGCTATTTCAAGTAACGTTTTGATACTGAATGGTGGTCTTTCACCAGGGCGATACTAAGAATATCTACCACTCTCAAACCATGCCGTAAATATATTATTTATTAATTAAATGTATTATAATAAAAAACAAATCGACCTCTGAATTCGTAATCAAGAATCTTAATCGCTCGGCCACAAAAGTTGATTTTTTTAATAAAGCTATGGTCAAGATTTCTATAATAATAAACTAAAAAAAAATGTTTTTCCACTGTCCTTTTATTTTGAATTTTATTCTTTGTGTTTTTGTTTAGTTTAATTTTGTACCCCGATGATGCTTAGACTAAGCGAAACCGCTCGGTCATAAAAATCAAAATTAAATTTCTGGGGTCTTATGCAAAATTATTATTTAATTTTCATCAAAAAAAGTCTACCAGTAGGTAAATAAAATTTGACTTAAATCACGAAAACCAAAAGTCCAACCCGTGTGTCAATTTTTTGTTTATTTTATTCTTCATTGTACTTCAAAATGGGTAAAAAGGTGTCAGTAAAAGCTTCGCTGACAGTAAACTTCGTGTAGTGCGTCATAAACCGGCTGGAATCTGACATACAGCTTGGGGCAAATCGGGAGGGGGGTAGGGACAGGGTAGTTAATGCAAATCTAACGGGCGGATTAGCATGGAGACGGCTACCAGATCCGCACAGCCGAGATGACAGGAAGTGATCTCAAGCGGGTTGGTCTTAATCTCATGTACATATTTGAAAGGGATGATTTTGAAGTTTGCCAACCAATTTACATATTCTGTTTGCGATCTGTGGACCAGATTATAACGGGATGAACTTCAATCTTTTACCAATTAAGGGAGTTTATAGATGATTAAAAAATCGATGCTTACCTTGGTAAAATACGTATTAAAAGATACATGGCACTATGAAATATATCGTCGTTGGAAAGGCAAAAAGGCTTAAGCGACACTTTGGTCAAAAATAAGTTAAATGTGCAGTTTTGATCAGTTTTTTTCTGCATCGAATGCTCTGACTCTCGTTTGATTCCGAAGACTTTTAAGCCATCAAAAATATATTTACCATTTGGGAGAAGGCTTGACTCAAGCGACACAAGTTTGGGAATTTTCAAAAGTTGTTTGTCGCTTCAAGTAACTCGGTGCGAGCATTGAGTTACCTGAGTTAAGATTTTTTTTCAAAACCCGACCTGGTACTGAAGGCTTCTATTAACTATTGTAGAACAAAAAAACTTTTAAGTGGTCTGGCGTAAATTTCCCAAAATGACGCTTCTGCCCTTTTGCCTTTCCAGCGACGATAACCAATTCTTTGATCAGGGTATGTTGAGAGTTACACAATGTTGGAAGGGTACATATGTATGGGAAAATGCATAATTTTTAATTAAGCAAGAAACGTTGCCAGGACAAAATTAGTGACCAGATCTAAATACTTCCAAACCTTTTACTTTCTCATGTTTTTATTTATTTAAAAAATATATTAAAAAATATTAATTTTTGTGGTTTTAAAATTTAGTACAGTGGAAGATTTAAAAGGAAGTTAATTTTCAAAAACCTTTTATTATTTCAAAAAAATACGACATTTTTCGTATGGTTTATTTAATTTTTCCCATTCCCCTTCTCACACCCTGTATCTTCACAACATATCCGAAATTATGGATGTCGTACCTGGCTCCTTCCAGTTGGAAATCGTTAAAAAGGGTGTCGTTTCACCCTCTTTACTTACCACTGCGGAGAAACGGTGTACTTATTAGTATTTGGAAGACGAATATCCATGGTCGAATGATTAAAACACTCGTATCCCGAGGTCACGAGTTCTAATCGGGGCGTACGCAATTTTTTCTATTTAATTAGTATGTGTGTGTTATGTCATATTTAATTCGTATGAAATATTATTTGGAATATTTTAGGGACGTTCCAGTGACAGTGTCGTCCTTGTTAAAGACCACCATTCAGAGTAGAAACCTCGCTCTAAATGGCTTTAACCGTGTTTGGTGACCATATCTGAATAGCCAGATACTTCCTTACTTTCCTCTTCCCCATCCCCACTACTTTCAGCCTCACAAAATACCCCAATTAGGGATGCCATAGTCTCACTGGCTGTTCACTGATCCGGTTGGGAGCAGTTGGGACTCAACTGTGCGGTATCAACTGTAAAAAAAGGCCTTACCCGTGTTTGGTGATTAAATCCGAGCAGCCAGGTACTTCTTAACCTTCCTCTTTCTCATTTCCTTCCCCTCCCATCTCTTTTCAGCCTCAGGCGGTATTCACTACTAAAAAAAACCTGAGACAAGATGGTGAAACATGAGTGGGTTTTACGCACGAGAGACACGAGAGAATAAACGGAACAAAATACAATTAAGCTCATTTATTTGTGATATATATTATCCTGAATTCGTTGAAACTCTATAAAAGCCGAAGCAAAAAATAAGCACCCAGCCCCGAAGAAACTCCGTCCAGAAGTCTGAACATTTCCATCGTGTACGAAAGAGTGTGCGCCAGTAAAACAAAAAAACTTTTTTGGTTGAAAGTTAGTTTCTCTATTTATTTAGGATACCCAAAGTAATTAGTTCACCAAAAAAATACGACATTTCTATCTTTTATTATTTGAATACCGCACAAGAGACCCTACTGCTCCAAACCGTCTAGAGCCAGTGAGACTATGGCATCCCCGATTGGGGTATGTTGTGAGGTTGAAGATAGCGGGGAGAGGAAAGGAAACGAGGAAGAGAAAGGTCGGAAAGTACCTGGCTATTCAGATCTGGTCGTCAAACACGGCTAAAACCATTTCAAGCAATGTTTCGATTCTGAATGGTGATCTTTCACCAGGTACTTAGATTATCTACCACTCTGGAACGTACAGAAAACATGCTTTGTATGAATGTTATGTTTTATGACCTCAGAGCAAAAATACTCTGTAAATATGGAGAGAACTATATATTTTACCCAACCTATACAAATTTACGATAAATTACTTTCTCCAGATTTTTACGTCGTAAACCATGAGAGAGAAAGAGATAAGACAAGTCACATAATATTACACCACTTTTTAGAATGTAAGCTTGTTTTCCGTCTTCCGTTTCTAGTGACTCTGCCCACTACGTTTTGTTATGCGGCATAACAGGACATAGGTCAACGGTTTTTGAGCTTATATACCCTATATTTTTGTTGATAACAATACTGTGAAAAGGTGGTTATACAAATAAACAAAACATTATGTCGACATGTGGTATGAATGGATGTATAAATACCCCAGCCCTAGCCCTAGCCACGCTCGAGTCAGGAAAAAAATAAAAAATTCTGACTGCACAAGCTATCCCTCCTGGTATATTATTGCACTGAAGTTATGACACATATTAATTAGATAAAATTTATTTGCGCACGCCGGGTTCGAACCCGCGATCTCAGAATTCATAGTCGAGCGTCTTACCGCTTGACCATGGGGGCGGTCAAAACACACATGTTTTGTTACATAATAATTTACCGCTGATTATAACATTCATTAGTTATATTCCGCTTTCAATGCACGCGTATTTTTTTTCTTATATGGTACATGTCACCCTTGAATCAGGCTACCCAAAACTAGTGTTTCTCATTTCGAAAGAAATTCGCAGGACGAAATTAAATAGGGAAGAGGCTGGAGAATGAGAAGAATTAGAAGATCGAGTGCCACTTGGCTTTTCAGGATTTCATTAATAATGTTGTTAAATTCTCCATAAGCAACTCCTCAACCATCACATCAAAGCGATACTATCTCTAAAATGGATTTTACAAATGGTACAATTCATTTATATTTTTTTCGGGACGAAATTACTTTACAAGATAGAAGCTAAGGATTTAGACCAGAGGTGGCTTCCAAACACAATTGTAAAGATCTCTGTATAAATAAGTTATAAAAATGTCTAAGCAATATAATTTCGCATGTGATGTGAAGTGAGTACGTAATATCCAAAAATTAAAAAATACATAATTATTGATTAAAATGAAAGAATAACTTTATATAAGACCACAGATTTAATTTTGAAAAATTTGACCAACCGGTTTCGCTTAGCCTAAATATCATCAGGGTTCAACATTAAACTAAACAAAAAATACATAGTGTGTGGTTGTATATACTAATACATACAGAGGAAGAACACAATATAAAATAATTTTTAAAAAAAGAACAATAAAACAAAAATTAAAATAAAATCTGTAGTCTTATGCAAAGTTATTATTTCATTTTCATTAAATGTGTCAAACTACAAAGTGATTGCTTTCTACGAAAACATAATTGTTATAATAACTGGCTGATTTATATAGCGCCGTTTTCGTGACAGAGATATCACCTCAAGGGCGCTTTACAGCATAATTAACATAATATTACAACTAAGACTTAATATTAACTTATGCTTAATACTTATAACTAGTGACTTACAACTAACATATTAAAATAAGAACATATTTATAATGGTTGTTGCCCGTGCTGTCCGACCTAGGGTAGAAAAAAAAGTGGAGTAAGTAATATTTAACTATATATATATAAACTATGTATAGCACTCGGACTGAGTGATCAAAACTCTAGTTAAGGAAATTGATTTTACTGTGCGTATGATAATTTAAAAAGATGAGTCTTTAGTTTTGCTCTGAACTCAGTTGAGATGTCGATCTTTCGCAAATGTGAAGGGAGGTTATTCCAAGCTGTGGGGCCTGCTACGGCAAAAGCTTGCTCTCCGAAATTGGTATTGGGATTGCGTTTAGGTACAGTGAGTCTTTTACACTTACAGTGTTCTTACAAAAGTTGATGTTCTAATGGTCAGCATAGTTATCTTCCATGCAGTTGATCAGGGTTCGATTCTCAGCCGTGGCAATTTTTATTGTATATATAAAAAACGTGGATTCTGAAGGGTGCAAAACTTCAGCTTCACAAATTCTACAATCATAATATCCCGCTGTTTTTAAAGGATCTGGGCTAGCGTTTTAATAATACATGTGACAAATAATCAATTTAATTGATGCATTATTTCTATTTTTACCGGAATAATAATAATAAAGAATGATAAACATAAAGATGCGGTTATAGGTAAGAACCTGTTGGGTAATTATTAATTTAAACTGATTTTCCTTTCCCGACAAAGGGTTTTATAACCTGCTTTACGGGGCGAACCCAGTTTATGGTAAACCTCTACGCACATTAACAGAGAAGATAACAAAAAAGTTAGGTTTAAACTGTTTAAAACCCTTAGCGCGGTACTTTCCTGGTAAAATCCTGTCAGCTTTTTGTAAGATAATAAGTTCAACGCCTTTTTATAGCGTGGTTCATTTACTAAGCAAGATGTCTGAACACGGCCTGATCTTTGACGTTCCAGAGTGGTAGATACTTCAAGTATCGCCCTGGTAAAAGACCACCATTTAGAATCAAAACGTTTTTGAAATGTCTTTAGCCGTATTTGGTGACCAGATCTGAATATCCAGGTACTTTCCAACCTTACTCTTCCCAATCTCCTTCCCCTCCCACTACCTTCAGCCTTACAACATCCCTAATTGGGGATGCCATAGTAGACACTGGCTCTAGACGGTTGAGACCAGTTGGGCTCTTGTGCGGTATTCACTATAAAAAAAAATAAAAAACAACGTAGGAACATACACTCCAATGTAAATATGACGAAAATAAAATACAGAAAAATTCTAAGATAGAAAAGCTTTTGCACACATACTTACTTACATGACCCTCGTGTTTTGTATTTGAAAATAATTATGCAAAAGCCGGATTTGCATTTTCTTTGTTAAGCATTCTAAACGTCTTTTCTTTGTAATATCCCATTAAATATTCTAATTTTTAAGCTTTGTTTTGGTTTTCGAAACGTGTACTGAATAAGCGGATAGCTTTGCATATTAATCTCTGATAAAAGAACTCGCTTTTCAAAGCGGAAAAAATAAAGCATCTAGACTGCGTGTTTATTAGCTTCAGTTACTCTCGTTCTCCCTTTGTTTCTTTCTCTCTTTCAGATATTCCCCAATTCAATAGACAAACCAGATAAGGAAAGATAACGTAACGATCCTGGAGGAAGCGGTGTTATTTGTTCAGGATTGAGAAGCCTGACGATCTCTATTCTGTAAATTTACGGAATTGTAATTTTTTTAGCTCTATGGAAAAACAGAGGTAGCCGCATACATGCGGTCGTTGGGGTTTAACTTTGTGAAGGAAGTTATTTAAAGGATTAACTTTACCGTAATGCCAACCGAATGCTACCCTGTTTACCACCCTGGATTATAGCAAGAGGGGTTTGGGCTCAGGTGACAAACAGACATTAACCCTAAGATTGTTAAGGAATATTTCATGGGAAATGGCTCGAAACTCGACCACAGCGAAAGTAAGATCATAACAGGTAGAAAGAGATTTCCATTGATTGACAATCCGTTGTTAACAGACCGATTGTCATATCTAATGCTCAGACGCAATGTAGGTATGCCCAGTGTGCTCTACAGATATTCAAATGGATCCTGTTATAAGAAGTTAGCAGCATTAATCACGCGCGCGAAACTCAACAGCGAGCGGAATACTGGTTCATAGTTGATGTTGACTTAATGAGAATGAGTCGTTTATCCAACTGATTTTTGTGTAAAGGTTGATTCACACCAACGTTCGGTTCAGCTCAGTGCCGATATGGTTCCGCAAGAAAACTTATTGATATGGTATGAATATCAATCAAGGAGTATGTGCCAAGACAAATTTGTGTGGCAGTATATCCTTCTGCCCACCCTTGTGATATTTAACTACTTATTTAATAAAATTATTATTTTGAAGTGTAAAAATACTTACAACGCAGATTTTTTTTAAAACCATTTTTTTATCACTAAATAATATTTTTATTAGTTATTAAAAATATTATTTAGTGATAAAAAAAATGGTTTAAAAAAAAAAAATCTGCGTTGTAAGTATTTTTACACTTCAAAATAATTATTTAACTAAATAAATAGTTAAATATCATAAGGGTGGGGAGAAGAATAAACTGCCATACAACTTTGTCTTAGCACATACTCCTTGATTGATATTCATACCATATCAATAAGTTTTCTTGCGGAACAATATCGGCACTGAGCGGAACCGGATGTTGGTGTGAATCAGCCATTAGTCGACTTTTCCGGACCTCTTCAAGGCCTGCGTTAACAAGTCCCTTCCTACAGCCGCCCCCTTGACCCGCCTCACAACGTTGCCCAGCCGGGTGACGATACATTTCTCCTGTATTTACACCGTACAGACTCTTACTCGATCGCCTCCATGGTCGAGTGGTAAGACGCTCGACTACGAATCCAAAGGTCGTGGGTTCAAACATGGCGTACGCCAATAACTTTTATTAAATTAATATGTGTCATAACATATTTCATTCATATAAAATAATATAAAGTATATTTGCGGCACGTTCCAGAGTGGTAGATACTCGTAGTGTCGCCCTGGAGAAAGACCATCATTCAGAATCGAAATGTTACTTGAAATGGTTTTAGCCATGTTTGGTGACCAGATCTGAATTGCCAGGTATTTCCCGACCTTCTACTTCCTCGTCTCCTTCCCCTCCTTTCTACCTTCAATCTAACAACATACCCCAATTGGGGATGGCATAGTCCCACTGGCTCTAGACGGTTGGGAGCCGTTTGAGTTCTTGTGCGGTATTCACTATAAAATAAAAAAATAAAAAATAAAAACACTACACGAAAAGGTCTAAATGATTTATAAAAGTATTTTACTTATACAACGAATTAAAAATAACTTCACATAATTAAAGTCACATTTCCAAGCTTATTTCGGTTTTTCTCACAATGTCCTAACAACCTACTCAAAAAAAGATCATGATAATTATTATGAGCTATCTCTTGGCATCATGTTCTTTGTGTTGTTCTCATTGTTTGATATACTTATTACAATAATCATTCATTTCTCCTAATGCGTATGTAATAATGTAGTAAAGTACTAACAAATAAACTTTACTTTAACTTCAGTATTTCCATCTCTGAGATTAACATCCTTTATTTTTTTGCTTCTCGTTCATATATTATTACATCTGGCCTCTGAATATTTATGATCTCTTTCTTACAGCTTTAACTTACGTAGCATTAATATTGATGTCGTGAATATAGCCGTAAGTTAGACTGTTAATATTTTGTACACACCAATGTGGGAGTAATCTTAAGTAGGAATTCCGGAGAGATTCAGAATAAGTTATGTAAGTAATTGTGTACATAATGTAATACAATGGGTAAATTAGAATAAAGCAAACTGTGACGTTCACATTTATATTGTTTAACTAGTTGCTACCCGTGAAAAATCACGGGATTTAAGTTGGCTGGCGAAGAACAAAATATAAATTACTTTAACCCTTTCACATAAGTGCCTGAAGAAACCTACATCTTTTAAAATTGATATGAAGGTTTCTTTTACAGTATATCATTTACTAAAGTTTACTGGACCACTTTTATGACGTAACATATTTTGACTCAGTTCAATACTTGGGAAAGTGGATAGGAATTTCACCCACTACCATTTTTTCTTGGGGTTTTTACTTTAAAAAAGGTGATTAAAAATAGTGTTAAGGATACAGGTGATGTACTTTGAATACAACAGTATATCATATTTATAATTTTAAATAATATAAAATGTTTGATATTTACGGACAAGCTTCAAATTCATATAATACACACGAGGGTAACCGGGTACTCTTTCAGTCATCGGAAGTTATAAATTATACTTACGCTAACATACCACCCTCTACATATCCAACGGTTATATTCAATTGTTCATTTTCACTATTGTGGAGAAGTCAGAAAGTTTCAGCCGGTTAGACACACTGGAACATTAAAAAAATCTATGTTGAAAACCGAAAAGGTTACCCTTTCAGTCACATAAAGGTTAAAATATATATACATGTTTTTTATTTTTTTTTATTATTGTTTTTTTTTTTTAATTACTTTGTATAAGACCACGAATATTATTTCAACTTTTTTAACCGACCGGTTTCGCTTAGCCTAAGCATCATCAGGAACAAAATTAAACTTAAATAGATTACATAGTGTGTGATTATATATTTATATATATGTATATATATATATATATATATATATATATATATATATATATATATATATATATATACTTGTACACACAGAGAGAGAACCCAATATAAAATAAAATAAGAGAAGAGTAAGAAAACAAAAGAAAACATTTAAATTATATAATAAAATAAATTTTACCATATTTTGAAAACCTACCTATTAATAATAATAACAGTGAACTTATATAGCGTAGTTTTGTGATATTATACCGCAAGTGCGCTTCATACTAAATTGATAAGGATAATAAGACCAACTAACAAGGAGAAAATAATAATCTATAATACCTACACCGACATTGTCATACACAATACTTTTAACAATCCAATTTCATATAAGCACTCCGCGTTTCACTTCAAATCAATTCATCAAATTTTCCGTGGTCTTGTACAAAGTTATTATTCCATTTTCATTACATATGTCGAACCACAAAGTGATTGCTTTCTACGAAAATATAAAGAACAATTTATAAATCTAAACTACTAACAATAAACAAAACGTCGAAAATCGTTGGGCCTTTTTTTAACTTAGAATATATCGATCGACACCCATAGGAACGATTATTTCGAAATGATTTTAGTTATTCAAATGAATTATTACCATTTTGAAATATTGTACGGATTATTAATTAATTTTAATCGCCTATTTTATGAATCGAAAGACACATTTCGATATCGCGATTACACCCATTACGTCTCTCGTATATCAGAACCTACCGAATAGTGAATTATTTATTTTTCAATTGAAACGGGCTATTGCGTACTGGGAAATATTTAGTGTATGGTGCGAGTCCCATTAACCTAGTCGGTCGGATAAGGGTTGAGCCCACCCGAGGTCCAAACATCCCCAAACCACCCCTGATATAACGCATAACCTATCTAACCCCAACTACCCCCAGCTACCTTGCGTGCCTTACCTCAGTAAGGTTATGGCTAAAACAATTATCCCGAAGTCAATAGTCAATATTGACTGAACAAGACTGAAATTCTAAACCTTGGAATGTTTTTTCCATATCTTCTAACAAATTAATATTTCACATGTCAATGTGTATTTATCTACGCAATTAATTTAACGAATTGCTTGTCAAATTACAAGGTACCATATGTTATATCGAATGAAATGTGGAAAATCAGGTCACATCAGAAATATTATTAAATAATATTGTTTTTTTGTCAGTTACAAAACTACCACAGTTGGAGATCGAAAATAAATAAACCTTACAAAACAGATCATTAATATGATTTGTAAATTTGTTTTTCTTGAAAAAAAAAATTTTTTACGCTGAATTGCACGGAGATTAGGGCGAAAGAGAGGCGATTATTCATATGATGAATTTTAACAAACTCTTCTTTAAAAAAGCATAGGAAAGACTTTGATTTAATTTGTATTTTCAAAATTATTAATTATATAATTAACTCACCTTCTCTGTTTCAACTCATCTAGTTCAACATTCCTTGCCGTAGACTCAGAAAATATGAATTGCTGTTCTTCAATCATCACTAATTATGGGTAGCATTCTCCACTGTCCAGAATGTCAAGACTTGTTAACTCAAGTCTTGAAATTTTTGGTACCAGTCTAAATGATTTTTGTCATTCTTTACGACTACCAAAACTTTGACTTGACCTTGGCTTTGATTTGAATGTTCTTTCTTGTGTGTATTTTGTCTTATTTTTGACATTGCTTTATTGCACGTTTGTGCTGTTTTTTCTCTGTTGCTTAAATTGTACAATAGTCCGTTAGTTTATAAATAAATTAATAAAAAACGATTTTTCAAAAGTTCAGAATACGAAGCCTGCAACAAAAGCTACAGCATTTGTGCGCTGTATTTTTTTAAACACGTTGTATAATATATTGAAGACACATGCGTAGAAATTATTAATTAAACCGACTTTTAAGTGAAAAACACGTGAAAAGGTAATCAACGAAAGTTGCGGCTAACTACGCAAGCCTGGTTTCAGCGGCGTATTCACTGTAGCGAAACTGGCGCAGAATGTCATAATAAGTGAAGCGTTGAAAATTATTTTTCAGCGCATAATTTTCGCCTCCATCTAGTTTTAAAACTAACTGAAAGTAGGTACCGAACTGAAATTATTATTACGAAATTTATCAGAAAGTTTCAATGCGAAAGAAATCAGAAGTTGTCGACGTTATGTTTGTGTTTTAAGATTTTAACTGATTACAAATATTCATTAAAATTTTGTTCAATATTTTAATCCTGATGTTTTTGTGCAATGAAGTGGACTTTCACACCAGGATGAAAGGTAATAAAGGAGTATAATGAATGCAGTGGCCATGTATGACTTCACAACCTTTTATTATCAAGTGATTTGACATTTTATAACTAGTAGTCGGGCACGTAGCATGCCGAAGACCGTTGTGATTTCATACAACCTAAAGGTGAAGTGAGAGCCTTCAAGAATAGACAAAGGTGGAAACATTTGAGATGAGTCTATGTCCAAATCTGGACGCCAGAAGCTTATGATGAAGAAAAAAAGGTACCTAGCGGATTACAGGTCGATTAGACAACATCGTTAAACAACTACACGAAATATATAAATTTACGATAGTAATTTAAAATTAAAAATAATTTATTATTTAAAATATATAGATATCGTCGACTTATCCAAGATCGTAATTGTGGAGTTTGTGATTTTTTTATAAATATTTTTTAACATGAATACCGCACAAGAGTCTCAACTGCTCTCAACCGTCTAGAGCCAGTGAGACTATGGCATCCTCAAATAGGGCATGTTCTGAAGCTGAAAGTACTGGGGAGGGGAAGGAGATTGGGAAGAGGAAGGTTGGGAAGTACCTGGCTATTCAGATCTGGTCACCAAACACGGCCAAAGCCATTTCAAGCAACGTTTCAATTCTGAATGGTGGTCTTTCACCAGGGAGATACTATTTCTACCACTCTGGAACGTGCCGCTAATATACTTTTTATTATTTTTATTCGAATGAAATGTGTTATGACACATACTAATTAAATGAAAGTTATTGACGCACGCCGGGTTTGAATCCGTGACCTTTGGATTCGTAGTCGAGCGTCTTACCACTCGACTATGGAGGCTGTTGATGATTTGTATTTGTCTAGGACTTTACGCACTCGCGTTATTGTGATTTGAGAATAGGTAAAAGCATTATTTGGTTTAATACTTTTATATTGCTATTGTGATATTAACAATGCTATGGCTCGTTAATTCCATATATTTGAAGGTGAATTTGTAGCTTCGAAGGTTTTGCGATGAGAGAGAGTAAAATTTGAGATTTTATTGTTTATATTAAGTTTGACAGTTTGTTATTGACAATAAATTAAATAAACTAGAAAAACATGAAAATAAAGTAATTTGTCTATTGTAAAAGTGTACATCCACACAGACAAATAAAAAAATAACAAGAATATAGATTAAACCAACTGAAGTACAGTAATCTTTAATGATACAAGAATCAAACCTTGTCCCGTGGGATGAGCAAACAGCCCAACCCTCCGCCGCAACGTACGGGGAATAAGATACGATGGAGTGGGGTCTAATAAGGGTTTTATGATCACAGAGAGACACTACGTGCAATTGAACTTTCTGCTATTTTATTACCTTTCATTTAGCAGGCCCGAATATTAAAAACGGTAAAAGGTCAGAAGGTCAGAAGTCCCAGGGCTTTCATAAAAGGGTGTTCTCGCGTTATTTTCAATGTGGATTGTTGGCGCAAAGAAAACCCTTCGTAATTTTCCCTCGATGCGAGGAGGTTCATTTATCAAAGGCTTGATACTATCAGAAAGCTATTTAAAGCGTTTTTACCTTTTTACCATAAGACATGTTCTCTGCTTTTTAACGGAACGAGATAACATTTATTTTTTACATGTATAGTTCATTCGTTTTAATACAAAACGTACATTGACAGAGGTAAACTTTTTGGTTTTTTGCGATTTTGCAGGACTGTTTTTTTTTTGTAGGGATTTTGAAGGCTTGGAAAAACATATATTTTTTGTTTCAATATTATGTGCGAGTAAAGCTACAAAGTACAATGCATTAAACAGTTTTGACGGCCTCCGTGGTCGAGTGGTAAGACGCTCGACCACGAATCCAAAGGTCGCAGGTTCAAACCCGGCGTGCGCCAATAACGTTTATTTAATTAATATGTGTCATAACACATTTAAAACATATAAAATGATTAAAAGTATATGTGCGGCACGTTTTAAAGTGGTAGATACTTTAAGTATCTCCCTGGTGAAAGACCGCCATTCAGAATCGAAACTTTGAAATGGCTTTTAGCCGTGTTTGGTGACCAGATCTGAATACTTTACAGAATAGACTTCCTTATGAATGTACTTTCCAACCTTCCTTTTCCCCATCTCCTTCCCCTCCCTAATTTCAGCCTCACAACATACCCCGATTGGAGATGCCATAGTCTCATTTCTCTAGACAGTTGGGAGCAGTAGGGACTCTTGGTATTCACTATAAAAAGCCAATTGCCACATAACGCATTTTTCGCAATCCATGCATTTTTTCTCCATTGAGATTATGTGTATCATGAACAGCTTTGATAAATAATGCGTAGATTTTTCCCGGTTATGACATTTTAAGTACATATTATCGATTCTACCTTCTTCAGAGTTTCTTATATATCTACCGTTTGTAGGATTTCCATTATGTTTGTGATATCAAATTTATTTGTCAAATATTCTTCAAAGCAATCAATTTGATTCACGTATTCTTTGCTGTTTTGTTAACATCCAATACGTCGCTGGAAAGGGCTGAAGGGCCATTTCGGGATGTTTACAAAAGAACACTTTGAAGCTTTTTTGTTTTACAAAAAAATCATAAGTCTTTAATACATAGTTGGATTTTGAAACAAAAAATTAACTCAACTAATTTAATGATCTTGATGAGTTATTTGAAGCGTCAAAAGATTTTAAAAAGTCCTAAGCTTGTGTCGCTTGAGTCAAACCTCTTCCCAAATGGTATATATATTTTAGATGGCTGAAGGGCCACAAAAGTCTTCAGAATCAAACGAGAGTCAGAGCATTCGATGCAGAAAGAAGAACTGATAAAAACTGCATATTTAACTCATTTTTCACCAAGGTGTCGCTTAAGCCTTTTTGCCTTTCCAGAGTAGTAGATACTCTTAGTATCGCCCTGGTGAAAGACCACCTTTTAGAATTGAAACGTTGCTTGAAATGGCTTTAGCCGTGTTTGGTGACCAGATCTAAATAGCCAGGTACTTCCCAACCTTCCCCCTCATCTCTTTCCCCTCCCAACTACCTTTAGCCTCACAACAGACCCCTTTTAGGGATGCCATAGTCTCACTGGCTCTAGACGGTTGGGAGCAGTTGAGACTCTTGTGCGGTATTCACGTAAAAAAACGCGACAATATCATTTATCGAAATTTTTGCTAATGTAAAATGTTTTTTATTTGTTTTAAAATTACACCCTTCTCCAAGTTAAGTTACGGTTTCCTGGCACATATCTTCTGATATTATATTCTGCATACATTATCAAGATAAAGTAAATATTTCGATACACTCTGAGGTAGATTTAATACAATAAAAGAAATGAAAATAATCTTTACGTACAATAATCTTAAAACAATCTTGATTATACGAACAACTTTTTTGGAAATCTGTAACGCTTGGGCAGGGAATTAAAAATAGACTGAAATTTTCGATACGCACAGTGATTCTGTCGAGAAAGAAGAAAAATAACTCGATTTCTCAAGGGAAATGTTCTCATAAGCTCACACGTACTACAACGTATAGGAGTATATATTATGCTGAAACTAAATGATATTTTTGAGGTTTTACTCCCACAATCAGCTAAATACAGTATCACAAAGATGAGTATAATATATTTCCGTGGGAAGCAATCACTTTGCGGTTTGACATATTTAATGAAAATGAAATAATAACTTTGTATAAGACTACAGGTTTTATTTAAATTTTAATAACCTTTGACCTTTACTTAATTATGAGGCGTGCGGTAATATGTGTATACAGAGGGATAATACAATATAAAATAAAATAAGACAACAAAAAAAGAATAACATTTAAAATTATAAGAAAGGAACAGAGAAAAAAAGACAGACAATATTATTTTTAATCACCTTCTCAGTTGAGGTTTTGTCTCTTTCATTTCATATAATCTGACACGTTCTCTCTGTTGCTTTGTTTTAATTTTAAATGTTATTCTATTGTTGGTTCTCTTATTTTGTTTTATATTCTATTCTCTCTCCGTATGTATAAATAACCCCACACTTTGTATTTTTTGTTTGGTTTCATTTTGTATCCTGATGATGCTTAGGCTAAACGAAACCGGTCGGTCATGAATGTTAAAATAAAATTTGTGGTCTTTTACAAAGTTATTATTTCATTTCCATTAAATGAGTATAATATTAACGAGATATGATGAATATTTCTTTGTTGAAATAATTTAATATATTTACATTCCTTTCTCGAAACTTCCTCCTCAAAAACATTGAAAAGATTACTCAGAACGACTAACTTCTTTGACAAAAACATTTAAAGAAATTGAAGTATAATATATAATGAATTGAATTATTTCCATTTAGAAAATACGGGAATATTTTCAAGATGATGGAATTTTTTCATCGTCTGGAAAGCGTTGTCTCCCGTTCTGCCTGATAATTAATGCTAGGGATTCTCCTCACTTTATGACGCGATCAACAAGTTTGTTTTTACTGGGATTTGTAAAGAAATTATTACTCAAAGAAGGTTCTGTTTGTTTTTCCGAAGGCTTTTTCGTTTTGACAAGTACATTAATTTCCCGAAATTACTTGACACCATTTTTGGAGTGATTTCGGATTTAATAAATAATATTTCATCTTACATAATTGTTTCGATCCTACACACTATATAGTTCGACAGAGTAGGCTTTTTTGTTTTTCCACATTAATTTATTTATGTATCTTTTACATGTTGATGTTAGAAACTAGCAATCCACAATGGAGTGCTTGTACCAATCCTAATGTATGGCAGTGAAGCATGGAACTGCCACAGAAAAGATGACAGTTGACTTGAAGAGAAAAGTTGGCTGTAGAAAAGAGATCCCTGAGGCGTGCGTGCGTAAAACCATGTATGGACGTGTTAAAATGTGGATATCCAGTGTTGGATTTCAAAGAGATAATTTGTTAGGTTCTTACCTTCTTGTGTTTCATCCAGTTCCTACCTTATCCAACCATTTCACTGTATTCGATTTCCGTATTCAACAATAACGAGTTTTTAAACAAGTGACAATCAAAAAACCAGAAGGGAGTTATGTGAAAAAACGTGTTCGTTCGTTGGTATCTCGCTTGGTCGTTTGGTTTGTTGTTGTTCTTCAGATAATATTAAATTAAGTGTGTTTTTTGCTGTGGTATTCTTTAATAATACAATATGTAAGAATAATCAACAGCTTCATCGGTGAGTGAATTGGTTTCCTTACTTCCTTACCTACTTACATCCTTCAAGTAGTATAGTTTATCGTTTTACAGCCCACTATTTTCCAAATTCATCTGGAGCTGAAAACGCATTCGTGGTTATATCGCAGCTTCAGATCCAACATCCAGAAAGAATGCAAGGTTGATGTAAGCGTAATAAACAGGATAAAGAAAAAGACGCTCATACGGTTTGGTCATGTAGAGCGAATGAACGAAGAAAGGAGTGTGAAAAGAATATGTGACGCCCGAGTAAGACATGGCACGAACAATTTAATTTAATACTTGAGTCGGGCCATGTGAAGAGTCAGAATAACTGAAAAGTATGTATGAGACGATGTTTGAATGTTAATGAAGCAACAAGTGAGTGCCGAGACAGAATTGTATGGCAGTCCGTCCTCTCTGGCTACTCTTGCGCAGTAACTTAGTTAGTTGGCTAGCTAGTTTTACATGTGAAAGTGAAATTAACTGGTTTTCCATAGAAAAGTTTAAAACGTACCTTGTGTAGGTATTAGGTTCATACATTATAATTAATAAACTAAATATGCAAGGCAAACACAAAATTCTACAACCAATCGCTTTGATATTTTGAATATTGACTTATGCTATAAAGTTCAATATTAAAATGTACACGTGAGCCAAGTGCCCCAGGGAAAAGGCAGTCTATATTTTACTAAAGTACACCCTTCCAAGATGAATAAGTTAATTATCAGTATTTACTAAAGCCCTTGATCTACATAGGCTGTCAATAAGGCTTTCGAAGATAAATATGACCCGAGAACTAACCTAAAAATTAGATGAGAGTGATATTTTGTCAATTAAATTTAATAACTCACTTTCTTTCTTGCAACTCGTCCAGTTAAAAATTCTTTGCCGGAGACTCAGAAACAAATAGATGCTGTTCCTCAATCATAGCTCTACTAATCATGGGTATCATTCTTTGCTGTCCAGAATATCGAGACTTGTTAACTCAAGCCATCGTCTTAAAATTTTTGTTACCAATCTAAATAATTTTCTTCATTCTTTACGATAATAATCTTCCTTCCTTAGAATAATACAATTTATTATGTCTAACATCATTGACTCTACCAAAAGCTTGTTCACGCTTTGACTTTGACTTTGTCTGTTACTCTTTTTTCTCCAGTTAAAAATTCTTTGCCGGAGACTCAGAAACAAATAGATGCTGTTCCTCAATCATAGCTCTACTAATCATGGGTATCATTCTTTGCTGTCCAGAATATCGAGACTTGTTAACTCAAGCCATCGTCTTAAAATTTTTGTTACCAATCTAAATAATTTTCTTCATTCTTTACGATAATAATCTTCCTTCCTTAGAATAATACAATTTATTATGTCTAACATCATTGACTCTACCAAAAGCTTGTTCACGCTTTGACTTTGACTTTGTCTGTTACTCTTTTTTCTCATTTCATGTTGTATGTATTTTTTGTAATTGGGCAATGGTCTGTCAATACAAAAATACATAAATATTTTCCACCATCCATGCAGTTTCTTTCGCTTTCAACATTTTTTAATGACGATTAATAGTGGTCGTAGAAATCACCTCGAATTATGTAATATTATAATAATAAATTAATGAATAGGGTAAAAATACATCGCTCGGATGATGATAGAAAAATCGACTTTCAAAATCAGACAGCCTCCGTGGTCGAGTGGTAAGACGCTCGACTACGAATCCAGAGGTCACGGGTTCAACTCGGCGTGCGCAAATAAATGATATTTGATTAATATGTGTCACAACACATTTACTTAATTCATATAAACTAGTGAAGTATATTTGCAGCACGTTCCAGAGTGGTAGATACTCTAAGTATCGCTCTGGTTTTTTGCCACCATTCAGAATCAAAATGTTGCTTGAAATGGCTTTAGCCGTGTTCGGTGACCAGATTTGAATACCCAAGTACTTCCCAACCTTCCTCTTCCTCATCTTTTTCCCCTCCCCACTGTTCCTAAACTACCTTAAAAAAATGAAATTGAGAAAAAGGCGTTTGAAAATATGACGATAAAAAAGCATTAATATGCGCAATCGGCATTTGTAAAGTGAATATCAGTGTTTTTTTTTATTATTTATAAGCATTATTATAAATAGGTAATATATAATCTATAATTGTTTTTACAAAAATAAAATTATGTTATCTTACATTTTATAATGTATTTCAAATTCAATTCAGGTAAAATATTTTTAATTTGCGTTAGCAAAAAAATAATTACCAAAAATGTATTGCGTTTGGAGCTTGGATGTTTTCAGCAGATATAAATGTCGTATTTATTTTTGGAAAAAAATGGAAAAACTCGATTTTGGCAAATTGTGGGTTGGACGCTTTCTGCATAACTACGTCCAATTGGGATGTCGTAGCTTCACTGGCTCCAGATGGTTGGGAGCAGTTGGGACTCTTGTGCGGTATTTACTAAAAACAGTGCGGAACACGTGACAGCGAAAATTGAAAGGATGGGGTAAGCTTAGGTAGGTGGCTTCGGTGACCTTCATCCAGCGCTGGATCAGAAGTGGCTGATTACTTTTTCAAGAAAGTTGTCAATGCAATTAGAAGGCGATGTAATCTGGTGAAAAAAAAACTAATGAACTAATTTGGCGAAAGTGTGTTCTCTTTCATGAATTGTGTCAAAAATGTTGAAAGCTTTATGATTTATTACGGTTTTGGTGAAATCAACAATCTTCGTGAAATGTTGACTTTTATTGCCACAATTCAATTTCCACTGTGATAAAATAAATAATACAATTTTCTTCAGCCCCACATCAAGTGTCAAATAAGTGCTTTAAGCGCCTTTGAGATGACATTTCATTCAAAAATATATATGTGATAGCTCACAAAAGCGCCCCTTTCTATGCGGAGTGCATACAGGTAATTTGCTGTTTGGGAAAAGTCAAGTTTTTTTTTTTTTTACATGAATACCGCACAAGAGTCTCAACTGCTCCCAACCGTCTAGAGCCAGTGAGACTATGGCATCCCCAAAAATTGGGTATGTTGTGAGGCTGAAGGTAGTGGGGAGGGGAAGGAGATCGGGAAGAGGAAGGTTGGGAAGTACCTGGCTATTCAGATCTGGTCACCAAACACGGCTTAAGCCATTTCAAGCAACGTTTCGATTCTGAATGGTGGTCTTTCACCAGGGCGATACTTAGAGTATCTACCACTCTGGAACGTGCCACAAATATACTTGTTATTATTTTTATATGAATTAAATGTGTTATGACACATATTAATTAAATAAAAGTTATTGGCGCACGCCGGGTTTGAACCCGCGACCTTTGGATTCGTAGTCGAGCGTCTTACCACTCGACCATGGAGGCCGGGGTAAGTAAGTAAGTTAAGGAAGGGGTTGTTTTTCGTACATTAACTCCGCACAGAAGGCCTTAAGGGAAATAATTTCCCTGAAAGCCTATGTCATCTTTGTGTATGCTATGTAGAGGGTATTTTTGAGGAAAGGGCGGAGAGGCCCACGTTGAAGGAAGGAGGAAACACAGAGGCCGGCAAATCGTTCCATAGCCGAGCTCTTGAACATAAGAACGAGTCGTAAAAGCGACCCGTTCTCATGTATTGAATGTCAACAGTGTACAAATGACGGGCGCGCGTTTGGCGAGTTTCCCGACTATGCAACGGTGCTGAAGGGTACATGACGCAAGTTCCTAGGAGCATCTTTTGTTGAAATACCTGTAGGACAAGGACAGCATTCCCAAGTGACGTTCCGCCCGCGTCCTTCGAATTCCTTCTAGCAAGCTCAGTATGTATTATGACTGGCAAACTTTAAGTTCTTAAGCCCCTACCCGCCGGCCTTTGACGGCCTCCGTTGTGGGGTTAGACGCTCGACTACGATTCCAGAGGTCACGGGTTCAAGCCAGGCGTTCGCAAATACATTGAATTCAATTAGCATGTATCACAACAAGTTTAATTAACATCAAATAATATAATAATAATAATAATAATATTTTTATTAAATTTCTTATACATTACAAATTTTTTGAATTTAATGCATATAAGAAATAAGTTATTTTTTTTACAAAATAAATACAAATTAAAGTAACAAAAAATAAAATTTCAAAAAAATAAAATTTCAGGCAGTGGTGATGATCAGGTCAATGAGGAGAAAACTCTTTCAAGAATCAATAGGATTTCACTTCTGAATCTCTCCTCACTGACATGAAATAAGTCGATATCGGAAGAGATTTTGTTCAGGAGCAAAATACTTCTCCCCACCGGCAGAACCATTGGCAGGTTGGTCCTACAGGCAGGAAGATAGAATAATCTATGAAGACGCTGTCTTAGATAGTCATCAGGAACATAGAGACTTACGCGCTCCAAAATAGCAGGGTTTACAATATAGCCCCGCAGCAGTCTGAAGAAGTGAGTGGCGGCATACCCCTCTCTCCTGAGCTGTAAGGAGTGAAGTCCGAGCGTGCCCAGGAGAAAGTTCGTTGGGTAGAGCCACGGGTAGTGGCCGTACTCCCTCATGTATAAAAATCTCAGGAACTTTTTCTGGACCCTCTCCAAGATGAGGGAGTACCCCACCTCATGAGGATTTCAAATAATTGAACCACTCTCCAGCCTACTGCGGACCAAAGAGAAATAGAGTGTTCTCAGAGTTCGGGTATCCCTAAAAACTCTGACGGTTCTGAGAACAAACCCTAACATTTTCAATGCCGACTGGCACACCCCTTCGATATGAACACGAAATGCAAGCTTACTTTCGTACACAATCCCAAGATCCTTTATAGTGGAAACGCGTTTGAGATTATGATCGAGCATAGTGTACCTGTGGTAGGTGAGACTAAATGCTCTGGTAAAAAGAAAGGACTACACATTTCGAGATATTGAAATGAAGCTGGTTTTGTCGACTCCATTCAGAAATGTTATCGACGTCAGCTTGAAGAAGCAGGCAATCCTTAATACTTCTTATTTGTAGAAATATTTTAAGGTCATCTGCAAAAAGGAGAAAGCGAGAAAAACGGATGACTTCGGCAATATCATTAATAAAAATAGAAAAGAGAAGTGGACCTAAGATTGACCCTTGGGGAACACCAGAAAGAACAGAAAACTCAGCGGATTGGAAGATTCCGTGTGTGACAAATTGTTTTCTGTTTTCGAGGTAACTTCTGAAAAATTGAAGCATATGAAAGGAGAAGCCTATTTGGGCAAGTTTGGCGAGCAAGATATCATGATTCACGGTATCGAAAGCTTTGGAAAAATCGTTATATGAACAGTCTACTTGGTATCCACTGTCTAAGGATCTAGCAACATAATCAGTGAATACCATCAGATTGGTTTCAGTGGATCTTCCTCTTCTGAAACCATGCTGTTCAGGTATAATGTACGCGTCAATTTGAGGCAAAATAAGTTTATAAATTAATTTTTCAAATAATTTAGCAGGAGCGGATAGTATGGCAACTGGTCTATAATTTTCAATAGATTTTTTGGAGCCATTCTTAAAAATAGGGCAAATTTTGGAAACTTTCCATAATTCTGGAAAAGTGGAAGTACTAACAGCTAAGTTAAAAATAAAACATAATGGTTTTTAAGAAACTCAGCGCACCCTTTAATAAAAAAATACGGGAACAAAATCTGGGCCGATAGAGTGTGAGTTCTTCATATATCTAATGGCACTCGTAACGTCAGATTCGGTAAATATACCTAGATCGACGTTTGAAGCTCCTCTGGTATTAAATGTGACCGCATTATTAATATCTAGAAGGGGAGGGTCTTTACTGTAGACCGATTGAAGTATAGTATATTAACGAGTGATAGATACTTTAGGAAAGTAAATGTGGCCCTGGTGAAAGACCACCATTTAGAATTAAAATGTTGCTTGAAATGGCTTAAGCGATGCTTGGTGACTAGATCTAAGTAGCCATTTGATTGGCAATTCGTTGTTAACACACCGATTACCATGTATAATGCACAGACCCAACGTTAGTGTGCTGAGTCTGTTCTGCAGGTATTTCAATGGAGCCTGCTTGAAGGAACTCGACGGACGCGAGCAGAACATCCGTTCACACGTGCATTAATCACATCGCGCATGGCGCGTTGAGAGCCATAGGACCGGTATGCGCACAACGCGCCGCTCGCGTTGTGGCTCCTCTCGATTTGAACCGATCTAAAACAGACGCAGCCATGTGGTTTTGGGTCGTTTCACTGTTCGTCAGTTTGAATTGATCCGTGGCATTAATATATACGAATTTTAGTTAGCAATGAACTTGTTAATATCGAATTATATTTATCGAAAGTATAGTATGGTCTGTGCAAACCAACCCCGGGCACTTAAGTCATTTCTAAGTGAGTCGCAAACGCCAGGATTTGACGGGGTAAGTCCATTATGTTAATGTAACGACAGCTACGCTAATCCAATTACGCATTTCACCAACACGGTGTGTGGTGCGACTCAACTAAATAATACGGACAGTCTTCGCACTGACCTTTTAACTCATTAATCCCGGCTGAAAGCTGCCCGCTGACACATTTTAACCCCGTGACCACGGACCTGCGAACTCTATTTTAATAATACTTAAAAATGCATCAACTCGTGATGGTTGTTTTGTAATGTGAAAAAACCACTTTGTTTCCACCCTCCGTTTGTGTTTTTTGTATTTTTGCTTAGTCAGTGGTATTGTTAGCTCAGTGCTAGTGGCTACACCCAGGGCAAACAAACACTCCCGCAAAATAAGGGTGGAGATTTCGTGGATTGTGGTTAAATGGAAGGGATGAGTTTCCTACAAAAACAGTTAGTGAAAAAGCTCACAAAAACTTTTGTTGTATTTTTAATGATGAGTTGATTGCTGCAATGCATTTTAACAAAAAAACTACAGAAAACCTCCTCAAAAGAACCTCTTCACATGGCAAGTAACAATTATAATAACCTGCTGCGTAGCTAGTGGACAAACGCGTCGGATTCCCGTCCGGGCGTCGTAGGTTCAATTCCTCTGCTTGCTAAGTCCTCCATCATCGCACAAGCAACAATTTCCGCTTATTATGATGGCAGTAGGAGTTTTTAAAATACTGTCGGGTTTCACCAAAGTATCGATTCTGAATGATGGTCTTTCACCAAGAGGCTGAAGGGAGTTCTTAACACGGTTAAAGCCATTTCAAGCAACGTTTCGATTCTGAATGGTGGTCTTTCACCAGGGAGTATCTACCACTCATCTGTTTCTTTTTTTATTTAAATCTTGATTAACTATAGACAATGGAAAATTCTGTCAGCTAAGCAATTTCTAATTTATATGTACAGTATAGAGTGGACAAGTCACTAGCTGAGTGGACAAACGCCTCGGATTCTCACTCGGGTGTCGTGAGTTCAATTACCCTGCTAGGTCAGTCCTCCATCATTGCATAAGCAATATCTTCCGCTTATTATGATGGCAGTAGGAGTTTTTCAAATATTTTCAGGTTATTCGTAACCCGGGAATGTTTGTCTTTCTTTAAAAAAAACTCTCAGCTACACAGAATTGTTCAGAACTTAGTTCGATATCAGAGATAACATACTATCTCAATTCTGTTCATCTGAGAGTCGTTTGTTCCCACCGAATGTCTCACCGTGTGTCTCACTGTATCATGATGTAATTGATTATTCTTCGTTGTATATTTGCGGCAAACACAATGTTCTAGGTCGGTTGAAATTTTTTTTTTCTGATCTTATTTAAACAATGAGTAAAAGCAACATTAAAATTGATGGTGACATTATTGAAAATGTAAGTGAAATGAAATACTTAGGAGTTATATTGGATGCAAAACTAACCTTTAGCAAACATGCTAAGTAAAGAATATAATATAAGTAACTAATAAAAAAAAAAAATTAAAAAATAAAAAAAAAAAATAAATAAAAATAAAACATACTTTAACAGATAAATCTATATAACTTATATATGCATAGCCTGTTCAAAAGAAAAGGTGAATTTGAATTTTCGCGGGCTGTGTACATTTGATTATCGATTTTATTTTATTATGTCGGTACACATATATTTATCATATGTTAGCATTATCAGCCATTTTGGATTATTGGTTTGTTTTTGAAAACTGGAAAGGTAAGTCACGTTTTTGTGTGTTCTTCGATTTTTTACTTTTTAAAAAAATATGTTAATACATTAAATAATTAATATATATATGTGTTTACGAATTTTTATATTTTGCTTAATTCTGACAATACAGATCAAACCTAAGCAAAGTTACAATTCCTAGTTTGAAGAGAAAACAAAAATAGGAATAATACAGTGGTACCGTGTATTCAATGCATGTTCCCATAGAGTTGTGGAAACTGATTGTTGGCGTAAGCTTGAGACCATAAGATGAAAAAGTGACAATGAAATAAATCTAAAGTCATATGAATATTAGGTTAACCGTGTCGCGAGAAGGAACAATGACTGATGATCAAACTTCAAACTTGTTGTTTTAATAACTTATTTTTGGCAGCTACTTCTGGTATGGTGCCTTTAAATACTTAAAAATAACTCTCGTCTCACGAGCAGTCCGTTTGAAAGATTTCCCTAAATTAACGAATTGTATTCCATATTCAAAACACAGGCGTTTGTGAGATTTCTATGTTGGTTAAACCGATATTTCTTAGACCGAAAAACTACTGGTATTCATAATTATTTTAGCATCGTTGCACAAATGGGAGACGTGCAAGACTCGTGTCCGACTTTCGTAAACGGTTGACATTTACCACCTGAGAACGGCACATTTTTATAACTCGTTCTTGTTTGTTGGTTTTTATTTTTATTTTTATTTTTATTTTTTATATTTTATTTTATTTTTTATTTTTTTTATTAACGCCTTTAAGGCTTTTACATAAATACATTTATTTAAATAAAGGAGTACAATAGATGGGTAGAATATAACATTCAGAGAAAAGTTAGTTATTGAATACCACACAAGAGTTATAACTGCTCCCAACTCGTCTAGAGACAGTGAGACTATGGCATCCCTAATTAGGGAATGGAGAAGGAGATGGGGAAGATGAAGGTTGGGAAGTACTTGGCTATTCAAATCTGGTCACGTTTCAATTCTAAATGGTGATCTTTCACCAGGGCGATACTTAGAGTATCTACCACTCTAATAATAATAAATATTTTCTATCATATTTTGAATGAATTAAAAGTGCAATGTCACATATTAATTAAATAAAAATTATTTGCGCACGCCGGGTTTGAACCCCGACCTCTGGATTTGCAGTCGAGTGTCTTACCACTCGATCACGCCGTATTTTCTCAAAAATACTCTCCACAAAACAACCCCAAATATTAAATAGGCCTTGAGAGGTAAATGTTTCCATCTGGGCCTCTTGTTTTGAGATACTAAAAATGAAAATATCGGCAAGGGAATGTTGAAGCTCTGGCGTAGCCGGGTATGAGTTATGTTAACCTCACTGTAGGTACATTAAAGCTCAAGAATAGTTAATAAGTGTGAAGAACAACACTTCCTCACATAACGTAATAAATATTGATGCGCTCAAAGGTATTGCAGCGACTTAAGGGTAGGTCAGATAATCCCAACCGCCCCCCACACGCGATAGCCGGCTTTAAGGCTATACGGGCTGCAAGGGTGAATCATTCACCTCGCCAGTGTCAATACACCCTAATTTATCGTCTGGGCTTCAAGGGGTAGGCCAGTCGTTTGGTCACTACTCGTTTAATTATTGATAGTAATAAAGAATTATGTAATAAGAATTCTGAAAAGTGTTTAATGGTAAATAATACTTTTACTTACACCAATTTTATTTTGTTCATATTTATGCGTTATTTTATTTTTTTATTATTTATTCTTGTTAAAATATAATTTAAAAAAAAAAAACATGAGTTTGGTCCATGTCTGTCTCACTAGGATAATCCTGTGTCGAGACAGTGTATTGACTTGACTTGGAGTAACGATATAAGGAGGTATAGCTAATATTTTTACCCAACCTTTACAAACTTGCGATAAATCACTTTCTCCGGGTTTTTACGTCCTGAACCGTGAGAGAGAAAGAGACAAGACAAGTTCTCAAATAATATAGCACCACCATTCGGTACGTAAGCATATTCTCCGTCTACCACGTCGTCGGCAACTCCGCCCACTACGTTTTGATTTACGACACAACTGGACATATTTCAACGGTTTTTAACAATACTGTGAAAAAGTGGTTTTACAAATAAATAAATACTTTATATTGACATTTGCTATGAATAGATGCACAAATACCCTAACCTTAGTCCTAGCCACACCCAGGTCTAGCCGAGTCCGGAAAAAATCATCAATACTGACTACAGAAGCGCTCCCTCCTGTATATTATTGCTCTAAGATTGTTGAGTTATAGTACGATTACACACACAGCTATATTTTTTCACCTACCTCAGAACAGGTTCTAATAACCTAGTGGTAGGTTATGTAAAAAAATAATGTAAGAAACAATTTTTTTTTTTAATTTAAATAAAAAATATTTTTGTTTTAAGCCACTTTATTTATACACATATAACAATTCGACCGGTTTCGGTTAAACTTAACCTTCTTCAGGAACGTATATATATATAGTTTACATATACAGTTTATATATATACGTTCCTGAAGAAGGTTAAGTTTAACCGAAACCGGTCGAATTGTTATATGTGTATAAATAAAGTGGCTTAAAACAAATATATTTTTTATTTAAATTTGTCAAGCTACAAAGTGATTGCTTCCTTCGATAATTTTCCAACTGTTTCCAACCTGTTAATAACATTATCAGATTGGTGTGTTTTTTTTTCAAATTTAGAAGCTTAATAAATGTAAAGCATGGAAGTTGAGAGTTAATGACACGCATTATGGAAGAAATATTACCCGAAAACTCATCTTAACGACCATTATGAGGAATTTAACGAAAAAAAAAATTAGAACACAAAAAATTAATTAAAAAATAACAGATATAAAATTGGTGAATTGAAAAACTGTTCGAACGTATATTATAAATATTGCAAACCTCACACAATCACGCAAAAATAATAACATTATTCTTGCATGATTATACTGCATCTTTTATTTATGGAAACATATTGAGATAATTATCTCTTTATGGTGTGTTAACATTGAAGAAATTGGCAATAGAGACAAACATTGCCGGGTTACGAATAACCAGACAATATTTAAAAAAAAACTCCTATTGCTTGTACAATGATGAAGGACTTATCTAGCAGACGAATTGAACGCACGACGCCCAGGTGGGAATCCGACGATTTTGTCCACTCAGCTACTAACTGGATAAAATAAATGGTTCTGAATCCATTAATAATTGCTGATGAATATGTTTTATAAAACGATATCTGGTTTAGTACACGACATGCGCAAATTTGTTTTCCGATTTTAATTTAAAAAAAAACATTTTCAATAAAACCACAGCGAAGTAAAAAAATCGGCGAATGCAAAAACTGCTGTTGCAGCAATGGAAATAATTTTATTCTATCAAAAAGTTAAACTCCACAAAATCAAATTTATTTCAATACCGTATTTGCACTTCAATCAAGGGGTGATTGGTGACCTGGTGGATTGTACGATCTGTTGATTGTTTGATCTAGTTGGAAAACGTCAGCAACTCCATTTTTAACGGTGGTTGTTATTAGTGAAACAATATTTTGGTACCGCGTGCGTTTATTTTAGGCATTAGTTCAAATAGTCTTTTTTTAATACAATTTACATCTGTCTGCTTTTAAAGTATACGAATGCATTTCATGTTTGGATGCTATTTAATGCAATATTAATATATCCATTACAATTATGCTTTTATTTTAAAACCAAAAATGTCTACGTTACAATAAAAGAACAAATAAAAAAACAATCCATGAATCAATAAATATTTAAATACTTCAAACAAAATTTTCATCTATGTATATTCAATAAATAAGTTAAAATAATACCTGCGATAAGTACATTAATTTATATTTCACTATTAGGATAAATTAATTTGGTATAATTTGCAGACAAGCTGTCATGTTACCGCTTTGTAGGATTACATATTTAACAATTTTGTTTTAGCCAAGGAGTGTGAAAGAATATATGACGCGAAAGTGAATGAAAGAAGTAGTCGGAGACGCCCGAGGAAGACATGGCACGGTAAAGTGAATCAAATACTTGAGTCGGGCCTTGACAAGAGTCAGAATAACAGAAGAGTATGTATGAGAAGATGCACGAATGTAAATGAAGCAAGGAGTATGTGCTAAGATGGAAGTGTTTGGCGCTATGTTTAGTTTGTTAGTTAGTGTGCGATGATTAATCATTTCCACTATTTTCAAATTGTGTCACTAATTCAAAAATTTTAACCATTGAGCTTTCTTTTCACCGGTGCGCTTCCAGAAAATTTTATTTTATTTTTCTCTAAACTATTTCTACTTTTAAAATAAAAGTAATGTATAAATAATGCAAAAAAAGTATTAATAATGGAATTTTTCTCATATCTGTAACAAATCATTCGCCAACAAGGTTTACCTAGCCCAAAGTACAATTAATACTAACTAGTGCAGAATGTTGACTCTCATCCATCGTAACTATTAACAGGTACTTTCAGGAAGATCTGTGAAGCGTTTTAAACTTCCGTCTTCCGGGTTCAACGTCATCCGGTAATTGGACAAGCGTTCAACTACTGCAGCCTACTCCTCTTGTATCTACCGACTCCCCCACTGCCTCCACTGCCTCCACTGCCTTCCCTGCCTGCCGCTTAAGCTTGCCACTGAACTTGTCGTAACGGTGGCGGTTAAAGGTGTATGTACAATAAGCCAGCTATCGGAAAACTTTTCTAATATTATGGTTAACTGTTTTGAAACACACTCGAGTGCATTTGTTCGAAGTAGTTTATACGTTTAGGGAAAAGTTTGTTTGCTATTGGCCTTGATAACATAATCGGTGGTGGGTTACCAAGAATCTAAACTTAAAGCAATATTCATCGAAGCCGGAGCTTAGATGGGTGACTTTACTACACGGCTTCATCTGATAGTTTGATTGAAAAATGTAGGACGGCCTCCGTGGTCGAGTGGTAAGATGCTCGACTACGAATCCGTAGCGGGTTCAAACCCGGCGTGCGCAAATAACTTTTGTCGAATTAATATGTTTCATAACACATTTAATTAATATAAAATTACATAAAATATATTTGCAGCACGTTCCAAAGTGGTAGATACTCTAAGTATCGCCCTGGTGACAGACCACCATTCAGAATCGAAAACGTTGGTTGAAATGGATGTAGCCGTATTTGGTGACCATATCTGAAAAGCCAGTAAATTCCCAACCTTTCTCTTCCCCATCTCCTTCCCCTTCCCACTACCTTCAATCTCACAACATACCCCGATTGGGGATGCCATAGTCTCACTGGCTCTAGACGGTTGAGAGCAGTTTGAACTCTTTTGTGGTATTCACTATAAATATAATTTTTCAAAAATCATATTAATACAGGATTTGTGTTAACACAGTATTTATTTGAAGGCATACAGCGCCCTTGAAGTAATATTTAACAAAAATGGCGCTATACAAATTCGCCAAGTATTATTATGTTGATTTATGACATTTGCTCCAAATTATATTACAGGATACTGAAAGAAGGGTGAATGCAAAAAAACTCCATTAATGGAGGACTAAACGCTGTTGGCGCAAATAAAATATTATCCAAAGATGCGAAGCTAGCAGTCCACAATGGAGTGCTTATACCAACCCTGATGTATGGCAGTGAGGCATGGAAATGGCAGAGGAAGGATAAAAGTAGACTGAATGCTGTGGAAATAAGATCCTTGTGCCATGTCTTTCTCGGGCGTCCTCGACTTCTTCTTCCATTCACATTCGCATTATATATTCTTTTCACACTCCTTTCTTCGTTCATTCGAACTACATGCCCAAACCATATTAGTGTTCCTTTCTTCATCCTATTCCTTACGCTCACCTCATTGCATTCTCTCCGGATATCCACATTTGTAATACTCAATCAATGATAAAAAATACCAACAAAAGCAAGATACAAAAAGAGAGACAAAAAAGATACCCAATATAATTATGTAATTAGCCCAATGTTACATATTTTTAAGCAAAAGCAGGACATTTTTTCTGAAACTGTACGAATCATCGAGAAAAATGTCTACATCAGCACACTCTATCTTATTATACAGTCGGCACATTTGAGACAGAGGGCTAAAATAGGCAATATTATTTCTGAATGTATTCAGGTAACTGGTATTTTGTTTAATCTCTCTTTTCCTTTTCTTTACATTATTCATCTATTTTGTATTTCTGTTATATTATTTATCTTGTAACTGTGTTTTTATAAATTTGTTGTTTTCACCAAGTGTATCATATGAATATCACATGTAAAAGCTTAGTAGAACAAAAAGTGTAAGAAAGAAATTGTTACTTACTGTACGTTAAAAACCATATACACTTTTATATAAAATATTTATTGTTCTTTCGTTACTTGTTATATTTACACTGTTTGCATTTTTAGAATCGTTTACTTATAATACTTGAATATTAATGTTTTTTAGTACCAACATGTCAACTGTCCAATTTCCCTTTTTTGATTTAACAAATATGTCAATATGAATTATTACGGATTTTTACACCTTTAGCTTCTGGTAAATAGTTTTTTTTTTAAATCTGTTGATTGTTGTCATGCACTTTTATATCCATATCTGAACCTTTTTCTCTCATGATTTATGATAACGATCATGATTTTATATAGTTATAATCTGTATACATATTATATTTTATTTTCTCCTTGTTAGTTAGACTTAAAGATAATTAATTTAGTATGAAGCGCACTTGAGGTGAAATATCACAAAACTGTGCTATATAAGTTCACTGTTATTATTAATTTATTTATTTATTTATTTATTTAAATACGAGTTGAATGGTTTTACCCCAGATGCTATAAATATCCTAAGGTACAATCACAGTAAAAAATATTAATTTGAAAATATCCGTAGGAATACAGTTTGTGCGATGATAATTATAGGATAAAATAAACATAAGAGGGAACATTCAAGCCATGGTCTAGTCAAAGTTTTGATAGAGTCGTAAAGAATGACAAAAATCATTTAGACTGCTACCAAAAATTTCAAGACCATGGCTTGAGTTAACAAGTCTTGACATTCTGGACATTGGAGAATTATACCCATAATTAGTATAGTGATAATTGAGGAACAGCAATTCATTGTTTCTGAGTCTATGGCAAAGAATGTTGAACTGGATAAGTTGCAACAGAGAAGGTGAGCCAATAAAACAATTAATAATTTTTTAAATGAAAATTAAATCAAAGTTTCTTTAGTTAACGACGAGTTTCATATGAAGCTCATAGATAAACCTTCGTCTGAGGTGTATTAAAATCAGAATTCTCTTAACCCTCCTCAAATATATTCCCGAGAGACAGAGACTAATGCGTGTAATCTTAACTAACGCAGGAAACGCGTAATCCACCCATTCTGGCTTTATAAAGATCAAATTTCACGAGTCACAAATTACATTGTAATCAACATTCAGAATTGGAAAGCTTTTGAAGTAAAAGGCTATTGCGGCCGGAACGGGAAATCAGGAGGAGAAGCACATTGTTATCTCACCCACATCCCCGCTTAATGAGCTTTTCCGGCAAGATAAAACGTTTATGGGCGACTCTTTCGTTACTGGAATCACATGACATCTAGCGATCAAAACGCTAATCGCTGTGTTTGGATATTGTCTGGTTAGATTATGTGTGCTGTTGTCAGTGCTCGGGTTGGACTGGAGCAAACCGGAACACCGCTCCGGGAAACGAAGTCAAAAACCTTCTCTATTTGTGAAATTATCATGGTCCGCGTACAGTGAAAGTCAAAAAGCTTCCACCCTCATTTTGTGACAAATGTCAGCCTCGAAAAGTGTATCCAATGACCGCCATTGTTGCCACGCGGGTTGTTTTTGTCTAGAAAAAATTTCGGGAGTATTGTCATTCCAGATTTTATACGAATGAATAAATAATTGGACTACGCTATATTTTTTGCTGTTAATTCCAAAATGATCTTATGTATTTTCATAAGACGTTAAAAATAAAACATACAAAGGGTTATCGTTTATTGCATTGCAATATTTCATTATTTTTATCCTCTAAATCTGTTTTGCAACATGCCAAAAAATATATCGAATTATCTTCTCGGCCTTCTGTAAAGCGCTTGTACCACTTATAAACACTTTTTTGAGACAAAGTAGACTCGCCGAATGCCACAGTCAACATTTAAAGTGCGTTGGAGCACTTTATTCTATTTTTAACGCAAATTTTAGTACATTTTTTTTGATCCATTTTTTTCAAAAGTAAAAAATCGAAGAACACCCAAAAACGTGACTAACCTTTCCAGTTATCAAAAACAAATCACTAATCCAAAATGGCTGATAATGCTAACATATGATAAACATACGTGTACCAACATAACAAAAAAAAACGATAATCGAATGTACATAGCCCGCGAAAATTCAAAATTCACCTTTTCTTTTGAACAGACCTCGTATTTAAAATTAGTTAAATTTACTAGAATATTTTTTTTGTAGTGCATCGGAACCAGTTTATGTATTGTTTAGGAAAATGTATCAATTATACGAGAACATTATACTGTCAACGCACAACGATTTAGAACGTGTCCAATCTGTATTCCAAATTGCATTTGATACATTATGCAGAGTTATTCTAATTTTATCATCAGTGCTCTACGATGGAGCTTTGTGTCGAATTCTAATCGAATCTATTTCAAATTGTTGTTAAACGCAAAGTGGTAGTCTGTGACGATAAATATTTTGTAACAAACATCAAATAATTTAAATAAGTATTAGTTTTTTTTAAATGTGTGGAGAAAGAAAGTACGCGGAAAGGGTAGTGAAGAAACTGCAATATATTCAACTAAATACTTAATTTCTCAGGCATTGCACAGAAAAAACTACTTTTTATTATTTTTTTAAAAGATCACAAAACAAAGTGCAATTTTCCTCTCACCGCACCCATAACACGTTCCTTACTGTTTCTCCTTCACTCCTGTCGAAGCTTCTATACAACTTTAATCCTACAGGAATAAAACTTTGTAGACCATTATACCCGCGAGAAGAAGATGTCAGATTTAGCAAGTTGCCTCGGGATATGTGACGTCAGAGCACTTTTAACTTGCAGCTTGCAAAACTTCCATCCAACGCGATTTTATTATCGTAACGTTTCACGAAAATTTACACGACGGACACTTATACGACGATTATGGTATTCGTATGTAAAGGGGTTGTTGTGTAATGGAAAATGTAATGCCTATTGTAATGCTGAGCGTCAAATGTGACCTAGCCCCTCTATCTCAAGAAGTAAGATGTCATCTCGATCATATTTGGGGAGATCTTTGGTTGTAAATAATAAAAAATACTCATAATAATTACACAATACATTTTTTCTAGTATTCAGAAAGAGTGTTTTTTATAAGGGAGGGAGAGAACACTAATTCACACAATAGGAATGTGTGTTTTGGTGAAAACGTACTTTGTTTTTGGTCTTCTTGAACGACGCAGAGTGGCCGAGATGTTAGGCAGAACACGTTCCTGGCGATGGTCATGCCGTAGAATAGCTTGTAGGGCTCCTCTTCGTGGCGAATGACATGTTTCATATGGTGGATAATGATCTTGGTTTACTAGTTGTCCCTGGTGGTATTGCCGGTCAGTTCGAGCACCTTTGCGTAGTTGCAATTCCTTGGCTGTCTGATTGTTCCGAAATAACACACTTTCCTTTCCACAGACTTCCTCCAAGAAATTTCGGGATTCCGATCCCCTAGATCGAACCCGTTAATTCTCCTCCCTCACCTTTGCGAGTTTGTCGCCAGTCTATTCTTTCTTAGCAAGTCATTATCCGTGGTTTTTCGGCAGGCTACGCACTACCCAGATTCTTTCTTCTGCGCTGCTTCTCATTAGTAACGCCCATGCGATATATATATATTTTTATAGTGAATACCGCACAAGAGTCGCACCTTCTAGATCCAGTGAGACTATGGCATCCCCAATTGAGGTATGTTGTGAGGTTGAAGGAAGTTGAGAGGGAAAGTAGATGAGGAAGAAGAAGATTGAAAAGTACCTGACTATTCAGATCTGGTCACCAATCATAGCTTAAGCCATTTTGGTGGTCTTTCACCAGGACGATACTTAAAGTATTTACCACTCTGGAACGTGCCGCAAATGAACTTTATATTATTTTATTTTAATTAAATGTGTTATGACACATATTACACACATACATATAGTTATTGGCGCACGCCGGGTTCGAACCTGCGACCTTTGGATTCGTAGTCGAGCGTCTTACTACTCGACCGTGGAAACTGTCAACTATAGTTGTGCGTATAAATCACATAGTGCGGTAAGAACTTGTACAGTTGTTGTATAATTTCTTATGTTACAGTTGGTTTTGTTTACTCGTCACTTTTATCTCAATGCTTCAACGAGGCGTCTCCGGGTATCCCTATACTGACCTAAACTCGTTCATTGCAACCCAATCTTTCATCTAATAGCTTCTGCATTTATCTTAATTATTTTAACTTTGCATTTATGTTCAACTCTCAAAAGATAACCGGTTATACGGAATAAAAGACAAAATTCTTAAAAAAAAATCTTCAGGATAGGTGGTTTGAACAGGTGCTCAAGATGACAACGGCACGTCTTCTAAATCAAAAAATATTGAAATCCCTACTTGGCATTCAGGTCACGTAAAAAGTCGACATTATACAAGGATATGTATGAATCCGGATAAAGTAAAAATATGCGTACTAGGGAAAGAGTGGGTGTCTTCAATGGTCCCTGGGGTATAATGATTAAAATCGTTAGTTAAAATATTTTTACCACCTTTTTTGGTAAAAAAATCACCAGAAAAAACATTTTTATACTTATTTGAACGACGATTAATGGTAGATTTACACCAACGTCCCGATCCGCTCAGTGACGATATTGTTCCGCATGAGAGCTTATTGATATGGTATGAATATCAATCAAGGAGTATGTGCCAAGACAAAGTTGTGTGGCAGTATATCCTTCTGCCCACCCTTGAGATATTTAACTACTCAGTTAGTTGAATAATTATTTTGAAGTGTAAAAATACTTACATCGCAGATTAATAATATTTTTAATAATTAATAATTAGTAAAAATATTCTTTAGTGATAAAAAAATGGTTTTTAATAAAAAAAATCTGCGATGTAAGTATTTTACACTTAAAAATAATTATTTTAGTAACTTAGTAGTTAAATATCACAAAGGTAGGCAGAAGGATATACTGCCACACAACTTTGTCTTGGCACATACTCCTTGATTGATATTCGTACCATACTCACAAGCTCTCATGCGGAACAATATCGTCACTGAGCGGATCCGGACGTTGGTGTGAATCCAGCTTAAAGCTCCAAATCAGCAGAAAATAAAACCCTTAGTTCGCAGGAATAGAATTTATTCCACGCGGATATTCCTCTCTGTTTACATTCGTAATTTAGAGCTTCGATCAGCTGCACTTTCAGACCAACAGGATGGCAACCGGCGCGGTCATTTGCATACAAGTGGCCATTGTGCAGTTGCAATGGTTTTTCGATATCATTTTTATTGCTTGATGTTGATATTGCTGGCAGTATCTGGGTTCGCGTGCAATAATAAAACCGGAATAAAACTTTTGATGTGGCAGTGCATTGAAATGAAAAAAATTGATTACTTTGAAAGTAATACACTTTTTAAGAGGTCAGTAAAATTATTTTCGAGAAAGCAAATAAAATATTGACATTTCGAAAGCAATACAAACTGTAAGAAAATATATACTACAAAAGTTTTTTTGTTTGTTTAAAGAAAGACAAACATTTCCAGCTTACGAATAACCCGACAATATTTGAATAACTCTTACCGCCATCATAATAAGCGGAAAACGTTACTTGTGTAATGATGAAGGACTTAGCTAGCAGAGAATCGGCGACGCCCAAGTGGGAATCCGACGCGTTGGTCCATTTAGCTACTATCCGGTCAAAAATAAACTACCAGCTACTAACCGTTCATTGAACCAGTGCATATTTCATACGTCGACTATTACTGTATTATGATTTATTAACGTCATGCCAAATGTAGGAAATCCAGTAAGTTATACGCAAAATTTGTATTAACATGATTTAATTGATAATTTTACAACATTTCCAATGTTTTAGGGCAGAAGGAAGTACGAAAAGGGAAGTTGAGAAGAACGTAGCGATTCCTGTCATTAACTTTAAAGTGAAAATCTACCCTGAACCTATCTGAGAGTATCTTCCACACCGGAACAAAATGCAAAAACAATTTAATGCTTTTTTTCAAACTTAAATGAAAGTGATGCTTCTGTTTCATAATAATTATTCATATGATGAAATTGAACAAACATCAAAATTTTTCTTCATTAGAAAAGCGTAGGAAAGACTTTGATTTAATTTTCAAAATTATTAATTGTAAAACTTATCCAATTCATCATTCCAGGCCGTAGACTTACGTAGAGAAACATAGAATTGCTGTTCCTCAATCATCACCCCACTAATTATGGGTATCACTCTCCACTGTCCAGAATGTCGAGACTTGTTAACACAAGCTATTTCTCGATATTTTTGGTACCAGTCTAAATGATTTTTGTCATTCTTCACGAACCAGTTTAGGCTTTGACTTGAATGTTCTTTCAATTGTATATTTTAGTCCTATTTTTGTCATTGCTTCAAATATTATGTATGTGCTGTTCTTTCTCAGTTGCTTTTTTTTCCCACTTCGTGTTATGTATATTTGTAATTGGACAATGGTCCGTTGGTATAAAAATCAATAAATAATATGTTAATTCGTGGTGGAATTTCATTGTTGTAATTTAATACAATTTTTTTCTTCTTCCTGAGATTTTGCTGTTTCGTTATTATTATACTATTGATTAATATATCAGATTATTGTTTCATTATTTTTATAATATTATTATATTATTCGACCGGTCGGTAGCTGAGTGGACAAACGCGTCGACTTCCCACCCGGGCGTCGTGCGTTCAATTCCTCAGCTGGCTAAGTCCTCCATCATTGCACAAGCAACATCTTTCGCTTCTTATGATGGCAGTAGGAGTTTTTCAAATATTGTCAGGTTATTCGTAACCCGGGAATGTTTGTCTGACTAAAAAAAATAATAATATATATTATGGATTATTATTTTCAAAGTCTTTCTACCGGTTTCCAGACACGGCATATTCAAGAAAACGAAAATAAACGCGAACGAGCTATATAATCTTAAAATTCCCATGTAAATAAATTAAATATCTTTGCATTTCTTTATTACTTGACAAAGAATCTTTGTTTCTATTTCTCAGAATCCTGTAATTGCATTCTCAGAGTATTTCTGAAAGAATGGAAGAAATTTATAAACGTGCTTCGGAGCAAAAATAATACGGATTGTGCTCATCTTTTACATGGTGACTCCAGCTGGAAAACGCGCAGAAAACATGCATAGAATAAGAATGAAGAAATGCGCACTGAATTTTTCAAACAGCTAATATTCAGCAGTTTTATTTTTTCATTGTTGAGTTGTTCGTATTTTATCCCGAACAAAAGTATTCTCACAATAAAAGAGAGTGGTTTTATTTTAGGAAACTCAAAATGGAAAAGATCACATTTTTTAAAAGACGATCTGTATTCTCATTACTGATTTATGAGGATCCCATTTAAGTAGTTAAAAAACAGAAGGTAACTCGGGTATAATGCCAGGTAAAATCGCCAGAGTCAAGTATAATGGCTTGGAAGATTTGATATTTGTTTATGAATGAACTACCAAGAATTACTGTTACCGTTGGCCCCCTTAGATTATGATTACTTACTGCAATACTAAGGCCCTCTGCACGTAGAGATATTCAAAAGAAACTGATCACGGATGCAAATTACAGACAGACAGAGACAACGCATACGGTGCTACCGTTACTAAGCAGTCACTAACGCTTTAGTAACCAGTTGGTACTCGTTTTTGACTTGAGTCTTGAGTCGCCTAGTTTCTCGACCCATCGAATACATCAACGTTCCATGTAACATTATTTTATTTTTTTAAAATATCGTTAATATTTATGTTATGTACATATTTTAATTTTTTGTATTATTTCATTTTGTGAAAAAAAATATTATTCACGAAAACGAACGGCCAATAAGTTAATACAAAATAAGTGGGAGAAGTAGAAAAATATCCAGTTTCATATAACTTCACCGCCTTACACACCCCACATAAAACTACCGATTTCGATATCTTGCGAGAAGCCTGCGCGTGCGGAGCTGTGTCACTAAAGTGTTAGTAACCGGCTAGTAATTTCAATCATAAACCAGTTCTGTTTTTTTTAGTATCTCCGTGTGCATACGGCCTAACATTGCGGTGGAAAAATAGTTACTGAATAATGCTTCTAGCAATGTTTAGATTCTAAACAGTAGTATCTTGACACTGTCATATTGAATGTTTATTATTCTCTAGAAATAACAGTAATGCAGTATTCTCAAAGTATGTATTACGTGAATTGCACGTGTGAAGATTAAAACAAGACTAAACACATCATAATTTTCCAATGCGAAGTTCTGACGGCCTCCATGGTCGAGTGGTAAGACGCTCGACTACGAATCCAAAGGTCGCGGGTTCAAACCCGGCGTGCGCCAATAACTTTCATTTAATTAATATGTGTCATAACACATTTAATTCATATAAAAATAATAACAAGTATATTTGCGGCACGTTCCAGAGTGGTAGATACTCTAAGTATCGCCCTGGCGAAAGACCACCATTCAGAATCGAAACGTTGCTTGAAATGGCTTAAGCCGTGTTTGGTGACCAGATCTGAATAGCCAGGTACTTCCCAACCTTCCTCTTTCCGATCTCCTTCCCCTCCCCACTACCTTCAGCCTCACAACATACCCAATTTGGGGATGCCATAGTCTCACTGGCTCTAGATGGTTGGGAGCAGTTGAGACTCTTGTGCGGTATTCATGTAAAAAAAATAAATCATTTAAGCAGTTCATATTATCAAATGTAATGCCTAATGTAACGTTAGGAGTCAAGCTTAACCTACGTGCAATAATTAAATCTCGATTCGAGCATTTTTTTATCTTAGAAAGTGAGACGTAATATCGGTCATATTAGAAAACACTTTTTTTTCTTCGGGACACAAATAAATTTCGAGGTTCTGATCCCCTGAATTGAACCCGTTAATATCCCCTTGCTCACCTCTGTCGGTCAGTCGATTGACCAGATTGTGTCTTCTGCGCCGCGTCTTATTAGTGATGTTACATGATGTACAAATTGAGGAAGGTATTGTCCATGTATGGAGTTAACACGAAGCTTTTACAAGTAATAGCGTCCTTGTACGAGGAAAGCGTTGCATGTGTTAGAGTGAACGGTGATTTTACGAAGTGGTTTAACATCACAAAAGGTGTAAAGCAAGGCTGTGTAATGTCACCGTGGTTGTTCAATTTGTACATGGATAATTGTATGCAAGAATTAAAAGGTGTGGGCTTGGGCGCGAATATGCACAATCTGAAAGTATGTTGCCTATTGTATGCGGACGATGCGGTGCTGATTGCTGAGAGTATGGAAGATCTACAGTTTCTCGTGTCTAGGATGAACCAAGTATGTATGCAAAATGAGTTGATGATGAATGTAAGTAAGTCCAAAGTCGTGGTGTTTGAAAGAGAGAGTACGAGAACAGCGTGCAATATAGTTGTGAATGAAGAATACTTGGAGCAAGTGGATGAGTTTGTGTATTTAGGAAGTATGTTTACGAGAGACGGAAAGGCTGATAAGGATATTGAAATAAGGGTGAATGCAGGAAACTCCATTAATGGAGGACTGAACGCTATTGGCACAAATAAGAAATTGTCCAAAGAAGCGAAGCTAGCAGTCCACAATAGAGCGCTTATACCAACCCTGATGTATGGCAGTGAGGCATGGAACTGGCAGAGGAAGGATCAAAGTAGACTGAATGCTGTGGAAATGAGATCTTTGAGACGTATGTGCGGTAAAACCATGTATGACCGTATTAAAAATGTGGATATCCGGAAAGAATGCAAGGCTGTTGTGAGCGTAATGAATAGGATCAAGAAAGGGACGCTTACATGGTTTGGGCATGTAGAGCAAATGAACGAAGAAAGGAGTGTGAAAAGAATATATGATGCGAAAATGAATGGAAGAAAAAGTCGAAGACGCCCGAGAAAGACATAGCACGATCAAGTAAATCAAATACTTGAATCGAGTCATGTGAAGAGTCAGAATAACAGAAGAGTATGTATGAGACGATGTATTAATGTAAATGAGGCAAGGAGTGTGTGCCAAGACAGAGCTATATGGCAGTCCTACCTCTCTGCCTACCCCTGCGGGGAAACGGCGTAATGGTTAGTTAGTTATATGATGTAAAAATAGGTAAACAGAGGCTGATATTACTGAAACGTCTCAAACATTGCGAGGATATTTTGATAGTCGAATAAAAATTAGTCTCTCTGCTCTTTCTGTATACGGTAAGGTTTATTAAATAATATTAACGTATTATTCATAAAATAAAATGATACATCATCACGTAATGTAATTTTTGTAGTGACCAACACGTTCAAATATACCGTATAACGGGTATTTTGTACGTGATTCGACTCTCCCACATTATCGAACACGCGAAAAAGATTTCCCTCGGGAGCAAAAACAATTTATGGGAACCTATTCGATTTGGCAATCTGTCTTCTTTTTAGCACGCCTATGTTTTTAATAACTGTTCCAACCCTTTCATATGAAAGGGATACGAGCGCAGTCGTATATCATGAAGTTTTTAAATGGTAAAATTATTTTTTTGCAACACGTTTCTTAGCAGGCTGAAATCAATATATTTTTCTGTATATCTTCCTTCACTGGTTTTTTGGCATTCAGTTCTGAACAAAGCCCCCCCTCAAATATATCGTATTTGCAGATTTCTTCAGGGTTTTAATCCAAGTTATCAATAATATCATAATATGAGATAATATCAATATATTTTTGTAGAAAGCAATCACTTTGTGGTTTAACATATTTAATGAAAATAAAATAATAACATTGTATGAGACCACAGAATTTATTTTAATTTTTATGACCGACCGGTTTCGCTTAGCCTAAGCATCATCAGGGTACAAATGTAAACTAAACAAAAAATACAAAGTGTGCGGTCATATATACATACAGAGGGAGAACACAATATGAAATAAAATAAGAGAACAAACAATAGAATAGCATTTAAAATTATAATAAAGGAACAGAGAGAAAGAGACACAATATTATTCTTTAAGCACCTTCTCAGTTGACGTTTTGCCTCTTTCATTTCATATTGTCACTTTCTATCTGTTCCTTTGTTATAATTGTAACTGTTATTCTATTGTTTGCTCTCTAATTTTATTTTATATTGTGTTCTCCCTCTGTATGTTTACATAACCGTACACTTTGTATTTTTTGTTTATTTTATTTATAATCAATGTTATTAATAATTCGAACCATACAAAAATTAAAAGTATTCTAACAGCATGCAAAATTAAGTTTTTTGGCGTAAACGAAGCAAGGTTAAAATAATGCTATAAAATATAGTATATCTCATTGACCTTATGACCTGCGTCATTTGTAAACGTTAATTTATAAACTAGTTTGAGTGGTGATGCAACTATTGTAGTAAAACGCGGTTTTTTTTCTAATTTTTTTTAATAAAGTCTATTATTATATACTGCTGAGAGTTTTCAAATAAAATTGTTTATTTGGCTTTGACCTAAATAAGCCACCTTTCATTATTAAAAATAAATAATTTCCTTTCTGAATACGGCCTCCATGGTCGAGTGGTAAGACGCTTGAATACAAATCCAGAGGTCGCGGGTTCTGTTCTCTATTGCTCTTTTTTCCCATTTCGGGTTTTGTATTTTCTTGTAATTAGACTTTTAGTTTGTTAATAAATAAATAATGTAAAAATGGAGTTTAAACCAAACCACAAAATATTTTTTGTCTGTATATCTTAAACATGCCACTATGTTAGAGTTTATAAACAAGTTTAAAAAAATAAGGATAAAAAACATCATTGTTGTCAAGGGGCGAAATACGAGTATGTTTTTGATTAACTGTTATTATTAGCTATGTCTCGAGATTCCTATGTACGAAATTAGGTATAATAATACAAAATACCGTAAATGATTTCTGTAGAAAACGTATTCAGGCTGTCATGATTACAAGTACGCCATTAACCACACAGTTCTTATCTTGCACGTAATAAAAATGGGAATCTTTTTTGTAGTTCATAAAACCGGTTAAAATTGTCAAACCAAGAGCGAACCATTATCCGCAGCCATCAATGAATTCCTCCAGGCAATTTAGGGAGGACATAAAGCTATCATATTTTATATGGGCGGACGTTCTATCCGCTTCTGTCAATGGATATTAATATTTTAACTACCGCATAGGGTTCAAATTTATAGCGCTGAACTTGCTCTAATACGGTATCGCTGGACTATGGGAGAATTGGAAACGTGAACATTCTGTGAAATTAGGTGATTTATGGAAACAACCTTAATCGTATTTATTTTTTAATAATATAAATAGATTAGCTTTTAAGGGCCTAGATAAAGCTGTAGAAATTGCTCTTGGGAACTACGCAGCGTAATTGTGGTACGAACCTAATCATGGTTTGCGCTTATACCGTGAAACTTAAGGGGATTATCTTAATGTAACTTAATAAATTATACAACAATTGTGCAAGTACTTAACGCACCACACGATGATATTATACACACAACAATGTTACGCATGGACGTCACTGGTGAAAATCGGCACAAAAGACAGAATCTGGTCGGTGGTTAATTGAAAAATATTGAAAAAAAAAAACTAAATAAGTCTTACATTTTTTTTCTGAACAAAAATTATACCAACTGTATTGACTACATTAAATCTCACTAATTCACCAAGGACAATCATCTAGAGATTTATAAAGAGAACCATTCAGAATCGAAACATTGCTTGAAATGGCTTTAGCTATGTTTGGTGACCAGATCTAAATAGCCAGGTACTTCCCAACCTTCCTCTTCTTCCTCTTCTTCCTCTTCTTCCCCTCCTCACTACGTTCAGCCTCACAATATGAGGATATATTAGAGATGCCATAGTCTCACTGGCTCCAGACAGTTGTGATTTTGTATGGCATTTTCCTACTTTACACAAACTTTTATTTTATTTTTATAGTTAATACCGCACAAGAGTCCCAATTGATCCCAACCGTATGGAGCTAGTGAGACTATGGCATCCCTAATTGAGGTATGTTGTGAAGCTGAAGGTAGTGAGGAGGGGAAGGAGATGGGGAAGAGACAGGTTGGGAAGTACCTGGCCATTCAGATCGGATCATCAAATACGACTAAATAAATAAACAAACGAGTTCAAACGGTCTTGAAATTAAAAACCTTACATACAAAACGTAACTTACTAAACTTTATTTTCTTAAAAAACGTTCTTAATTTGCTTTCTTTCGGTTTTATCCTTTTTCAAATAGTTAATACCGCACAAGAGTCTCAACTGCTCCCAACCGTCTAGAACCAGTGAGACTATGGCATTCCCAATCGGGGTATGTTGTAAGGCTGAAAGTAGTGGGGAAGGGAAGGAGATGGGAAAGAGTAAGGTCGGGAAGTACCTAGCTATTCAAATCTGATCACTAAACACGGCTAAAGCCATTTCAAGCAACGTTTTGATTCTGAATGGTGGACTTTCACCGGGGCGATACTTAGAGTATCTACCACTCTAGAACGTGCCGCAAATATACTATACATAATTTTATATGATTTAAATGTGGTATGACACATATTAATTAAATAAAAGTAGTTTGCACGCGCCGGGTTCGAACGCGCGACCTGGCTATTCAGATCTGGTCACCAAACACGACTTGAGCCATTGTCATATTAAACTGATTTGTACAAATTTACTTTTAAAAAATGTTAGAACAAAACGTATTCCGAATTTTCTTCATTATAACTCAATCATTCATAAAAAGACAGTCAACGCCAAACACCGAGGCATTGACAGTGAACCACAAATAGGGCGATCAACAAATAACAAACCTATACAACCTTTTGTGCTACCTATTTACATGGTTTTGGAAAATTTAACGTTATTTTTCATTACCAGCGGTGAAAGGACGCTATGCGAGCGGGAATGTCAAGTTTCACTTTACAAAGGGGCAGTTGAAGCCTTAACATTGTTTCAGTAACACCCCTGTAAACATTTCAGCGAGGCATTTCAGCTAATACAGAGATTCTATGGTCACATTCTTCCGATCCGCTTTGTCTTGGAAGGATTATGCAGAGAAGAATCTCCAGAATATGTTTGCCAGAGTCGAAAACTTTCCAAATTATACAAGATAAGTTACACAAACACACATTAATGAATAGGATCAAGAAAGGGACGCTCAGATGGTTTGGGCATGTAGAGCGAATGAACGAAGAAAGGAGTGTGAAAAGAATATATGATGTGGAAGTGAATGGAAGAAAAAGTCGAGAATGCCCGAGAAAGACATGGTAGGTTCGAGTAAATCAAATACTTGAATCGGGTCATGTGAAGAGTCAGAATAACAGAAGAGTATGTATGAGACGATTTATGAATGTAAATGAAGCAAGGAGTGTGTGACAAGACAGAGTTATATGACGGTCCGTCCTCTCTGCCTACCCCTGCAGGGAAACGGCGTGATGGTTAGTCAGTGAGGGAATACATCTCTATTGCAATTTTAAATTTTCTTTTTTTAAAAAGAAAAACAAAGTTATTCCCAACTGCCCGGGAATGTTTGCCAATTTTAAATTAACGACAATTAAGGTTGCAACGTAATTGGATTTTTAAATTTTTTTATGGTGAATAACGCACAAGAGTCCCAACTGCCCAAATGTGCTAGAGTGGAAAGATAAAAAAAAAAACATCACTATTTATATCGTTGTAGCGGAAAACAATTTTTTTTTTTCAAAATTTCCATTTTTTGTATGAAGATTTTTCAGAAATACGTGCAGTGCACCACCAAAAATGAAAAATCCTGAAAATCTTCCCACAAAAAATAAAAAAAAATTTCGGCTACAACAACATCAACAATGTCGTATTTTTCAATCTTAGTACAGTAGAACACTAAATCATTACGAGCCGCCACTGCTCCCAACCGTCTAGCGCCAGTGAGACTATGGCATCCCCAATTGGGGTATGTTGTGAGGCTGAAGGTAGTGGGGAGGGAAAAAAGATAGGGAGAGGATGTTTGGGAAGTACCTGGTTATTTAAAACTGGTCACCAAACATGGCCAAAAGCCATTTCAAGCAACGTATCGATTCTGAATGGTGGTCTTTCAGCGAGACGATAGAGTATCTACAACTCTGGAACGTGCCGCAAATATTTTTATTTTTTTATTTGACAAATTAAATGTGTTTTGACATATATTAAAAAATAAAAAGTTATTGGTGCACGCTGGGTTTGAACCCGCGACCTTTAGATTCGTAGTCGAGCGTCTTACCATTCGACTATGGAGGTCGTCGAGTTTACGGATTCAAATCCAGGCGTGCACAAATAAACTGTATTTTACTTTTTTTTTTTAAAGAAATACAAACATTTCCGGGCTACGAATAACCTGACAATGTTTGAAAAACTCCTACTGCCATCATTATAAGCGGAAAATGTTGCTTGTGCAATGATAGAGGACTTAGCTAGCATAGGAATTGAAGCCACGACGCCCAGATGTGGTGGGATAATGGGGGAAAGAATTAATGAAAAGCTAAAAGTTGGAAGTGCTTGACGATTCACATCGAATCTCTTCTCCCGAAAGTTCCCCAGTGCGATTCTTTCCAGGTTATACTTAGACTTACTGAATAACTAAATAACTAACTAACCAACTCACCATCACGCCGTGTCTCCGCAAAGGTAGGCAGAGACGATAGACCGCCATACAACTCTGTCTTGGCACACACTTGCTTCATTCATATTCGTACATCGTCACATATACACTATTCTGTTATTCTGACTCTTGACATGGCCCGACTCAAGTATTTGATTCACTTTATCGTGACATGTCTTCCTCAGGCGTCCCATACTTCATCTTCCATTCAATTTTGCGTCATATATTATTTTCACACTCCTCTTTTCGTTCATTCGCTCTACATGACCAAACCATCTAAGCGTCCCTTTTTAATCCTATTAATTACGCTTACATCAGCCTTCCATTCTTTCCGAATATCTACATTTTCACCAAGTTTAGTCAAACATGGGCTTACCACAAATACACCTCAGGGATCATTTCTACAACATTCAATGTACTTTCATCCTTCCTCTGCCAGTTCCATGCCTCACTGCTATTCATCGAGTTTAGTATAAGTACTGCATTGTGGATTGTTAGCTTCGCTTCTTTGGACAATTATTTATTTGCGCCAACGGCGTTCAATACTGGATAATGTTATTAAAATCAAAGCTTCACGTGAAATGAAAGCCGTTTGTGGTAAGTGATTATTGGGAAATAGTAAATTGAAAAGCAAAACTATTAATAACACTGTTTAGGTTGCAAGCACACATTGTTAGGAGAGGCTCTTGCTAAATTGCTATTAGTATCACCGTAAAACCCATAATTTATCTATTTATTTAACCCTAAATGACAAAAAAGCTTTCACATTTTTCTTTAGATGTTCACCTCCTGAATGTTTGTAGTATTACCGTTGAAACACAGTACACACATTTGACGTTTATCACAAAAATAATTATTTTCCGTATAAATTTGGGAATTTTTCGTGAATAATGTGATGAATTCAAGCAATATTTTTTTTTTTTTACTCATAAATTAGCATACAAATTTGTAAAAGAAACCTTTTAGTATCTTGCATGTTATCATTCTCGGTATTCCTTTGTTCCCGATACATTAATTTTCGAAGCTTTTCGGCGAGCTGCTTATACGGGAGCTTAAAGCTCCACTAATGCGGACGTAATTTATTTTTCTTCTGTATACCTCTTATATCGAAGGTAAGTTATCAGTAGAGCAATATTATTATAATATTAGCTAATAAATTACTAAAACTTCTTGGCTTCATTAATAGAATTGCCTGTGAATTTAAGAATATAAAGACCCTAAACACTTTTTACTGCTCATTAGTTCGCCCTCATCTAAAATATGCCAGGGTCATTTGGTCCTCTTTCTATACTGTTCATATTCATTACATTGAATCCGTACAACATTGTTTCTTACGTGGAATTGCATGGAGATTAGGGCGAGAAAGAAGCGATTATTCATATGATGAAACTGAACAATCATTGAAAATTTATAGGAAAGATTTCGATTTAATTTGCATATTCAAAATTATTCATTGTTTTATAGACTTACCTTCTTTGTTTCCAGTTCAACATCCCTTGCCGTAGACTCAGAAACTATGAATTTCTGTTCCTCAATCATCACTCTACTAATTATGGGTATCATTCTCCACTGTCCAGAATGTTGAGACTTGTTAACTCAAACCATGGTCTTGAAATTTTTGGTAGCAGTCCAAATGATTTTTTCATTCTTCACGACTCTACCAAAACTATGACTTGACCTTGGCTTTGATTTGAATGTTCTTTCTTGTATATATGTTGTCTTATTTTTGTCATTGCTTCTTTTAATATTATGTATGTGCTGTTTGTTCTCTGTTGCTAATTTTCCCATTTGGTGTTTTGTATTTTTTTGTAATCGGACTTTAGTCCGCTAATTTATAAATAAATATCAACCCAACAGCATTGCAGCTTTGGAAAACTACACAAATTCATAACAAAAAAGATTTCGAAGCCACGACGTGCGGTATTTTCCTCTGTCTAATTTGTAATAATTGATTTATTGTGTAAGTACGTGAAATCATTTGGCTGGCGTTTTATACTATTGATTTGAGGACGACTTTGCGGTAAAATACTCCCCATATAAGGCAGTAAACGATAAAGCTGTCCATTGCAAGACCGTGTTATTTATTGGCCCTGAAATCTGGACAACGGAGCTTTAGCCACCGCATTATAATTTAAGATGATATTTACGGTCCATGGGCTGCTGGGGAAATGGAACGAGCGGCTCAATCTCAGAGCAATAATATGCTAGAAGGGTGCGCTAGTGTAGTCAGGATTAATGTTTTTTTTCTGACTGAAGCGTGGCTAGGGTTAAGGCTAGGGTATTTATACATCCATTTATAGCACATGTCGACATAATTATTTTGTTTATTTGCATTACCACTTTTTCACAGCATTGTTATAAAAAAAATGTATATATGTATGTACGTGTATGTGTAAATGTAAGAATATAACCTAAAAAACCATTGAGTTATGCCTGATAACAACACATAGTAGGCGGAGTTGCCTGTGACGCGGGAGACAGAGAAAATGCTTACAAACCAAAAAGCGGTGCTATATTGTGTGAGAACTTGTCTCATCTCTTTCTCTCTCACGGTTTACGACGTAAAAACCCAGAGAAAGTGATTTATCGTAAATTTGTACAGGTTGGGTAAATATATTTAGCTCCCTCTCCATATATATTCTTGCTCTCCTGATATATTGTCTTGCCTAAAGTTCAAGTAGTTATCAAATAAATTTAAAAAATGTGGCAACTGAATTATTAGAATTCATTAATCTACAAGCTAACAATACCTATGTATATGAGGTATATTTCTAAATTGCAACGTTTACGGCCCAACGTAAATTTATGTTGAGTTGTACTTTTAAAAAGCTTAAGTCTTAACTAAAGCGTTTGATTAATGCTATTAGAGGATAATTAATTTACCGTAGAATGTTTGTTGTTGGTTATAAAAACATACTACGTAGTGACGTTTTTTTGGTGTAAACAAATAATTGTCCAAAGCAGCGAAGCTAGCAGTCCACAATGGAGTGCTTATTCCAACCCAGATGTATGGCAGTGAGGCATGGAACTGGCAGAGGAAGGATGAAAGTAGACTGAATGCTCTGAAAATTAAATCTCAAAGGCGTATGGGCGTTAAAATCATGTATGACCATGTGGATATCAGGAAAGAATGCAAGGCTGATTTGAGTGTAATGAATAGGATCAAGAAAGGGACGCTTAGATGGTTTGGGCATGTAGAACGAATAAACTAAAAAAGGGGTGTGACAAGAATATATGATGCGAAAGTGAATGGAAAAAGTCGAGGACGCCCGAGAAAGACATGGCACGATCAGTAAATCAAATACTTGGATCGGGCCATGTTAACAGTCAAAATAACAGAAGAGTATTTATGAGACGATGTATGAATGTGAATGAAGCAAATAGTGTGTGTCAAGCGATGGTTAGTTAGTTGTTTTTTAGGTAAACGTTTTTTATTAGACTTATTATGTTAGTTGCATAACCATTTGTTGATGTCGAAATGCGGTTCGAAATAACGTTTAAAAAAGTTTAAGCGCTTTAGGACTTCTTCATTACTTGAATTAACAATTGCCTTTCTACAGCCCCTCCTTAACCCGGCTCACAACATCACCCAAACGAGAGGCGATATATTTCCTCGATTGAACACTATACAGGTAGGGAAACTCTTATAAAATATTACTTTAAAAAATTTAACTGAAAAAATCTTATAAATGGCTTACCCACTTCACATTTTTTTACAAAAAAAATTTAAAAGAATATTTCAGAATGAATCACAGACACAATATTTTTACTATTAATCAAGCCACCTACGTGTGAAAATTTTGTGATAAACTAACTAACCATATAAAATTATAAACTGTCCCTGAAAAAGCAAATGGGGTAATGCGCCATTTTGGGAAGTTTACACCAGAGCACTTTAAAGTTTTTTTTAGATTTGCAATAAAAATCATAAGTCATCAGTTGGATTTTGAAAAAAAAAAATTAATGTTAAAAAGTCCCAAACTTGTGTCGCTTGAGTCAAGCCTTTTGCCAAGCGGTATATATATTTTAGATGAATGAAGGGCCACAAAAGTCTTCAGAATCAAACGAGAGTCAAATCATTCGATGCAGAAAAAAAAGCTGATTAAAACTGCATATTTAACTCGTTTTTGACTAGAGTGTCGCTTCAGCCCTTTTGCGTTTCCAGCGACGAAACAACAATTTGAGATTAGCAATTGGTCGTTAGTTTCCCTGTCACCAACGCCCGGTTAATGAAACAGATAACATTGATAGTTATTGGTGAGATAAAACCAGCACCACATGGCACCAGATTTTACCAAAATCCGATTAGACTCACTGAAAAATATCACAGTGAAAAAGTAGCGAAAGTCGATCTGAGCGAGAGAAGAATATCAAACGCGTGTTTCAGGCCAACGGCAGGGTAAACAGTGATGCGAGCAGAGAGTGACGTGACAAATACCCTTCGTCCCTTCAACGTCGCCCGGAAGGGGCGATAAATGAACCTTTCTGGTAAATATGTCAATATTGGCAAGGCTGTTACATCCGTCATGATTATTTTTATTGAGCTGGTTACTACCGGTAATGATAGCGTTCCTGGGAGGGGAAGATATTTCAATATTTCAACTGATTATGTACAGGTGAAATTTTTAAATTCAATTTGGACTAACTAACTAACTAAACATATCCGCTGGGGTAGGCAGAGAGGACGAATCGCCATACAACTCTGTCTTGGCACACACTCCTTGCTTTGTTCATATTCATACATCGTATCGTACATACTCTTCTGTTATTCTGACTCTTAACGTGGCCCGATTCAAGTATTTGATTCAATTAATCGTGCCATTTCTTCTTCGGGCGTCTTCGATTTCTTCATTCATTCACTTTCGCGTCATGTATTATTTTCACACTTCTTTCTTCGTACATTCGCTCTACATGCTCAAACCATTAAAGCGTCCCTTTTTAATCCTATTCATCACGCTTACATCAGCCTCGCATTCTTTCCGGATATCTACATTTTTTAAATTACATCTTATTTCCACACATCCACATTCAGTCTACTTTCATCCTTCCTCTGCCAGTTCCATGCCTTACTGCCATACATCAGGGTTAGTATAAGCTCTCTATTATGGACTGCTAGCTTCGCTTCTTGGACAATTCTTTATTAGCGCCTATCATTACTTATAATTTAAACAATCCTTGAGATTATCGTTTGTTAATATAATATTAAGAACCCACGGCAAGAACTTGTTGACTAACATATTTGACAAAAATGAGTTAGTATTCTCATTAATCTAAATCTGGTACGCTCTATGCATACTTTCCGATAATGAAAATGGCACAAACATAAAAAAAAAAAGAATTGAAAATGTTAACCGCTAATTTTGTTAAAACTGAAATATTTTTTAATGGCGAGAACATATTATCTACAATAATAACAGTGTACTGCAGAAATGCATAAACATGTTAAATTATATATTTAATTTAGTATGTCAGCGATAATATTCATGAAAAATAGTTAGTGAATTTGTGATGGTACACACTTTTTTTTAACAAAACGCAAAAGACTAAATATCTCAGAATGACTCGACAGTTAGTTAACAGCTTCTTGCCGTGGGGTCTTCATATATTAATATGTTGTATTATTATTTGACGGCCTCCGTGGTCAAGTGGTAAGACGCTCGACTACGAATTCAGAGGTTTGTACCCGCAATTAAACGATTTTTTTTAAAGTGTATACCGCCCAAGAGTCCCGCACTGCTCCCAACCAGTGTAGCCAGTGGGAATATAGCTTCCCCAGTTAGGCTACGTTGTGAGCCTGAAGCTAGTGATGAGGGGAAGGAGATTGAGAAGAGAAAGGTTGGGAAGTGCCTGGCTATTCAGATCTGGTCACCAGGCCATTTCAAGCAATGTTGCGATTCTGAATTGTGGCTTTTCACCAGAGTGATACTTAGAGTATCTACCGCTCTAGAACGTGCCCCAAATGTACTATTTATTTTTTCATATGAATTAAATGTGACATTACACATATTGATACAATATAATTTAAATATATTTTTTTTTAAATGAATTTTTTTTTTTTACAATAATTCCACACAAGAGGCCTTGAGGAAAACAATTTCCCTCAGGGCCTATGTCATCTTTGGGGATGCTGTGTGGAGGGTTTTTTTGAGGAAAGGAAGGAGTGAACTTGGGTCTTGAAGAGGCCCATGTTGAAGGAGGGAGGAAACACAGAGGCCGGCAAATCGTTCCATAGCTGACGTTGTTGAACATAAGAACGAGTCCTAAAAGCGACCCGTTCTCATGTATTGAATGTCAACCGTGTACAAATGTTGGGCGCGCGTTTGGCGAGTTTCCCGACTATGCACCGGTGCCGAAGGGGTCAATGACGCAAGTTCCTCGGAGCATCTTCCATTGAAATACCTGTAGAACAAGGACAGCATTCCCCATTCCGACGTCTGTGCTCCAAAGTTTGCAATCCGTTTGTTAAGATAGGAGAATCTATCAAACGGACCGCCCGTTTCTGCACAGAGTCAAGGGTTTTTTCAGGTATTTAGGGGCTCCAGACCAGAGGCGGCTGCCAAATTTAACAGTGGGGCGTACTTGCGATTTGTACAAGGTCAGCAGTTGTGTACTATTGAAGTATCTGCGGGCCCTGTACAACACGCCCTACTTCTGAAAGGCTAACTTTACTCTGGCTTCGATGGAGCCCCGGTGCCTTAACTGGTCACTTAAGGTTACACCAAGCATCTCAATGGAAGGTTTGTTGGGAAGATTACTTCCGTTGAAGGAGACTAAATTATCATTTGGATCCCTTTTAGTCGTAATCAGACATGATTGGGTCTTTGAAACATTTAATTCGACGATATTATTCTTACCCCAAGAGGAGATTCTCTCAAGTTACTCGTCCATTCTCTGCTTCAAAGCGCGCCGAGCCGTTTTTGTTTCTGTGCCCTTTGGGGGCTTGTCAAACAAAAAACCATCATGAACTGTACTGTCATCCGCGTAACAATGTATTGGTGCACATGAAAAAAGGTCGTTGATGTGCAACAAAAACAAAGTTGGAAATACCGCACAAGAGTTCTCAACTGCTCCTAACCGTCTAGAGCCAGTGAGACTGTGGCATCCCCAAATAAGGAATGTTGTAAGGCTGAAGGTAGTGAGGAGGGGGAAGGATATTGGGAAGAGGAAGGTTAGGAAGCATCTGGCTATTCAGATCTGGTCACCGAACCCGGCAAAAGCCATTTCAAGCAACGTTTCGATTCTGAGTGGTAGTATTTTAACCAGGGCGATTCTTAGAGTATCTACCACTCTGGAACGTGCTGCAAGTATACTTTTTATTATTTTTATATGAATAAATGTGTTTTGACACATATTAATTAAATAAAATTTATTGGCGCACGCCGGGTTTGAACCCGCGACCTTTGGATTCGTAGTCGAGCGTCTTACCACTTGACCATGGAGGCCATCAGATTCTAGTGGGTAAGAGAAGTTTCACAACAAAGGAAATATACAAAACCAATTTCGGTTCCCCTGTTGTCTTATTCTTTGTTTATAAAACAATAATATAAATATGTAATAAAATTACATTTGAAGTACGGTTTCGAGACGTTTAGCAGTTGCCAAGACGAGCTAGGATATCAAAACTAAAAGCATTACACCATTATAATCAATCTTGAAATATATTATTTCTATTAGTCTTAATGTCTGGCCATATTTATCCTCAGGGCGCAATCAATCCAATCTCTCGTTCAATAGGGTCATCAAATCTCACCCAGAAATGTTGCAAAAGGTCTCTATATAATTTCCACCCACCGTATATCGAATTTCTTTAGGGGTGTGCAACAAAACGTCACCACATTCCTAGGTTAATGTAGTTTCCTTGAACAATTTTAAACTCCAACTTTCCGAAGAACAACTCGGGCAAATTTGCACATCTTTTATTCCGTCTTAATTCTTTAAGCTAACGCAACTATTTTCAGCTCAAAACGTCATTTTCACCAAGATAAATGGAGCTTTAAGATATCAATTTTACTGTTGACAATTGCGAAAAGTTACCGTATTGTTTGTTCCATACGATAATACAAAATAATAAAAAAATATATGCAAAACATGTCACATAAAATTTAAAGAGAATTGACATATTATTATATTTTATGATTTTTTTAATATTTACTTATATAACCGTTTTACTATTCTTAGGAAGAGTAACACACACTTTTTCATTATATTCAAGAAGCTGTCCATGTTGTGTGACATTTGGTTTAATTTCCATGTAAATGTAACATTTACAAAAAAGCTTTTTAATGACTCGATAAGAAATTAGTTTTTTAAAATTAAACGAATATGTTAACATACATGCAGATTTTTGAGTATTTTCCGTACGCCATACTATAGCAATACTGTGCCATGATATTAACCACTCTACGGCCTCTGTGGTCGAGTGGTTAAGACGGTCGACTACGAATCCAAAGATGCAAGGGTTCAAATCGCGGCGTGCGCAAAAACCTTTTTGCAATTGATTTGTGTTCTTTTATTTAGGTTTTTTAATTTTATTTAAACAATACTTATTATTATTTTAATATTTAAAGAAAAAAACATTTTTAGTTAAAAGCTCTGCGATGTAATTATTTTACAGTTTGATAATGCCCTCAGAAGGCGAAACAGCTGTCACGCGTAAAAATAATTACATCGCAGAGCTTTCAACTAAAAATTGTTTTTTAAAAAATTATAAATATTAATAATTATTGTTTAAATAAAATTAAAAAACCTAAAAATTAAAATGGAGTTCTACAAAATAAACTTTAAAACCATAAATCAATGATTTGTGTTCTTTCACATTTAATTCATTAAAAATAATATATTGTATATTTACGGCGTGTTCCATAGTGGTAGATACTATTAGTATCGCTCTGGTGAAAGAAATCGTTTAGAAACGAATCGTTGCTTGAAATGGCTTTAGCCGTGTTTGGTGACTAAATCTGAATAACCAAATACTTACCAACCTTCCTCTAACTCATTTCCTTCCTCTCTTACTACCTTCAACCTCACAGCATACCCCAATTGGGGATGACATAGTTCCACTGGCTACATAATTTTGAAAGCAGTTGGGACTTTTATGCGGAATTTAATACAAAAAAAATGTAAAAAAATGGTAGGCTGTCAGGAATATTTTCTGTGTGTAATTTTGTCGTGTGTCATTTCACCATGACACTTCAAATAGTGCAGTATGTCAAGTCTATCCAACAGGTTAAATAATTGTGATGACTTTCAATATCCGCGTGTAGAGTGTTACGAATATATATTTTTTATAAATAGAACACATACACTTTGTTTATAACCACTTTATTATTCAATATTATGTCTACCGGTTTCGGAAGTACCCTTCCATCATCAGGACAATATTAAAATTAACCTGAAATACAAAATGCTAATATATATATACATATTTAGGAGTTGGAATGAGAAGGAGAAGGGGTAATTAAGGGGAGTATGTGAATAACCGAGCGGTTTATTGGAAAAATATCTAAATATATTTTTTTATTCTGCAGAAAAAAAATTTTTAAAAAACGTTGCATTTAACAAAAACATATGACAATATTTTTGAAAGATTGTAATATGCAGAAGAACCATGAGTGACCGAGTACTCTTATTCAAATTAGTAAGAGGTGTACTGGATGCACCTGATTTAAATGTACTGATAACGCTCCCAGTACCTAATCGTGCCACATAACTTTCTACCTTGTTTCATTTTGATTCATCAAGAATGAACTATTCAATGAACTCTCCAGTTCAAAGGTTACATAGGCTTGGAAACGAATTTAGTTCTGTTGATATTTTCCTATATTCCGTCATGAAATTCAGACCAGAGTAATATAACATAATTGGGTAAATTTAACATGTTGTATGTGAGACATGATTAAACATCTTGTTTCTTTCTTGTTATATTTGTTGTTTCCTTCTTATCAATTTTATAATTATTATCTTCATATACAATTTTTGTTTAATGTTGGATTTTAAAGAGATAATTTGTTAGGTTTTTACCTTCGTGGTTTTCATCCAGTTCCTACCTTATCCAACCATTTCACTATATTCGATTTCCGTATTTAACAACACCGAGTTTGAAAACAAGTGACAATCAAGAAACATAAGAGAGTTATGTGAAAAAACGTGTTCATTCGTTGGTGTCTCGTTTGGTCGTTTGTTTTTTTGTTGTTCTTCAAATAATATTAAACTAAGTATGTTTTGCTGTGGTGTTCGTAATAATACAATGTGTAAGAACAGTCAAGAACTAAAACATCAACTTCATCGGTGAGTAAATTGGTTTCCTTACTTCCTCCATTCCATAATCTACCCACATCCATAATTAGACTCTTCGTAATCAGTTGGAGATGACTATCTTCCCCAATACTGGGTGAAGATCTTACGAAGTCTAGTTGCATTTGGATCGCTGCATTCGATCAGGAACTCAGTGACGTTAGGAAAGTCACTGGAAACTTGGCACATTATTCTCGAATTACGCCGAGCAAATAACGTAAATGAACAAGTGGACATAATCTTTAATTTTGATTAACATATGTGTATAAATAATTTGAGAATGTACGCCTAGTGGGGAGATGTTTCAGGAATTGGTATAATCTTAACATTCCCGTTTCGAAGTGAGGTTCTAATGTCAACCCGGACGAGTGTTTTATGCGATAACTTAGATAAAGACTACTGAAATATTTTGGAAATATATCTCTCTTAATAAATACCCATGAAAACGCTTTAATAAGCAATATTTAATGGAGCAACAAAGTCACTCCCCTTTGAATCGTATGTATCGTAGCACGTTTGTACACATGGGGAGAATTTTATGACAAAATACTACAAATAAATAAGGATACTGCAAGGATTGTACATTGTTTCAGCATATCTGCCTACTCCTGAGGTGAAACGGAGAGATGAATGAGATAAAAGTGTAGACAGCACGCATGTTCGAAGTTAACACTGAAAAAACATAATTTTAGTCGTTTTTGCATTGTATTTATCATTCAATATGCATATAAATTCTTCGGTTCTTTGGGTGATTCGAAGTAATACTCTGCTTTGGAAATCTAAATTCACAATATAATTTGTTTTAATGTTTTTATAGTGAATACCGCACAAGAGTCCCAACTGATCCTAACCGCCTGGAGCCAGTGGGACTATGCTATCCCCAACAGCAGTATTTTGGGATGCTGAAGGTAGTGAGGAAGGGAAATAGATGGGGAATAGGAAGTTTGGGAAATACCTAGTTATTCAGATCTGGTTACCAAACACGGCTTAAGCCATTTCAAACAACGTTTTTATTATGAATGGTGGTCTTTCAGAAGGGCGATATAGATAGCTATCTATGAAAAAAGAGTATTTAGCACTCTGAAACGTGAAATATGAAATAATACGACCGGTTGGTAGCTGAGTGGACAAACGCGTCGGATTCCCAGTATTCCCACCCGGGCGTCGTGCGTTCAATTCCTCTGCTGGCTAAGTCCTCCATTATTACGCAAGCAACATCTTCCGCTTCTTATGATGGCAGTATGAGTTTTCAAATATTGTCAGGTTATTTGTAACCCGGGAATGTTTGTCTTTCTTTAAAAAAATACAAACAAATTAATTAAATATACTTGCGCACGCCGGAATCTTAATCCTTGGACCTCCAGATTCGTAGTCGTGTGTTAACCATTCGACCACGGAAGCTAACAGGATGCAGTAATAAAGTTCCTATATTTCCTATAACGTGAATCTACTTTAGCCAATGCGAAATCTGCAAGATTATCCCGTTCCTCATAATATGAAATACTAAACTGATCAGTACAATATATCATCAAGCGACTGAGGATATCTGCGATAAATTCGAAAATCTTAATTGCATCCCCCGTATCAGGAATGGCGCAATTCTCCCAGCCTCCGAAAGGAGCAATAAATCTCTTAACTAAGCCGTCTCCACTTACACTAACGCCCTGAATTCCGAAGGAGACAATTCAGATTCAGGAGAAACTCAGCTGGAATTCAAGAACCAGATACCTCGCTTAACATTAATCCGATTGCTCAGAGTGTCAATTTACTTTTACAGCTAGTTGTATAACGTATAACGCTTACATGATGTTGGTCCGTTCTGCTTTCCTGTGCCAGCTTAGGACGTCTTCATTTTTTATCACTTTATGTGACAGTGGGGTAGAAGAACTGAGCTTAGAGCAAAACTAAAGACTCACCTTTTTGAATTATCATCCCATAAAAACGTCAATTTGCTTTACCAGAGTTTTGATCACTCAGTCCGAGTGCCATACATATTTTTTATACAGTCGAACATGGTTATAACGACCACGGTAATAGTGAGTTCACAACTATAATGAGCAATTACTTAATGATATGTTGATTCGGGCTTATTTTCATACAATCGCGTGGGGTTATGACGAGGTCGCTTCACTGATATAACGTCCAAATAATATTGTCAACTCAATGCGCCCGGGTATGAGAAAAATAACCAAACTCTCGAAACAGTCGAATAATGTCATAAACAAGTCAAAGAAAGCTGCCCGTCCGGCACGGCGGCGGACTTTCCACAAATCACGAAGGGTTTATAATTCCTGATAGTTGTCGCTCTAAGAAACGTTTCTATCCAGTACTATCGGACATCATGTAAAAGTGTCGCCACACGATTTTTTTTCTTTGCAATTCTGTTTCCTTTTTACAAATTCATCTGTACTCTATCTTTTCTACCCTAGGTTCGACAGCACGGGCAACAACCATTATATATATTTGTTAATATTAATATGTTAGTTGTAAGTCACTAGTCTTTCTCTTGCACTAGAATAGACATGGGTGTATTCGAAACGAGTTGGCATATTTTTTATAAAGATAGATAAACATTCCCGAATTACGAATAACCTGACAATATTTGAAAAAATTCTACTGCCATCATAATGAGCGGAAGATGTTGTTTGTGCAATGACGGAGGACTTGTTATGAAGCTAAAGGCAGTGGAGAAGGAAGAAGATGGGGAAAAGGAAAGTTGGGAAGTATCTGGCTATTCAGATCTAGTCACTAAACACGGCTAATTTTATAACTTATTTCAAGCAATGTTTCGATTCCGAATGGTGATCTTTTACCAGAGCAATACATAGAGTATCTACCACTCTGAAACGTGTGGCAGATATACTTTATATGAATTAGATGTGTTATGATACATATTAATTAAATTAAATTTATTAGCGCACGCCGGGTTTGAACCCGCGACCTTTGGATTCGTAGTCGAGTGTCTTACCACTCGACTATGGAGCCTGTCAAAATTGGGAACAAATAAAAACGTAAAGTTAAAGCATTTTTCGATCAAAAACATATTAAGGTCCCTGGGAAAATCCTGGTTACTGAAATTTTTAAGGTTTCATTATAAACTTCTCACGGCAAGCTTAAAGTAGTCAATTTCAAATCAAAACACGTTGATTTCAGACGCTCCTCTTTTTTACGCGAAAAAGATACCCCAGAGCGACAAGGCCCGCGTTATGTTATTTTATCTGTCAGAAATTTCCGGTAACCGAACGGTTGCATATTTCACGGCGGCGGAGCTTTTAGAACTTTTAAGGTAAAAATAATATATCGTCGCCGGAAAGGCAAAAGGGCCGAAGCTCCGTTTTAGGAAGCTTACACCAGAGCACTTTAAAATTCATAAGTCTTCAGTACCTGGTTAGATTTTGGCGTATAGTTTGACACATTTACTAAACTTTTTTTTCTATCATTTAAACACTACGACGTCCAGTAAAGTATATTCAAACAAGTTCCATTTTGTTTGAGAAAAAAAAATGTTTTGTACTCCTGTTGCTTGTTTTGTTAGCTTGAAACCTTGAATTAACTATTAGACTTTTGATTAGGAAGACTAATTAAAAGTCATCTGTGCCTGAAAGGATTTTGAAAAAAAAAGTTAACCCAGGTAACTCAATGCTTTTGCTGAGTTACCTGAAGCGACAAACAGCTACAAAAGTTCCAAAATTGTGTCGCTTGAGTCAAGCCTTCTCCAAAATGGTAAATATATGTTAGATGGCTGAAGGGCCATAAAAGTCTTCAGAATTAAACGAGAGTCAAAGCTTTCGATGCAAAAAAAAAACTGATCAAAACTTCGTATTTAACTAATTTTTGACCAAAGTGTCGCTTAAGCCCTTTAGCTTTTCCAGCGAGGATATTATATTATTTTCGAACATTATTTTTATAAAAGCGGTGTTAATATGTATTTTTCCGTATAATGGTAACACGAAAACACGTAGGAATAAAAGAAAAATGTTAAAGCCTATACTTTGACAGGGGTATAATTTCGTAAATAATTGGTTTTATGCAAAAGTTCTAAGCATTATAAAAAGTTTGTGTTAACTGTCGAGATTGCATTAATTGTCATTGGACGCTGCCAAAACCAGTGCATTTTACGAGGAGAACGTTATCGAATAACAAAAATTACGAAAACAACTATTGAAGTTCTCAGTAGGGAAGTTATATCTCTCTGTTTTTCTGATCTTGTTTTATCAAATTTTCCGCTCTTTGTCAAAAAATCTCCGAGGATTTTTTTTTAACCTTTAGAATACAAGATTCAACATCTGTCATACCTTGCACACTGTAGTTCTGTAATAACTCGCTTGTGTTTTTACAAAATGATGTTTTAATCAATTATGCTACCCTCTCAGGTAATATGTTAATGTATTTATTAAGTGATTTTTATAGAATAGCTACTTATATTTAAAAAGATGATTTTTTTCAACCTCATGTCACAAATAAAAGTTTGATAGAGAAATTTTAAGGTTTTTTTCTTGTTTTCTTCTATTTACTCGTGGCTGAATAAAGTTCATTCCAAAATTAAAATAAAATTGCATAAGGTGTTTCTGTAAATACAAATGGTCATGACACTTTCAAAATCGTTTTTTTTCTGCCGCACTGACGTAAGCAAACTTCAAATATGTATTACTTGACTTGTATTGAACTAAACGCCATGCAAAATATGTCTATGGATTGATTGTTTTGTTGGCAAGCAAAACAGGTTTTAAAGGATAAAAACTCCTGAAAAGATAATGACGAATGCCCGGTGACCATTGGCACCTCCGGCACACTAGAGGTTAACAAGTACGATACTTTTTAGAATTAGTTTAACGGCCGTTTCAAACTTCTAAACCACCGGGTTTATTTATGCGTGGACTCTCTCCCAGAACCAACAACGCTGAAGAAAATATAGTTGATTTTTATATGAATTTGGTTTACGAAAACATTTGATACAATACATATTATTTTGCATCAATCCAAGACTTAGACAAGAAGGATATTGTTCATATTATTAAATACTAAATTCAATTTTGTGATGTATTCAGGAGTAATTTAAATCAGTTTTACCCGTAACCATTTTTCTAAAGTTTTTACAAATTATGGCTCGGTCACAAGCAGTCGAGTATATGTGGCTCAAGTATACTTAAGACCTCAAAGCAAAAATATATATGGAAAGAGTTAAATGTTTTTACCCAACCTGTACAAATTTACGATAAATCACTTTCTCCGGGTTTTCACGTCGTAAACTGTGAGAGAGAAAGAGACAGACAAGTTCTCACATAATATACCACCACCATTCGGTATGTGAGCATGTTTTCCGTCTCCCGCGTCTCCGGGGACTCCAACCACTACCTTTTGTCATAATACTAATATTTGGATAATTTGTATAGTGCCGTTTTTGTGAAAAATCACCTCAAGGGTGCTGTACAAATCTTAATTTCTACTTAATATTAATTCTTAGTTTATATAAATATACAGCATCATACTTACCTGGCAGGTCACTTCTGGCAGGACACAATCACCATATCATAATAACTTAAAATTTAGAATAACTTAAATTTTTTTTTTTTTTGTTTCTTTTTTTTATTTCTTTTATTATTATTTTTCATTTTTAGGGCATGAGGGCAAATTTAAAATAAAGTATATCGGATGTATTTTTAATTTTTCGTAGTGAAGAACAGATAATGGTGATAATCTTCTAATGAATATAAGGAATGAGAGTCTGAAAAGTTTTCTTGGTTCTATTGGGCTTGTTACATCTTGATTATGGATATGATTTTCTGAAAAAATGAGTTTTGAGTTTGGCTCTGAACTCTGTTGAGTCTTTTATGCGACATAAGTCAACAGTTTTTTAGGTTATATCCTGTATTTTACAACAATACTGTGAAAAAGTCATACAAATAAACAAAAACATGATGTCGACATGTGCTATGAATGGATGTATAAATACCCTAACCCTAGTCCTAGCCACGCCCGAGTCAGCAAAAATCATCAATACTAACTACAGCAGCGCTCCCTTTTGTATATTATTGCTCTGAGCTTAAAACATACGAGAGGGTTGGTGTTTTCCTCTCATCTATTTTAATTGAAAATTAAACCGAAAACTAATTACACTCTTCTTCAGAGATTAATTACAATTCGACGGATCAGTGTCGCATCATGAACGAGAGTGAAGAAGAAACATTCCGAAGACCATTTGATATTCGAAGATGCACTTTGAAAGATTTTTGTTCTTGGGGTACATCCCAACATATCGATATTCAGATAATCTAATGTTTCCTCGTCCCTGAGTAGCTCTGCCAACTCAAGTCACGTTAAGTTAAAGAACGTTTAAAGCCGGCGCAAGACTCCCTTGGCTCTGTTCCAGCTATGCACGCCACTCGTATCACTGTTCTACCCTCGTTGTACCAGATTTGGAACTATTGACCTGACTTCCTCGGGTCAATTTGTATTAAATGCATATCACGATGGTGCAGAGTCGATAATGGGCAATATCGAAATCAGCTCTATTCAAATATGTTCACCGTTTGAATACTTAACGTGGTGTTTTCAAACAAACATTTGGATAACTTTTCGATTGACTTCATACGTAAAACAAAATTAAATCTAAATAAGAAATATAATAATCGTGTTACTAAAATGGTCTAACAAACCCATGAACTCCGTTGTAGAGTGATATGCTTCTTGGTTCTAGACCCGGAGTTTGCAGGTTTTAAATTTAGAAGGAGGAAAATGAATAGCATTTGGTTCCATATGTATTATAACGCCTATTTAAGCGTATTATAATATGTATTTACATGGCCAGCAGCGAGGCGCACCTAACGGCCCAGCAGAGGAAGGTATTTCCCGCGGGAAAGATGTTTCTAGCGGGAAAGGAGGAATTTTCCCGCTGACACTTCGGTTTACCCTTCGTGACGGAAAACACCTCTTGTATTGTGATTAATTACGTCAGCGTGTTTGAATTCGTAAATAAACGTGATCTACCAAACCTTAAAGACTGTCATTTGACAATTAACTAGTACATTTATTTATTATAGTTCCATAGTTCTACAGTATGAAAAATATATTTATAGTACATTTGCATGTCGTTCTGAAGTGAAAGATACAAATATTATCGTTCTGGTAAATGACTATCATTCAGAACTGAAACATTGATTGAAAATAGTTTAGCTATGGTTAGTGACCAGCTGAAAGGAAAAAAATGAATGTTGGAAATACCCAGTGGCGGCTCGTAACTTTTTAGTGTGCTAGAGTGCTAAGATTGAAAAAAAATGACATTATTGATGTTGTTGTTAAATAAATATAGGAAATAACATCAAAATTCATCGTCGTAAGTTATGCGACTCAGTAATGTGAAGTTAACGTGGACGGAGAACATTCTTACATACTTGAAAGTGTTGCAATATTATTTGATGACTTTTCTTATCTCTTTCTCTCTTATGATATACGACGTAAGAACCAGGAGAAATTAATTTATCGCAGATTTTTATAGGTTGGGTAAAAATATTGGCTTTACTTCCTAATATCGTTACTCAAAGGATAAAACAAAGTTAAAAACATCCAAACTGAGATTTTTAGAATATCCACGTTCGTATATCAACAGAGGAGAAAGCGAATAACCGTCTGACGAATGTCCTAGTTTTGTTTTCAGGTTGTTATTTCCTTAATTTCGGTCGTTTATCTTGGAAATCAGGTCGTCAGATTTTATCGTTATGGATGGATAAATACTTCACCATTCAGACCTGGTTCACTTGACAAAGCAAAGCCATTATCGAGAAATCTACTGGCATAAATAAAATATCGATTCGCTGATACTTAATCGAGGTCGATCACCGCCGCAGACAGACAAACGACATTACACGAAAGTGCTCTCATTCAAATCACCCCCAGACAGAAAAGAGCTTTTAGAAGCACTATTTTATAAACAAAATAATCAAACGAGAAAACAGTTTTATTATTTTTTAATATATATATTTTTTTATAGTGAATACCGCACAAGAGTCCCAACTTCTCCGTACCATCTAAAGCCAGTGAGACTATGCAATCCCCAATTGGGGTACGTTGTGAGGCTGAAGTTAGTGGGAAGGGGAATGTTATGAAGTACCTGACAATTCAGATCTGGTCACCAAACACGGCTGAAGTCATTTCAAGCAACGTTTTGATTCTGAATGGTGGTCTTTCACCAGGGCGATACATAGTATGTACCACTCTGGAACGTGCCGCAAATACAATTTTTTGTTATTTTTATATGAATTAAATGTGTTATGCACATACTCGTTAAATAAAACCCGTGAGCTTTGGATTCGTAGTCGAGCGTCTTACCACTCGACAATGGAGACCGTCGCATCGAATGCTCTGACTTTTGTTTGATTCGTAAGACTTTTGTGGCCCTTGAGCGGCTCAAGACAAGCCATCTAAAATATATTTTCCATTTGGGAGAAGGCTTGACTCAAGCGACACAAGTTTCGGACTTTTCAAAATTCTTTTTGTCGCTTCAAGTAACTTAGTAAATACATCGAGTTAACTTTTTTTTTCAAAATACAATCAGGTACTGAACACTTTTATATTATGTTTTTGATTTTTATTGTAAAACAAACAAAAAAAAAACTGGCCCCTTTGCCTTTCCGGCGACGATATACTCGTATACAATTTTATTTAGATTATTTTTACTTTATGAGAATAAAAAATACACAAGTACAGTGAAAAATACAATACAGAAGTACAAAGACCAGTGTGAATACGCGGCAGGTATTTTTGTAACTAAGTAACCATCATGCCGTTTCTTGCAGGGGTAGGTAGAGAGGACAAACCGCCATACAACTCTGTCTTGACACACTCATTTCATTCACATTCATACATCGTCTCTAACATATTCTCCTATTATTCTGACCCTGGACATGGCCCGACTCAAGTATTTGATTCCATTGATCGTGGCATCTCTTCCTCGGGTGCTCCCGACTTCTTCCTCCATTCACTTTCGCGTCTTATATTACTTTCACACTCCTTTCTTCGCTCATCCGCTCTACGTGCCTAAACCATCTAAGCGTCTCTTTTTTTAATCCTATTCGTTACGCTTACATCAGCCTTGCATTCTTTCCGGTTGTCCACATTAATTTAAAGCAGGTAATTTTGTAAATCTCCAAAAGGAATATAACATCTTTTATTGTAATGTTTTTGTAAAGTCCCAAAAAGGCTTTTTTTACAGCTGATCATCGTATCCAAAAACTGAAACATCTGGGCATAGTTACAACTCCCCCCCTCCTAGATCTCAGCCGAAGTTTACAAGGAGAACGAAAATGTAACTGTTTGTAAAAACATGGAAAAATCTGTTAAATTGCCTTGCCACAAGATTGAAGCTTTCATATTTTATATCGAATTCGAACTTGCCATAAACTTTTACAACCGAGCAAAAATAATAAAGACAACACATATTTTTGTATTTCCCACAAACGCGAGACAATAAGGTTTACTTCGATAACGTTCTCGCTGTATTCTCAAAGTTTCTTAATATCCCGTGAGGGATTATTTGGTAATTCTTTTAGGTTATTATTTTTTCTTGCGTTTCCTATTCTTACCGATAAATGATAACTTATTTGCCCGTATATCACGCCCTTGTAATAAAATATTAATTAATGTTCAGTTAAGTTTATTGAATAAAGTAAATTGAATAGTTAATTGAAGTACATTACTCTCTGTAACTTTTACTTGATCTCTCTCTTGGATCTAACCCTCATCGTCATGACCCGCACTAAACTAATTGTACGGCCTCCGTGGTCGAGTGGTAAGACGCTCGACTACGAATCCAGGGGTCGCGGCTTCAGACCCGGCGTGCGCAAATAAATTTTGTTTAATCAATATGCTTCATAACACATTTAACTCATATTTCGTATAGTATATTTGTGACACATTCCAGAGTGGTAGATACTCTAAGTATCGCCTTAGTAAGAGACCACCATTCAGTATTTAAAATAGCCAGGTACTTCCCAACCTTCCTCTTCTCTATTTACTTCCCCTCTCCACTACCTTCAACCTCACAACAAATCCTAATTGGAGATTCCATAGTCCCACCGGCTTCAGACGGTTGGGAGTAGTATTTTAAACCATTTTGGCTAATTTTAAGTATCGCCTTTGTGCTTTCGTCCATTCATTATTTTTCTCCAATTTTCAATGATCATTCAAGATCAGGGTCCCCAAATATTTTTTTCTCCTGCAGATTCATTATATTTAAATCATGGAATCTATCAAAACCTTGTCCAGGCTTTTACCAAACATAATCTTTCAATGTACATTTTTGTCATAGCTTTGTGCAGTTGAATATACTTTTATTGCTATTTTATTGTCATTTCGTGTGATGTTATGGTATAAAATGACAACTGTTGGATTTAAAATGATAATTTACCTTGTTATCTCGATGTTTTTTCACCAGAGTTCTTTACATATCCAACCAATTCGATTTCTATATTCAACAAAACCGTGTTCGAAACAATTGCATATCGAAACACAAGAGCTTTGATGTGAAAAAACGTGTTACTAGTTGGTTTTTCGCTTGTTCGTCGATTTCTTTTCTGTTCTCCAAATAATATAAAATAACTGTGGTGTTTTGTGAATAAAAAAATCAAATCAATGTATTCGTTTTGTTAATAATACAATTGTGTAAGAAGACTTCAAGAACTTTAAACTTCATCGGTGAGTGAATGGTTTCCCATTTTTCTTTCATTCCACAATCTTTCCACAAGCTATTATATTATCATGCACTTCCAACAAGTAGTATATTTTATCGTTTACAGTCAAATTTTTTCAAAAATAATCTGAAGCTGAAAACACATTCGGTATTTTATCGCAGCTTCGGATCTAACAACAACAGTCCATAAAAAAATATTCTTAATAAAGAAGCCTATTTGGTGGTTAACCATCTCTCGTCTTTACTACACACCCTGTCCAACAGAACAGAGTTTTGTAAATCTTGTAATGGACGACTCTGTAAACAGTTGGAATAACTTGTGTTTTTATCAAGTTTTTCGATATAGCTCCAAAGATTATACCGTTGGAGGGAATTTATTAGATTCTCTTGATAAACAAAAATGACTATTCAAGCTGATTTATTACTTACGTAATATTTTTGTAAGGTAATATCATTCTCATTATAATTCTTCACCGTCCAGAATGTCGAGAATTTTTAATTCAATGCATGGCTTGAAAATTTTGGTATCAGTCTAATGATTTTTGTCATTCTTTACGACTCTACCAAAATCTTACTCAGACTTTGACTTGAACGTTTTTTCAAATGTATATTCTTTTCATTGTTTCGTTATGTATGTGCTATTCTTTCTCTGTTGCTCCTTTTTCCCCATTTTGTGTTTTGTTTTTTTTTTTGTAATTGGGCAATGGTCCGTTAATAAATAAAATAACAGTGTATCCCACTAAGATCGCGAAATATATAATAACTTCCATAAATTCCATTGGAATGTTTTCCTGAAATCCATCAAGTTAGATATAAAGCTGCTGATACCAACAGAATTTTTCCTTTTCTCTCATTTTTAACGTGAATCGTTTTGTTCACGAAAAAGTGCAATTTTTCTCCGTTTCTCACCGCAATCACCGCAAGACGGCAGAAGAGTGGCCTGGCCGCCCTAACGGTGTAGTGCTGCGGGGTGGTTGTTAACCCCGCGGGCGGCATTAGCCGCGGGGGCAGGGTCCCTGCTGCCCCCGCCCGAGCCGCCGCCTAACCAAGCCTCCGCGGGGTCACGCGAGGACGGCGACTAAAGGGCGGGTCAACTGCCGCCCTTGTTTGCGGGTTGCACACTATCAATATTGAACACCGCTATCGCCAAGCATTGAAATTTACTTAGAGACTCTAACGCCGAGTCAAAGTGCATTCACAAAGAGAACATAACAATCCAAAGCGGAGTATTTGTCCTGAGATTCACATTTGAACTAATTCTGATAAATCTGTAAAGGAAACACAGAGGCCGGAAAATCGTTTCACAGCCGAGCTGTTAAACACTAAAACGAGTCGTAGAAGCGACCCGGGTAAAAACCAGATTTTATTTTTCAATGCGATGAATTAGTTATTTCTCTTAAAATATTTGGGATTAAAGTAATATGTTTATCAGAGTTAATTTAAATGTACACCTTGTGCAGAACACCCCACTAGGTATATTACAGCAAACTTGACCCTATGCCCCTTCTATCAGCTGTGCAATGAAACATATTGTTTTAATTCCGCTTTTTGAGTTACGTTGTTTTAAGTCCACTCGCCGCACGACAGCGGGCCAGTAAACACGTTGAATCTGTACTTAACTTCAGTGTGAATTTTAAATGGGTTTTAACGAATACGTGAAACCTTACATTTTGACTTCACCTATCTGTAAACTAAAGGGTCATTGTATTTATTCGCAATTTAAATACAATTTTATAACATTTACGATAGGACATAGACTGATGCAAGCAATTTTGTTATTTCTTTTTAAGTCTCCTCACATTTTTTGGGAAACACCCCTCACCGAATTATTTGTAGCTAGTCAAACATAAATAATTGTATAAAGCACCGTTTTTATAAAAGGGCATATAAATTAGAGACTGAGAGCTTTCACAAATTGCATTACATTCACAAGGTACTCGTATTTAAGTCAATGAATAGCTGAAATAAAAATCTAAGTGAATAGAACCTTAAAATAAACCTTAGAAGTAAAATAAGATGATCCGCCAACTCAAATATTATTTTCAAAACAGGGTGTAGCAGCGTTTTAACGTGGTTATGTTCTTACGCCGACAGTTAATTTAATGAAACTGAAGAGTCAAGTGGAATATTCTCAGAATTAACGATTAATTGAGTTATATCATGTTACAACATCATTATGAAATTAGTTAATCTGTTGCTTTTGTTTAAATATAGTGGTAAGGCAGATGAATGGTTAAATGATAAATAATTGGCGGTTTTTTTAGTTATTTATTACAATTCAACGTTATAACTAACCTTGCCAGAGCTTTAACAATAATATCTAAGAAATATACCGAATGTGCTAAATTTAAAATAATATAAGAGATAAATAAACTCGCAATAACATTAAAGCTGTAACAATTTAGAAGAATGGGAAATAACAAAATCAACTGAAAATAATTATTATTATTAAATAAGCAAAATAATAAACCAAAGGTTCGGTTTTAAAGCTATTCCTTTTCTCCCCATGTCACCCCTACCTACCCTCTCTACTCTGTCTCCTTCTAATATTATGTCTTTCTCTCTCTTTATTTTCTTTACCCTATATTGAAAATGTCTATACTCAATTTTTTTTATAGTTCAGACCACACAAGAATCTCAACTCCTCCCAACCGTCTAGAGTTAATGGGACTATGGCATCCCTAATCGGGGTATGTTGTGAGGTTAAAAATAGCGGGGAGGGGAAAGAGATAGGAATGAGGATGGTCATTAAGTACCTGCCTATCTAGATCTGGTCACCAAACACGGATAAAGCCATTTCAATCAACGTTTCGATTCTTAATGGTGTCAGAGTGGTGATACTTGGTGTATCTACCACTCTGGTGCCGCAAATATATCATTATTTTATATGAATTAAATTTGTTATGACACATATTAATCAAATAAAATTTATTTACGCACGCCGGATTTGAACCCGCGACTTCTGGGTTCGTAGTCGAGTGTCTTACCACTCAGCCGCGGAGACCATCAACTAACCGTCACTTAAGTTAGTTCATAATAAGAAACTAGTCTACGAAATGCAAAAATTGAATAAAGTAATTAAAAATAAAATACCTTTTCATTTAAGTCAAAATAATTATGTTTTTGTAGAAAGCACTTTGTGGTTTGACATATTCAAAGAAATGAAGAAATAACTTTGTATAAGACCGCGGATATTATTTTAATTCTTAAAACCGACCGGTTTCGCTTAGTATAAACATCATTAGGGTAGTTTATTTTTTACCCTGATGATGCTTAGCGAAAACGGTCGGTCATAAAAATTAAAATAATATCCGTGGTCTTATTCAAAGTTATTTTTTAATTTCTTCAAAATAATTACATTGCATTGCGTGAAAATCCTAAATAGAATTGTAAACAAGCTTTTTTGACCAACCTTACTTGACTGACTTTACCTGAATTAACCTAACTTAACCGTAAATATTAATTGCGAAATTTTACACAACCATTTCAGTAAACGCAAGGATTTATGGTTAACATCTAAGATTTACCAATTTTGAAGCATACAAAGAATACAAAAATAAACTGGTCAAAATAGTTAAAACAATTGTGAATTCATCATATTCTTATGACAACGATTGTAAGTTATCATTTCCATATAACGTAGGTATCTTTGGTTGTTACATCCGGTGTTATGAGTTGAAAACTTCAGTCGAGTGAGCCAAAAGTTTCATGTTTTACTGCGTATCAAATCGTTAACATTGGTCATTAAATAGATTTGCCAAATATTTTCTGTTTGATACAATGAAGAAAGTAAAAATAAATTATTTACACAATTTAAAAACCAGGACTATTAAAAAGTCCTCTAATTGTTTTTAGATGACTGATTTCACGCTACGCGATAATTTTGAGTTTAATGTATTATTCGATATTCCTATTCTAGATTTATTCAGAAACAATAATCGGTAATTATTTGTCCACTGCCTCCCTTGGCTTCATTAGCTTTTAAGTATGGATTAATCAACAATTTATGATAAAATACATATTTATCAACTTTACATAAAACAATAAAATATTATCATGGTATAAATTATAATATATCCGGGTATAAATAATATTTCTTTAAAATCTTTCTGCTTGAACGATTGAAATATATGAAACAAACAATTATTATTGTTAAGTGAATACCGCACAATTATTAACAGGTTATGATTTCAGATTTTCACCGTCAAAAGTAATATCGTGATAGATTTTGGTATTATTATGCCGCGTTCAATTCAAAATCATTTAATTTTAAATCAAATTAAAAATACCTACCGTGAAGGTGGACACTGAAAGACTGTCCGAAACGCTGGATAAAGAAGACTAAAGCACAACATGGCATAATAACCAAAAATCTGTTACGATTTAAAAAAAAAAACTAAAAAGAATTCCGCAAAAAAGTCTCAACTGCTTCCAACCGTCTGGAGCCAGTGGAACTATGGCATCCCCAATTTGGGTATGTTGTGAGGCTGAAGATAGTGAGAAGGGGAAAGTATCTGGCCTTTTAGATCTGGTCACAAAACATGGATAAAGCCATTTCAAGCTACGTTTCGATTCTGAATGGTGATCTTTCGCCACGGTGATACCTTAAGTATCTATTACTCTGGTCACTCATATGCCGTCTTATTTTTTCAGTCAAATATATATTTTATAGCTCGATAGCTATTGATGGAATTAACGTTAGGGGTTGATAAAAAAAACTAACATTCTCAGCATACGAATAACTTGACAATATGAGAATTCCTCTTACTACCATCACAATAAATGGAAAATTTAGCTTATAAAATGGTGGAGGACTTAGCTAGCAAAGGAATTGAACCCACGACGCCTTAGTGGTAACCTAACACATCTATCCACTCAGCTACTAACCGGTCAAATACATATAAGAGTAGTTGCGTTGTCCTGAAAAATCCTGACTTCAAAATCTGTGCAAATTCCATAACCCCAAGCACACAGATAGTTCACGTAATAGTTGATTTTACAAGTGATAAATTCAATTTAAATAGAAAATTATGTAGTGGGATTAAATAGAAAAATATTTGTTTTTACATTGTTCGTATATTTGTGTAAAAAAAAAGTTTTAAATTGTCACGGTGTTGAAGAAAATGTAGTGAGGAATGAATATTGATTTGAGTTCGTATTGCAATGGTACGATAGCATGTAAAGCACGTAGGTTACAATAAATTCAAATCTGCTCATAGTGTTTCAAGATTTTCAATATTCCTGTCTAAAAATTTGTATGGGAATATCGCGTCTGAATATTGTCTGGGTACACTCAACGTATCAATTTCTTTATTTCTTTCTAGCCCCAGATGTTGAAAATAACACCCATTGCTTTAAGATATGAGTAGTCTTGCTCGCTTCAGTATTAATGAACGTGTTTAAGGTTTGAAAATTTTACGTAAAGATCTTTATAACAAAATCGTTTATTAGCATAGTGATCTCTTACTGTGTATCGATTCACATTATTTTTAATTTACAGTGGGTTGGAATACGAATTTCATAAATCGAGCAGTCCTACGATCACGCTGTTTATATAACTGGCCCCCTCATATGGAATAAACTTCTCTCAGCCTTTACTAATTTCCAGGAGTTGGTTTAAGGGTCAGCACTCAATAATGATGCTAAACGTCACTTTGTAGCATTCTTATACAAGCAATACTACAAATGATTTTTCTGAGATTTTTCTTTTAATAGTTAGAAAAATGTCTGAGGTTTCCAATGAATATATTTTTTTAACTGTAATCTATTAAATTCTATGAAAAACATACTAAAATGTCAGTAAAAAGTAACCCAATATTCCAGTATGGATTTCATAGAGAATTTAAAAGATTTTTCGCCAAGAATTGTATTCACTGGAAACGTTTTTTAACTACCCGTATATAATTATCAAATAAATAATGTGTAGTATTGCTTGTACTAGAAAGTTAAAAAGTGTGCTTTTTGGATACTGATCTTTAATTTAAACGAGTTTTAAAAATAAAGTTCTTTGAAAAAGTACTTTTCAATTCACTATGGTAAACCATTTTTTTAGGTCTCTTTTAATTTTTTTGTTTTGGTTGTCACCTTGTTGAATTGTTTTATGTTTATTGTTTAATGGAAATCTTCTTATGTTTATTGCTGAACGTAAACTGATTTGCATGAATTACTATTATACAGGTGAGCTTAGATACTAACTGGCTATTCGAGCTTTGCAAATTAGGGCAATTCTGTTATTTATGGATACGATTTTCTCAATTGAGTTTAGCTCTGAACTTTGTCGAGTCTTTTATCGTAATAAGAACATGTGGCAGTTTAGTACAGGATTTAGAACCTGATACTCCGAAGGCGCGCCTCCTAACTTAGTGTCTGGTGTGCGTTGTTATGAAACAATATTTTCGTGATTGTAAACTTTAACCCCGATAATTCTTACGGTGATTACCCAATTTTTATTTTCTTTACATCTACTGGCAACTTCGGTAATGTCTAAAAGGCGGTCCTTATCACATACGGGGACTACTGATAATCTCGGGAGAGGCCAGTACCTTCTTCTGGAGGAGAGCATCGAGCGATAAGGTCGTGTCTGACCTGCTAATTTCAGTGTTGTTGAAATTTGGATTCAAATCATTTGTGTACATAATCCCTGAAAGTAAAGTTTAATATAAATTCAATCTTATTTAAGTAATCAATTCAGTGATTATTACCGCTTCCTGCCTAGGAGGACGAGCTTGCAGATCGAGTGTATTGCTCGTTTCCTCTCCGAATTGCAGATGTCGCATATCTAGCACATCCAGAGGGCCACGTATGGGCCAGGGGTATCGTTCATGTTTTATAATTTCGTTTCGAGTCTTATGTTAATCTATTTTTGATATAATACCACTAAATTCAGTAATGTAGATTCTAACTGAGTCCACAAAGAAGGTTATAAGCTTTTCCTAGAGCGTAGAATCAATTGTACAAATATAAACTTTCTACGGAAAGCCATTTTAAAAGCAAAAGAGAACTAGTTTTATTTCTATATTTTCCCTACTGTATTATTTGTGTATGTAATTCCCTTATTCTAAATAAGCGGGTTTTCTCTAGTCCGCCTAAAACGAACTGAAAACACGATTAGAACTCTCCGAGTGAGCTAGCTGCGGAGGTTTTGTAAGTATTTTTGATTACATGAGATATTACCTAAATAATAGGCAAATGTAATAATTTAAAGATATGTCACGCGAGAATACCCGATGGGTTAGACGGGAAGTAAGTCGTCACCTATCAGCGTTTTGGTTCCTTCAACCTTCCGATAGCCGATGACGTTGCCAACTAAGGGTTGACTGTCGCGAATTGAAATATTCAGGTATACTGAATTCCGATAAATAAACTGGAGCAATTGTGTTAATTGACTTAAATACAATCCATTAAAGATTAAAATGGATTCTTTCGCGACATTTAATCCAGTGAAGATGATTAAGTCTTTTATCATTCGGTCTAACTTATTAACTAACCATCACGCCATATAACTCTGTCTTGGCACACACTCCTTGCTTCATTCATATCCACACCTCGTCTCATACACACTTTCCTGTTATTCTGACTCTTTACATGGTCCGACTCAAGTATTTGGTTCACTTCATCCTGCCATATCTTCCTCGGGCGTCCACAACTTCTTATTTCATTCACTTTCGCGTAACATATTCTTTTCGCACTCCTTTCTTCGTTTATTTGCTCTTCATGCCCAAACCATCTAAGCGTCTATTTCTCGATTCTATTCATTACGCTTATATGGGCCTTGCATTCTTTCCGGATGTTAATATTTTTAACACGGTCATATATGGTTTTACGCTCATACGCCTCAGAGATCTCATTTCTACAGGATTCAGTCTACTTTCATATTTTTCAGTTTCAGTTGCCAGTTCCATGCCTCACCGCCATACGTCAGGGTTGATGTAAGCGCTCCATTGTAAACTGGTAGCTTCACTTATTTGGACAATTGTTTATATGCGCCAACAGCGTTCAGTCTTCCACTAATGGATTTTTCTGAATTCACTCTTCTTTCAATATCGTTAATTCGACTAAATTATCAAACCAATAAGCAAATCGACGAAGAAGGGTTTCGACCCTCTTTTGACACCCCCAGCCCTCAGGCTTAGCAAGTAACCTTGGTAGCAAGCTGCCACTGAACGTAGTCACCACCATGGGCCGAGAGGTGATAAACAACCCTTAACGATCTAAACACTGAACACGGTTCAACCCCAAGTAGTAACGCGGCTCGGGCCTCTGTGATCGTTATGTAACGACAGCGCTGAACAAATTCTACTCAATAATTTGTCGCTTGTATTTTCTGCCTTAGGAACATACTTGGAGCAAGTGGATGAGTTTGTGTATTTAGGAAGTATGTTTACGAGAGACGTAAAGGCTGATAAGGATATTGAATGCAGGAAACTCTTTGAATGGAGGACTGAACGCTGTTGGCACAAATAAGAAATTTTCAAAAGAAGCGAAGCTAACAGTCCACAATAGAGTGCTTATACCAATCCTGCTGTATGGCAGCGAGGCATTGAACTGGCAGAGGAAGGATGAAAGTAAGCTGAACGCTGTGGAAATGAGATCCTTGAGACGTACATCAGTACTCAGCTACTAATCGGAATGTTGCTTGAAATGGCTTTATCCGTTTTTGGTGACTAGAACCTTTCTCCTCCCCATCTTTTTGAAATTGAATTCATAGAAAGTACACAAATTCCCATCACATTGAACGATCTTTGTGACTTATTCACAGTTAGACATTATGTTTCACATTTTTATTTTATCTTTTTTAAAATACCTAAATACGTTTATTTAGTTGGTATGCGATATTGTTAAAAAAACTCGGACGAAGTCAGGTACAAAAGGAAGTTAAAACATTCTGTAATTATATAAAACTCTCTCGGGTAAACATTGATCTAATTTGCCTTGTTCGTGGCGCATCTTTTATTTTCTTTGTCTACATTCTTCCTTTTGAGGAATGTAGCGTGATAATTGAATGATCATTCTATTAAAATATTCACGTTTTATGTAGAAACTTTTGATTTCCACAAATGACTGTCATTTACGAATAGAGCCGCGTTCCTTAAGCGACGCGTGTCGCAGTAGGGAATGACAGCGTACGACGATTAATATAATCGTCGACAAATGTGTTCACAAAAGCATTCCTGGATCAATTATAAGGGATGTGAATTAATCAAAATGAACATGCTTCATTTACGTCGAAACAAATTACCATACGATGAGTTTTCTTGACGAATGGGCGTGTTTACTTGGGAAATAAGATGACAGTCAAACGTCTAGAATATTGCGATAATAAAATAAACCGCAAGTCTAACTTTATAAAGAAATTTCACAAAGGTCAGAAGAAGAAAACAGACATAAAGAACAGACAAGAAAGCAGACTAAAGTAACTTCTTGAATAATTCAAAGCATCGCAGAAGTTAAAATTAAAATGGAGTTTTACAAATTTAACACGATAACTACAAATACCTCACAGAATATGAATTTAAATTTAAATCGGGGTTTGTCGCAATGAGTAATTAAACCGTACAAAAAAAAGGGTGTGATAATAATAATAATAATAATAACAAATGGATTACTTTTATAGCGCCGTTTTTGTGGGAAAATCACCTCAAGGGCGCTTTACAAATTAATTTATCTAACCTATAATTTATCACTTAAGCTTATAACTAAAAACTTACAGTTAAGATTTATTACTAATGGCTTACAACTAATATTTTCAACTAGTGACTTACAATAAGGACTTATGGCTTGTAACTTACTACTGAGTATAACTTATAACTAGTAACTTACATCTAAGATTTCATTATTATTACTTCATCACCTCTTCATTATTGCTCCACATTTGCATTACTGTTCAACTATTCTTTTCTTGTGTAACGACAAATAATAGAACAAGTTTCAAATTCTCAACAAAAACAAAGAGGAATGAGAATTATACATGGCAAAATAGATTTTTAAAAGTAGTAAAAATGTCAGGCGACAAACTAAATTGGCTAACAGGAAACAGATGCTAACATTAAAAACATGATGGTTACTAAAATCATATGAATAATTCGTTTTCATATGGCTTGACTACAGTTTGATAATGGCTTTGACCGCCGAATAGCTGTAACAAAAAAAAAATTAAAAACTAGCAGAACTTAATAATAACATGATTAAAATTGAATTATATTTATTTTTCTAAACGTATGAGAATATCAAAACTTAGATGAATTTGACGAAACGCAAAGATTACATTAAAAAAAACATCATTATCAAAACCAATGGTTAGAATAAATTGTCACCGGGCAATAAACTCGCCAATGTAAATAAATAAATAAATTGAAGTCAATGTTTGCTCTTTATTTATGTGGTTAACAATTTCTCCAAACTATAATCAATCCTTTCCTTCCACTGAAGAGATGATACAGGCTTTTCCTCTGTGTGAAATGATACCCCACGACTATGAATGGAATTTAAATACCGATTTTTTTCTGTAAGATTTTGGAACTCTTTGTGTTATACTCACGGATGAAAAATATAATACTAAATAAGAATTAACTTTAAGGCTTGTATATTTATTATTTTTATATTAATAAATTAAATAATTTCAATAATCTTCAACGTTAATATGAAACAAAAATCACATCTAGGTATATAATATGTGCTCGGGTACAGCTTTGTATACCGTACAAAGATGGCAGCCAAATCGGAAGAAAAAAAAAGATATTAACAATTTTCAAATGAAGAATGAGATCGATTAAAAATGCCGGTTTCTTATAAGGTCTCGGTGGCTGAATTGACAGAAGCGTTACTCCCGGACAGAGTAGAGAATCTGAGTTCGAGTCTCGGTCGAGACGGTTATATTTTTTTCTGTTTTATATTTACGTTGAAAATTGTTGATATTATTTCAATACTTAAAATAAAATATTGTCCAGCTTTTGCAAGTTTTTGCAAAAGCTAGGCTCATTAATTTCATTATTAAATGAGTTACATACAACGTGGAAAAAGATTTTGTGACCAATATTTGCTATCGCATAGTAAAGGCCGTTGTCCAAATTCTACTATTGTGTGGATTAAAAGCTTGGAACTGAAATTTGCAACAATGTTACGATTGGAGGTTTTGGGAATATGGGTCAGAGTTTGGTCAATGTAACTGGACCCTTGATTAATGAGAAAGTATAACTTTGTACTCAGCATGTAAGGGTACCTACTTCTTGTCACAATACATTAAAGTGGGTGAATTGACCTTAATCACCAAAAGTCGTCTTACTTAACATGATATAGATTATTGAATATTTCAATATATATATATATTACTTCATATACAATTATTGCCATATTACTTTATTGTTACAATTGCTTTACTATTTACTAGCTAGCTGTTGAAATTTTTTCATAATCTTTCGCTTAAAAAAGTAAAACATTTTTTTCATTGCTGATTTGACCTTCTAATATATTTTTGGCAAAATCATATGTTTTTAATTGAATTTGTTTATTCTACTAAGTAAATTTAACATGGTAAATGTTTGTCTTAAGCTACCTTTTCACTATTGAAAGATTAAAATTAAAATTATAATTTTTCACTCCGTAGAACTCTGAATAATTTTTTTGGGTGGTATAATATTCTTTGTCTTTTCAATTTAATTTTTTATTGAAGTAATTCACCAACATGGTTTAAAATTTTTGTTTTAATGAAACACAATACCCGTTTTCCTGCCATAAGAATTGTTAACCTGGGAATTGTTGATAAAACTTTTTGAAAAGCCTTTGAGAGATTTAAAAAATACCTTATTGAAATAATTTGACTGTTTTTTCCCTTTAGGGTATACAGAGTAGACGGTGGGTGCCAACCACTCTCTCTCTAAATCTCTCCCAAATTGATGCACCTTTAACATATCTCTATTTAATATGTAGCAAAACTTGAATACACTACGATTTGTAGTAAAATAAAACATGTCTTGATCCGAGCACTTTTTACTAAAAAAATTTTATTACCTTTGTTATGTTACACTTGTTTTGCTATACAATGTACTCTTACTGTAAAAGTCCAAAGGGCGTTTATCAAAATAAATAAATAAATCAAAATAAATATAAGATAATGCGTAAGAGAAATTGATCGGGAGACGGCACTTACGGCTGAGCTTTCGCGCCAACCACCAATACATTTGGTTTTTAAATAAGTAGCAATCAATATTGTTGGATTTTAAAGTGATAATTTGTTGGGTTAGGTTTCACCCAAGTCCCTACTTATCCAAAAAAAATTGACAATTGTATAAGAAGAATTTAAGAACTTAACTTCATCGGTGAGTGAATGGTTTCCCATGTTCCTTCATTCCATAATCTTTCTACAAGCTACAATTAGACACTTCCATCGAGTAGTATAGTTTACAGTCCACTATTTTCCTAATTCATCTGAAGCTGGAAACACATTCGGTGTTGCGTCGCAGCTTCGAATCCAAGACCATATTATTATACATAAGTGTTGCCAACTAAGAGCATAGGTACTCTTTTAAATCAAGCGAACATGGCTTCTTTTTTTTGATATCATGTACCATACTTTTATAAATTTAACGGTATCCTTTGCACCGTATTATTTTAATAAATAAATAATTTGTTTTGACGTTTTTGAACACCCACTGACTTTGACGAAGTGTTGATAACTAGATTATTTAATAATATTTAAGGACGAGAATTCGTAAGGCATTGTTCAATGATAAATTTGTATAAAACTAGTATATTTGCGGCACGTTCCAGATAAACAAATTCTCCAAGTATTGCCCTGGTAAAAGACCACCATATGTAGGTAAATGGTCGAGGTCAAACTTCGCTAACAGATAAACACCACACGAAGAAGACGGGTGATGTAAAAAGACATTAAGCAAGCAAATTTCAACCTTGGCCATTATGCTCACGAGTATTATGATCCGCGGGTTTGTAGGCAGTAAGCAGTAGGCAGTAGGCAGTAAGCACTTAAGTACAACACGAGCCTGCGTAAAGTGTGAGGGCGGTTAAACTGTACGAGTTATTGAGGTTAGCTCCGATCCTGCCTTCCTACATCCACTTCCGGCACGGAGTTCCGGAAGCAATTTCCGGCGGCTATTTAAGGAAACCAATGCGGAAAATTTGCGGACAAAATCGGCAACTCCGCTGTGGCGGATTAAAAACATATTTGAAAACGGAATAAACATTATTTTACAACTATTTTAATTGCGGTTAGTCCGTGGAAACTCGTTAAAAATGCCCACTCGGGATCGGCGAACGAAGGATTTACTGAAAACATCGCACCGTGTAAAGTTGTATACAATTTTTATACGATTTTGTAAGCTTGTAAAGCCGCTTACGAAATGCAAAAAGCAAACAAAATGGAAGCTGTATCGCTGCCTCTGGTCCGACTTACAAATTTTGCATGCAAATTAAAAAATGGAAGGTTGTTGTGATTTCTTACGTAAATAAAATTACCATAAAATAATTTCAGCTGCTTGGGAGCTATGGCTTTGAAAATGGCTTTATACTGATCTTAAGCGATCCCAAGAAAGTGAGCGTGATGAAAAAATTGTGAACTTGTACAACTTTAATTTGCAAGAAGAGAAAGCAATGGAACTGTAAATACAAATTAAGTATATTTTCTAAACAAAATTTACAAACTAATAAACTTCCGCAATAAGGGCATGTAAAGGTCATAGAGTTTAGTCGTCAGGAATAACTTAAAAGTTGTTGTGTGAACAAATCGTCGACACCATAGACAAAACTAACGTGCATGTTTATTCCGAAGTTAACGATGGCAAATCTTTTCAATAAATAAAGAGCACAGTCGAGTTCTAGGTATCGCCTTTGTGAAACTTGAAATGTCTCTAGTTGTATTTGGTAACCAAATTTGAATAGTCAGATACTTTACAACCTTACCCTTCCTCATCTCCTTCCTCTTTCTACTACTTTCAGCTTCATGGAGGTATTTATAACCCATTTATACTAAAGGAGATCAACTTGTTTGCTGCAAGTAAGTACATTCGTGCGAGGCACCATGTGACGGTTTACACACCGAAAGTCATAACTTCCTCATAGATGATGAGATGGAACTATTCAACAGAGTTGCATCTACCGTAGACATATTTAGATGCACATATATAGAGTTCTGTCACTACATAACGATCTACATACTTTTAAAGAAAATATTTTTACAACCGTTTTTACACTCGCCAATTCAACGATTATCTCATAACATGCGTACAAGAGTGAATATCTCTTATATATTTTTTTCATTGCTCCCATTATTTGCGTTATTATATCATAAATGATGCGTCACACTACTTCAGTTTGTACTCATATAACTCCTTCGAATATACAATACCTTGTGGGGTGTAAATAAATGTTTAGTTTATTTTATCACACTATGCATGTATCTACAATATTTTTCTAACATTCATATCTTAATGTATTTTGTAAACAACTGTTTTTTGTGTTATCTCTGTTAAATAAATAAATAATATATCCTATTTGGAGATGTCATAGTCCCGCTGGTTCCACACGGTTGGGACTCTTATGCGGCATGCGCTTAAATATAGAGCGCAGTTCCAAACGACCGCTAGATCCGTACTCAAGTTCACAAATCACAGTTTTAAATAACGCAATAGCGGATCCATAAAAATAAACACACTCGTTTTCTGGCGCTTATATAGAGCAGAGTTACGAACATTGCCTCCCAACCACCACATCTTTATCGAACCACTGTAAATTTGAAGGTTATTTCCAATAATCCAAACTTTATCCAATTTGGCTACATTACAGCCCGGCTGATTATAATTTAGCCTGGTTGATTATTCACGGAACGTAGAAAAACTTTACCCCAATTTGGTTAGGAGTAATTATTATTTGAATATACCTTAATCAACAGAGTATCATTTGATTTTTTTCAACTAGTTTATTTTGGCTGTAACGGTATCACAGTCAGACTGGAAATATTGTTCTAGTCTGGCAAGCTTTGTAAGGTGTACAACTTTGCTTCCAACGTTTTCCTATAAATGGCTTTACCGGTAAGTAGTAGTCGAAATGAATAAATCATAGACGTCATGCAATATACTTAGGCGTCTATCGACATAATCCTATAGACAAATCAGTCAATTTGTGTCTGCATCGTAATGTTATTCTCGATTGAAATGCCAGTTTACGAGCCAAATTCTCATCTTTCTTTTACCAGAGCATTTAGTCTCACCTACCATAGGTACACTTTGCTCGATAATAATCTCAAACGCGCTTCCACTATAAAGGATCTTGGGATTGTGTACGAAAGTAAGTTTACATTTCGTGTTCATATCGAAGGGGTGTGCCAGTCAGCATTGAAAATGTTAGGATTTGTTCTCAGAACCGTCAGAGTTTTTCGGGATACCCGAACTCTGAGAATACTCTACTTCTCTTTGGTCCGCAGTAGGCTGGAGAGTGGTTCAATTATTTGGAATCCTCATGAGGTGGGGTACTCCCTCATCTTGGAGAGGGTCCAGAAAAAGTTCCTGAGATTTCTATACATGAGGGAGTACGGCCACTACCCGTGGCTCTACCCGACGAACTTTCTCCTGGGCACGCTCGGACTTCACTCCTCCCAGCTCAGGAGAGAGGGGTATGCCGCCACTCACTTCTTCAGACTGCTGCGAGGCTATATTGTAAACCCTGCTATTTTGGAGCGCTTAAGTCTCTATGTTCCTGATGACTATCTAAGACAGCGTCTTCATAGATTATTCTATCTTCCTGCCTGTAGGACCAACCTGCCAATGGTTCTGCCGGTGGGGAGAAGTATTTTGCTCCTGAACAAAATCTCTTCCGATATCGACTTATTTCACGTCAGTGAGGAGATATTCAGAAGTGAAATCCTATTGATTCTTGAAAGAGTTTGTCCTCATTGACCACTGCCTGAAATTTTATTTTTTTGAAATTTTATTTTTCTTGCGTATCTATATGGTACTAAAATTTGTAATTATTTTATAAAAATTTTAATCTTATTTCTTATATGCATAAAATTTAAAAGTTTGTCATGTATAAGGAATTTAAAAAAAATTATTATTATTATCATTTGCGGGGAGGTGCAACCAATGTTCGACCCCATTTTTAGAAAGTGGTCAAGGCATACTTGGAAACGTTGAAATGGGAAGTCCAACTTCACCCGCTGTAGTTTCCAGACGTTGCTCCTTCTGACTGTCACTTGTTTTGATCAATGGCACACGACCTGGCCGACCAGCACTTCCGGTCTTATGAAGAAGTAAAAAATTGGATCGACTTATGGACCGCTTCAAAAGATGACCAGTTTTTTCAACGTGGGATTCTTACGCTGCCCGGAAGATGGAAGAAAGTAGTGGTCAGCGATGGACAATACTTTGAATCATAAATATATAACCAGTTTTTTACAATAATACGGAAAAAACAACGGAAGCAAAGTTGTATATCTAATAGTAGGATATCTAATAGTAGGGTGATCGATATCTTAAAAAATATTTTAACACTTTTTCGAACAAAGAAGAGATAATGTAAGGCTACATACATCTAACATTATCCATCTTTTCTTACATATTATTCTATTATTCCTACTCTAGACATGTCTTGACTCAAGTAGTTGATTCACTCAATCGTTCCACGTTCCGGGATCTCCCCTTCTCTCCCCCCGTTTTTATCAATAAATAATATTATTTTCTCCAGACAATCATATTTTTTGTCCATCACCGACAAACAAGTGTCTATACTTATTTTTATTCGTCTAAAATTAGATCACATCATTGTAAGTGCTAATGTAAAATATTAAATGTACATACTCGTACATACACTGTTATTGCAAAAATGTTTTTTATATTAACATTTAAAAAAATTGCGAATATTCGATTACAAAAATCAAACATATAATAACTAACTAACTAACCATCACGCCGTTTCCCGCAGGGGTAGACAGAGAGGACGGACCGCCATACAACTCTGTCTTGGCAGACACCCCTTACTTCATTCCCATTCATACATCGTCTCATACATCCTATTCTGTTATTCTGACTCTCTTGACATGTGCCATGTCTTCCTCGGGCGTCTTCAACTTCTTTATTCATTCACTTTCGCGTCATGTATTATTTTCACACTTCTTTCTTCGTGCATTCGCTCTACATGCTCAAACCATTAAAGCGTCCCTTTTGTAATCCTATTCATTACGCTTACATCAAACTCGCATTCTTTCCGGATATCTACATTTTTAACACGGTCATACGTGTTTTTACCGCACATACACCTCAGAGATCTCATTTCCACACATCCACATTCAGTCTACTTTCATTCTTCTACTACCAGTTCCATGCATCACTGCCATTCATCAGGGTTGGTATGGGCACTTTATTGTGGACTGCTAGCTTCGCTTCTTTGGACATTGTTTTGTTTGCGCCAACAGCGTTTAGTCCTCCATTAATAGAGTTTTTTGCACTAACCCTTCTTTCAATATCCTTATCAGCCTTTCCAACTCTCGTAAACATACTTCCTAAGTACACATATACTAACATTAATGGTTATGACAAAAAAAAACATATTTATTTTTAAATTTGAAGAATATTTTTAATGTAGTAATTTCTGTTGGGATTTTATTGTATTATATAGAGTAAGAAATTTAATTAATCTAATTTAATTAAATAATTATGTCACACAATTATATCAGTTCTTTCTGGATCTCATTATTCATGGCATTTACAAAACATTTTTTTCTAAAATACCATACGTTTCATACAAAATATAACTTTACGAACTTAAATAAATTTTAATAATTTCAGTATTAATAGGTACTGTACGAGAATCATTATTCCATACCAAGGGTTAAAAGCTTTGAAATTGTAAAATAAATACTTATTCACGTTAAGTGAGTCCACTTTCCATATTTTTTTAGAATAAGAAATATTTCAAACTGAAATATAAAAACGTACTTTAACGTATGATCAGTTTGATTTGATGGAGTGATGCATTAGACCTTTTTGGCAGAAAATAATTTCCGCTTAGAATTTCTTTCAGAAGTCTGACCTCAAATATCAAGTTACGTAACTTCTTCGAGTCAATGAAGAAATAACCGACGAACTCGTGCTTGGGGAAAGGGTGACTGGAGCGAACTCTTTTTTAACAAATTTACAGAAATGTCAAAAAGATTTCCTAGTCAAGAAGTAAAATCTATGACATTGTTTTTTTATAGGATACGGACCGTTTTTAACAAATGTGCGTATCCAGAAATAATGCAAGGCTGATGTAAGCGTAAAGAATGAGATTCAGAAATGGAAACTTATGTAGGTTGAACAATTAGAGCAGATAAACGAAAAACGGAGTGTAAAAAGAACATATAACGCGAAAGTGAATGGTAAAAGAAGTCAGGGACGCTCGTGAAAAACATGGCAAGAATGGGGTTACAAATTCTTTATAAACTAACTAACCATCACGTCGTTTATCCCCAGGGGTAAGCAGAGAGAACGGGCCGACATATAACTCTGTATTGGAACATACTTCTTGCTTCATTCACATTCATACATCGTCTCATACATACTCTTCTGTTATTCTGACTCTTCACATGACCCGACATAATTATTTGATTTACTTGATAGTGCCATGTCTTCCTCGGGCGTCCTCGACTTATTCTTCCATTGACTTTCGCATCATTTATTATTTTCACACTCCTTTCTTCGTTCATTCGCTCTACATGCCCAAACCATCTAAGCGTCCCTTTCTTGATCCTATTCATAACGCTCACACCAGCGTTGCAATCTTTGCAAGTTTTTTAATCGACACAAATATAGGAAATAACCTCAAAATCCGTTGACGTAAGTTATGCGACTCGATGATGTGAAGTTACCTACCTGCATATAGTTATAAAAAGCTCTCCTCATTTACAAACCCCCAACAAAGCCGCCCTAAAAAGGGATTGAATGTTAACCCGTCGACCCTATTTATGACGATGGGGAGCTTTTAAACTTCAATCGCCGTTTCAATTGCAATGTTATTGAAGGGTTGGTGGGTTTTGAGTTTCAATAGCAACTTGCGGCAAACTTAAGAGCTTAGCAATTTCGAAATTGCCCGGATGACCGAGCTTTCGTGTCCGCACAACCTGTCTAAAGACCATTACACATTTCAGCGACGTAGTCCATGGCGTTTGACCCACATATAATACGTCTCGTCACGTCCTGAGCGGCTGACTCCAAATACCGCATCTCTTTTGAGGAGACTCGACGGTTGCAAACGTGCTTGATGGTATTGTAATTCGATTGAGCCATTTGTTGGATCCGAACCTGCGATAAAACATCGAATGTGTTGTCAGCTTCAGATGAATTTGGAAAAAAATGGACTGTAAAACGATAAATTATACTAATTGATGGAAGTGTCTAATTATGGATGTGAAAAGAATATTGGAATTAAGGGAAGATGGGAAACCATTCACTCACCGATGTAGTTGATGTTTAAGTTCTTCGTTATTCTTTCACGTTGTATTATTAACGAAAACCACAACAAAAAACACACTTTATTTAATACTTTTCGAAGAACAACAATGAACCGAACGACCAAACGAGACACAAACGAACGAACACGTTTTTTCACATAACTCTCTTCTATCCCGCCAATTTGCCATTCGGGTTATTATTTTACAACATTGTAAAAAAAAAAGATGTTGTTGGTGATAGTCATGTCGCGGCTTGGTGCCTTCTCTTCTTTATTCGTCGTCGGTCGTGGTAGGTTGTGTTGTTGATCGCAACAAAGTGTTCAAGAAGAATTTAAGATTTCAAGATTTCCAAAACATCTAATTCTTCGGTGAGTAAATTGGCTTAAATCCTCATTTTACCCACAATATACAATCGAACCTTCCATCAAGTTTAGTAGTCTTCGTTATTTCGTTTTACAGTCCATTGTAATTTTAAGTTCATTCGAAGCTGAAACGCATTCAGTGTTTATCGCAGCTTTCGGATGCAACACCCGTTTTTGTGAAAAATCCCCTCAAAGGCGCTGAAAAATATCCCGATATATTCACTACATGTTCGTCCTGATGATGGATGCTGCAATTCTAGTTAAAATAATAATATAATTAGTCACAAAATCTTAAATCGCAACTTAAAATCAGGTGTTTAGTTTCAAATCATTTTTCTGAAATGACTTGCAAGGTAAATATGCTACTGTATTATATATTAAGACATAATATAAATATGCTATAGACTATATCATTGCTGAAAAGGCAAAAGGGCTGAAGCGTTTAGTTTACACCAGAGCACTTTAAAGTATTTTTTTTTTTTGCAATAAAATTCATAAGTCTTCAATAATGGTTGGATTTTGAAAAAAAAAAACTTGCGTCGCTTAAGTCAAGTCTTTTCCCAAATAGTTAATATATTTTAGATGGCTGAAGGGGCACAAAAGTTTTCAGAATCAAACGAGAGTCAGAGCATTCGATGCAGAAAAAAAAACTGATCAAAACTGCATATTTAACTAATTTTCGACTAAAGTGTCACTTGAGCCCTTTTGCCTTCCCAGCGATGACATGTAGATACTGAATATAAGAATTATGTATTTCCGATTTTTTTAATGTTACGCACATCACATCACATCCGAATTATAGTGTTAAATTTAATTTGATAAATCTTTTCAAACATTTATCTAGCATTTTAATTCGATGCACAAAAAAACTGATCAAAACAGCAATAAATATACATAACTCATTTTTTTTGGGTTTTAATTTTATTTAAACAACGATTATTATTTTAATTTTTTTTTTTTAAGCAATTTTTTGGTTAAAAGCTCTGCGATGTAATTATTTTTACGGCATTACAAACTGTTTACAGACAGCATTATCAAACTGTTTACAGACAGTTTGATAAACCCTCAGTTAAACAGCTGTCACGCGTAAAATAATTACATCGCAGAGCTTTTAACTAAAAATTGTTTTAAAAAAAATAATCATAATAATTATTGTTTAAATAAAATTAAAAAACCTAAAAATTAAAATGGAGTTCTACAAAATAAACTTTAAAACCATAAATAACTCATATTTGACCAATGTGTCGCTTAAGCTATTTTGCCTTTTCAATGACGATATGTAGTTAGTAATAAAATAGAGCCTAAGAATTATGATTTGTACAGCGCTCTTGAGGGGATTTTTCACAAAAGCGGCACAATACAAATTATCCAAATATTATTATCATTCATGTCACTGCGATAGAGCAATGCGATGTCACTCCCAAAAAGCTCCATCGTCGTGTATATGTAGACAATATACATATTTGTGATATGTACCGTTGCTTCGGAATTCCCAAATGTTTACAGTGGTCATTATAGCAAGGCAATGCTACATTTTAATGACTTAATTACGCCAGTATATTAGTGGGTTAATTTTCGAGAAGTAGGAGAGAAATTAATGCCACGTAGGCGTTTCCACTTTCGCAATTTCCCTGTGTTCGTTGTGTGCCTGCGTTCGTAATGTTCCAGTTTTCGCCAAGTTATCTTTGTGAAATTCTCCCAAGATTTAAGCACTCGTTAGTTGGTCTTAACTATTTCATTCATTACACGTTTCTTTGAGGTGGGTGGAGATTTCCGAGGCTCATCCGGAGGAAATTAAATTATTTGTTCTTCTCTGTGGTGAGAGGCGTTTTCAGTGAAATTAGTAGAGGCTAGAGATAAGGATCAGGTGTTGTTCATTGGAGGTTAATTTTGTGAGACAACAAGAAAATACGTACACAGTGGATCAATGCTTTTATTTCGTGGGATAACTTGCTAATGCCCGAATATGGGGTAGAAAATGTCTCTCATTAAAATACTAGAACATAATTCTTTTCATCACCTTTTTGTACGATTTACCGAAAGTCCCTCGTTCGTTAGGAATAGCATAATTAACACGGGTTCTAAAATTTCTCCACTATTAGTATGGAGCCCCTTCATCTCCATCAAAATTACATATCATTCCTTCCCTAACCTTGGTGATTGATCTAAGATAAAAGATTGCTATAAACACACAAAATAGTGTATAAAATTTCACAAGTACTTGTCTATAAACATATTCACAAAAAGGCCTACTGTAGCAAAAAGTAGCTCGCTCACCGGTTAGAAAAGATTAATATTATAATAATTAATATTTTTCTGTTCAAAATTTCTACAATGTGACATACACATATCAACTTTCCTTATATCTGCAGATCCAAAACCCATTTCGTCTCGGTCCAAATTCCATCTTATACCCTCCCTAATCTTCGTGAGTGTGCTTAAATAAAATATTGCTATAAGCACCAAAAAACACAGTCTATAAAATTCCACTATAAACATTTCAACTGTGACATTTTAAGAAAAGAAACTTAGGCCTTAGTGATAACATCACCCACAAATAAGACGTACTGATATAAGAAACTGGAAAAAGGAGAGAAGAGAAAAACTGAAGAGAAAGAGACCTTTGTATAAAACTAGTAACCAAAAGTCTAGCACAAAAAATGGATAAAGGTTTTAGAAATGTCGGTAATTTTTCATAGTTCCCGAGCCCGACTGCAGATCACCAACGAACAAACGACAGTTTACACCGACTTAATTTAGCATTTTCAATCGACGTGAGCTGTTAACTGTTCGTTGGCGACCTGCAGTCCTGCTCGGGAACGATTCCAAATTACCGGCATTGTCGATAAAATTTTTATCGATGTCTTGTGCTTTGATAAAAGAGACACGGAGAATAACTAAAGCGAGAATATCGTTAAACTGCGTGTTCTAACTATACAACTATTGTAACTAGTGATGTGCATTGACGATAATTCGAATTAACGCCACCGCCGTTATCGTTGGCAATTATCAACTGTTGAATATAACCGCTCGAAATAACGCCGACGTTGACGCGACTATATTGATTTTAATAATAATAATCCCTCGTTGGATGAGTTGAAACAGTTAGATCGTTGGGTGTTATTTTATAACAGTTATGTATTACTTGCTATCGGTAGATTCACTTGACACTAGGCGCTACGTATCGGCCGTTTCGGATAGAGAAATCCACAAAGACGCCTAGTTGGGAGGTTAACAACCAAAAAGTCATTCCAAATTATGCATAATATCGTTCAGGAAGTACACAATCTTCCATCTTTTTGTTTAAAGATTTTAATAATACCAAATTTTTAACTTTATTCCACTATTTTTTAATTAAGACCTGACCAGTTTCACCTTATAACGGGCATCTTCAGACCGTTTATTTGGTGCTAAAGCTAAAATAATAGGTACATACTCGGTGGGAGTTGAGACTGTGTTGTGTTGGATAATATTCGTGTGCAGCTATTGATATCTAACTTAGCTTTTTTTTTTCAATAGCGTTAGAAGTTGATAGCACCTAGTTGTTATTTCCAACGGCTAGTTATATTTTGATACAGTGTTAATTGTAGCCAATGTCATAAATGCATAACAAAAGAAATGTTCAATAAAATCAAGATCTACTCGTTGAATATAATATTAAACTGCATCCCACGAGACTGAAGCAAAGCATACTAAGAAAATCCAGAATCAAAAAACTTGTGTTGACCTTCTTTCTTGGGATAAGGTTTGCTATCTGTGCAGGTCATGAAGGAAAGTCATGCTCGACCGTAAAAATCCAACAAGTCACGGAATTCTTCGGCACTTAATCAACCCGTGGAATGTCACGTGGTTGGCCGGGACAACAGCCAATCAAACGCCGGGTTGATCCAACAGCCATGTTGGATAATACTTATACTTTTATAAACGTATTTATTATTTACACAAAAGCTGTAACTAGCTAGGTTTATGTTTGAGTTATTACTGCAAAATCGTTTCTTGGTACTTCCAGTAATATATTTTATTTGATTTTAGTTTATGAAGCTTCATTTTATTGGCAAACTGAATCGAATAATAATATTGTGCTGTGGCTATTGAAACAACAAAGTTATTTTATGGGATCGTCAGAAAGATATAGTTTAAAGACGTACGCGGAAAGCATTTTAACAGACTTTATTTTAAATAAAGACAGACGTATATAACTATAACTATAATATGTAAATAAGTTTCAACTAGTAATAATCATGAAAAAGATTTACAGAACATCAATCAATTCACAATAATATCAATAAAAAAGCAAACGAACAAAAAATTGTTACAACTGAATTTTACAATTGATTTTCGCTCTCCTTCAAAAAACGTGAAGTCAGAATATTTCTGAAATTAACATGAAAATTAGTATAAAAAACAGGTTGATCTGACGAAAAAATACTTAAATTATGTATGAATTTTCATAATTTTTTTTAGTAACGTTATTATTAAAGTCTGCTAGTTTTAGATTTTTTTTTAGTGACCGCTATTTCGGTGGTCAAGGCCATTATTAAACTGGTATAACAGTGGTTTTAAATACGAAGGAGTTGTCGCTAAAAGTTGAAACCAAAAATTAACAGAACTCAATAATAACAATATCAAATTTGATTAAATTAAATTACAATAAATAATAGCGCTGAAAAATTTAACAAAAAGCTCTAATATTTTTTAATGCATTTTAGTCAACAATAATTATTGTTTTCTGTACGAAATCTTCAACCTTTCCTTTGTGGGTACTCCCTCATGTTGAAGAGGGTCCAGAAAAAGTTTCTGAGATTTCTTTACATGAGGGAGTGCGGCCACTATCCGTGGCTCTACCCGACAAACTTTCTCCTGGGCATCCTAGGACTTCACTCCTTGCAGCTCAGAAGAGAGGGGTATGCCACCACCCACTTTTTCAGACTGCTACGAGGCTATATCGAAAATCCTGCTATTTTGGAGTGCATAAGTCTCTATGTGCCTGATGACTATTTAAGACAGCGTCACCATAGATTATTCTATCTTCCTGCCTGAAGGACCAACCTGCCGATGGTTTTACCGGTGGGGAGGAGTACATTGCTCCTGAATAAAATCTCTTCCGATATCGACATAATCCACGTCAGTGAGGAGAGATTCAAAAGTGAAATCCTATTGATTATTGAAAGAATTTCTCCTCATTGACCTGATCATCATCACTGCTTGAAATTTCTTTAATAAGTTTTTCTTATTTTCTTACATGCATATTTATATAGTACCTTAATTTGTATTTATTTTACAAATATAAAATTTGATTTATTATATAAATTAATTCATTAACAGTTTGTTATGTACATGTATAAGAAATTCAATAAATAAATAATAATAATTATTATTTTCGTACCTGAAAGCAAAAATCAAAATGACGATCCAAAGGGGGATGACGTAGTTACCCGTTAAAGCGTTGTCATGACAAAATCTAAGGTTATATGTTTTTGGTAATACATAGAGAGAAGTATATTCAAAGTATTTCAGTAATCTTTATCTAAGATATCGTACAAAACTCTCTCGTTCAGAGTGGCATTAGAACACCCCTTACAGCGGGAGTGTTAACAAGACCAATGCTGTATCATTAGTCAGAATCCTAACAAAAATAAACGTGATTCAATTTATATATAATTTATCAAACGTGACTTTAGTTTTTTGGGGTGATAATATGTCCACGACATAATAGGGTTGTTAAACCCGAAGTGGCAATGTGTCAGCTGTCAAATAACGTGGATAATAAATCGTAGAGACGTTTGAACTTATCGAAATTCACTTCAAAATTGCGAATACATTTGGCTGATGGGACACATCCAAATTTTATTCGCTGCCATTTGGTTTATGGGCTGCAGACTAATGCTCAAATGTCGTGTTTAGACATATTCCGAAATTTTGAGCGACATAAAACGTCGCATGACTTTTGGCCGTGACGCGATTTAAAAGTTTCCTTGCAATACTCAAACGATAATAATTGTCCCACACTAATGGCACCCTATTTCAAAGGAATAAAGAATTTAGTGAATACTTCTGACAACCTAGCCTTCATTTGCAACACGGTAATAGCACGGAGGCTTCATGGTGCCTGGTTAATTGCGTAGAAAAGAATTGTATTTGATCATATAACTACTGTGATTTGTGATGGCAGTAGGTTAATTCGTGTCCCGGGTTGGCTAGAAAAATTTAATTTTTTTATGTACGTTTTTATCAACAAACTTAGTAAAATTAAAATATTAAAAAATGTTTTTAAAGATTGTTTCCTTGAACTGACGGAAACCGTGCTAAATCATGAATATCCGTAAGGACACACTTACTAGCAGTTCCAACATTTTTTTATGTGTTATAACACATTTTGTTCATATAAATTTTGAAACTGTCGATTCGTGGTAGAACTCCATTTAAATGATTTAATAATACAGTTTTTTAAACTTTTATACCACTATTTTTTAAATAAAAAAGGGAATAAAGTTAAAAAATTAGTATTATTAAAATCATTCAAATATAGTATATTCGCGGAACTTTCCAAAGTGGTAGATACTTTAAGTATCGCCCTGGTGAAAGACCACTGTAGAGTTCGTTGAAGACAGAGTTGAAACGTTGCTTGAAATGGCTTGAGCCGTAACGAAATCTGAATAGCCAGGTACTTCGCAATCTTCCTCTTCCCCATCTCCTTTCCCTCCCCACTATCTTCAGCCTCACAACGTACCCCAATAGAGCATGTCATAGTTTCACTAGCTCTAGACAGTTAGGACTCTTGTAGGGTATTCTCTATAAAAAAAGGAACACTTAGGGAGTGAATATAAAAAATAACATTATCTAAATTTACTAAAGCAATTTTTTTTTTATATATCACTACGTCTCTTAGTTGCCAATAACAAAGATTAATGAAAATTGTATTAACATGATAGATCCAAGCAATAATTACAATAAAAGTAAATTGCTAAAACGAGTCGTCGGAAGCTATTATGAAAACTTTTACCAATGAACAAGGTAGATGTTGGATTTCAAAGTGATGATCTATTAGGTTCTCACCTTTATGTTTTTATCCAGTTCCTACCGTATCCAACCATTTCTCTATATTCGATTTTCGTATTCAAAAACACTGTGTTCGAAACAATTGACAGTCAAACAGAAGAGTTTGATGCAAAAAAACTTGTGGACATTTAGTTACTTTCAGTTTTCAATTCAGTAAAGTATTTTTTTAAAGCATGAGCAATGAGAAAGGGTAAAGAGCTTAAAGCTTTGAAATAACCCTTTAATTTTCATATGAATTCAACTTGCTCATTCAGCGTTTGCTACATAAAACGATTTGAAAAACTCTGTGATTATTTCCAGTTAATATTTTCCTCACAGAGCAGAGGTATATAATAATATAATCAGATCATTTAAGTATAAAACTTCCTGCAAAGTGCTTCACATTTATCATGAAAAAAGCTCTATGACAACACGATTTTCCACTTAATGCTTCTTGCGATTATACGATCGGTTATTTATGGTAAAAGAGATATAGTATAGTACTGCACCTTATCAGCCTTCAACACGGAAATGAACTTGTCAAGTGAGATTAATACCCCTTTAGTCGGCAGGGGGTGGTCTACATAATATTATATAATGTTTAATGGGGATGTTATAACCGATGGCTCGTAATGGCTCTCGGGAATATTAATTTTCATCGCTCGCTTATCGATGCATATCATAAAAAAGTCATGATTTTGAATATATCGAAAATAGATATTAAAAAATAAGTTTATTTTAAATTTTCATCCTTTTTCCCTATCTCGTAAGTGTGGGAAAAACATTGGGAAAACTGGGGATGAATGTTTAACTTAACTCCCTGTACTTATTTTAGACAAAACGCTTTCCGCAACACACCGGTAAAATATCACGTTCAGACGTTTCTTTAAACGGTTTTAGGAAAATCGTCGCCGGAAAGGTAAAATGGCTGAAGCGCCCTTTTGGGAAGTTTACATCAGAGCATATTAAATTTCAAATTGATAAGTTTTTAATACCTGGTTAAAAAAATTAACACAGGTAACTTAAGGCTCTCATTGAGTTACCTAAAGTGACAAAAAGCTACAGAAATCCCAAACTTGTGTCGCTTGAGTCAAGTCTTCCCTCAAATGGTAAATATATTTCAAATGGCTAAAGCGTTACAAAAGTCATCAAAAATAAACGAGAGTCAGAGCATTCGATGCAGAAAAAAACTGTTCAAAACTAAGTCCTTTTGCCCTTCCAGTGACAATATGTATTATGTAGGGACTGATCGAATGCAAGGCTGATGTGAGCGTAATGAATAGGATCAAGGAAGGGACGCTTAGATGGTTTGGGCATGTAGAGCGAATGAACGAAGAAGGGAGTAAGAGAATATATGATGCGAAAGTGAATGGAAGAAGAAGTCGAAGACGCCCGAGAAAGACATGGCACGATCAAGTAAATCAAATACTTCGTCTCATTCATGACATGGCACGATCAAGTAAATCAAATACTTGCATCGGGTCATGTGAAGAATCAGAATAACAGAAGAGTTTGTATGAGACGATGTATGAATGTAAATGAATCAAGGAGTGTGTGCCAAGACAGAGTTATATGGCGGTCCGTACTCTCTGCCTACCCCTGCTGAGAAACGGCGTGATGGTTAGTTAGTTAGTTAGGGACTGGTCACGTCTGGACGTGTGTAACAAAGTTCACCTATTTTCCCACTATCCTTTTTCACAACCTCCTGCGTTCCTTTCTTCCTTAATATTGTTTGTGCCATAGTCTAGCTTCCGCCGGATAATCAAGGATCTATTATGAAGTCATTACGAAGAAAAAAAACATCGTCTGAGCGCAGAACTAAATTTGATAGAACTAAGGGTCGAGGAAATCCCAGGAAAAGATCGCATGATCAACTGATAAAACCCTTGAATTCGTCATTTGCTGCTGTTTAACGCCCACCTCTCAGATGGATCGCAAACAATCCAATTGGGAATCTTGTTAATAATGCTTGAGATAAAACGTGTTTCTTTGGCATTCATTGCCTAAGTTTTTGAATCAGGCCAACTGTACATAGTAGCTAAATTCATCGGACGCCTAAAACGATAAGGCTTGATTAGAAAAGCGTAGGAAATACTTTGATTTAATTTTCATTTTCAAAATTATGAACTGTATAACTGACTCACCTTCTCTGTTGCAACTCATCCAGTTCAACATTCCTTACCGTAGACTCAGAAACAATGAATTGCTGTTCCTCAATTATCACTCTAGTAATTATGGGCATCATTCTCCGCTGTACAGAATGTTGAGACTTGTTAACTCAAGCCATGGTATTGAAATTTTTGGTGGCAGTCTAAATGATTTTTGTCATTCTGGAAATCTTACTCTACCAAAACTTTGACTAGACTTTGGCTTTGATTTGAATATTCTTTCTTATGTATATTTTTGTCATTGTTGTTATTTATGTACTATTCTTTCTCTGTTGCTCTTTTTTCCCATTTCGTGTTTTACATTTTTTTTTATTTGACTTTAGTCCGTTAGTTTGTAAAATAAATAAATAATTTATTTTCAAGTTGTGTAGGGTAGAATCGAAGAGTGGACCAGTGTGCCAATATATTCCAATAAGCTGAAGTATGCCACAAAAAACAGGAAGGGCTTCAACTACTGGTTGCCCAAGTTCATGATGAAGTCAGCACCTGGTGTTATACTTGAACATCCGCTCGATTTGTTTGACCAATGTTAGCGAAGAAAATTAACCTGATTTCTAGAGATGTAGAGGAACTCTGTTTCTGATTCCGCAAATGTTAAAGCTCTAAATGCTTTTCCGCTTCGGAAAAATTATAACCAAAGTTTAACGGAGCTTTCTAGAGACAGTAAATGAGCTTCCTGACAACAGTAGCGGGGCACGTGCCTTGGAGATGGCTGTTTAGAGAAGCTGGCTTGATATGTAAGGAGCACAGAAACAAATTGCTAGTTGAAAAAGCAACCAAATTACTTTATGTTAAATAAAATTCATTCAAAGAAAATGTTTTTCGACTTTTAGACCTTTGCTTGTTGAATTTCTAATTCCAAATACACGTCCGTTTCCGCATCCGCTTCCGCTATTACATTTCCGTTACATCTCTAACGTCTGTGTTTATCTTTTACCTTCATTTTTTTATGTGTATACCGCAGAAGAATTCCTACTGCTCCCGACTGTCCGGAGCCAGTGAAATTATGACATGCCCAATCGGAGTATGTTGGAAGGGTAGTAGGCTGAAATAAATTGGGAAGGAAAGGGGATGGAGAAGAGGAAGATTGAAAAGTATCTGGTTATTCATATCTTATCATCAAAGACGGCTAAAGCCATTTCAAGCAATTTTTCGATTCTGAATGGTGGTCTTTCCCCAGGGCGATACTTTGTTAGAGTATTTACTACTCTGAAACGGGCTGCAACTCTCATACATGTAATTTTAATATTAATTATAAATCGTCGCCGAAGAGGGAAAAGGTTTTAAGCGACACTTTGGTCAAAAATGAGTTAAATATGCAGTTTTGATCAATTTTTCTTTCTGTATCGAATACTCCGACTCTCGTTTGATTCTGAAGACTTTTGTGGCCCTTCCGTCATCTAAAATATATTTACCACTTGAGCGAAAGCTTGACTCAAGCGACACAAGTTTGGACGTTTTTTTAGCTGTTTGTCGCATCAGGTAACTCAGTGAGAGCATTGCGTTACCTGAGTCAATTTTTTTTTCATAATCCAACCAGGTATTGAAGACTTTATGACGAATTTTATTGTAAACAAAAAAAACAACTTTAAAGTGCTCGTAAGTCTCTCAAAATGGCGCTTCTGCCCTTTTGCCTCCTTTTCGGCGAGGATATGTGAAATTATACGTTTTAATTGAATAAAATATATTTTCGCACGCCGGGATTTGAACCCGCTACCACTGGACTCACAATCCAGGATCTTAATCACTCGACCGTGGAGGTTGTCTTTATTGATTTGAGTGAATCACAAAGAAATGGTTTACAGTATATAATTGAATTCGGTGCCAATAAGGCTGTCTGAGTCACAGCCATTATTTTAACCAGTATTTTTTTTAATAATACTAACATCGAAACATTACGCCAGCTGTAGCCGCGTTACGTGTTGTGTCAGTCATGGTCCACTAATTGGATTACACCTGCGTTCATACGAATCCGACCACGTGACAGGCTAGGCTTAGTGGGCGATGCGGTGGGCGGACTTGTGACGCTATCGGTCGAATTACACCCTCCCAACACCCTATCTAACGAAATGTCAAGCCGGCGACAGAAGTTTTTTGGAATAAAACATTTTTTTCCGTTGTAATATCTGACTTATCAGAAATCGAGAGTAGAAGTAAAATTTCTTCGCCCAAAAATACAATCCTATGTTTTGAGAAAGTTCTATTTATCATCTGAGAGTGGCAGATACTCAAAGTATCGCCCTGGTGAAAGACCACCATTCAGAATCGAAACGTTGCTTGAAATGATTTTAGACGTATTTGGTGATCAGATGTAATAATAATAATTGACTGATTTATATGGCGCCTTTTTCGTGACAGAAATATCACCTCAAGGGGGCCTTACAGCATAATCAACATCATATTAAAATTAAGACTTAATATTAAAATATGCCTTACTTTCATATAACTTATGATTTACGACTAACATATTTATATCAACAAATATATATATTGGTTGTTGCCCGTGCTGTCGAACCTAGGGTAGAAAAAAATGGAGTAAGTAATAGTAATATATAAATATTTTTTGTTTTTGTTTTTATATGAATACCGCACAAGAGTCTCAACTGCTCTCAACCGTCTAGAGCCAGTGAGACTATGGCATCCTCAAATAGGGTATGTTGTGAGGCTGAAGGTACTGGGGAGGGGAAGGAGATTGGGAAGAGGAAGGTTGGGAAGTACCTGGCTATTCAGATCTGGTCACCAAACACGGCTAAAGCCATTTTAAATAACGTTTCAATTCTGAATGGTGGTCTTTCACCAGGGCGATACTTAGAGTATCTACCACTCTGGAACGTGCCGCAAATATACTTTTTTTATTATTTTTATATGCATTAAATGTGTTATGACACATATTAATTAAATAAAAGTTACTGGCGCACGCCGGGCTTGAACCCGCGACCTTTGGATTCGTAGTCGAGTGTCTTACCACTCGACTATGGAGGCCGTCAAATAAAATGTTTGTATATATATATACAAACAATGTATATCTAAATACCCAGGTACTTCCTAACCTACCTCTTCCCCATCTCTTTCTCTTCCCCACTACGTCTTTCACCCTCACAACATAACCTAATTGGAGATGCCATAGTCTCACTTGCTCTAGACGGCTGGGAGCAGTTGGGACTCTTGTGCGGTATTCACATTTATATCTTTCCAAAATCTAGAACATTCAACTTATAAGGCGCCATTTTATAAAATATCACTCTACTAATAATAAACTTATAGTATTGATAGACTTGTGTCCATGAATAATAAATAAGTCGAAAATACGTGTAATAATAATTTACTATGAAAGTATAGGTTTATTGATAAAAGCTCAATGCTAAGATAATGGTTTTACGTTTGATAGTGAATTAAAAGTTCGACAAAATGATAACAGTTAATATTTCAACTGTTTGATGAATAATCCGGAATAAAAATCACAGTAAGATTAAAGTTGATGGTTAAATAATTTGATATTAAAATAAAACTTAGACAATACGATAACGGTTAGAGTTCACTAGTAAAATAAAAATTAGACAGTGACATATTTTCCAAAAAATCAGTAATAGGCAGCAAGAAACAAGTTATAACTTTGACGATAAAATAAAAAGTTTAAAAAAAATGATATAAATATAGCTTATAAATTTAAAAAATACGTTTTCGTGGAAAGCAGTCACTTTTTGGTTTGACATATTTAATGAAAATGAAATAATAACTTTGTATAAGACCACAGATTTTTTTATTATGTTTTATGACTGACCGGTTTCGCTTAGCCTAAGCATTATCAGGGTACAAAATCAAACTAAACTAAAATATATATAACATTTGAATTATAACAAAGAACAGAGAGAAAGAGACAAATAATATAAAAAGAAAGCGGCATCGTCAACTGAAAAGGTAATTAAAGAATAATGAGAAATTTTATGAGTTTATGGGAAATATACCTAATTTTGGACTACTGGACAAATTTTACTGATTATTAAGAATATTACTATTTATTTTAATGGCTTTCTTTATTTTTAGTGCTTTTAAATTAACTTTTATGTTGCCACGACCATTTTTATGGAGAATATGAGCACTGGTGCTTTTATTGAAGGTATGATCTTTTTCAATAAGATGACGAATTTTGAAAAAAAACGTAATTATTTAAACATCTAAGATGTTCTTTGATTCTAACATTGACATTACGGGTTGTTATACAAATATAAAATGCAGAACAATCACAACAATCCAATTTATAACTTCTCAATCATCTGTATGTATGTATAACCAAATACTTCGCTCGATGCTTAGGCTAAGCCCGCTAAGCGAAACCAATCGGTCATCAAAATTAAAATAAAATCTGCGGTCTTAAACAAAGTTATTATTTATTAACAAAATATGTTTGACAGGTGGAATAGTAATTAAGAAATATTAAGTAGAAAAGAAATTGTGATTTCTTAAAACGTAGAAAATACAATAAAACTTTGTGTTATTTTAAAAAGAGCAACTCGATTCAACTTATCCAGACAAATCATCTTCTCAAAGTATTCTTAAAAAACCGATAATAATTGAGTGTATACTTAGCCTCTGCTTGAACCTCTCTTCGAATCTAAGCATCGTCTAAACTTGAGTCGAGCGCCACCAAAGGTAATACTTCCAACGCCAGGTCAGGTCGATGGAAAATGGGATAGGGGGTGAGAACACACCCTCGAATTGTGAAAGCCTTTTAAAACTCAAATCAGATATCTTGATAAGGGGTTGATTGTTTTGAAAACATGTTTTAAATCGTGTGGCACTTTTATATGAAACAGGAGAGTTTGAATTTTATAAAATGAAACGTTTTTTTTTGCGAAATATAAACATGGTAACGCGGTTCAATTATATCATTATTAATTAACATCTAACCCAATTTTTTTTTTTTTTTTTTTAAAGATATTTTATTATATTTATAGTATGCTGTGGGGAGATACATATTATAAAATATTTTATTATTGTTAGTTAGTCTTATTAGCTAAATTAATTTAGTATGAAGCACACTTGAGGTGAAATATCACAAAACTGCGCTATACTCGTATAAGTTCAAAGAGGCGCAAATAAAAAATATGTCCAAAGAAGCGAAGCAAGCAGTCCACAATGGAATGCTTATACCAACCCTGAAGTACGGCATTGGGGTATGTAACTGGCAAAGGAAGGATGAAAGTAGACTGAATGCAGACGAAATGAGATCCCTGAGGCGTATGTGCGTACAACCATGTGTGACTGTGTTAAAAATGTGGATATCCGAAAAGACCGCTAAGCTGATGTTAGGGTAATGAATAGGATTTAGAAGGGGACGTTTAGATGGTTGGGCATGTATAGCGGATGAACGAAGAAAGAAGTGTGAAAATAATATATGACGCGAAAATGAATGGAAGAAGAAGTCAGGGACGCTCGAAAAAGACGTAGCACGATCAAGTGAATCAAATACTTGAGTAAGACCATGTCAAGAGTCAAAATGACGTACTTATAAAGTCAAATTAACAACAAGAACGCTCATTATAATAATTTACAATATTTATTTATTTATTTAAAAGTAATGCTTGAAATCATATTTAATGGAGACGAATGGACTCACATTACTTTGATTGCTGAAGTAACGTTTTCCATAACTTAAAAAGTACGACGACAGCAATAAAAAGTATAAAGTCCCCCAAAACAATTTTTCCCTTTTTTAATTGAGTAAAAATAGAATGTGTGTTTAAAGACGTTTACTTTAGTCTTTGTTTCCTAACTTTGTGAACCGACTTTCTTATATTTCTATTTTTAAAACCGATAATCCGTGGTGGGAATCTATTTTAATATTACGGTCATGTAACTTTTTAACGTTCCACTGATTTATTGATGGCCTTACCGGATTTACCCGGTTAAGGGTATTCTTATGTCGGGATTAAAGGCTTTAAAGTTATTTATTTAAACCTTTTGCAAAACGTACGGATTATTGAAATATAAAGGTTTAAACGTTTCTGACTCAGATGATGATAAATGGTCCATTTTGTAAGTAACTGTTTAGTGGTTTAATCACTAAAGCGTAATAACATTAGTTACAAGAAGTTTTGTTACTAACCTTCGCAACATTTATATGAGAGGGATCAACCAGGCATAAAACTTAGCCGCCCAGCAGAACCGTGCTCTCCATACAAGCAAATAAATACTGCCTACCCTGCCGTACTCGCATAAAAATATGAATAATTATTGCAAAAATTAATCAACAATTTCAAATATATGAAAGTTCAGCAATCGCACCGCCGCTGGCTCTCTACTGTAACGTATCAAAAACAGTAACTACAATGCCCAAAGGCCGTTATCATCAGAGTATATTATAATGTGTTCACTAGACTACACAAAATATGTATGCTGTGAGATTTGCGCTCGTTCAAGTGGCTTATTTGTGTATCTTAGTTAGTGTCTATGGCAGTGCTTTTAAATAACCAACCCAATAGCAATCAGTGGCATCTGACTAACAAACTAACCATCACGCCGTTTCTCGGCAGGGGAAAGCAGAAAGGACAGACCACTATATAACTTTGTCTTCGCGCACACTTCTTGCATCGTTCACATTGATAATAATAATAATAATATTTGGATAATTTGTATAGCGCCGTTTTTGTGAAAAATCACCTCAAGGGCGCATACATCGTTTCATACATACTCCTCTGTTATTCTAACTCTTCACATGACCCGATTCAAGTATTTGATTTACTTGATCTTGCCATGTCTTCCTCGGGCGTCTTCGACTTCTTCTTCCATTCACTTTCGCATCATATATTCTTTTCACACTCTTTTCTTCGTTCATTTGCTCTATAAGCCCAAAACATCTAAGCGACCCTTTATTGATCCTATTCATTACGCTTACATCAGCATTATATTCTTTCCGGATATCCACATTTTTAATACGGTCACACATAGCTTTACGTCTCAGGGACCTTGTTAGTATCTATATTATATTATCAATTAATCCGCTATTTTTCCTACCGCCTACCCTGATCAAAAATCTGTGATCGCCACTCCTGACCAGAGCGTGATCAGATATTATAAATATCCTTCCTTGCATTTAAATCATATCAGTCTGAAGATGTTCGTGGCAGAACAAGACCAATTCAGTCTAAAATAAAGTGAAAGAAAGTTTAATCGAATCTATAAAGCGCCCTAAGGTGATGTTTTCATGAAAAACTCGAGAGGAAATAAACCAAGCAATGATATTATTTTTCACCGCACCCCAGACGTATTGAACGCATGTTTCGAAACAACACAAAAAAGCTTGAATACATTTTTACTGACACATGATATTCTGATGTAGATAGCTTGTACAAAATGTTGACACCTTCATCAGTTATTTCACCATGAAATATTATTGTATCAATTCGATTTTTTCATATGTCTGTCATGAACTACCTCTGGTGTCAGGGTTCACAAAAGCCTTTTACGAAAATGAATTTACACAAGTGTTTTGGTCTTCTGGGACTTGAGTGGAAAAGATCCTGTGAAAATAGTAGCAGGGTCTTAATTTGTATGATTTTTTTTTATTAAAAAAAACCCTCTAACTATTTTTGGCTTAAATTAAAATCATTGTTGAATCTGAAGCTGCGATAAAACACCAAATGTGTTTTCCGTTTCACATGAATTTGGAAAATAGTGGACTGTAAAACGATTAACTATACTACTTACTTGATATAATAGTGTCTAATTATGGATGTGGAAAGATAATTGTAATGAAGGGAAAATGGGGAACCATTCACACACCGATGTAGTTAAAATGCATGTTCTTGATTATTATTACACATTGTATTATTAACAAATAAAAATCACAACAAAACACCAAATATTATATTACATGAAAAATAACACCAAGCCGACGACCAAACGAGACACCGACGAACGACGAAAAACGTTTTTTAACTCTCTTCTGTTTCGATCGTCACTTGTTTTAAACAGTGTTGTTGAATATGAAAATCGAATAAAGTGAAATGGTTGGATAAGATAGGAACTGGATGAAAAACACGAAGGGAAGAACGTATCAAATTATCATTTTGAAATCCAACAATCATTTTAACGGTATTTGAACTCACAAGATTCACACTTTAAAAATATGTATACAAAGGTTAAAAGGTAACTGAAAATAAGCTCTAACAAATTAGGTTCACTAAACCTTAAAAGTGTATGGTGATAATTTTCTTTTAAAAGAAAGACAAACGTTCCCCGGTTACGAATAAACTGACAATATTTGAAAAACTCCTACTACCATCGTCATAATAAGCGGAAGATGTTAATTGTACAATGATGGAGGACTTACACGACACCCAGGTGGAAATATGACGCGGTTGTTTACTCAGTTTCTAACCGGTCTGAAGATTTATACATTAAATTAAAATGAAATAATAACTTTTGTAGAATACCTCAGATTTTATTTTAGTTTTTATGACCGACCGGTTTCGCTTAGCCTAAGCATCATCAAGTACAAAATTTAACTAAACAAAAAATAAGTAATGTGTAGTTATATATACTCGTACATACAGAAGGATAACAAAATATAAAAAATATAAAATAAGAGAACAGTAAGAAAACAAAATAATAGCATTTAAATTATAATTATTTAAATGTGTTTATGTATATTATTTAAATTATTAATGAATATTATTTATCCTCTTCTCAGTTGACGTTTCGTCTCTTTCATTTCAGACTATCTGTGTTTTTCTCTCAGCTCTTTTGTTATAACTATAACGTTATTGTTTTTTTTTTACTGTTCTTTTATTTTATATTTTGTTATCTCTCTGTTTGTACGAGTATATATAACCACACACTATGTTTTTTTGGTTAAGTTTAATTTTGTACCCTGATGATGCTCAGGTCGAGCGAAACCAGTCGGTCATAAAAAATAAAATAAAATCTGTAGTCTTATTCAAGTTATTATTTCATTTCCAATAGTTATATATTATATTATATTTTGATTCACTCAATTTTTTTCTTCCAACGTTTGTGACTTACAGGTAGGTGCGACCTTATTTATTCGGCTTTTTTGCTTATTTTCCCTTTGGCACACAGAAATAATCGCTGAACCGCAATTTTTAATCTTGCGCGGTATGTTATTTTTAAGGTTTATTAATATTGTAAGTATTGCATGTTTTGGGGACATTTTCCGGGATGAAAATAAATCATCGTATTCAGCTTAGTCATAAAGCTCCATGTTTTCATTTCATTTAATTCGAACTTCGCACCTTCCTCAGCGAGCAAGTTTTTCCTGCCTACACAATAATGACTATCGTAACTCTGTGCCTCCGTTACGAATAAAACCAGACATGAAAAGTGCCCGCCTACTTTTGTTCGCCCTGTTAAGGTAAGGGGGTAGTGTGCAAACAAACAGAGGGAGCCTGCCGAGGGAGGTCTTTACGAAGTTATACTTTACCAAGTTACACTCTGAAAGGGATGATTGATGAGGTGTAAAAGGAAAGCTCTCGCATATTAAAATTGTTTTAAAAATTACAACATCGACACGTAACAACCCTTGCGACACTTTAACAATATTAATATACAACTTTTTTTAATAAATGCTGTTTGTAGTGAAAGGCTTTTTTCAACTTTTTAAAGTTTTGTTTTCTTCCTTTGTGGAACTCGATCAACAAAGTGTCGAAATTTAAAAAAAGTTTTAAGGCTTGTCTACAAACGTTTTTCAGACAGTTTTGAAGTGTCTGTTTGATTGATACTTCTGGATTTTAAAATATTCCTATCCGATAGTGAGCGATTAATAAAATAAAAATTACACTTTATACGAGGGTCATCCAGAAAGTGAGGTCACAAAATTTATGTAGGATCTAAAAAGGCTTGTATTTAACTTAAATTCACGGGATACTTCATAAATATATTAAACTATTTTTCTACCTGATCGCCGTCGAGATAAAGACATTTCTCTAGTTGGGGCACCAGCTATTGTATGCCAGTGTCATACCTTTCAGCCGCCAGTTCTTTCAGCCACTTCGTCGACCTCCTGATCGTTGGAAAAACGTTTCCCACCCAAAAACTCCTTTAGTTTAGTCCGAAGGTGTCATTTCTGAGTGAAACAAAATGGCCGACAAACACGTGAGACCAAACAAACTAACTTTGAAACAAAAAAATCCCTGGCCTCAGGAGCCCTTGTAACCTTACTTTCTGGATGACCCTCGTATAATGATTCAACTTCGTTGATATTTAAAAAAATTAGCTTTATTTTTTTGTAAATCCCTGTTATTTAAAAATCACGTAGGTGATTTGAACAATGAATTTCCCTTTTGCGTACGTACGAGTTACGAAAAACATCAAATTTAAAAAAATATTCTTTTCAAATCCAGACAAGCGATCAGGCCTACCTATAATGTATTAAACCAGATGACTATTTATATGCGTCCGTATGGTTTATTTTTCGGGCAATTTTGAAAGGCGCAACCAATGCATGCGCAGAGTAAATTTTAAAAAGAATGAAAAACACCTTTTCCAAGCACAGATATTTTACTAGTTTTTAAGGAAATTTTATTGTTTAATTCAATGTCCGTGTATAAACCTGGCAACCTTCGTGACCGAACGATTCAGTAATCTCGATTGCAAATCTGGATTTTTAATTCAATAAATATGAATTATTCATATTTACCACATTTTATTTAAATGAAACAATCAATATGTTATCGCTGGAAAGGCAAGAGGGTTTAAGCGACACTTTTGTCAAAAATCAGTTGATTAAATAGTTTTGATTAGTTTTTTTTCGGCATCGAATGCTCTGACTTTCGAAAACTTGCTTTATAACCACAGTTTATGCGTATAATTTAATGACCCATGTCCGGTTAAACCAAACCAACGCTGAAAAAATCTAATAAGTAAGACGGTTAATGTTTGCGAATATTCTGACAATATGTGTTTTCCTCTTACAACCATCAGAATAAGCGGAAAATGTTGCTTGTGCGAGGGTAGAGAACTGGGCAGAAGATTGAACCTGTGACCTAGGTGACTAATCGATGTAATAAAAAATGATAATCGAAAAATCCCAACTCCCTCAAATTGTTTAAATATTTAACAACAATAAGCCTTCACCCGTAGGGTTATAGTTGAATTCCACTGCTACGATCAATACGGTACCACAACTCGTAACCCGAGCCAAACTGTACCGAACATTCCTACTTCCATCGCAGACATTTTCTTTGTTTTCCCACTGAGGTTCTATTTCCCCATTTTCTTTGTAATCTTAGACCATTTTCTTTCGTATCTCATGAATGGGGCAGATTCAGACATTGCATGTTTATACATTATGTAGCAACATGCCGTTCCAGATAGCAGCCAGCCCAGCATTCCGCTCTGCGCTCGCCATACCGTGGAGGGGTCTTATCTTTTTGCCAATGCGTCATATGAAACGCCATGAAATGCATACGTTTTTATAAAGTTTCGCGTAAAATAAAATTACAGCATTCATTTTTTAAATTTTATCATATCGGAAATCAAACCCCGATCAACTGCTTGGAAGGTAACTATGCTGACCATTACACCACCAACTGTTGTAAGAGCAGTGGTGTTGGATTTCAAAGTCATAATTTGTTGGGTTCTTACCTTCGCGTTTTTCCCCCAAGCCCCTAACTAACCAACCATTTCGCCGTATTGAATTCCATATTCAACAACACCGTAAACAGTTTACAATCGAATAGAAGAGTTTTTGTGTGAAAAAGAGTGGTTGATCGTTCGTTTCGCTACTTCGTTGTTTTAATGTTTGATCTTCTAAAAAATATTTAAAAAATGTAGTGTTTTGTGAATAAGAATACTTAACTAAGTGTGGTTCCTCTTGAATTGCTTCAGTAGTTAAATTGTGTAAGAAGAGTCCAGAACTTCAACTTCATCGGTGAGTGAATGGTTTCCCATTTTTCCTTCCATAATTCCTTCCACATCCATAATAAGACATTTCCATTAAGTAGTATAGTTTATTGTTTACCGTCCACTATTTTCCAAATTTATCTGAAGCTGGAAACACATTCGGTATTTCATCGCAGTTTTGGATCCAACCAGCGGAATAAATTGATTATAAAATCCTAGTGTTTAATTATTACAACAAATTTGTCCCAACATTTTACCATTATTTTGAAATCAAATTACCTAACCTAATATAACAACGAGAAAATGACATCCAACAGATATGTATGCAAATTAAAACTATCGAAAATAATGATCGTTATCATTAATCAAAAAAAAAACAGATATGGGTATAACAGTGCATGCGTACATCGACAGATTAAAAAAAAACATTTTATTATAAGCTAAGGGTGTAAAAAATCTCGATGAAAAGTATGAATATATGTGAACTAATGTGTTGAAGCAAAAAAACTTAATTAAAGACAGTTGGTACTTGACAGTTGGACGTGTTGGTACTTAAAAACATCAATATTTAAGTACCATAAGGTAACGGTTTAAAAATGCAAACAGTGTAAATGTAAAAAATTACAAAATAATAGTAAAATTTTGTAAGACAGTAAGTATATCGATTCCAGTAGACAGTAAGGACATTGAGATTGACAAAAATAATGACTATATTATTTATCACGCAATTGGTAACTGATTTTACAAATAATGTTAAAAAATACTTATCATTTTTTTTACTTTATCAGTGACCGATAAAGAAGAAAAAACATTATGGTTATATTTTAAACTAGATTATAAACATCGTTAAAATAATCAATATATTATTTAACTGCTAGCAAACGAGTAAGACGATTTTCTCATTCTCTCATTAATTTCACATAATATCGTTTCTTAACAAGGATTTATACAAAAATGTTTTGTTACGTTTGTGAAAAAAGCCAATTTGTATTTTTTTTATCGTTTCGTTGGTTTTTGTAAGTGAATAAACTAAAAATTATAGCTTGAAACAAGTGATATCAAAATTACAAATAATATATTAATTGCACTTATTTAAAAAAAGTTGATAGAATTGCAATTCATCATAATGTGGTCCCATTTATCAGCTGCGCTATCAACTTCTTTGATAAAAGAAATAGTATATATTTCAAATTTCGGAGTAACATTTTAGTTTGAAATTTTGCGTTTATTGAAACATTCCGATTTATTTAGCATCCAAAGAAAAAATATCACAAAAATGCATTTCAAGGTGTTTTTTATGATTTTCTCTGTTTATTTTTATGGCAGTGTTATGTCAGTTGTGAACAGAACGGAGACAGTTCCAAGAAGTTTGAAACTGGGTAAGAGAAAATAAAAATATACAGTTTTTTTAATCAGTTTTAAAAATTGAATTTATCTAATTTTATAAAAAAGTCGTTTCTTTACAATTTATATTTGAGCCCTGTACCTTCTTATAATATTGCAAACATAATTTTAGTAATTGAAACCCTAATATTAAAAGTGTTACACTAAAAAAATTTTTGTACACAGAGAAAAATATATTTTTAAAAACGTAACAAAAGGGTTGGTTGAAGTTTTGATTTTATTTTCCCAATTTTTAATGCACATAACATCATTCATTTTACCACAAATCTCGCAACGGATATATAATGTAAAGATAACGCCCAGTAACCTTGCAACATATTTTATTCCGGTACAAGTGACAATTTTCAAATACGAACATAAAATTATTTTAATTGAAATACGCATTAAAAATGCCCAAATGAACATTGACGTAGCAGGACTTTTCCGTCTTAAATTTGTTTTTTTTTTTACTGTTTTTCTTGGTGAACAAAGTGTATTATTGTCGCTAAGCGAAATATAAAATAATTTGTTATACATTTCAATATTTTTTGGTGTTATATTTAAACTGCAAGAAAACTTGTTTCAATCACAGGCAAGTTCTTCAAAAGTGTATAGACACGAACAAAAATACGTCTGGTGAACTGCCTCTACCTATGTGTATTAAATTGAATATCAGTGCCTGTCTCTCTGTTTTACACTCAATCCCATACCCTTTGACCGACCTTATCCAAATTTTGCCTAGCAAAAACTTCTATGATTCTGTGCAAAACAAAGGCACCCTCATCTCATATATCCTTCGCAGTATTTCTACAAAAAAATCCAGGACCTACCCCAGCCATTCCTTCGATCATGTGTTATACTGAAGGTCATCCATTCCAAGTCACCCCCCCCCCTCTGTATATTTCACTACCCCCTGACCTCCCTATAAATCAAGTGACAGTAAATATAGCCCGCATGGAAAAATGTCAGGCGCTTTAACGCAGGTAGTATAATCTCTGATTACAGCGCACTACGGAGCTTGCTACGTGGACAGGTACAAGACGACTGTGAAGTTTGAACAGTGGTACAAAGTACCTGGGGAATGCGCAATAATGACCTGTAACCAGTACCACCAATTGACAATTGAGTCGTGAGTAACACAATATTTTCTAAAACAATGAAAAACAAACAAACAAAAAACCCACACACGCATCTAACCCATCACTATGTAACCCGTCTTCTAAAAGGTAACAAAACTACCCGAAGGCATATTTTGATGTAATTGTAAAGCCACCTCTGTCAGCAATACAACTAAACCCTAAGTCGCAGATGTTCACTATGATGTAGACTCAATAAGTGTTTATTCCGGACATTAATCTACACCATAGATTTACTTATAATTGTAGCAATCTGAAGATGCCCGTCATAATTTAAAACCGGTCAGGTCTTAATAAAAAATTGTGTAATAAAATTTAAAAATTTGGTAGTATTAAATCAATGAAAATTCTGTTTTTGACCATAAAAATATTTCCCCTACAAATCTGAAAAGCCTTATCAACTTATCTCACACACATGCCTCCGGGTTTACTTTTAATATATTCACAAAAGTACGGCCTCGGTGCCAGAAACACAAAGTAAATAATTTATTTTTAATCCTTGTTTTTCTTTTGTACGTTTTTCAAGATATGAACCTTTTTTTAAAATTGTAATACACAACTTTTCGTATTTGCATGCGTTTAATTAACAGTTGTATTATATCCTACAATACAAGATCATAGATAAGTTTTTGATTAATAATTTTTTGACAATATTTTGTAGGCTTCGTTCATGAAACATTGCGAAAAAAAGCATTGATCCTCCAAATTTGTTGTTCTCAATGGAAAATTTAAATGACTAGTTCTCTAAATTTGCGTAAATGTACGAGTATATCTAAACTTTCATTAAAAATATGTACCCTCGTAAAAAGCTGAGCTTGTGTGTATGAGGAAGGGGTTTGTGTATTTACTTACTAAGAAACTGTTAATAATTATTTTTTTTAATTTTATTTTAAGTTTACAGTGTATTTTGAATTCTTAGAGATCATCATTGTTCAATTTATTTTTTTCCAGTAAACTATTTCCAGTAAAGAATTTTATTCCTATTTATTTGTAACTTTACTAAACCATGGTTTTTTACATATCGGAATTGGTAAGATGCATTTTTGTCTGAGATTCTTTGTATTTTTGAATGGTGCGGTTGTATTTAAAATATATTCCTTATATATTTGTAATGTTGAGTATAATATAATATGATATTCCTGGAGTATTCCATTTGCGACTTTTTCCATGGACAAATATATGTACAAGTAGAAAGACATACTTTGAAAGTCATAGAAAAGAAAAACTCGAAGATGTGTGATTGATTACCCATGATTACCACTATCAAACTTTAATAAATGAGCGTGACCATAATATAAAAAAATTGCACCTACGCCACTCTGTTGGCTTGCCCATAGCTTTCCCGGTAAGGAATATTTTTTTATTAATTCGTATCTAATATATGTTTCTGTTTTTTCAGGTGCGATAGTGCGATCCCCGGCCGCAAATGCAGAGTGTCACACCTACCAGAAAATCGTCATAAAGACTATCCCAATTGCTGCCCAAATGTGAAGTGTTTCTAATGTCATTTTCATAAAGAAATCCTTATTTATGCTTCATATTTATTATCTCAAAAATTGAACCTCACAATGGTTAAAAAATAAATGTATTTTTTTTTAATATTTCAAATAATGAGTTTTCATGAGTTCCACTTGTTTATACCTGAGCCAACTATTAAACCCTTCATCAAAGAAGTTATATTGAAAATAGTGTAATTTACCAAGTCTCAAAATATTAATACAACTCGAAAGGATAAGAAGTAGTGTATAGATGATTTGATTAGAGCGAAATAAATCAGTTTTATTTATTAATGCATTTTATGATTGCACATGTATGCAGTCAAGTATTTGTACATATTTTAATGATTCGGTTTTTTGAAACTTGTATATTTTTTCTTTTTTTAAAGAAAGACAAACATTCCCGGGTTACGAATAACCTGAAAATATTTGAAAAACTCCTACTGCCACCATAAGAAGCGGAAGATGTTACTTGTGCAATGATGGAGGACTTAGCCAGCAGAGGAATTGAAAGCACGACGCCCGGGTGGGAATCCGACGCGTTTGTCCACTCAGCTATCGAGCGAATATATAAACGAACTTTAATAATTCAATGATACTTTTTGTTTTCCACTTTTTCCACTGTTTTTTATTAAGACCAGACTTTATCTGTTACAGTCATCTTGAGGTTGATGCATTTATGGCTTAGACTACGGTGTTTATTCATGTTGAGGGTGTCATGGGTAGATAACAATAATTTTACGTTAATAACGTGATTCCCTGTAGATTTTTGCGAAATTTACAAATGATTTTTTAATGGTATTACAGTGAGTTGATTCAATGAAAGGTTGGTGTTTGCTGATTGATAGTGGATATATTCCTGTTAAAATTAATGAAACATAAAATTAGCGTAAAATCATTGTTATTCACCACTGACACCGCCAAATACCTTAGCCCAAGCAATAAATTTACCAGTCTAAAGAAACAGTTTTAAAATAGAAATATGAATTTTGATGTTTACACTTGGACTGGACATAATAAAGAAACACAAAAGCATATTTTTTTGATATATGGGTTGGACGAAAAAATTTTTGTCAGGTTTATGACTCAATATATATGACTATGGATAAAGCAAGGAGATTTGCAGTTTTTTTGCTTCGTTCCAATATAAAGATATCATCAATATCACTCTGACCAACAATCAGAATAGAAATGATCACCAGAGTGATACTGAGATTACCTACAACTTTGAAACGTGCCAAAATAATATTTTCTGCGCAAGGAAGAATGGAATGAGTCAGTAAACGCATATGTTCAGGAGAGCCAAAACAAAATTTAGGAATATTGTTTTTTTGTGTATAATCATGTCATATGTCCTTTTTCAAAAAATAATAGCATATTATTTAATTTTTTGACTCATCTCATTTTTCCTTGCTAGATATGTATCTAAGGAACAATTCTGCATACTTAACTTAAAACTAAATTTTTTTACTCATCCCATTCTTCTTTTTGCACACAAATATACTATATATTATTTTATTTTAATTAAATGTAAAATAACACATACTCATTTAATAAAAATTGTTTGCGCACGCTGGGAATTGAACCCGCGACCTCTAAAGTCGTAGTCGAACGTCTTAACCACTCAACCACGGACGATATCTACTTTTGTACTTACATATTCTTAATGCGGGAGGTTTAAACTTAACCTTGAAGAAATAAAACTAGGTGGCTAAACAGCTGGTTACTATTTTTATACTATTTTTCCCAAAATTCAAATTTAAAAAAAATTACATATCCATATACTATGCATCAAGTATCTTATGCTAAAATAAGAAAATCATTACACATACATGTATGTGTAAAAAAACAATTATGCTTATAATAAATTAATTTGGTTGCGGCACACTTCTGCGTAATAAATAAAAAAGTTAATTAAAAGATATTTTGCATCTCAGAAACTCTCATATTTTTGTTACGTCAGCCTCATATCTATCTTATTTTGGTCAACGGGGTTATCGTTTTTCAGATTACAAAATAACCGTATAAAAGTATACAAAACTTTGCATGATTTTAATAATATCAAATTTTTAACTTTATTCCACTATTTTTTATTTAAGACACGACCGGTTTCACCTTCTGGCGGGCATCTTCAGACTGGTACAATTTTATGTAAATCTATGCCATACTCGTATATACTATTAGGTCCGGAATGGACGCTTACTGAGTCTCATAATGAACATCTGTGATTTTAGGTTTTGTTTTATTGCTGACAGAGGAGGCTTTACAATAACACTCAAAAATACATTCGGTAGTTTTATTTCCTTCTGGGAGACGGGTTATGTGGGATGAGTTAGATGCGTTTGGGTTTTTTTAAATTTATTAAATATTATTCAGTATATTGCCAGGTATCTAAAATCTTTGTAATAAATTTATTTCACAAAAAGTTACATAATACATCTCAAATTTTTACTTTTGATTCTTTCAGTGATATTTTTCCAAAGAATGCTCGCTTATTTAAAGGAAAGAATTTCAAGGAATAATGGTGGGTAGAAAAAAAAATCATTTCAATGCACAAATTTTCACCATAACAAATTATGTACACCCAGTATTTAGGAAACAAAGACGCCAACAGAACTTGTCGGGACATATAATTCAACACTCTCATATCTGTTAAATAAATATGCCCCGATCACGTCAAAAGCACTTAAAGTTCGAAAGTCAGATAGACGATGAATGCTGAAACCAGAAGAGACTTATGCGGAAACTAGAGAGATCATGTAGGAATAACTCTGCGGTAACTTCAAGGGACGAGTGGATCCATTCCCAACATAAATATATGAGAAAAATAAACGCTAAAAGATCTGAATCTTGGAACGAAAAGATTGACTCTGAGCGAACTAATCCACGACGTCTCTGGAACTCAGTAAAGACTGTAATTGCTGAAGTCACTGTTCCAACTAAGACAGCTATCACCCGGATGCCTTCTCAAAGTTTTTCCAGGAAAAAATCCAATCTATTCGCGCCTCTACATCTAACGCCCCTCCGCCAGTATTCCGAAAAATTGTCTTCTTTCAAACCCACAACGTTGGAAGAAGTAGGAAAATGTATTTCAAGTTTGCCAAATAAGCAGTGTGGTCTTGATCCTATACAGACATGGCTATTCAAAAAATGTTCCGTTGTTTCAGATAGAGCAAAAGCTTCCTACATACAGTACATACTCATATTTACTCATCTAGGCAACTAAAAAGTACATATTCATTGCCAAGAAAATGTCGGGCAATCCAGGACACACAAATCAAGTTTTTACTGGAATCTTAACCTCTCATATATTTTTTTCAAATTTAATAACGGAGACCTACGTGGCCAAGCGATTAAGATCCTCGGCTACAAGTTCCGAGTTTGCGGCTTCGAGGCCCGGCGTGGGCACGTACATTTTATTTAATTGTTATGTGTTTTTTCACAAATTATTTAAATAAAATAATATGTATTTTATTTGCGGCACGTTCCACAGTGAGAGTTCCAACCTATCCCAAGCGTCTGTAGCCAGTGAGACTATGGCATCCTCAATCGAGGTGTGTTTTAAGGCTGAACGTATTGGGGAGGGGAAGGTTATGGGGAAGAGGAAAGTTGGTAAGTAGTTGGCAAATCATGATGGGTCACCAAACACGACTAAAGCCACTTCAAGCAACGTTTCGATTCTGAATGATGGTTCACTAAGACGACACTTAGAGTATCTACCACTCTGAAGCGTAATACAAATATATTAAATATTATTGTAAAATAATGAAATCTAAAACAACACATATGTATTACACAAAATGTATTTGTGCACTCCGGAATTTTATCCGCAACCTCTGGATTCGTAGCCGAGAGTCTTAACCAATAACCACTCAATTACGGAGGCCGTCAAACAAGGCCGTTCAATTTGTTTTTTTTTTTTTTTTTTAATACAATGTGGTTTTTGTGCCTTATGCCACATGATATAGCAATAACATGAAGGCATTTTGATGTCACTATTTTAAAATAAAGCCTTTTTTAAGGAACACGTATTTAATATTTCTTCTAATAACCTAATATTTATTTATAAATAGAACACATACACTTTGTTTATAACCACTTTTTTATTCAATATTATGTCTACCGGTTTCGGAAGTACCCTTCCATCATCAGGACAATATTAAATTAATCTTTATCCGCCCTGCTGAGCACTAAATTTTCTTCATCTAAAATTCTACGAATGTTTTTAATGTGTATTGTCAAACTGTCAAATGGCCTTAAACGCCGAAACAGCTGTCACTAAAAACTAAAATAAAAAACTTAAAATAGCAGAACTCAATAATAATAATATTAAATTTAATTCAATTGAATTATACAAAAATTAAAATGGAGTTCTACAAATTAAACACAAAAACTATAAATGTATGTGTTCTATTTATAAATATGGCAAGCCACAAAGTAAATGCTTTTTACGAATATGTAATATTTATTTATTTTATTGTATACGCCCGAGAGGGCTTTTACATTAAAAGTTTACAATTGAGAGTGAAAAACTGAGAATTATGTACACAAACAAAAGAAGGAATAGTTGTAGTCAAAAATTGAGAATATTCTTTTTTCTACAGTTTTCTAACTTTTTTTCAAGATCCAACCAGGTACTGAAGAATTTTGTTGTAAAAAAAACCTCTGAAGTGCTCTGGTGTAAACTTCCCGAAATGGCGCTTCAGCCCTTTTGCCTTTTCGGCGACGAAATATTGTCTTTGTTATTCCCCAAGTTTATGGCGATGCGAACCGATATCAATAGAGAAAGTGAAAAAATACGGACAATCATAAAGTGTAACACTTACACTAAAAGAAAAATAGCCTTTACATCTGGCAACACCGGACGTGGAATTTTAAGTAGTACAGTCTGTTTCCAGGCTAAGAAAAGCTATTATCAATATGTTACTCGGTCTCTACTACCATCTTTATTTCAGCTTTAAGTCAAGTCAAGTCTTTGCAAAAAATGAATACCCTTCTATTTTGTATGATCTTCTTTCAAATCTTTAAAACCAAATTGATATAAGACACTCGATATGTTTTTTGAAATATAAGAAAAAAAATGGTATCGTGATTTTTCTATCATTCGACAGGCTTCTACCAATTAATTTGCTATAAAATTTTGAATCATCGACAAGATTATAAATCACCTTTAGATATACAAATTTTAACCAAATCCTGTACTGTACGACAAATTCGGAAAGTTTATTTTTCAATTTCGCTCCGATGCCCATGCTAAATCAGAAAAAAAAACATGATTATAATTTTAAGTTAATAAGTGTGTCTATCTGATGGGACCTGCCATCCATATTTGAGCATGCTCCTGTATATTTTCTTATTTAAACTAGGAATTAATATTTAATAATAGAAAATAAGATCTGTACAGCGCCCTTGAGGTGATTTTTCACAAAAGCGGCGCTATACAAATCATCCAAATATTGTTAAGAGAATTGTACTTTCACCTCAGATTTTCACTACAGGCTTATCTGCGTAATCAGGGACTTTGGTATAATCAAAATCTTAGTATGTTTGTTAGTTAGTTTTGACCGTCTGCACAGATAACTTTGAAAAGCTTTAAGAATTTTAATAACGATTAACACAACAGTTGATTTATTCATCAGTGGCGATCAGTGACTGTTTCTAAAGGGGATGCTGGACAATCATAATAAACCTACTATCAAATATACAAATCTATATACTAGCCCACAAACAAGATGCATTTACTGCCAAAAACAGTCTGTCAAATTAGCTCTATAAATTATTGACGCTATGCAATATTAATAAGATCTAAAATTGCGTAAATGTGTATTTCGTATAAATGAAATTCAATGCTTCAATAATTGGGCTACAGTTATTCAAGCCATGCTGTCAAAATACGTCACGCAAAGAAAGTCACTCAAAACAATCCACTCAATTCGTAATATTATGTATGATATTCTTAGCATTATACCCATAAGCATTAAAGTTGTTTTTTGCAAGTTGGATGCTGTTCTCAAATCCGCATACAGCATTCGAAGACCTTGGTAGGGTGTACTGAATGCGCGTGCGCGAATGTCAAATACTTTCCAGCTTTGTGGATACGGAACGGATGATAGAATCCACTGCGCCTATTCCTGGTATCTGTACGATACAAAAATGTTCGAGTATTGAGGACGCATTTGTATGTTGTGTGTGTTAAGTTGTGTTAAGATGTTTACGACTAGCAAAAATAAGTCCAAACCTTTTTGACTCCAAAACACAAAGGATCTAAAGCATATATGAAGGCACTGCGTATGCTATTTACTTCCTGTGAATGAATCAGTTATTATTCGTGATTCAATTTTCAAAATGCGTTTTTCGAAAAATGTTTAGTATCAAATCGTTTCTTTTTCAGATGTACAGTCAGCACTGACCCGTTTCTCAGATCGTTCGTTCAGCCGCAAAACAGAAGAAAACCGTTTCCCGAATGTTGTCCACTGTATTCTAAATTATTCATCAATCTTACATTAAACACATTGCTAGAAGTACGAAAGCATTAACTATATTTAGTTACATTGAAATCTAAATAAATTATTTTATGACATGACAGGGTTCCATATTAATTTTACGAAATAAACATAACCTCAAAGTATAATATGAATACAAACTCTATTGAATGTATTTATTTTGTATAAGCTTAAATACATATTTTGCCTTAATTGTGGAGAGACTTACTTTGAGTTATATTTTATGGTTTCTTTGAAACTTTTAAACAAATAATAGCACCTTGGCGTAGTTGCGATTCGTGGAGAGAACACACTTTTTTTTCAGACTTCCTCCAGGAATTTTCTTGGTTCCGATCCCCTGAATTGAATTCGTTAATTCTTCTCTCTCACCTCTGAAATTATGTAGGCAGTATTTTTCTCTTTGTGATGAAAAACTTCGGCCGGCCGTTTTCAGTTGTTTTTCGGCTCCCCTGCGTACCGACCAGATTTTGTCTTCTGCACCGCTTCTCACTAAATACGTCTTTTCGTAATAATTGTGTAGTGGGGTAAGAACTTTGCACAGTAGCCGCGAGTAGATGGCTTTGATAATTCGCCATTTTTAATGTATCCATCCATAAGTTATTGATTATATTGGCAGTAGACTCAAGTATGGCGACTTGTTTCTTATACTAGTTACCCAATTTATTAAACTATATATTTATTTATTTTAATAACACACACTTACAATATTTTATATTTATTTTTTATTCACGTAGCATAAAGTCAGTTTATTCTATTTAATTATTTTGCAGGCTTTTAAAAGCATTAAAAATGCTATAATTTTTAATATCTTTAAACCCATGTAGCATAATTATTCTGAGTACTGCGGCTTTGGTAATTATGAGAATAGACCATGAAATTTCGGGATGTCACCGATATGTGGAATGACAACAAGGCATAAACTACCTTCAACGAATACGGACAAATATGGACCTAATGAATGACTCATTAGAGACAACATTTAGGGATGATAGATGAAGGTTATTAAAAATCCTGGGGTTGGGATTAGGGTCAGATTTGGAGGTGTGGAAGCGGATTGAAGGACAGTCAGTCATAGGGAGCTAAGTGGTTCAGTTTTCGGGAAGTGAAGGAGTGAATCTTGGGGGAACAGAGAAGACAGTCAGTTGTGGGGAGCTAAGGAAGAACTAGAGCTAGTCATCAAATAATAATATTCAAGGAGCGATGTAACATAATAAATTAATGAAAACGGTCAGCCAATTTTTTTCCTCACGAAGGGGAATTGATTGCCTACAGACTTGAAAAAGTGAGGGAGGAGAATCAACGGGTTCGATTCAGGAGATTGGAACCCAGAAAATTTCTGAAGAAAATAAAAGTGTGTTCTCTACGAATCGCATTTACGCCAATACCGCCAGAGACAACAAGACGACCAGGATCATTCTCTCCCATATGCAGGATCCCATCCTACAATGCCAGCTTCTGCATTACGAGGTATTACAAATTGCATATCGTAAACCATTTATCCACAATTTATCTTACCTGCAGGAGTCCGATTACCCTTTCGTCTTCCGTGGGGTTGAATCGAATTGGTTAAAAATAATCATTTTTCTTTAATTTTGCAACTTCTGGTCTGCACCTTGTTTCCATTTACCCAAAGAAAAATAAAATAAATAAAAATGCTTACACCTAGCGCGTGAAGACATTTTGTGGAATATGTTGATAGGATTAAGTTTTATCTACTGTAGTTTTAGTTGTTTTGGACTTGCTATTTTTAAGTTACTTGCTAAAATAAGAGAGAGAGAGATTAGGTAGGATTTCTTAAGTAATAAATAAGTAGAAACTTGTATTCTGCATCTTTATCAGTGTTAAAACTAAAGGTCGACTCTATTAAAGTGAGGAATTGTTTGTGTAGAATTTATGTAATTACTATTTTACTATGTTAAAGCCATTGTTCTTTTTGTGGAGTGAGAGGGGTACGATTAGGTTAAATTATTATTTCGGTGTAAATTATGTCTGAAAGCAAGGAAATGTAACATAATTATTTTTACTACTAATACCTACCGAATTACACTATTTTATACGCACGCACACCTTTATTTACGCACGAGATATCACTAGTATGAAGCGGCGCAGAGCATTAAAACGGGGCTTTGCGCAGTCCGATGAAAACAATTGACAACAGCGTGCATTATCGTGGTGACGACATATTATTTAGTTTTAAAATGCAGGTGTTTATTTGATATTACCAACGTAATAATTACACCGCATACTGTGCACGTGCAAATGTAACCACTCAAAGAAAATGCAATTCTAGCACTTCTAGCACTTCTAGCACTTCTGGCACTTCTAGCGGCAGACATTGAAATACAGGAATAAGATACACGTGCGTCTATTCTTAAGAAAACATTGTAATCTAGATATTAAATTATTTACCGTAAACGTACTTCTAATTTACATAGAATTGTTAAAAAGTATTACAAAAACCGTTTTATTATTAAAAAAACAATTGTGTGTATTACTGTGCTGTAATTAATTTAAAATTACTTGGAGTTAACCACTTGTGATTAATGATTACGATTATTCAATCAATTATCGTGAAATTACGAATACGACTTTTGAATAAAATTTTACGCAAAATAAACACGATAATTGTTATTTTAATCGAAATGAAAGTGAATTATAATAGGATATAATATTATGTATCTTATGGCTCTTTGACTTTGACACCCACTCTGAGAAAATACAGAATTAATGGAATATAATACATGGTATTGTTTGGGCCCTTATCTTTGCTGATATAATGCATCCAAACCTTAGAGTAAGAACATATATGGAGAGAGAGCTAAATATTTTTACCCAACCTATACAAATTTACGATAAATCACTTTCTCCGGGTTTTTACGTCGTACACCGCAAGAGAGAAAGAAAAAGAGAAGCTGTCACAAAATATCGCACCACTTTTAGGTAGGTAAGCATGATCTCCATCTCTCGCGTCTCCGGCGATACCGCCAACTATGTTTTGTTATGCGACATATCTCAACGGTTTGTTAGGTTATATCCTATATTATTGTTGATAACAATACTCTGAAAAAGTGTTTTTACAAATAAACTAAACATTACGTCGACATGTGCTATGAATGGATGTGAAAAGGTGCCATGAAAATCCTAGCCACGCCCGAGTCGAGGCTGAGAGAAAAAAAAACAACAATCCTGACTACACTGTTTCGCAAAGCTATCCCTCTAGGTATATAATTGCTCTGAGCTTTTACCACTACACCAAACAGTTTTTTAATTATTATACAAATATTTAAGAAATAATAATCATAAATAATAATTATTAATTCATTGACGGCCCGCATGGTCGAGTGGTAAGACGCTCGACTACGAATCTACAAGTCGCTGGTTCGAACCCAGCGTGCACAAATAAATTTTATTAATGTGTCATTAGACATTTAATCGATATAAACTAAAATACAGTACATTTTCGGCACGTTCCAGAGTGGTAGATACTCTAAGTATCACCCTGGTGAGAGACCATCATTCAGAATTGCAACGTTTGCTTGAAATGGCTTTAGACATGTTTGGTGACCAGATCTGAGTAGCCAGGTACTTTCCAACCTTCCTCTTTCCAATCTACTTCCCCTCCCCACTACCTTCAGCCTCACAACATACCCCTATTTGGGGATGCTGGCTCTAGACGGTTGGAAGCAGTTGAAACTCGTGCGGTATTCATGTAAAAAGTAAATACATTATAATAATAAGCATGATAAAAAAAATCACTAGAATATTCCAATTGACTTGTGGTATCCATAATAGGGCGCTGAAGCTCGAGGTCACGGGTTCAATAGCTGTGGGTTTTTACACCACATAAAGAAAACATATTTTTCATGATTGTATTTTATTTGGCGATAAATTAATAAATGTGATGGCCCGTGAAAAAAGACATATTCCCAGAAAAAAATTAAGATAAATGTGTTATCAAATTTCGGGACTAAAATTACCGACTGCGTGTTTTTTTACAGAAGCCTCTTCGTCATTTATCCTAAATTGATTTAGTATAATAAAAACATCTAATGTTCAACAGATAGCCACTAAATCATGTTTTAAGAATAATCTTATTTCAGGAGATTTTTTTTATATCTATACTTTCTTAGAATGCAATCACTTTGTGGTTTATAATATTTAAAGAATTGAACAAATGACTTGGTATAAGACCACGGATATTATTTTATGTTTGTGACCGACCGGTTTCGCTTATCCTAAGCATCATCAGGGTTTGTAATGATTTTTCTGCATTTTATATTGGTAATACAACCTGTAATGTCAATATTAGAATCAAATACCATCTTGGATGTTTAAATAAACACGGTTTTTCAGAATTCTCCAATCATCTTAGTGATAAAGATTATACCTTCAATAAAAGCACCGGTGCTCATATTCTTCACAAAAATAATCATGGCAACAAATAAAATTACTTAGAAGCACTAGAAATAAAAAAAAGACATTCAATTAATAGTCGCATTCTTAATAATCAGGTAAATTTGTCCAGTAGTCCAATATTAGGTATATTTCCTGTACACTCATAAAATTTATCATCATTATTTAATCACCTTCTCAGTTGACGTTTTGTCCCATTCAATTTATATTATTTGTCTCTTTATCTCTGTATTTTTGTTATAATTTAAATGTTTTTCAATTAATTTCTCATTGTTTTGTTAATAAGATTCGTTGTACGTACCGTCAAAAAGAAATAGTATTTTTTCTACCCCGAAGAAGTAAGGACACGCTTCTGACATAACAGGACCAATGTAAAAAGGATCTTTAGATATGAATTTGTCAATGGCCTACCGTTAGTACATTACAATTAATAAAAGCAACTGGTCTGAGCAACCCTAAAGAGATAAAGGGTAGAATAAATTAATACCTAGAAGGGGTAGCACGTGTTATTTTCAACTAATGTGTGTCTAGGGTTAAAATTTGACGTGAAATAACGCGTCTTTCATTAGGCGATTAACTGGTACGGTTAATATGCTGCATAGGGGTAAATAGGGTACAGATTAAGGGATAAAAAGCTATATTTATAGGATAGTGTAATTGTATAAAATATAAAGGAAACTACGGCTAAATATGAGACAACCTTAGTTAAATCAGTCGGTATTATACACAATCATGTACTAAAGTAAGAATTGTGAGATTGGGTAGAGGAGTATGGCGTTCCATCCTCAGTGCCTACCCCTTCTAAGTAACGAGACTATGAGGTACGGTTACTTCCTCTACTACGTCTTATATCCATATTCCCCCGGTTTACCTTAGTAATAATAATAATAATAATATTTGGACGTTTTGTATAGCGCCGTTTTTGTAAAAAATCACCTCAAGGGCGCTGTACAGATCTTCCTTTCTATCATTATATATTAATTCCTAGTTTAAATAAGAAAATATACAGGAACATACTTACCTGGCAGGTCCCATCAGATAGACACAATTATTAACATAAAATTTTGATTATTTTTATTTTTCGATTTAGGGCATGGGAGCGAAATTAAAAGAATGGACTTTCTGAATTTGTCATACAGTACAGGATTTGGTTAAAATTTGCATATCTAAAGGTGATTCGTCGAGAGTCAGATTATGTTGAGATTCTTTTAATGAATTTAAGGATATGAGAGTCTGAAAAGGTAAGTTTTCAGTTTGGACCGAAATTCTGTTGGGCTCGTTACATCTTAGTTCCGGAGGGAGTTTTTTCCAAGCTTTCGGCCCCGAAACTCCGAAAGCGCGATCTCCAAACTTAGTATTTGGATTACTATTTGTCGTTTCTCATGATGTGACTAAGGTATTGGAATATCCCTATTTTTATTTTTAGTATCATTTCGCAATTTTCACAGTTATTTTGTCATATTTTCTGTACAAGAAGTTTTCATTTTCTAATTAATAGTTTGATACCTAAATCTATTCAAATTATCACACCAGCTTTTCCGGAACTTTCCCATTATTGTAATAAATTATGATTTGTATAAAAATAACACGGTAGTAAAAAAATATTTTACCGAATACTTTCGCATTGTTAAAATTAAGCGAGGAAAGTAAATTATTTCATAACATATAATAAACCTGGAAATAAATAGTATAATAGTTGAGATTTTTATTCATTTGTTAACGCCTTCGAAATGAAACCAATCAGTGAAAATGAATCTTAAGTTTTGAAATCGAGCATAGATAAGTGCTGTGCAGCTGGATTTAAAAGAACATAATCGAAACGTTGCTTAAAATGAGAGGCCAAGGGTTTAAATACCGGCGAGCAAAAAAAAAATAGAAATGAATTGTTTTATTCCACATTCGATTAATAAAAAATAATATATTATATATTTGCGGAACGTTCCAGAGTAGTAGGAGCTCTTATTATCATTCTGGTGAAAGATGTATATGATGCGAAAGTGAATGAAAGAAGAAGTCGAGGACGTCTGACAAAGATATGGCACGATCAAGTAAATCAAATACTTACTTAATCGGGTCATGTAAAGAATCAGAATAATAGAAGAGTATGTATGAGATGATGTGTGAATGTGAATGAAGCAAAGAGTGTTTGCCAAGACAGAGTTATATGGCGGTCCGTCCTCTCTGCCTACCCCTGCGGAGAAACGTCCTGATGGTTAGTTAGTTAGTTAGTGAAAGATCTCCATTCAAAATTGAAACGTTGCTTGAAATGGCTTTAGCCGTGTTTGATGAGATCTAAATATTCAGGTACTTCCCAACCTTCCTCTTTCACATCTCTTTCCCGTCTCCACTTCTTTCAGCCTCACAACATACCCTGACCGGAGATGTCATAGTACCACTGGCCCCGAGCAGTTGGGAACAGTCGTGTTGTATGTTAAAAATTGTTGGGTAATTCCACAGTAGATATTAAAATAATTTAAAAATAAAACTTACGAACTCATATTTAGCAATCGTAATAGTGTCACCATTAAGGCCAAAAGCGACCACCTTGTTTCATTTTATTAATAGTTATCAGTATTTATTTATATGGTTAGATATCACAGGTCATACATTAAGAAATGTCTTAATATAATAATAATAAGATAATATAAGAAATTTAAAAATAAGGTAATTTTCTCGATTGCTTTAATATGACAATCTGTCAAGCCAAACACTAAATGAAGCAAAGCAATCAGATGGGAATTCCCATAAAAAGCTTATTTATTTTTTTTTTTAAATGTGATACCGCACAAGAGTCGAAGTGAATGGAAGACGAAGTCGAGGACGCCCGAGAAAGACATGGCACGATCAAGTAAATCATATACTTGAATCGGGTCATGTGAAGAGTCAAAATAAAAGAAGAGTATGTATGAGACGATGTATGGACGTAAATTAAGCAAGGAGTGTGTGTCAAGACAGAGTTATATGGCGGTCCGTCCTCTCTGCCTACCCCTGTGGGGAAACGGCGTGATGGTTTGTTAGTTAATTTATTTAGTTTTAGGTGAGGAACGTTTATTTTCACCAAGCTTTGAATTATAAACAAAAAACACAATAGTTTTTATAAAAATTTTCGAAAATCTAAGAAAAAAAGGAGACAAAGAAAATTTTGCTTGACACAAATGTTTTTCCACACAAATTCCATGTGGTCCCTTTTTACACTTCAGGCAAATCAAATTGGATCTCTTTACTGCGCTGCTGTCTTTATTGCTGCATACCACGCATCGCCGTAAATTAAGCCCGAGTAAAATTTATCCTCGGTGTTAATGATGTTAAAAGTATTTCAGAAAGATTTTTTAACACGGAACCAGATATATTAAAATTAATTTAAATATTTTTTTAATACAATAAAATGTGAATGAAAGGCAAAATCACACTGTAGCGCAATTCCCACTTTTGATATGAGCACGTGGCGGCGTTGTGGTGCTTTTCAGTACTATAACAGTTAAGAAACCAAAAAAATATGTTTCCAGAATACTTTTATGTATTTCGGATACTAAATTTTGATAAGCAAAATTAACAAAACGTAATCTATTGAAATATAATGAGAAACAACAAAATGAGCAATTTTATTGGGGACAAAAAAGTCGGTGATGCCCAAGGAAGACATGGGACAAGCGAGTGAATCAAGTTCTTGAAGCGGGACGTTTCAATAGTCTGATTAACAGAAGGATACGTATTAAGAGTTGTATATATGTGAATGAAGCAAGGAGTATGTGCGAGTTGTCTGGCGTTTCATCCGTGCTACCTACTTTTGACGTAAAATGGCGTTGACACTAGCTACCAAGTTTTAAAATAAATATGTAAATAACTTGATTATATACTACTTATGAACAATGGCTTTCGTACGTGTTGTGTTTTGAGTAATTCTTTGCAATAATACGTATGTATTTCCCGTTTTTCGCCCCTAGCATAATCACGTATCAAATAATATATATAATTTCATTGTGAATACAAATCGTGGAATTTTTAATCATAATTTAGTCAGCGTACCCTGAGTCGTATTTTGAAACGAGATTATAAAAAAAAAAAAACACCAGATAAATATTCAAATAACAAGTTATTTTTATTTAATTAGAGTTGTATTCAGTTCTAAATAAATTCTTAAGCCTGGAGCCGCTGTCGTCTCCGACTAACTAACTTAAACAATAGCCAGATTAAAATGCATTTCAAGCTAACGTTATTTATTCTGTCGCTGGCGTGTTTTATTTCTTCTGACGCTAAAGCTACAAAGTCTTCATACAAAAGCTCTGGTAAGGACGACATCATTTGATTCCTTATTTAAACGAAAGTGTTATTAAATAACCTGTGATGTAATTAAAATAAACCTTTTTTGTTTCCAATAGATACAACAATTTTTTATTTCCTTTTGTGTTACGTTTTTTTTTTTTAAAATAGTCTTTTGTACAGCTATGTAAGAAGAAACATGACATAATTATACTTGTATGCAATGGTTCACCTTGTAAACAGTGAATACTGACGTAAAATTATCAAAAAACAAATAAATGTTTTTTTTTAATTATTTGTTTATTTATTTAATATATATCACACGCAAGAGCCTAAGCACTCAAAAATGGTGCTAAACGTCATTTTGTGGCATTCTAATAAATTAAATACTGTAAATGATTTATTTATAAATTTTCTATGAGTGGTTAGGAAAAAGTCTAAGGTTTCCAGCGTTTTTTTTTACTGTAATTTTTTTCAATTCTATGACAATTATACTAAAATTTCAGTAAAAGGTGCAGTTTTATAACCAGCGAAGACATATCCGAACGTTTTACCTAAAATTCCAGTATGCATTTCGTAAAGAACTTAAAAGATTACTCTTTAAGAAAAAATTGTAAATTGTATTCACGGTAAACCTTAAACATTTTTCTAACTATCCGTATAGAAATAACAGATTAATCATTTTAAGTGTGTATTACTTGTACTAAAAAGCCAAAAAGTGTTTATTTTTGGCTGGCAGTTATTTAAGAAACAAGAATATGTGATAATATAAAAATATTATCGGTTTTCAAGAAGTTTTTTATTTTTTATTACGCTTACTGAATTGGTAAGGGTTAGAGGAGATTGGCCTTTAAAATTCTGGGTCTTTTCAATACACTTTTGTTATTATTCCTTCAGAATTCATTTAGAAACAAATTATTTTTGTATTATCGTAAAAATTTGAAATTTCTTCATACTAAGTATTTTTTCAGTAAATCCTAACAAATGCTTTTTGGAGAAAAATAATATGGAGTTAGATATTGGCAAAAAGTACCAAGTCCCTGGATTATGTGCCACAATGGTGTGCGACAGCTCATATGATATACAAATAACTGGGTACGTCGTGTACTTATAGTCGTTACTTGAAATAAAGTAATGTTTTCTGTTTTTTTTTTTTTTTATGTTATGTTTTAGGTGTGTTATGGAACCGATGACGATAAACTGTAGATATATATCTGGAGATAAAGCCCTTTCACATCCACAGTGTTGCCCAACTGTGCAGTGTACTGAACCTGAAGAAACTGAAACACTTCTAGAAATATAAATCGTTTTTCAACAGACTTCTACTCATAATGGAGTCGTAATAAAACATCAATACTTAATTGACCCAATTTAAACATATTAAAAACAAAAATATTCGTGTCATTATTCTTTCTTTTTATAATAAATACTATGTCTTAAGATACCTACCAAACAGAATGTATTTTTTTCAGAAATAAAAACAATTATAATTCAAATGTTATTCTTTTGTTTTCTTAGTGTTCGTTCTTCCTCGATATGTACAAGCATATAAATGTACATATAACGAATTTAAAAAAAAGTATATGCCCAATTAAAGAGAAGTGTTTATGACATAAGTGCTTTACATATTTCAAATTGTCTTCCGATGCCATTCATCTGTAATCTCTTGTATGAATATTCTATTTGACCTTTGTAACAATAATAAAATTTCCAGTGTTTCTATTTAAAATGTTTTATCAATGTGAAGTGCAAGTATGACGACTCTTTATTTACACGATAAATAAAATAAAAAGTTAACTATTGTGCTCATATTTATCGAACAACCATTCATTTCATAAAACTTCATTAAATAATATTTTTTAGGTAGTTTAAACTACACTACACACTTCGACCGTCGAAAAACGCCCTTCGAATGATTATTTGAAAAAAACACCATTAAAATACGCTTGGTATTATTTTTATGCAAAAACTTTGAAAAAGGAATATCGAAGTTTTAAATTTAATTAAATTATTTGGTCATTTTCAAAATAAAATATAAAATACAACTTCCAGGCGTTTTTAAAGATATATAAAAAATGTATATGGGGTTTACAAAAAACGGAGTACAAAGCGTTTATGCTTAGACAAGAGAAAGGTAAATACGTGATTTATTTATTTATAAATTAACGAACTAATGTCCTATTACAAAAAAGACATATAAAACACAACAGAGAAAGAATAGCACATAGAATAGAAATGGAAAAAAGAGCAACAGAGAAAGAATAGCACATACATAATAATAAATGAAACGATTACAAAAATAGGACAAAATAAACATAAGAGATAATAAGAGTCGTAAAGAATGAAAAAAATCATTTAGACTGCTACCAAAAATTTCAAGACCATGGCTTGAGTTAACAAGTCTTGACATTCTGGACATTGGAGAATTATACCCATAATTAGTATTGTGATGATTGAAGAACAGCAATTAATTATTTCTGAGTCTACGGCAAGGAATTTTGAACTGGATAAGTTGCAACATAGAAGGTGAGTCAATAAAACAATTAATAATTTTGTAAATGAAAATTAAATCGAAGTCTTTCCCGGGCTTTTCTAATGAAGACATTTTCAATAATTGTTCAGTTTCATCATATGAATAATTGTCTCTTTCTCGCCCTAATTTCCATGCAATGCCGCGTAAGAAGCGATATTGTACGGATTCAATATGATGATGAAAAAGGTATACATTTTCTAAGATTTTATAAATAAACAAGATGGATAAATAATATATAGCAGTTAAGCAAACATCAATAAAACTTGCTCTCTAAAGGCAGTTTCACTGACGCAAGAAAATCGATATTCAAAGCGATTTTATTCAACAGCAAGAGTGCCTCGCCACCGGCATGACCATTGGCAAGTTAGTCCTGCAGGCCGGGATATAGAACAATCTATGCTGTCGGTGACCGCCGATAACCATCGGGAACATAAAAGTTAATGCTCTCCATGATAGCCAAGTTTTCGAAGCATCCATGAATCAATTTGAAGAAATGGGTAACGATATACACATCCCTTCTGACCTGCAGATAGTTCGTCCCCGGTATTAACCGTACTCTCTCAAGTAAAGAAATCTCAGAAATTGATAAAAAATAATTCTTCGTAATTGGGGCCACTTTAAGTACGTAAACGATAAACGTACGTACTTTGTAATCAATAACAACAACTGACTAATGACTTTACTAACTACCATGATTTGTTATAAATACTAAGAATTTGTTCATTCATCTTCAGTTTATTCGTTCCTCCTTGACACTTCACAACTCAAAACATTTTATTTCAACGAAAAGAATACATCGAAATGCAATTCAAGTTCTTATTTTTCATTTTGGCGACGTTTTTGGTGATGGAGTCGAACGCATACATGGCTCGTCAGATGATCCCCGTCAATGCCGGTAAGATGTTCTTTGTAATTATTTAACAATTATGAAGGCCAAATAGAAATAAATTCATACAGGGCGTATGGTTTGGCACGTTTTCCCCTCCTGTTTTTTTTCAATCGTATATAAACTTTCACTTCTACCTTTCCTCAAAAAGACCCCTCACACAGTATCCTCAAAGATGACATAGGCCTTGAAGTAAATTATTTCCTTCGGGGCCTCCTGTGTGAAGTCAATGTAAAAAATACGAAAGGCAAAAGCGCTGAAGCACAATTTTGGGAAGTTTACACCAGAGCACTTTAAAGTTGTTTTTGTTTGACAATAAAATTCAAAAGTCTTCGGTAACTTGTTGTATTTTGAATAAAAAAGTTTACTGAGGTAACTCAATGCTCACACTGAGTCACCTGAAGTGACAAAAATAGTTTTTTAAAAAGTCTCAAACTTGTGTCCGATTGAGTCAAGCTGTCTTCCAAATGGTAAATATATTTTAGATGGCCACAAAAGTATTTAGAATCAAACTGGAGTCAGAACACTCGATGCAGAAAAATAAACTAATCAAAACTGCACGTTTAACTTATTTTTGATCAAAGTTTCGCTTAAACCCTTTTGCCTTTCCAGCGACGATATGTATTTTTTTTTTAATCTTAATTAAATTTACTAAAACTAAATGGATATATTATTTTTTTCCTTTTGTTATGATAGCTGTTTTGGCATTCAAAACCATTATCAAACACGCTTAGACAGTTTTTGCAACAACAAAAAACTTAATAAAATAAAACTTTTGATAATATCTATTAAATATGATTACTTTTGCATTACTAAAAAAATATTTGAACATCTAAAAATAAAACACAAAACTAAAAACGAGTTATTTGTTTTAATTCCACAGCCTATCCCACCAAGTGTTTTGTGGATACATACCAGATGGTGCTCGAATTTGACAAAGTTTATCCAGTCCCAGGGAAGTGTGAACGCATGACTTGCCATCCCGCTTCTCCCCCGGACGATAAACACGAGCTCGTCATTGCAGGGTAATACAATATATCAACCTATTTAATTGAGTCATTCTGAAAAGCAAAACAATCGAAGCTAGAAGACCAACTCTTACACTCTCTTGACATTCTTTGACAATTCATACACTCTACATGCTCAAACCATCACCGTAAGCACTTTTCTCATTTTCTCATCTCCGTCTCATTGCGGAAGTTCATGACCCTATTCCAAAAGTTGGTAAAAGAAATCTATTGCGGAATGGTAGACCTCCCTCCCTCGACAACTTTGATAACTGCAGTCAGTCCTCCACTCTCCAAAAAAATAATATATTAACCTTCTGTAAATTTCTTTTAACCTTTATGTGACTGAAATGGTACCCGGGTACCCTTTTCGATTTTCAACATAGATGTTTTTAATGTTCCAGTAAGTCTAACCGGCTGAAACTTTCGAACTTCTCCCCAATAGTGAAAATGAACAATTAAACATAACCGTTAGATATGTGGAGGTTGATATGTGAGCGGAAAACCCTTAAGTTAAAATTACACCTTCTAATGACTGAAAAGGTACCCGGGTACCCTCATGTGTTCTATCTGAAATTTGAAGCTTGTCCATCTTTTTCAATCATTTCATCTTATTTTAAATGATAAATATGATGCACCGTTGTGTTCAAAGTACATCACCTGTATTCTTTATATTTTGATCACCTACTGAATTTTAAAAACGCCCAGAAAAGATGGTACTGGGTTAAATTTCCACCCACTTCCCCAAGTCTTGAACCGAGTCGAAATGTATTACGTCATAAAAGTGGTCCAGCAAACTTCAGCAAATTATACACTGCAAAAGAAACCATCATATCAATTTTAAAAAAGGTGTAGTTTTCTTCAGTCATATAAGGGTTAAATAAAGTACTCATCTCCTTCCCTGTTTGGGCTAGTCAGAGTAATTGTACTAAAATGGTTGCTTGTTTCAGATGTGGGTCTATTGCAGTTCGACCTCCTTGCAAGTTGACTAAAGTAAATTTGCGAAAGGTCTACCCGGATTGTTGCCCCGTGCCTACCTGTTAGATATTACAATGTCTTCAACCTCACCTGAACGAATAACCCCTCAAATAAACACTTTGTTCAACTGTATTTTGAAGTACCCAATAAAAAATCAAAATAAATCGATGAATTGAATAATATTATTGTCGTTTTCCATTATTTTATCCTATACCGTGGGGTCTAGGGCTTTGGATTTAGGGCACGAGCAAGACCTAAGTTATTCACTATTATATTGAATACACTTCACAACTATTCTCCAAAATAGAGCAATGAGAATTATACTTAGGCGAAATAGATACTCAAAAGTAACTTGTGTCAGAGAACACATTGATGTTTATACATAAAATGAAGAACAACTTGTTACCAAAATATTTCTATGACAAAGTTATCTACAATGTTGATATTCACAAATATTATACAAGGGCATGCAAAGAAATTACACTACCAGAAAATAATAAAGCCAACACACAAAATAGCTTCCTATATAAAGGGATGAAATCTTATAATGCACTGCCGGAAACCATCAAAATTATGCTCCTCAATAAATTCAAAATGTTCAATTCAGAACTGTTTAAAATGCATATAAATCAAAATAATAAGTAGTATATAAGTTTAAATTTTATAAAGTCAAAAAGAAAATGAAATAATTAGCTACTTGAATGTACAAAGAAACTAATAAAAAATAAACGAAAAAAAACCGTACATTCCAAATATTGCTAAGGTTTACTCGATGGACCATAGGAAAAATGTAGTATTCCCATCACGGGGACGTTTCATCCCCATGCTCGAACCGAATTTGCCATAAACTTGGGTAAGAATAGATCCCTAATTTAGGGTGTGTTGTAAAGTGGTAGTTATAAAATAACGCCAAAAAAAGTTGTGAAGTAATGCGACTAAAGAATATCTTTTTTATGTTTTTTTTTTACATTATCCGCTTTTCGTTTGTTTTCGTACTAGGAGCCGTTTAATAACAGAAAAAAACATAATATATGTACTTTGTCATGAATCCGCTTATCGTTATCACTATTATTTTGCTATAAATACTAATTATTTTTTCATTTGTCGTTAGTTTGTGAATTCCTCCCCGACTCCACACAAGTTAAACATAAAACAAATCAAATTCTATAAAAAATGCAATTCAAGTTTTTATTTTTTATTTTCACGACGTTCTTGGTGATGCAGGCAAATGCATACATTCGTACTGAAGTTGCCTTCGACAATGCTGGTAAGCTGTTATTTGAACAATTAAATTGATGCAAAAGTGATCATTTTTGCCAGAAAATCCAACCTATCATGAATAATAGTTTTTAACAAATTAATAATGCTTTTTTTAACAAATTTAAAGTTCGAGGTCTAAATTGTGTTAGTTTGTTTGTAAAATTTAAGTTCTCGTTCGATTGACATAAAATATATAAATTATACTTCTGTTGCTTATTCTGTTACAATTATGACGAGGTCGTTTAGTTTGATGGCTAATTGGCGTAATTGGGCATGCTTACAGAAATTAATGACTTTGTATTGCCATGACATAATGTACAAACATTTAAACATTGTACTATATTTTGGACAGAATTGCATATTAATCATATACCTACTTAGCTACAACAAGTAACATCCATAGAATAGTAGCTTCCTTTCGAAAAACGTGTAATTTTTAGGTTATGTGTGGATTTCAGAAGAAAAATTGTATTCGCGTCAAAAACCTGTGGTTTTTTTCAATTCAAGTAATAATCCACGGTGCTGAAAACAGCAAAGAACATCCGTTCTAAGATTTAGTTGAATTTTAGTTCATTCTATGCTGAACAGCATTCAGAAAAGTTAATTTGAGACGATGTTACAATCAGATTCAGAGGTGATTCGTAAATAAGTATTTAATTTTATTTTTAATTGTGTTACGTATAATAAAAATCATAAAAAATCTATTTCGAAATCATTCTGTTCTTTTCTAATGATAAAACAACATAATTTTGGTAGTAATGTTGTAGTTTTTATAATTGTAATTTGTATTAATTTTTAAATATTCCTAGTAAGTATTATTTTTTTTAATCCACAGCCTATCCTGACAAGTGTTTTGTGGAGAAAATACAACATGGTGCTTGATTTTGGAAAAGATTATCCAGTCCCTGGAGAATGTGAAAGTATGATTTGTGAGCACGCTTCACTCCCTGGCAACATGATCACCATTAGAGGGTAATAAAATATAACAACTTATTTATTGTTTGTCGTTCTGAAAAGCAAAGCAAGACGCCCCTTTTCAGAATCTATATTTAAATTCCTAAACTTGTTCTTACGTCTAACAACGTACCAAAGAAGGCAATACGGGGATTTATATCTAGTTTTCTTTTTGACGCCTAAAAATAGCTTATTACGTAATTAAAAAAGAGGTGTATTTGTTATTTTCCTCGTGGACCCTATTGTATGCAAAATCTCATCATTGTTAACCACCTGTATTGGCAGGTTTCTCTTCGAAATATAATGACATAAATACGTACTAACATATCCAAAAATGTATACCTTTTAAGTGCAAATGTTTTGTTCTGTTAAATTTGAATTATTAAAAAAATGTCACAAATTCCACAATTAGAGATGGTCGATATTTCTGCTCGGTGACTTTGTTTCGGTGACTTTTCTGTCACTGGAACCGTTGGTATTATTTTTCTGAGGAACCGGTTATTTTCGCATTTTTATCCAAAATTTAATATTCGGAAAAGTGCAATTGACATCCGATAAAATATCAGAAATTTTCGGCCGGTTCCTCACCAAAGATATTTGCTGGTACACCTACCGACTTTCCCGCTACCGGGGAAACCGGTTCCACATCGGTCTCCGGAAACTGTAACCGCAGTGACCCATTCCAAATATCAACATCTCTATCCACAATGATTTGCAAGTAGCTAAATGTTTCCATTGCAAAGTTTCCATACTCTAATATAAAATTTATATCGGCATACAAAAATAAATCATGCGTTATGTTGAATACGTTTCAAACTCGTGTGCACTCACACTGTAAGAAAAACCGCTGTCTGAAGTCTAAGTACTATAAATTCATACAGCGCTATCTCATTATTTTATTAGCATTTCTTTGGGTCCAATAGCTGTCTTATTTTGGTCTGCATAACTTTATCTTCTTTTAACACACTGAGTTAATTTTTCGTTCGAACAAAATATAGCTACCAACTCGTATCAAGTATGAAACGAGGAGCGCAATTTTTTATTCCACGTCGTCGGATCGGGAAGTTACGGTTCCGATTGCCATCCACGGATAATACAGTTTTTTTCTTTAATATAATATTATATATCAGCGCTGGGCACGTAAAAAGGCATTGTAATTAAGTACTATCAGCTCCTTGGCAATCCGCCAACAATTGGAGCGAACTGCTTTAATTGCATCTGCATAAAACCGGCCCTGCATAAACATTCCTCTCATTTCCTTGTTCATAATGCTTTGTATTATTTTCGGATCCTCTCATTCGTAATACGGTTGCACACGTCATCAGCAAACAAACGCCCCGGGGAACTCAATCAAGCTTTATTCCATCTACATTTGCCTTAGATCTTTCACTTCTACGCCTCACTGCCATTCATCGTAGTTTTCTTCTTAAGTAACTGCTTCATTGCAGAGGTTCGTGACCCCACTCGAATAGTTGTTAAAAAATTCTATTGCGGATTGGTAGACGCTGTTTTTTTGATAACTGAATTCGGTCACCTACCCTCTATGAAATTGATTGACCCTCTGTAAATTTCTTTTGAATAAGGCGCCCATCTCCTTCCTTTGCTCGGCGTTCTTGTAATTTACTAAAATGGTTGCTTGTTTCAGATGTGGAGCCGTTGCAGTTCTATATTTTTGCAAGTTGGCTCCAATAAATCTACGAAAGGTCTACCCGGATTGCTGCCCCACGCACAATCTGTTAGATATTTCAAAGTTTTCAAACGACGCCATAACAAATAACCCGCAAACAAATACTTTGTTGAACTGTATTTTGAAGTACTCAATAAAAAAATCATAAATTCAATCAAAATGTGTCAATGAATTTAATAATATTGCTGTCGTTTTCCATCCTTCACTGTGAGATCAAACAAATGCAATTTTTAATAGTAAGTTACTCCTTTGTATTTTACCATTATGTTGATTTTATTTTCTCTACATTCCTTAAAAAAATACATTTCTCTTACATAATAACACGATATTATATAAATATTGCATCATAAATTCTTTTAACTCAACTATTATTATATACTAATTTAAAATTAGATGTTTTTTCTTTCTTTTAGATAATGTATTCACTATCAATAATTGTAGGATTGTTGCGATGTAAAATGGACATATATTTGTATCGTATCCACTGTCATTAATCATAGGATTTAGTACCATCCAAATTTACCTACTGTCAATGAATCTTATCTGGAAAAATTAATGAATCGAGAGAGTTTTACGGTCAGTGTCTGTTGTATCATCTAGCATTGTGTAACAAATACCAACATATTTTATATTATTTTACTTGCACTCACTATCACCTACCTCAGAACAGGTTCTAATGACCTAGTAAGGTAGGTAATGTAAAAAATAATTTAAGAAACAGAATGTTAATAAATAAAAAAATTAAAAATATATATTTCCACACAGGAGGTCTTGAGGGAAATAATTTCTCTCAGGGCCTATGTCATCTTTGGAGATGCTGTATGAAGGGTCTTTTTGAGGAAGATAAGAAGTGAACTTGGGTCTTGAAGAGGCCCATGTTGAAGGAGGGAGGAAACATAGAGGCCGGTAAATCGTTCCACAACCGTGTACAAATGTTGGGTGCGCGTTTGGGGAGTTTTTCGGCTATGCACCGCTGCCGAAGGGATCAACGACACAAGTTCCTCGGAGCATCTTCCATTGAAATATCGGTAGAACAAGGCAGCATTCCCACCTGACGTCTGTGTATTCCAAAAAAAATTGCTAAGGTTGACTCAATGACCAATGGGTAAAATGTTGTCACCCCATCCCTGCAATATTTCCTCTTCGTGCTTGAACCAGATTTGATACATTTTGAGTAAGTGAATACCGAACAAGAGTCATAACTGCTGGTTGCCAATTCGGGGTATGTTGCGAGGTCGGAGAAAGCAAAGAAGCTTTTCTGGTAACTAAATAGCCATTACAAACAATATTTTCTTCCTGAAAGGAGGTCGTAAAGCTGCTGTTGATTGAGTGCTGACTCAGCATGGAGATGAGGTTTTATCCAGTATATAGCAATCTAAGCATGAGACCCAACCCTTGTCAACCGAGGTATTTTAATGATTCTTTACTAATTATTACACCCCCAACGAATAGTGCCACAACTGAAATTGCTCTCATATAAATTAACTTCGCACTTGTAATTCAAAGGCGCTCGGGTTTTCAAAAATTTAATATGAAGGTGATAATTCTTTTATGTGCTTTTACATATTAAATGTTTATATTTATTTATTTATTTTATTTTAGTTTTTATACCACCGGAATCCGTGGTCAAGTGTCAAGACGCTCGATTACGAATCAAAAGGTCGCGGGTTCAAACCCGACGTGTCCAAATACATTTGTATATAATGAATATGTGTCATAACACATTTAAATAACCTAAAATAATAAATGGTATATTTGCGGCACGTTCCAGAGTGTGACATACTCCAAGTAATAAATACCACCATTCAGAATTGAAACGTTGCATGAAATTGCTTTAACCGTGTTTAGTAACCAGATCTGTATAGGCAGGTACTTTCCAAACTTCCTCTTCCCTATATCCTTCCCCTCTCCGCTACCTTCAGCCTCACAACATACCCTAATTGGGGATGCCAAAGTCTCACTGGCTCTAGGCGGTTGGGACTCTTGCAATATTCGCTATAAAAAAAATTAAAAAATATAAAAGTATGCTTTACAAGGTCAAATTTGCTAACAATAATCTTTTTACGATATCATTGATCTGTGACCTGAGGACTTTATCTGTTTGACCTCTCGACGACAATAATAAAATTGGAGTTCAAGTATGACAACTTATTATGTACACACTGTAGTTGAATCTAAATGCTTGCAGTTCGCCAACCTAAAATAAGTATATATATATATATATAAAAGATACACATTCAATCTGTCAAATATATATAGAACTTTTTTTCTTCAACTATTTGTCACGAAATGCAAATATTTAAAAAAAAAATTCTAATGAAAGAAAATAGAAAAAGTGCAAGCAATGTACAAAATACTATACCATGACTGCAGAAGATGGCCTTGCTTAAGGTAAACGTTATTACGAAAAATTTTGGTCCTATTTTTTTACCACCATAATGTTTAGAATAAGAAGCTTTGATTTCTACCGGAGAATCTACCCGATGTGTATTTAGGAAGTATGTTTACGAGAGACGGAAAGGCTGATGAGAATATTGAAAGAAGGGTGAATGCAGGAAACTTCATTGATAGAGAACTGAACGCTGTTGGTGCATATAAGAAACTGTCCATAGAAGCGAAGCTAGCAGTCCACAATGGAGTGCTTATACCAATCCTGATGTATGGCAGTGAGGCTTGGAACGGGCAGAGGAAGGATGAAAGTAGACTGCATGCTGTGGAAATAAGATCTCTGAGACGTATGTGCGGTATACCATGTGTGACCGTATTAAAAATGTGGCTATCCGGAAAGAATGCAAGGCTGATGTGAGCGTAATGAATAGGATCAAGAAAGGGACGCTTAGATGGTGTGAGCATGTAGCGAATGAACGAAGAAAGGAGTGTGAAAAGAATATATGATGCGAAAGTGAATGGAAGAAGAAGTCGAGGACGCCCGAGAAAGACATGGCACGATCAAGTAAATCAAATACTTGAATCGGGTCATGTGAAGAGTCAGAATAACAGAAGAGTATGTATGAGACGATGTATGAATGTAAATGAAGCAAGAAGTGTGTGCCAAGACAGAGTTATATGGCGGTCCGTGCTCCCTGCCTACCCCTGCGGGGAAATGGCGTGGCGGTTAGTTAGTTAGTAACGGACGTATTTTTTTTATAGTGAATACCGCACAAGAGTCTCAACTGCTCCCAACCGTCTAGAGCCAGTAAGACTATGGCATCCCCAATTGGGGTATATTATGAGGCTGAAGGTAGCGGGGAGGAGAAAGATATGGGGAAGTGGAGGGTTGGGAAGTACCTGGCTATTCAGATCTGGTCACCAAACACGGCTAAAGCCATTTCAAGGAACGCTTCGATTCTGAATGGTGGTCTTTCACCAGAGCAATACTTAAAGTATCTACCACTCTGGAACGTGCCGCAAATATACTTCTTATAAATATATATGAATAAATTGTGTTTTTTTTTCTTTTTATATTGTTCTTTGAAAAATCATCATCTCGTTAGACTACAATAAAATAGTTTATCAACAGGATGTTGAAAACAAGGTAAATATAGATGATCTTATCAATTATCAATATATAAAGCATATTATTAAAATTCACACATCTTAAGTAATTGATATACTATTACACCATACTATGATGCACTGTGCAGCATCATATAGGTTTGTCACATATTAGATAAATAAAAGTTATTGGCGCACGCCATGTTTGAACCCGCGACCTTTGGATTCGTAGTCGAGCGTCTTACCACTCGACCATGGAGGCCGTCAAACATATCTACGGAAATAAAGTTGTAGAAGTCACTAGACATAACAACTTACAGAATTTGCACTGTGTGAACTTTTTACAAATTTTCCTTTTAATTACTAAATGGGGCTGTTACTATGTATCATGATAGAAAAAGGAAAAGAAAGAATTAAAACAGAATGTGAAGTGATCAAAGAACAAATCAAAAATAAATATATATGGCAAGGAATTTGAGGTAGAACACAAGCTTATTTTTACAACAGTGATAGAGAATATATTATGTATCACTCTTAGAGTAGATACAGTGGTACCTATCCAAGGCAGTGTAGTCAGTTTTTGGTGATTTTTACCGGACTCGGCAGACCTGGGCTTTGTTATTTATACATCCGTTCATAGCATATGTGGACATTATGTTTTTGTTTATTCGTGTAACCACTTTTTCACAGTATTGTTTTCAACAAAAATAAAGCATATAACCTAAAAAACCGTTTGATTGTGTCGAGTTTAGTCGCATGTGAAAACTTGTGGGCGGAGTCACCGGAGACGCGAGAGACCAAGATCGTCTTTACAGTACATAAAAGCGGTGTATTATATTTGTTGTCTCTTTCTCTCTCATGGTGTACGACGTAAAAACCCGGAGAAAGTGATTTATCGCAAGTTTGTATAGGTTGGGCTCTATCATAATATCACTTGTCACAAATATTATTATACGTTTTGTGGTACAATTCCAAAGCAGATGAATAACGAAAAAACGTTATAGAAAAAAAAAAAATCATTTTGAGTTATTAAATAATAAAAATAAATGTATTTTGTAATGAGCATAATATATATTGAATTAAATATTTATAATTTTAGTTCATCGTTAGTTTGTAAAATTCTCCTTGACTCAAACAGTCAGTGAGGATTTCGCTCTGAAGTCAAACATTTTTTGAAAACCAAAAGTAAAAAATTTAGCAAAATACAATTTTTTTGTTTTTTATTTTACTTGTAGATCAAAGCTTACAAATTATGAAAACATAATTCATTTACTTTTTGACTTAATAATAATAACTTATATACTTAATGGACTTTATATGGTTCTTACAGGCTATTTTAAATTTATTCATTGGTATAATTTTGATGGTTTCGGCAGCGCATTATAACATTTCATAAATTAATAATAATAATAAAGTTTTATTCCGGAAGGTATGCAGGAGTAGTGCAATGCAATACCTTCCATAATTGATATCAATACACAGTAATAATAACATTAACAAATAACAATGAACAACGATTCATGAGAAAAAATAAATAAAATAATAATACAAGTAAAAAATATTAATGGAGGATATTAGGCCTCATTTCTGCAAAACGCCATAAAGAGGGAGTCCATCCTGGCAGCGTTAAGATTGATGGGGTCAATAATTTACTCCAATGCGCTTCTATCCTTGAATTCGGGATCTGACGGGATTCCATGATGAGGTCATTTCTGGAGTTGTTAATCCTTTCCCGCATTCTTGCCACCCTGGTTCTCATGCAGGCTGCAAATCCTGGAACTCGGTGAACATACCGGAAGCGCTGCAGTGCCTGGGAAGACTGAACATCATGCGGTAGGCGTTGTTGTACTGGACCCGAAGCCTTTCCATGCTACTCTTTTTAAAATTGGTTCAGAGTTTGCACGTGTATAGGGTAATACAGAACTATATATAAAACTATTTATAAAATAAACTATTTTGTGTATTAGTTTTATTCTTTTTTGGTGGTCTGATTGCTTTTTCGATGTTTGTTGAATAATAATTCCCACTGTGAATTTAGTAAAAAAATATTTCAAAACTAGAACGTTGATTTTGGGGCGAGGTAGGATAGTAACTATCCAAAAGTCAAAGAAACCAAAGTGTTTTTCAGGTGCTAAGCTCGGAAATTACGTTTTTAGAGTAGTGGGAACTAACTCTTGGAATAGACTTCCAATAGAATACTCTAAAAACAGTTAATCTTAAGGCCTTTATACTTAAGAGTCGCAAAGAAATATTTTTTTTACTCTTATTTATCATCTAGGTCTTTTTTTTCTTAGGTACTCCAAGTAGAAAATATATTTAAAGTAAGTTGTATTAGTTTTATATTAAACGTCGTAAATTGCTCGTTAGGTGATATTTATAAATATAGCACCAAAATAAATAGTGAAGTTTTATTTTTATTTTATAGCGAATACCGCACAAGAGTTTTTTGTCTTCGTACTAGGAGTCATTTAAACAAGAGAAAAAACATAAGTTCTCGGTGATGATTCCACTTATCAGTTTATTTTGCTATAAATACTACTTTTTTTTCATTTCTCGTTAGTTGTGAATTACTCCCCGACTCCATAAAAATAAAATAAAAATGCAATTCAAGTTTTTATTTTTTATTTTGGTGACGTTTTTGGTGATGGAGTCGAATGCACACGTTCGTCGTAATGTTGCATCCAAAAGTGCTTGTAAGTTGTAATAATAACAATGCAATTGAATCAAGAATGTCAATTATTGACAGAGAATCCAACCCATCATGAATAATGAGTCTTTAGCTGTAAACGGCTTTTTTGTAACAAATTTATTATTCTATTATTTTGTAATAGTAAAACAACATTATTTCGGCTGTGGTGTTGTTGGAAGTAAAATAATAATTTATTTTATTTATGAAACAATTTTTTTTTTCAAATGTCTAAAAATTTTATTTTGGCAAATTTGTATTATTTACATCACGCTACGCTCCCCCCATCATAACATTGTCTGATACCTACAAACCACTAACAAACCAATCTGACAATAAATTCACTAACTCCTGAATAGACGTGTCGTTAATATAATTCCCATTGTGTTCGACTCCCGCACACACCAAATAATGTAAGCATCGCGTATACTCTAAATAAGTGTTATTTGTTTTTGATCCACAGCCTCTCCCAACAAGTGTTTTGTGAAAGAATACAACATGGAGCTTGAATTTGGAAAAGCTTATCCAGTCCCCGGAGAATGTCTTCGCATGGTTTGCCAACCATCTTCACACAGTGACAGTAAATACGATCTCAGCGTTGTAGGGTAATACAATATATAATAATACAATATATAACTTCTTTATTATTTGTCATTCCAAAAAGAAAACCAACCGGAGCTTGAAGACCACTCCTTGGATCCTCTTTATATTCCTTAGTAGTCCATACACTCTACAAGCTCAAACCATCACCGTAAGCATAAAAATCTCTTTCCTTATTTCATCGCTGTCTCATTGCAGAGGTTCGTGACCCTATTCCAAAATTTGGTAACAGAAATCTATTGCGGACTGGTCGACGTCTTTCCTTTGACAACTTTGATAACTTCAGTCATATTCAGTCATATAAATTAAAATGTTTTGTTCTTGTGAGTACATGCAGAATCAACTTTACGGTATGGAATAACCACTTGGGGACATTCCTGCAAAACTAATTCAAATTATTTACAATCAGTCCGAAATTCCAAAGTTAAATTAACAGTTAAACACATATTCTCGCAGAAACGAAACATTTAATTGTTGAATCAAAATGTAAATATCTTGCCGGTACAGGCCTTATTATGGTATCAAATATTGATTCAGCATAAATCGGACTCTGAATATTAGAGGAAAGTGGAACATAAGCACAATACGAGGTTCACAAGAAATTATGGCATGATTATATATATATTTTATTTTATTTAATTTTCTTTAAAAAGAAAGACAAACATTCCCGGGTTACGAATAATCTGACAATATTTGAAAAACTTCTACTGCCACCATAAGAAGCGGAAGATGTTGCTAGTGCAATGATGGAGGACTTGGCCAGCAGAGGAATTGAACCCACGACTCCCGGGTGGGAATCCGACGCGTGTGTCCACTCAGCTACCGACCGGTCAATATAATAATAATAATAAACACGGACAACGAACCCTGGAGTATAACGTGCCCAAAATGTTTAATAAGTTATCAAAAAATAATTTTAAAATGTGAATTGTCAACAAGAGTCAAAAAATGTCTACTAAGTAGAAATACCCTGTACTAGGCGCTTATGTCTACTATGTGTACTAAAGATATTGTTGTACTATATTATGCTGCACAGTGCATGGTATGGTGTTATACTCATCAGTTTCTTAAGATGTGTGAATTTTGATAATATGTATATTTTAAATAATAAGATAATCTGTATTTCCATTGTGTTTCTATTGTTTTATGTTTTATTTGGTATTTCTAGTGTATTTAAAATCCTGTAACCAAACTAGTTAATTTTAAAAAACAAAATTATGTGTTTTATTTATAAATATGGCAAACCACAAAGTAAATGCTTTTTACGAATATATAGTTAATTTGAGTTTAACAGGATATAACGGAAAGAACAATAAGAAATAAATAAAAAAAGTCAGTCCTCCATCCTCTACAAAATCAATTTCTCGGCCTTCTTTAAATTTATTTCAAATAGAGTACCTATCTCCGTCCTTTGGTCGTTGTTTACGCTAATCAGAGTAATTAACTAAAATGTTTGCTTGTTTCAGATGCCCGGCTTTTTCAATTCTACCTCCTTGCAGGATGAGCGAAGAAAATCTGAAAAAGGTCTACCCGGAGTGCTGCCCCAAACCAATCTGTTAGACAGACTCTTCCAACAGAATCAGACCAAGCAGCCAAAAAATAATCTCCTTATTTTATTGTATATTTGTGCCATGCTAGTAAAAAATATATTTCGATTATAAAAATTAATACAATATGATTATTTCATTCAGTATGTCATCCTACATCATTCGGCCGAGCATTTTTTGCATAATTACGACACTACAGACGTTTCACCATTATGTTGAATGCCTTGCATTTTAAATTTTAGTTGGATTCGCCCTAGGGCTATGGGTAATATTCTAGTCATCTCATCTCCTGGATATTTTACCATTCCTGTCTGTACCAAATTTTGTAAAAAAAAAAATGTTAAACACTTCACTAGAGTCCCAACTGCTGGGGCCGGTGGGACACGGTATACACCGTTCGATAAATCCATCCCGGGATTCCAACCCAAGACCTCTGTGTCAGTTGATTAAGCTCTGTCAGCTGAGGAATTTTAATGATTCGATCGATGGCTTCAGTGAGATGGGCATAGCACCTTGTTTTGATAACGTGAATGTGGTTTTCAAAGACTTTTAGAGCCCGTTTGATTGCTGTATACGTAAGTTGTGGGCACAAAGCCGGATCTGTATTAAAATGCCGTAAACAAAAATGCAACCAATTTGTATTTAGTATTTATATTTTCTACGATAATCTGGCGCCCGGCTGACCAACTTAAACATATCGTTACACGAATACCAGAGCCCAGTTCAGGCTGAAAGCTTTGGCACAAGTGAAAGTCAGTCCACCGTTGTCAGTATTATGAAAGAATAAGATCTAATTTTTCATAACAATAGTGTTATTAATAAATCATTCAACAGTCTATAAAATAAACGTCAAAAGAGCATAATACAAATGCTTTTTTAGGCTGCTGCGAGGCTAACACCGTCGTATCGTCTCCTTTTTCTCTATCCAGTTACGTTTACCTAAATTTCGATCTACCTTTAAGGGCTTATATTTTATGGAGTGCCACACAAGGGTCCCAACTGCCTTACAAAGTAAGCAATCATGCCCCGAATTCGGGAATGTTGTGAGGTGGATTAAAATAGGGAACGAGTAGGAGTAGAGAAAAATAATATTGAAATCAAGCAATTCAAATCTGATAAACTTGTTTCGGTTCCATATAAATTATAGCTTGACAGCCTGCGTGGTCGAATGGTAAGACGCTCGACTACGAATCCAGAGGTCGCGGGTTCAAACTCAGGGTGCGCAAATAAATTTAATTTAATTAATATGTGCCATAACACATTTTAATTCAAATGAAACTATGCATAGTATATTTGCGGCACACTCCAGAGTGGTAGATACTCTAAGTATCGCCCAGGTGAAAGACCACCATTCAGAATTGAAACTTTGCTTGAAATGGCTTTTAGCCATGTTTGGTGACCAGATCTGAATAGGCAGAAACTTCCCAACCTTCCTCTTCCCCATCTCCTTCTCCTTTCCACTACATTCAACCTCACAACATACTCCAATCCAATTAGGGATGCCATAGTCTCACTGGCTCTAAACGGTTGAGAGCAGTTGGGACTCTTGTGCGGTATTCACTATATATTTATTTTTTTAATAGCTTTACCCGCGTTTGGTGACCAGATCTGAATAGCCAGGTACTTCTCAACCTTTCTATTCCCCATCTCCTTTCCCTCCTCCCTACATTCAGCCTCAAAACATACCCCAATTAATTAATTATCAATCACGTCATCAAGACATCTTTTAAACGAAAATCATACGCTTAAAAATAATAACAAGGTAACTCCTCTACATTTAGAAAACAAAGGCCGAAAATTAAATCTTTTAGAACAGTTAGAAATAAATAAAAATTCAAATCATACAAACTTTAAGTTAATAAATGAACAAAAGAATATGATCCATTCACCACCACAGATGTGTTCAAACCGAAATTTAAGAAATATAATTCAGACATAATTATCCCGCAAAATCAAATACAACTAGATTATTAAAAATAAAAATCAAAACTGCGTTTCCTAAAACGAATTAGGAAACACCAATGTCCCTCCTTAATGGTCTTTTGTCAAATCCAAACAATACAATACCCTTAGGTAGGGAAACTTCCCATGTTAATAGACATCAACAATAATTACAATTTATCAGAAAAACTTAATAGGGACATTGGTAGTTAAAAATAATAATAACATTAAACATGATATAAATAGTCCGTCTGTATGTGGCTTCTCCACAGTTTGATAATGCCCTCAGAAGGCGAAACAGCTGTCACGCGTAAAAATAATTACATCGCAGAGCTTTTAACTAAAAATTGTTTTTTTAAATTTTAAATAATAATAATTATTGTTAAAATAAAATTAAAAAACCTATAAATTAAAATGGAGTTCTACAAAATAAACTTTAAAACCATAAATAAATTAATCAACAATGTTGTTTAAAATGGTTGAAACTACGGATGATATCATTAATGAACCTGAAAATCGTGTTAACTCATCTTTGCTTCAAGAAGATTCTCGCAATGATGTATCTTTGAACCAGCCAAAACCAACTACGTCAAAATGTGTTATTCTTGATGAGAAAACTATTTTTATATTGTAGATAGCGATTTAGCAATAGAAGAAAGTATTTCTGAGGGAAAGAGATGGAAACAGGCAAATCCTCAAAACTGGAAGAGAGAAAAAAAATAAGCGTTTAAGAAATGAATGCTTACCTTATAAGAATTATAAGGATATTACAACAGAATCGAAATTACGGAAGCGACTTACAAATCACAAATGTAAATTCAATTGCAATTCATTCGACAATAAAAGCAGAATTGAATTGTGTCGCAATTTTTTTGGATTTGTTCTCACAATCGCAAAAAATATTACATTCTAAATAATGTTGAGAGTAAAATTCCTGTCTAAAGAAGACCCAGGAATGAAAATGCAACACTGAGACAATACTCAAAGTGCAAGAGTCTATAAAAAGTTATTTTTATGTACATTACATATTTCAAATAGGTCAGTAATTCAAGCTTTCAAAGGAAAGGAAAATATGGGAAGACAGTTTACATTACTTAATCGTAGAGGTGAACACCCTCCTGCGAATAAAACAAGCAATGAAATTTTTATCAAAATAAAATCCCGCATAGAATCCTTTCCGTTTATGGAAAGTCACTACACAAGAAAACACTCCAAAAGGAAGTATTTAGATAGCAAATTAACAATTTGCAAAATGTACAAACAGTTAATTAAATTTTAAATACTTAAATATTCGTGGAGAAAAGGTAAATTGGCTAAAAATTAAATACCTTAAATATGAAAAGGAAAACCTTTAACCATTCAATACAAATATAATATTAGTGACGAGTATGAATCGATAAACGTCTTAACAATGAGGGGTGCATCGCGTATCAATCGTAATTTGTTTGTAGAAATCGTCAAAATACCACAATTATACAAGAATTCCTTAAAAATAACTTCTGCAAAAAAAAGATTTACTAGAATTGTGCGTAAAAAAGGTAATGCCGGACATTTTCATGGTTGGTTTGGACAGTTACCTGCTGAGGATACCAATCATCCAGGATTCCTTCCGGAGAAAGCGATAAATGAATCGATTGTTTTTTTATAGTATAGTATTACTTTTAATTGCTAGTTTCTTTTCAAATATAAATGTCTAGGATGTGCGAGAATTCAAAATAATTTTTGTATGTTACTTGATGTCATTTTAATTTTTGGAATATATTCTATATTTCATTATTTTTTTAATTATAAAAGATAATAAACATTTTCACTATTTGCTTCAAAAATTTTTTTTTATAGTATTACATTCAATTGCTAGTTTATTTTTACATGCACATGTCTACGATGTGCAAGAATTCTAAATAAATTATCATTCTAATTTTTGGAATTTATTCTATATTTCATTATATTTAATTATAAAACATAATAAACATTTTTATTATTTGCTTTAAAAACTGTTTTACTTATAAACCAATCTAATCACAAAAATAAAATAAAATATGTATTTGCAATAACATCATTTTCAATACAGTTGATATGAACGACTGTAAAAATATATACTGACAGAATGCATTAAGTCAGTAGTCACTGGTAGTCACGTTAAAAATGTGTTTTATTTTAAATATGCACGCAACTAATCAATTTTTATTTTATTTTTTTGTGTGCCAAAAAGGTCATTCTTTGTAGTGAATATATTTTTTTTACAAAAGAAACACGGTTCTAGGTTTAATAAGGCTTTGAAAAATAAAAAATGCCTAAATTGCGATTATCTCAGAACTTGTTTTAATGACTTAATGCTTTCTGCAAGTATGCCCTCGATATTATGTATTATTTTCTCCTTGTTAGTTAATCTGAATGAATTCATATGTTTCATCTGATTTTTTATACCCTTAGCTTCTGGTAAATTGTTTTTATTTAATCTGTTGATGTACACATGCACTGTTATACCCATATGTGATTATTTTTCTCTCGTGATTTATGATAACGATCTTGAGAGAAATAGTTTTAATTTGTATACATACTATGTATGATTTTCTCCTTGTTAGTTAATCTTATTAGCAAAATTAATTTATTATGTAGCACACTTGTGGTGAAATATCACAAAACTGCGCCATATAAGTTCACTGTAATTTTTATTATTATCAAAATCACATTCCGCAGAATTACAACGAAGTCAAATTACTTTATAAAAACATTTTATGGCTAAACGAAATGGCAGGAACATATTTATGACACCAACGTGAAAAGAATTATGCGGTTGGCGCCGTGGTGACACAAACCGTGTCTCAATTATTAAAATATAGGAGATATCTGTGGGAGGCTGGGTGGTCAGGTACCTACTTTACACAAAATAATACTTATATCATGTTTAAACATTAAATAATACGGCACATAAATATTGAAATATAGTAAATAAATCGCGATTTTTCTTTGATATGTATGTTTTATGTGAATACCACACAAGAGTGGGACTATGCATATCCGGTTAGGGAAAGTGTGTGACTGAAGGAGGTGGGGAAGAAGATGATTGGGAAGTATCTGGATATTCAGATCTAGTTTCTAATGTCTCAGCAACGTTTCGACTTTAATTTCGTACTAATATATCACATTTTTAACATCATTCCTTTTTCAAATCAGTCTGAAGATGCTCGTTATACGGTGAAACCGGTTCGGTCTTAATTTAAAAAAAACATTGGAATAAAGTTAAAATCTTAGTATTATTGAATCAAATATTATTGAATATATATTGAATCAATGGAATTCCACAAAGAATTAACAGTTTCAAAATTAGAAATAACACCAGGTATCATTTTAATATATGAAGACTAAATAACCATCACGCCGTTTCCCCGCAGGGGTGGGTATAGAGGACGGACCGCCATACAACTCTGTCTTTCCACACACTCCTTACTTTATTCACATTCATACATCGTCTCATACATACTCTTCTTTTATTCTGTCTCTTCTCATGGCCCGACTCAAGTATTTGATTGTGAATTGATCGTACCATGTCTTCCTCGGTTGTTTCCGACTACATCTTCCATTCACTTTCGCGTCATATATTCTTTTCCCACTCTTTTCTTCGTTCATTCGCTCTACATGTCCAAACCATCTAAGCGTCCGTTTCTCGATCCTATTCATTACGCTTACATCAGCCTTGCATCATTTCCGGATATCAACATTTTTAACACGGTCGTACATCTTTTCACCACACATTCACCTCAGGGATTTCATTTCTACAGAATTTAGCCTACTTCCAACCTCCCTTTGCCAGTTCCGTGCCTCACTGCCATACAGCAGGGTTGGTACAAGTACTCCACTGTGGACTGCTATCTTCTGTTCTTTGAATAATATATAAAGAAACGAATACAAATAAATATTATTTGCGACAAGTTTTAAACCCGGGACTTCTGGGTTCGTAACCAGGAAGGTTACCGCTCTGCCACGGCGGACTTGAAAGCGAATACCGCACAAGAGTCTCAACTGATCCCGACCGCCTAGAGCCAGTGGGACTAAGACGTCCCAAGTTAGGGTATGTTGGTAAGCTGAAAGTAGAGGAGAGGAAAAAGAGAAAGGGAAGAGGAAGATTGGTAAGTACTTGGCTATTCAGGCTTGGTCACCAAATATAGCTACATCCATTTTAAGCAAGGTTTTGATTCTGAATGGTGGTCTTTCAGAACATGCCGCAAATATACTATATATTATTTTATAGTAATTAAATGTGAAATAGCACATATTCATAAAAACAATTTAATTTACCCACGCCGGGATTCACACCCGCGATCTTTGGATTCGTGGTCGAGCGTCTTGACCACTCGACTACGGAGGCCGAATGATGTATTTCAACCGAAAAGCGTAGAATTCTAAACTTGAAAAGAGTTTTATTTCTGCAGCTCACAAGTTACAATATTATGTTGAGAATATTACCTGGATATTTTTTGTTAACCCAAAAATAAACCCTCTTTCAACTTAAGCCGCTCCTTGCATCCTTTCTATACGGAATTCCCAAAACCCACGTCTCGTTTTATAGAAAAAAAAGAGTTGATATATTATGTGACTAAATCTCAGCGGTTGGATGACTTTAACGTGCATATGTTTATTTCTCCTTCCCTGCCCTTAACCATGTCACCACACAGCTTTTCAAAATGTTGGGAGTTTCTTTGTTTTCCATCATTTCGGATGAAGGCTTTTAGTTTCTTGTTAGTATGTTAAAAACAAGTTAAAGAAGTTTTAAAGCCATGTGGTAAAGCGTTTTCCCCTGACTTCTACCAATATTATCCTACTAGCAATTAATCAAATTTTAAAGTTTGTATTGAAAAAAACGATAGTATTCTTTCAATAACAAAGGTGGCAGCACTTTCGTTTGTAGCTAGGGCGTAGATTTTTCCATAGTGAGTGTGTACGGTAGACGTTTTACGGTATTAATTCTTAGATTGCGGTTTTTTATTTTTTGTGTTCCTACTTTTAGGTAAGTTTTTTAATATTTATTTATTTTGATTTTATGCGACACCGTTACGCTTCAACAACGTCTTGTTGTTATTAGGGATGGTTGATATCTGAAAAATGGCGGTTTCGCTGCTGTTGCAGTTGCCGGAGACCGGCGTGGAACCGGTTATTTATCCAGTTTGAAATCGGTTCTTAGTACCAGGAAAGTTGTGTTTTTTTATTATATGGAAGCGGTTCCAAAAATTGGGGTTGTTTCAGGTCAAAACTAACCGTAACCGAGTTAATAGTTCAAGCGAAAAAGCAGGGGTTACTCCATGTTATTCGCATTTTTAGTATCAATCTATTGTATCTGCTCAACATTTTTCATTTGCAAAAAAATAGAAACCTGTTTCAAAAATAACCGGTTCCTCGAAGGAATAATATCCACGGTTCCAGTGACTACCATGTCACCGGTTTCAAGTATCCGAGACAGGAATATCAAACACCTCTAGTTGTTATTAAAATATTTATAGATACTTCAGAAAATCGTATTCCATACCAATTGTAAAAAAAAAAAACAAATAAACAAACCATATCATAAACATTCGCGAAATTAATTCTGTAATCGATGCGGAATCGAATGTTCCAGAGCCAAAGATCTTACCGCTATACAACAGCGGTCATCGCGTAAAAAGAGGGCAAAAATATCCGAGGCGAATAATTTTAAACAGGTGAATTTACACCCACTCGCCAAACCTCGCCCCAGTGTCCGGTTGAGCCCATTTCACATGGGACTATAAAGTACGTAAATTGAGATTTACAAAACGAAAATTCATTTATTGAAAAAAAATCTTACGTGCTTCTTAGATGAGCCAATTGTTCTGGGTCGGAATTTTTTTTTCTTGCACTTCACAATTATTTTAATAATGAAACAAAACACTAAACTCCTACCTACCTACGTACATACTACCCTATTTGGCATCCGAAAAAACCTGGTGCTGTGCCCAACACGAAGTACAATCTAGATAGAAATCTGATTTTTTTTTTTTGTGGATCTCTCTCTATTTTCCATATAATGTTACGAAACTCGATTGTGCAAAATTCAAAATGCACTAACTAATAATCGTGTTTGGATAATTTGTGTAACACCGTTTTTGTGAAAAATCGCCTCAAGGGCGCTGTACAAATCTTAATTCCTAGGCTCTATCTTATTAACTACATATGGACGGTGTTATGCAGAAAGCGTCCGCCCCACAATTTCCCAAAATCGAGTCAAACATGTTTTCCTATAGATAAATTCGAGATTTATATCTGCTGAAAACATCCAAGCTCTAAATGCAATAGATTTTTGATAATTCATTTTTTTACTAAGGCACATTGTGGATATTTGACTTAATTTAAACACATTAAAATGTAGTTTATCATAGTAAATGCATTTTTTTTAAATATTGATAGATTATAAATTACCTATTTATAATAATTACCAGAAAGAAGAAAAAAACACTGATTTTCTGTTTACAAATGCCGATTACGCAAATTAAAGGTTTTTCTATCGTCATATTTTCAAACGCCTTTTTTTCGGTTTCATCTCTTTAGGGTTGGATGCTTTCTGCATAACTGCGTCCATATAATCTATGTCATTATATAATCTATGGCATGACCCAAGATGCGTTATGCCCAGATTACAGCAGTGCACCTCAGTGGCGGGCGGTGACTTTTTGTAGGTATGCTGAACAATCAGTATTAACCTACTATCAAATATGCATATATATATATATATATATATATTACCCAAAGAACAAGATGCAATTAGTGACAAAAACAGTTTGTCAAATTAGATCTATAAATCCTTTACACTCCGCAACATCAATGGGATCCAAAATATCTTAAATGTGTCTTTCGTATAAATGATATTCAATTTTTCAATAAATCGGTTTCAGTTATTCAAGCCAAACTGTAAAAAAACGTCACGCAAACAAATTCACTACAAACAATCCACCCGATTCGTAATATTATGTATGCTATTCTGTGCATTATACCCATAATCATGAAAGTCGTGTTTTGTACGTTGGATGCTGTTTTAAAATCCGCATACAGCATGCAAAGACGGGAGCAGGCGGGACTGAATGCGCATGTGCGAATGTCAAATACGTTCGAGCTTTGTGGATACGGAATGAATAATAGAATCCACAGCGGTACATACATAGATATTATCATTGTATGTTTAAGTTAGGGTACGGTGTCATTATTTAGTATTGGTGATGTTTGCGACTAGAAAAAATAAGTCCAAACCTTTTTGACTCCAAAACACAAGGCATGTAGGTATGTTTTTGAAATAACAAGATATCTATGGAACTACGACTGTGTGCGGGCCGTACTTTTGAAGTATTTTAAATTATTTGTTGATTGACCATTAGCCACTATCATATTTGGGGATGCATTTAAAGGCCTCTGGGGTCGAGTGGTAAGCAGTTCGACTACGAATCCAAGGGCCGCAGGTTGAAACCCGGCACGAGCAAATAAATTTCATATAAATAATATGCGTGTTTTACAATAACTCCACTCAAGAGGCCTTGAGGGAAATAATTTCCCTGAGGGCCTAAGTCATCTTTGGGGATGCTGTGTGGAGGCTCTTTTTGAGGAAAGGAAGGAGTGAACTTGGGTCTTGAAGAGGCCAATGTTGAAAGAGGGAGGAAACACATAGGCCGGTAAATCGTTCCATAGCCGAGCTGTTGAACGTAATAACGAGTCGTAAAAGCGACCCGTTCTCATGTATTGAATATCAACCGTGTACAAAAGCGGTAGATACTTATATATAATTTTTTACCCTGGTGAAAGAACACCATTCAGAATCGAAACGTTACTTCGAATGGCTTAAGCCGTGTTTGGCGACCAGATCTGAATAGCCAGGTAAATTCCCAAACTTCCTCTTACCCATCTCCTTTCCCTCTCTACTACCTTCAAACTCACAAAATACCCCAATTGCGTATGCCATCTCACTGGCTGCAGACGGTTGGGAATAGTTTAGACTCTTGTCAAAAATTCAAAACTTTTGAATTTTTCACTATACCGTTTAACACGTGCTACGCTGTTCCGGCTCAGCCCGGGTTAAACCAGCTTTTTGCATACCGATACGTGAAGCGTCGGACGCTATACGTTTCAATCTCGGCCAGGTCCGGTTCCACCTGTCCAGAAGGAAGAAGGTGTATGTTAAAAAACGTTGCTTGTTTTTATTCAAAACGATAAAACACATTTTTTGCTGTCTCAGATGTTCTACAGCGAATATTTGGCAATTTTAAAGGCGAATGAAAACATGTTTGAATTCTGGAGTTTAAACCAGCAGCGTATTTTTAGAACTAAGCGTCATACTGTGGGTTCAATGTTACGACAATATTCAGCTGAAACTCGGGTCAACCAACAAATATTTTTATTTGTCTTTTTTATTACTTTTATTTTATTTTTATTAATGTTTAACATTTAATATTATATAATTTATGTACTCTACGTCTGTCTCGACACAGGAATATCCTAGTGAAACAGACATGGACCAAACCCATGTTTTTTTTTAAATATATTTTTAACAAGAATAAATAAATAAAAAATACATTGTCCCCGGAAAGGCAAAAAGGCTGAAGCGCCATTTTGGGAAGTTTACACCAAAGCGCTTTAAAGTTTTTTTTTGTTTGTTTTAGAGTAAAATTCATAAGTCTTCAGTACCTGGTGGAATTTGGAATAATACATTTTACTCAGGTGACTCAACGCTCTCACTGAGTTACCTGAAACGACAAAAATCTAAAAAAAAGTCCCAAACTTGTATCGCTTTATTCGAGCCTTCTCCCACATGGTAAATATATTTTATTTATTTATAAATTAACGGACTAAAGTCCAATTACAAAAAATACATATAAAACACGAAATGGAAAAAGAGCAACAGAGAAAGAATAGCATATTTTTATTTATTTTGTTTTATTTTAATAAACATAAGAGAGAACATTCAAGCCATGGTCTAGTCAAAGTTTGGGTAGTGTCTTAAAGAATAACAACAATCATTTAGACTGCTACCAAAAATTTCAAGACCATGGCTTGAGTTAACAAGTCTTGACATTCTGAACATTGGAGAATTATACCCATAATTAGTTTTGTGATGATTGAGGAACAGCAATCCATTATTTCTGAGTCTACGGCAAGGAATGTTGAACTGGATAAGTTGCAACAGAGAAGGTGAGTCAATAAAACAATTTTAGATGGCTGAAGGGCCACAAAAGTCTTCAGAATCAAACGAGAGTCAGAGCATTCGATGCAGAAAAAATAATTGATCAAAACTGCATATTTAACTATTTTTTATCGAAGTGTTGCTTAAGCCCTTTTGCCTTTCCAGCGACGATTTAAACAGTTTATGTTCATCTTCGTCAACTTTTTTTCGATAGTATCAGTGCTATTTAATTCGCTGTTTTATTATATATTTTTATTGTGAATACCGCACAAGAGTCCCAACTGGTCCCAACCGGCTGGAGCCAGTCGGACTATGGCATCCCCAATTGGACAAAGTTATGCAGAAAGGGTCTAACCCACAAATTATCAAAATCGAGCTTGCGTGTTTTTCAATAGATAAATACAAGATTTCTATCTGCTGAAAACATCCAAACTCCAAACGCAATAGATTTTTTGGTAACTCATTCTTTTACTAACCCACATTGCAGATAATTGTCTTAAATTGATGTTTAAAAACATGAAAATAAAGGATAAAATAGGAAACACAATTTTTTTTAATAAATACATTGGTAGATTATAAATTATCTTTTTATAATAATTATTATAAAGAAAAAAACACTGATATTCACTTTACAAATGCAGTAATATGCTTGTGTATATATTTTCAGTTTCATCTTTTTGGGGTTGGATGCTTTCCGCATAACTACGTTCAATTAGGGTATGTTGTGAGGCTGAAGGTGCTGAGGCGGGGAAGGAGATTGAAAAGAAAAGGTGGTAAAGTACCTGGCTATTCTGATCTAGTCACCAAACACCACTTCAAGCAACGTTACTATTCTGAATGGGCAGTTTCACCAGGGCGATTTATTAGTATCTACCACTCTTGAACGTGCTGCAAATATACTATATATTTTTTAATAAGAATCAAATTTGTTATGACACATATTAATTAAATACAATTTATTAGCGCGTGTCGGGTTTGAACCCGCGACATCTGGATGGAGTAGTTTTGCCACTCGATCACGGAGGCCGTCGAAATGGACGATTTGTGATTATTTCGTAGAAGTTAATGACGCCGTTGAAAGGCGAAACAGCTATCATGCGTAATAATAACTATTAATAGCAGAACTTTAACTATTTATTACAAGGTGTATGGTACGCCTTGTTGTAGGCAATTACTATAGCATACAAGTAAAAAAAATAACATCTTAGTACCTAAACATGATTCACTATTGTCATATAATATGAAAAATTGTAATTTGACAGACAGCCATAATGTGAGAAATTATTTGCGTAAACCTGAGAGAGCATAATAAAATAGCGAGACTAATCAAACGACAATTAGTAAAATGATGCGGAAAAGTTTTGAATGGGAATTGTGACTACAAATAATTGCGCCATCACATTGGTTTTTTTACGTTTGCGTTTACGCAGAATTTAATCTAAAAAACATCAAGTAATTAACTATTATTCAATGAACTTTTAAGGTGCGAGAACTGCTAAAAAATTGAATATGTATTAAATAAAATTAGCTACAAATAATTTTAAAATTTAGAAGAACAAATAATCCAAAGTAGCACAAACGAAAGATGTCAGATACATATACGGATTTAAGTGCATAACATAAATTCTTTGGGTTAGTTAATATCTTGAATAAGGATGTTTACAACATGTTGACAATTTAGCATTTCAAATTTATGTTGCTACGTAACTAAAAACCTGATTAAAAGCCTTCGTTAAAACTGTATAAATATGTTGTTGTAAAATAACAAATAAAAATATAATATCATATTTAAGGCTGGAGATGGTTCATTTTAAGACATTTTTTTCTGCCACATATTCAATTTATTTATAATAGGTACTGTTGGATTTCCAAATAATAATTTGATAGGTTCTTCCCTTCGTATTTTTTATCCAGTTCCTACCTATTCCGCCATTTTGCTATTCGATTTCTTCACTCAACAACTCTGTGTTCGAAAACAATTAACAATCAAGAAATAGAAGAATTATGTGAAAAAACGTTGTTTCGTTCGTTGGTGTCTCGCTTGGTCGTCGTTTAGTTGTTTGTTCTTCAAGTAAAATTGAGTTGAGTGTTGTGATTTGTTGTGTAAGAAGAATCAAGAACTTAACATCAACTTCCTCGGTGAGTGAATTGGTTTCCTTACTTCCTTCCCTCTATAATCTATCCACATCTATAATTACACACTTCCATTAAGTAGTATAGTTTTATCGTTTTACAGTCCACTATTTTCAAAATTCGGAATTAAGATCCAACAGGTACTCCTAAAAAAACATTCATCATTTTTATTGGAAATCTTGTTATCTACCAAAAGTATTGCTGCAACTATTCAGTTCCATGACTAAAAAAATGACCTTCAACCAATTTTAATTTATTTCAATTTAATCTCCTCGTGGATGATGAGTATACTCGTATATGATTAAAACAGTCCTTTTTCCTTACGGACTTTTTGATAAACCTTACACACATTTGCAAGTTGCAAAACTTTCAATTTCGTTTTTCTCAAAATCTAAAATTGTGTCGCAAAGTGGTTTTACCCCTAGACCCATCAATTTGTTGTAAGAAGGTTGTGCCGTAGTTGGCAGGTGTACATATTCATACCGAAGGATCGAAATAAGGTACGTAAGGGACGTAGTACGTCGAGGAAAGGATGGAGGGCATTTTCCTATTGCGCTCAATGCCATCGTCATCTTCTCTGAAAATATGACAAAGATATTTTACCTTTTTATAATCTTCTAAGATTGTACCATTGATCCATCCACGTAGGGAGAATCTTGTCAGGACCTTTACCAGGCTTGAGTGGCATGATTACACACTGTATAACATTATAAATCATTTTGAGTTATTTAGCGTATACTTCACTGGTGTTGAATCAGAAGCTGCGATAAAAAACCGAATGTATTTTCAACTTCAGATGAATTTGTAAAATAGTTGACTCTAAACGATAAACTATACTACTCGAAGGAAGTGTCTAATTGTAACTTGTGGAAAGATTATAGGAATGAAGGGAAAATAGGAAGCCATTCACTCACCGATTTAGTTGAAGTTGAAGTTCTTGATTCTTCTTGCACAGTTAATATTATTTACGAAACGAATCACTACAAAACGCCACACTTAATTTTATATTATTTGGAAATCAAAATAACAAACCAACGAACAAACAATAAACCAACATGCAACACGTTTTTTTCACACAAAACTCTTCTGTTTGATTGTCAATTGTTTCGAACGTGGTGTTGTTGAATACGAAAATCGAATATTGCGAAATGGTTGAATAGGTAGGAACAGATGAAAAACATGAAGGTAAGAATCAAACAAATGTTCAATTTGAAATCCAACAATTACTCTTCAAAAGCTTCCGTAGTGTCTTTGTGGATGGTGCTAAAATCACCATATCATCAGTATAACCATTTGCTGTTTTGCAATCAAATTGACATCAAACCCTGCTTGCAGTTATTTTTTAGCTTTGTCTTTCCTAAATATGTATTTATTTATATTATAGTATACGACCTCATAGGCTTTTACATAACTGTGTAATGGTTAATATAAAATGATAATGACACAGAAATAACATGAAGTACATGGTTTTCTATGGATTATGGACGGCTTTGCTAGTATAGATTCTGTTAATACAAGAAAAAAATCTATGGATTTTCGTTAGTTACGCAATTTCAACTTTTATGAAGAAAGACAACCATTTTTGGGTTACGAATAACCTGACAATATTGGAAAAACCCTACTGCTATCATAATAAGCGGAAGATGTTGCTTGTGCAGTGATAGAGGACGTAGCTAGCAGAGGAATCGAACCCAAAACGTCCGGGTGGGAATCCGACGCGTTTGTCCACTCAGCTACTAACCGGTCAACATATATACGAGTATATATAAATATATATATATTATAGTTAAATACCGCACAAGAGTCCCAACTGCTCCCAACCGTCTAGAGCCAGCTAGATTATGGCATCCCTAATTGGGATATGTTGTGAGGCTGAATGTAGTGGGGAAGTAAAGAAGATGGGGAAGAGGAAGGTTGGAAAGTACTTGGCTATTCAGATCTGGTCACCAAATACGGTTTAAGCCATTTCAAGCAACGTTTGAACTCTGAATGTTGGTCTTTCACCAGGGCGATACTTAGAGCATCTACCACTCTGGAACGTGCCGCAAATATACTATATATTATTTCATATGAATTAAATGTGTTATGACACGTATTAATCAAATAAAATTTATTTTCGCAGGCCGGGTTTGAACCCGCGAGGCATGAAACTGGCAGAGAAAGGATGAAATTAGACTGAATGCTGTGGAAATAAGATCCCTGAGACGTTTGTGCGGTAAAACCATGTATGACCGTGTTAAAAATGTGGATATCCTAAAATAATGCAAGGCCGATATAAGCGTGATGAATTAGATCAAGAAAGGGACGCTTAAATGGTTTGGGCATGTAGAGCGAATGAACGAAGAAAGGAGTGTGGAAAGAATATACGATGCGAAAGTCAATGGACGAAGTCGAGCGTCTTACCACTGGACCACGGCAGCCGTCGCCTAGTCGAGCCCATTAGTCGCCTACAAAGTTTAATGTGTCAGTCTGTCCTTGTTTGATCATTTTTATCCGTTCTTTTCTGGGTTTTGAACCCGCGCTCCGTTACGAAATTCGTCAAACTTCGGAATTGATTCGGATTTTGATTTCTGACACACATTTCACATCTTCGAAATTTAACAATTTATACGGAGTTATGCCGGAAAAAATCCAATTTACGTGGGTATTCAGTAAATAATATGTTATATTACACGTGTATGCAAATTGTTAATAACCTGGTCTCTGGTGCCATTAACTTTTTTGTGAAATATTTATGAGAGTGATGAATTTGAGAGTGAATCACTATGCATAGCTAGGTAATGGAATTTTCAATTAGTCTCAAATAGGCAATCCCAATTCTTGGAATATTTGTTCGGAGAGAAGTTCACTAATACGTGTAAATTGTGCTAAGAATCCGATGGTTTATTTATAGCTGGTGGTCGAAGTAGGGCCGTACACAAAAAACTTGAAACGCTGTTGTTTGTTAAATGTACACACCGCGAAAGAGGCAAGGGAATGGGTAGAGAAAAGAGATGATAAAGAGGAAGGCCGGAAAGTGTATCAGCTATCGCTGTTCAAAAGAAAAGGTGAATTTTGAATTTTCGCGGGCTGTGTACATTCGATTATCGATTTTTTATTGTTGTTATGTTGGTACACATATGTTTTTCATATGTTAGCATTATCAGCCATTTCGAATTAGTGGTTTGTTTTTGACAACTGGAATGGTTAGTCACGTTTTTGTGTGTTCTTCGATTTTTTACTTTTGAAAAAAATGGATCAAAGAATAAAATCCATGATTTGTTTTTCCACAACTCCAGGACGCTCATCGTCATTAACATCTTCTCGGCTTTGTGTAAAACGCTTGTACCATTTATAAACACTTTTCAGAAGGCCGAGAAGATGTTAATGACGATGAGCGTCCTGGAGTTGTGGAAAAACAAATCATGGCTTCATGAAATATGCATACTTCTATTCAGTGTGAGTTTAGATTGGCAAAATTATTACTACTCTGTTTTTTCAGCTCACAACGTCATTTATATCATGAGCTGTGGTGCTGTAAATTTTCTTTAAGCTATCCTAAGAAATATGATCAATAAATTATATTGTTAGGTTAATTAACTAACTAACCATCACGCCGTTTCCCCGCAAGGGTGGGCAGAGAGGACGAACCGCTGTACAACTTTGTCTTGGCACTTCTTGCTTCATTCACATTCATACATCGTCTCATACATACTCTTCTGTTATTCTGACTCTTCACGTGATCCGATTCAAGTATTTGATTCACTTGATCGCGCAATGTCTTCCTCGGGCGTCCTCGACTTCTTCTTCCTTTCACTTTTGCATCTTATATTCTTTTCACACTCCTTTCTTCGTGCGTTCGTTCTACATGCCCAAACCATCTAAGCGTCCCTTTCTTGATCCTATTCATATAGTATTCATATTCATAATGTTAAGTTAATTTCTTTCATTGTTTCTTCCCCTCCTTACTACTTTCAACCTCACAACATACCCTAATTGGGGATGCCTTAGTCTCACTGGAGACTCACTTTAGACGGTTGGGAGCAATTGACTCTTGTGCGTCATTCATTATTGAAAATAAATAGATAAAACTTCAACTGAACACATGCATTGGTTGATATTTCGGTTGGAAGTACTGAACTTGTAATTTTTGTTGTATTCGTTATTTAAATTATTTGAATAAAGATTGAGCTTTTTCTCTAGTCAAGTGTTATTATTTGGTGTATAAAAAACTTAGAAAATGGCGCTATAAAGAATTGTCCAAAGAAGCAAAGCTAGCAGTCCACAATGGAGTGCTTATACCAACCCTGATGTATGGCAGTGAGGCATGGAACTGGCAGAGGAAGGATGAAATTAGACTGAATGCTGTGGAAATGAGATCCCTGAGACGTTTGTGCGGGTAAAACGATGTAAGACAATATCCGAAATATCCGAAAACAATGCAAGGCTGATATAAACGTGATGAATAGATCATGAAACTGACGCTCAAATCGTTTGGGCATGTAGAGCGAATGAACGAAGAAAGGAGTGTCGAAAGAATATATTTTGCGAAAGATAATGGAAGAAGAAGTTGGGACGCCTGAGGAAGACATGGCGCGATCAAGTGAATCAAATACTTGAATCGGGCCACGTGAAGAGTCATAATAACAGAAGAGTATGTATGAGACGATGTGTGAATGTGAACAATACAAGGAGTGTGTGCCAAGAGTTGTATGGCGGTCCGTCCTCTCTGCTTACCCCTTGAAAGAGTGTCCGCTAGATAGCGGCGATAAAAAACGAATCGCCCACAACCTTAAATGGCTGCATGTTATTTTTAACATTATTATTTATAATTTTGAAACTATTAACTCGCGGTGGAACTCCGTTTTAAAGCTCCAGGTAAAGCCGCCTCTGTCAGCAATGAAACAAAACCTTAAGTCACAGATGTTCGCTATGAGACTCAATAAGCGTAGTATCTATCCAAGGCAGTGAAGTCAGTTTTTGACTTGTTATTGATGATTTTAACCTGACTCGGCGCACATGGGCGTGGCTAAGACTAAGGCTAGGGTATTTATACATCCAATCATATCACATATCGACATAATGTTTTTCTTATTCGTATAGCCACTTTTTCACAGTATTTTTATCAACAAAAATATAGCATATAACCTAAAAAACCGTTCAGTTGTGTCAAGTTTAGTGGCATAATAAAAAATGTGGGCGGAGTCCCGCGGTGACCCAGGAGCTTAAGATCATTGCGACAGTATATAGAAGCGGTCTATGAAATTTTTAGTCTCTTTCTCTCTCATGGCGTACGACGTAAAAACCCGGAGAAAGTGATTTATCGCAAGTTTGGGTAGGTTGGGTAAAAATAATTAGCTATCCCTCCATGCATTGTTACTTCAAGCCATAGACCTACTTAAAATTGTAGTAGTCCGAAGATGCCCATCATAAGGTGAAACCGGTCAGGTCTTAAGTAAAAAATAGTGGAATAATGTAAAATAAATGGTATTATTAAAATCATTTCTTAATATTGTTTTGCATTCGGATTTACGGTTTGTGCGTCCCTGTCTGCGACTATTATCTGTTTCACCTTTAGGTGGCATCTTCATTTCGCAAACAGCGCAATAAATTATGTTATTTTTCGCGCGAGGGTCAAAAATCTGAGAATTATTTGATCCAAGCAACGGGCAGCGGCGCCAAAGCACAGAACATCCGGTCTGAGTTTCGGCCATATTTCTTTTCCACTGAACGGCATTCCTTGGTGGTACTCTTTTTCACAAATAAAGAGCCTCGAGGATTCACATTTAGTGACCTTGCCACAGTAGCAAGGTCGAATCATGGAAACAAAAATAAACCAGGTAGAATCAATTTATTTATCTAGCGTCAAACAGAACTCCACCGCGGTCTTCGCTCGGGTGAATCATGTGCATTTTTTGTGATGCCGCACAATAAACTCAACTGTCCGGGGGCAGTTGAACTTTTTCAGCACCGAATGGGTGATGTTGTGAAGCTGAAGAATGAGAAGGAGAGTAGAAGTTTGGGACCTCTCTGGCTATCAAATCAAAATTAACATCACAGTGGTAGATACTCCAAGGATCGCCCTGGTGAAAGACCACCATTCAGAATCAAAATGGCTTTAACCGTGCTTAGTGACCAGATTTGAATAGCCAAGTACTTCCCAACCTTCCTCTTCCACGTCTCTTTCCCTTTCCCACTAGCTTCAGCCTCACAACATACCCCAATTGGGGATGCCATAGTTTCAGTGGCTTTAGACGGTTGGGAGCCGTTGGGACAATGTTTGAATTTGAAAAGAATATCAAATACTTAAGTCTTGTGGAATAATGTATTCCAGCTGCCCGAAGCCAGCAAATCTATGATATCCCCTCTATCCCATTCCATCCAGGCAAATTGCGAACAGAAGATTGGTACCAACTCGCATCAAATATAAGACCAGAGGCGCGGGTTTTTATTTCGCGCCGTCGGGCCGGGAACTTACAATTTCAATTGCCGTCAATGAAGGGTGTGGTTTTTTCATTTTATATCATATATAGAAAAATAAAGTAAAGTGATCAGGTATTATCAGCGCCTTGGCGATCCGTCGCCTAGAGCGGACTGCTCCAATTGCGCCTGCACAGGACCGGCCCTGATTCCATCTCATCCCACTCCATGTGTCATTTTCAAGCTCATATATTAGTTTTTCTTAGTAATTAATGTACAATTTCACGTTTCAATATTTTTATCTTCTGTTACGTCTCAAAATACATATACAGATATATAAATACATATAAAATCGGGATTCCACTCAATTCAAGCAAATTAATTCAGTTTTTTTATACTATCTTTATGAACGTTAATTATTCATTATATATATATACGTATATATATATATATATATATATATATATATATATATATATATATATACATATATATATTGGTGTTTGTAATGCTTTAAAAAAATTTAAAAAATATGTGAAATAAAAATAGTCTGTTAATTAAAAAGTAATAATGAATAATTAACGTCCATAAAGATAGTGTTAAAAAAATGCTTGAGAATTGAGTGGAATCCCAATTTTCTGTTTTTTGTGAAACCGAAAGAAGTTTAGGATAGGATAGACAAGGAGTTAAAGAAGGTTAGCTAAGCCGGTAGGCTAAAAATACTTTAATATTAGAATCTAATCACTAAACATAGGTAAAGTCATTTCAACCAACATGTTCATCCTGAGTGGCCGATAATTGACAACTATCTGCCATTTCGGAACTAGGTGCAAAAACACTGTATTTTTACTATATTTAATTTGTAAGCCAATAGAAACTAACGTTTTTTCATTCCAATTCCTAGATATGAAAACGTATACGAGTATATCTCAGCATTTTGTATTTTATGTTAATTTTAATATTGTCCTGATGATGGAAGGGTACTTCCGAAACCGTTAGACGTAATATTAAATAATAAAGTGGTTGTAAACAAAGTTTATGTGTTTTATTTATAAATATGGCAAACCACAAAGTAAATGCTTTTTACGAATATGTAACCTTTTTTCATTTACTCACGTAGAGATTTGAGGCCGCGACCTCCAAACAAAATACATTGTTTACTCCAAGAGCACATTTACAACAAATAGATATATGCAGTTAGTAATAAGATAGATCTTAGTAATTAAGATTTGTACAGCGCCCTTGAGGTGAATTTTCACAAAAACGACGCCAAACAAATTATCGAAATATTATTATTATTATTGAAGGCTTTTCTAAAGAAAGTGACAATGTAGAATTTTAAACTTAAGAAATACGTAAGTATCAACATAATCAAAACGTAAGTGATTGTAATAAATCGATACAAAAGCAATTAGGTACATCCAAACATGGCATTGTGGTATTCGCCAACTTTCGCACCGTGCCTGAGGATACGATGAAGAGTTGGCTAATAAATGTTTTTGACTGAGCTCTGGCTTAGCTGGGGCGCGTGTGGATGGTGAAATCCAGTCGGCCACCGCGCTGAGCATGTGACCGATGTGCCAACACTTGTCAGCCGAGGAATTTTAATGATTCGATCGATGGCTTCAGTGAAATGGGCATAGCACCTTGTTTTGATTACGCGAATGTGGGTTTTCAGAGACTTTAGAGCCCGTTTGATAGCTGAATACGTAAGTTATGGGCGCAAAGCCGGATCTGTATTGAGATGCCGTAAACAAATTTGCAAACATTTTTTATCTAGCATTTATGTTATTCCGCATAATCTGGCGCCTGGCGGTGATATTCGAATCTATTGTAATGCATATATTAAAGCAGAGATTATGCTATTAAACCCAGCTTCGGTAAAAGTTGATCCACTGCAAGATTTTTACAAATTAACGGCATATAAAGTTTCATAAGAAAAATGGTATTAATAAAATAAGTATTGAAATCGGAATTAACTTTAAGGCTTTATTGCCTATTTTTTTTGAAAAAGCCAGGAAATAAAATGCAATGGTCACAACCGAGACTCGAACTCGGATTCTCTACTCTATCCGGGAGTAACACTTCAACCAATTCAGCCATTAGGACCTTATTAGAAACCGAAGTTAAGTTAATTCCGATTTCAATATTAATTCCTCACTTTGTAAGAAGTCAAAAGATCTTCCGTAATTAAAAAAAGATATTTATCCAATACGCCATCGAGGTATTTAATGTGCTCGGGTAGAGCTTTGTTCATTATTACAAAGATGGCAAAAATAAAAAAAATAACATTAATAATCTTCAATGTAAGTATGAGAGCGATTAAAAATGTAGGTTTCTAATAAGGCCCCGATGGCTGAATTAGTTGAAGCGTTACCTCCGGATAGAGTAGAGGTTGCGAGTTCGAGTCTTGGTCATGACCATTGTTCTTTTTAATTTCTGACTTTTTTCTGTTTCATATTTGTGTTTTAGATTATTAATATTATTTAAATATTTAATAAAATAAGTATTTAAGAAGTCCCATATTTGGAAGATCATCACAAAAGCGCTTTGCATTAAGGCTATTCGAGATTATCCAAATCCACGCTAAAATGCTTTAAAACGCATAAGAAAGCCTCAGCGTTACTGGGATAAATCATGAGCAACTGTATTACGAATGAGAAGATCCTAAAATAACATAAAACCGATGTAGGTGTAATAAACAATATTACAAAAAGGGCATTAAAATGGTTGGAGCATATGGACTTATAAATTAATGTAAGTATATTATAAGTGGAATACATGGCACGATCAAATGAATCAAATGCTCGAATTGGGTTATGTCAAAAGTCGGAATAACATAGGTGTATGTATGAATGTGAATAAAGCTGGGAGTTTGTGCCAAAAACAGAGCTGTGTGGTGTTGCTTATATAACAACAAATTGTATTTATTGACTACCAACCAACAAATTGTGAGAAATCCCAGAAAACTATTTAAACATTTTTTTCAATGTAGTTAAAAGCATGCATTTAGCACATAAACTTGTAATTAACACATAAGATCAATAAAACCCGTATCTTTTATAATTTTCAATAGACGGATTACATTTTTCCAATCTGCATAGACATACCTTGAATGGTAAATACCCCAAAGCAGATTTAGACCAAAACAACGCTAATGACATCTCGCGTTCATTAGTCACATTTTCATTACGAAGCTGATGATTTTTTTTAAAGATTGCTTGCCGAGGGACGCTCACAAAATAAAATCTTAAAATAATTATTTGATCGATACTAATATATTTTGTGCACTGAATAACGTAGCAACACACTAATTGACCGGTTTGGTATTTCCGTCATCTGTCATTATCTTTCTCTTTATCTGAGCAGCATCATGTTCACCTTTGAAACTAGACCCTTGGAGAAACCTCGAAAAAACACCCCTATTCCTACCCGTCTTCTTTTAGCTCCTTGTGCATAAGGGTGTGTTTTTTGCCTTCCCGCTGAAGCTACCCATGTTTAGATCCCCCAACAACCCTTCATTCTTTGGCTTATTGAGTTGACCCAGTGTTGTAAGTATTGTTATTGACCTTGTCAAAACATTTTGTATAGTTATTTGAAGAACACAACAGTTCATGGGAAATTTTGTATAAAAACCTCCAATATATTAAAGCATTTAATTCCAAAGATAACACCGATACGCTAATTTTCGAATCCGCGTCCCGAGTCGAGCCGAAACGCGGGGTAGGTGGTATTCGAATCCGCATTCTCTGGGTCCGCAGTCGGCGAGCTAACGCGGTACCCGTTCGCCTCCCTGCGTCACCGGCAATCAATGGCATTAGTGAAATGGAAATAAATTACACCGTGTTTTGATTACATGAATGTGGTTTTTCAGAGATTTCTAGACACCATTTAACGTCTGCATACGTAAGTTATTGCCCCGATAACCGGATCCCAGCTAAGAAGATCCCGTAAACAAATTGACCACGAGCGAAGCCAACAATTCGTGACGTACTTTTCTCCGATATTAAATGGCGTCCGGCCGAATGCTGGCTTCATTAGACACTCGCTCTCGTGTCGATAAGACGTGCTCGAGAACCAACCGAACCTCAAATTCGTTCGCACTTTGTTTTGAAGAGATTGACTCAGAGTAAAATAAATTATAACCGAAAAAAATACTGCTAAAAAGTGTTTTTAATTCAACAGTTGAAAGTGTATACAGTCATTAAAAAAAAAACCACTTATTGAACGTAACAAGTGAAGTATTGTAATCATCGTGTCGTGTGTCGATAACTTAATTATCAGCAACAGCTGTCCATCTCCAATTTAATTGAACTAATTGATTGAAATTAACAATGAAGATGTTTATTCAATTGTGCGCGCTGTGTACCGTGGTGTTCCTTGGAACAGAGGCAAGTGTATTCTTCGAGAGAAATACTAAAGATAAATGTAAGTAAACAAATCTGTTTTATGTATTCCCTACAGCCTATAATATAAGCTTTACTATTTCTCACGGGAGGGTCGACATTTCGGAAGTCTATCAATTTCTCCAACATCTCAATACAATGCATCATTGTTCAGAAGACAATTTAAAAACATTTAAACCCCTCTACTCTCTAGGTTTAAACTAATATCTCAGTTTTCCTATCATTGTAGTATTTAACGAAACGAATTATTTACCAAAACAAACCAAAAAAATGGACACAAAACCTGTACAGTTTTAAGGCATATTACAATTCAATTATTAATGGTTTCGCTCAGCCTAAGCATCATCAGGGTACAAAATTAAACTAAAAATATATAATATTATAATATAATGAAATAATTACTTTTCAGGTTTTGTAAATTGTAATTGCCAGTTAGGGATGATTATGGAATAAACAAAGTAAATTTAATCGTCCCATAGCATGTAAAAATTATAAATTAATATATTAAGTTCATTTCAAGAAGTTGTAGAAAAGAAGATTTTTTTGCATATTGAAACGTGTGATTTTTTTATGGAATTTCTGAGGAATATTTCCAGTAATCGATCATTATGTGTTTTACGATTGTTTAAAATAACTATTACGACAATATAAACACATTAATTTGTTTTAAACCATTTAAATTTATAAATAAAACACATAAACTTTGTTTACAACCACTTTATTATTTAATAATAAAGTGGTTACAAACAAAGTTTATGTGTTTTATTTATAAATATGGCAAGCCACAAAGTAAATGCTTTTTACGAGTATGCATTTTAATTTAGTATTTTTATCGACCGGTTTAAGAAGCACCCTTCCTTCGTCAGCACAAAATTAAAACTGTTATTTTTTTTATATTACGATTGTGGCAAGCCACAAAGTAAATACTTTTGACGAATGTGGAATTATTATTGACTTCGTCGGTTAATAATTATTTAATGAGCAATAATTAAAATAGGTATATTAATTCATAGTGTTCAATTCACACGTGTTGTCATTTTGTACGCCTACTCATTCCAAGTAAAATTCAATGATTCATAGTGAGAAGCGTAATCCATCCAAATATTTCGTCGATTAAAAAATATATCGTCTCAATGACTAGGTCATCGCACGTCTTCAACAGGACGCAGAACGAAAAGTTAGGAACCATTGCTCTCAGAATGGAGTATGCAAACCACGATGATTGAATCATTCTTGTATAACCATTGCTAAATGCAAGTTGTATGAGATCCTCGCGATATATTTTTTCTTTCCACTTGTTCTGCATACTGCTGTCGGTGATGGCATGGACCGAAGATGCTGACTAATCTTACGTTAATGACGCATCTCGTTCCCATTTTGGAATAATTATCATTACTAATCTTCAGGTGATTTAATCACGGAGTTCGTGCGCTCATTAACATTAACTTATACCAGCGAGTGAATCATTTATACGTAGAACGTCTGATTTAGCATCGACCACGGTCTTCTTTAACGCTCCAAGTTGAGACAAGATAAGACCAAAGACCTCTCCTCGGGGCAAAAGGTCGTACAAACATAATTACAGAAGAAAAAAAAACAAAGATAATTTTAATTAAATATTGCATTCAAGGGTTATTTTAAGCAGTCCAAAATGTAATTAGCCTTATCTCTTCTTTCTATGATAAAAACGCGAGTTAAGTAATTTTAAAATATAATAAAGATATTTTTCTTGTAAATACAAACAACATCAATATTATTTTTGAGTTATCTTCATAATTAGCATCGATTGTAACATCTCTCATTGAACAACCAGGATATGTTTCGTGGAAAAACAAAAACAGATTACCAGAAATTATTTTGAACAAGTATGTTTGCAGTATTATACGCATTACAATGTTTAATACAGAAAAAAAACGATAAAAAAAAAAATATTTATAAAATTTCTCAATTTCCAAAATTGATCCCCATACCGTTAGCAATAAACTGTGGGCTTGTAATCAAAAACCCAATATTTTTTGTTGTTTTAAAATCACAAATTTATAAGGTTTTTTTTCTTTCAGATAACACTGGGATGTGCTTCTCTACGGTTTTTCAACAGTCGATCAAAGTTGGAAAGTCCTACCCAACTCCCAAGTGCGGAGAGATGTACTGCGATGAAGACTACATCATATCATATGCTGGGTGAGTTACCTTAAATTATAACAGTGTTGCTTTAATCAATCTAATCAATGAAAGCCTTATATCTCAAATTAAAGAGCCAACAGTATTTTTGGTAGGTTACAGACACGTTGGAGGCTTTAGCGTACTTATGTAACGTTTATTTGGTTCAATGATTTAAAAAAACAGTTGATTCAAAAATTGGCAAAATTTTAGGAAAATTTTCACTCGTTTGATATTTGAAAACTTTGTACATGGCGCGGCGTTTTATTCATAAATGTATTATGGAGTAATCACAATTTTAACTGTTGATATTTTCGGCAGTGCCATTATGTCGCAATGTTGTTTTGCCGAGATAGGACGACCTACTTTAGTCATGCAAAGATTGACAATTTACCGCCACCCAGTTTATAATAAATTTGGACATAACAATGTTCGCGATAGCACCAGGATGTATTAATAGATTTGTTTTTCACTACACAATAACTGAACACGTTTGAATAGTTGCTTCAAAACATCAACAAAAATGTTTTTAAGTGGCTGACCATAATTAAATTATTACTTTACAGAAAGAACAAGTTGTTCGATACATTAGCGTTTAATTGGTCGATACACGAGCCTTTTATTGCGCCCAGTGTGTTTCTCGCACCTTCGGACTCAAACACCAAAGGTTTAATTTAAGCCCTAGACCGGTCTTTTGTATAAATATAATCCTCACCTGGCGAAACCAAGTTTTTAATTAAGGTTGCAATTTACTAACGATTCCATTTTCCTTGTTTGCAGGTGTATAGCAGGCAACATTCCCAAGGACTGTGTGGAAACCGAAGAAGTAAAAACCCTCTCCTACCCAGCCTGCTGCCCGGTGAACTACTGTTTTAAGGACATCGAAGAAAACCAGGACGAAGGAAGTCTTATCATCTAAAAAAAAACAATATTTTTGTCTTTGAAGAACAAAAATCATTCTAATAACCTCCTCCGATCCCGGAAACATCGTAAACATCACACATGATATGGAGCACACCGATAAACCATGAAAAACTTACGATGTCCAGTGAAAAAAATAAGAAGACAAACTTCTCGCTGTGTCTTTTTGATAAACAGGAGGAGAAGAAAACAATCTGCGATGATAAAGTATAATTTATTCAAAGTGACGGAAGTTAGAGAAACGGAATTTTTAACCAATCTGTAATCCAATCTACATATTGACCTCTGGTACAGAAAAACCTCGCAGACGTTGCATAATTCAAAAGTAACCCTTCTCAATCCTTCAAGATCTCCCCCAAAAACGTGTCCATTCTGAATAACTTATCTGCAAACTATCCTGCATCGAATGCGGAGAGGTCCATCGTAGTTGCCCACCGTCCAGTAGTCCAGATTAATAACAGGATACAATATTTCTAGAATCGAACAGCGTCGAATTCTTCAAAGATTATTTATATTAATCCGACGCATTAAACTCCCACCTTTTAAAGGCTTCGCGTGGTAATATATTATTAGCTAAGGCTGTCGCGCTCGTGAGTAGTTATCTCGGACGCGCTAAACTAAAACTCGTTTGCATACAAGATAGTGTGGTCGATCCTCAGTTCAAAGGTCAAGCGAAGAATGGAAGTGGTCGACAGTGATGGATGGAGTTGGCTAAAGAGGCCACGGCCAGCTGATGAGACTGATTTAGATGTTAATGCTAATTCACGAATAATTATAATATTGATAAAGACATTGCTTGCGAGCAGCCTAAGTGGCTACTGGCCACAAGAAACATCAACGGTGTCCTAGAACTCTGAACTGTTTCATAGATCGAGAACGTTTCAATTGAAATTCCAATACTAAGGACAAATTGATCAACTCAAGCTTACAATGACGAGTCAAAGTTTATCTCAAAATCTAAATTATTCCTGACTGTCTGAATATTCCATAAGATAAACGTTATTTGGGTAGTTAGTTCTTATGTTTGATATTTATTTGACCAGTTGATGTTTTGACTTGAGATTGAAGTGTCTGATTGCATAGTTTAGAGGTTTTAAGTGTTAAAATAATAAGTTTAAATATTAGTCAAATAACCAAATACCTAAATATTAAGGACTTTCCTATTTCATAAAATTAGTTGTATCCAACATAATCCTGTGAAATTCGGGTAATTATTTATTCACTTAATCATAAATCATCTATAATAATGTTTAAAAAAATGTTATCCATATTATTTAATCTTCCTAAATGTATTTAAAATCATAAATTAAAACTTCATAATCTTATAATAATTTATTTTCAAGGAATAAAAAATATATTTCCTGATACCTGTATATAATTTTTTATTTATTTGCGCATCATCATTGTGAAATTAACACATTACGCTGATTGGTGATGAATGTAAAGATCATTTAATTCAAACATAAACCTTCATCAATATCCACAAATTATACAAAACACCAGTTTAAAAACCCCAAATTTGATTTTTGCATTGGTTTTAAATAATGCTATATTGGTGAACGTTCGTGATTAGTTATTATGTTTTTCTTCACTTTTTATTTTATAATTTATTTATTTTTATTATTTTTAAAAAATATCACTTATTTATTTTTGTTAAAAGTTAACAAAGCAAAGGTCTTTATTAATAATTAATGCAATATTGATTCATATTCGCATCGAACGACCTGCAAAAAATTCCCGGCTTCGGATGCCATATAAGATTCCAAATAAACTACAAAAAAACTGGAGATGATTTACAGATGCCTGTGTTTAAAGCAGGAAACCTAAATGCTGATAGAGGATCAAACATGCGATCCTTATTGTTAAGGAAAGGACAATGACGTATCAAACTTATAGATAAGATACGGAAATTGCCGTTCTTTCGATTTAGCGGATTTAGTATTAAACTGTTGAGGTCAAGTAAGTACCAAAACGCCCTCGTGTGCGGTGAGAGTGTTTCCACTACAAGTTAACACCAGCAATAGCCAAGGAATAACATTTAATTCGTAATTACACGCAGATTACTTATTATTTTAAATAAAACGATTATTTCCACTGTTTCCCGAAGATTTTAAGTGCCATTTGAGAAAGTGAGATGGTGAACGGAGCAACACATATGTATAAAAAGGACAACCTACTGGCAGTAGGTCGTTTTATACGGCGTGCCCTATTTGTTGATGTAGCACCGCCCAGTCTTATATTTATTTCATCCGTGTGCACATATTATTTAAGAGTCTATCTCTGTCATACATGTGACTTATGCTTGAATTTACTGAGAACGTACGTGTGTTTGTTACTTGCCACATTTTATGTAAATATTCTAAGAATATAACGTGTCTATATGTTTATAACGTTATTGGGAAAGGGTACATTAATAACCGTTTTTACCATCAGTGCTAGAACCCTTGAGAGTACTGTCCACCTCTATACAGGAAATTTGTTTTTCTGAAAAATTGCCCATCTCCTGATGTATCCATACAGTTCCTTGTGACATGACCAAGGTTGCGGCATTCGTATCCTCTACACATAGACTCTTAACAATGCTTTGTCTTAATGTTGAACATAGACTTAGAAACTTTTAATGGCTTGATTTTTCTAGGCTTTCCTATTTCTGTGAAGCAGCGTAAAATTCTGAACACATTTTTATTTTTACTTATTTACACTTTATACGCATCCAAATCTGCATGATAGTATTAAAGCGCACTTATTGCCAGGTGGTAATTTCTTCTAACTAACCTTTCAACAAGTCTCGGGAAAAGCCTGGAAGTAAACTAGTATAAAATAAAATTCTTAGCATCTTTTTAATTAACAACACCAGATCAATATAAGTTGGATCATTAACGAAGCGATTATTCAAAATAATAAGATTAAGACACAATGAAACTCATTACGCTTAAGACAACAAAGAAATATCTGATTAACAGAGGATTCTCCAAGGCTGGCATCCTCTGCAGAATCATGAATATTAATGAATACTACCCCGCTGGCCCATTAGGGATGCAATAATCCAGTATGGGTGACGAGGGGTGGGGGGCGGGGCAGGGCCGGTTCCACGATATCTCGCGCCCTTGCAGTAAACACCAATCACCTCCCTCCTCCCCATCCCTATGATATAAAATGAAACGAATTTCCGAACGCGTCTTGAAATCTTGGAATTAAAAGTTTCAATCTCGTTCCATTTCATGAATTCATACGAAAATTAACTCTAAAGTAGCTTTCTCCAAAGTTCATTTTCGTAAAACGATAAAATTGGCAGAGCAGAAGTGATATACATATAGTTTATATCTGAAACGGGCTGTAACTACAGTTAGGAGAGTAAGATGTCCCTATTCCATATCCTTTTGGAACCAGTTACCGATAGATGTAGAATAAAGCCGATAGCGGAGACTAGGATTTCATTTATAACATTTTTTACTATGCCCAAGTATTGCATGATTAAAATATAACCCCAAAAATTATCACTTCAAACGAGTTCCAAAATCAAATGAGCGCAAAATCACTTATACAATGTCACCGGAACAAGAATGCGAGTATGTTAACATCTCTAAGTGTGCATTTCGATTGCCGGGAAGAAAGCACAGGCATTCTGATTAGTTGTTGACTTGGATCGCATCGATTTTAACGTACGACATACCATATAAAAATAGGCTCTAAGTTCAACTAACTATCATGGCAATTCATAAGAAAAACATGATTTTTTTTCCATATATTACACGATAGTTGTTGAATACACATTGATGTTGCCAGCGCAAAATAAAACATAATTATTTCATTTTCAAGTGGGTAATTTCAAAAATGACTTAGAGAATATTTTAAGTAAATTTATTTTATTCTATATTGTTACGGCGCCCCTTCATAGATGGCGCCTGTGTTTTTCACGCGGTTTGAACGTATGGTGAATCCGGCGCTGGGTAGGGGATGATGTAAGACTGAAATATGCAGACCGTCTTGAGGCGAACTGGCTTCATAATGTTGTGCTAATGCCGGCTAATGCTCATATCTGATGGTGGCAGCATCACGGCTGCGACATCATTATTACGTGATGAGGTAATAACATGCGGAGGAATGCCTTCCAAAAATATTACTCGAGGAATTAACAATCACATGTACGAGTACTAAACCCAACATCAAATTAATGTGATTTTGAAAAGTAAAAAATATGTTTTCAATTTTAATCTGATATTAGCTTGACTATTCGATATTAAGATTTTTGCGGTCTCCGTGGTCGAGTGGTACAACGCTCGACCACGAATCCAGATATCGTGGGTTCAAACCCGGCGTGAGCAAAAAAAAAAGAAAAATCAATTAACATGTCTCATAACACATTTAATTCATATAAAATAATTTATAATATATTTACGGCACATTCCAGAGTGGTAGATACTTTAAGTATCGCCCTGGTAAAAGACCACCATTTAGAATCGAAACGTCGCTAGAAATGGCTTTAGCCGTGTTTGGTGACCAGATCTGAATAGCCAGGTACTTCCCAACCTTCCTCTTCCCCAACTATATCCCCTCCCCCCTACCTTAAGCGTCACAACATACTCCATGCTTCATTCACACACCGTCTCATTATACTCTTCTGTTATTCTGACTCTTGACATGGCCCGACTCTAGTATTTGATTACTTGATCGTGCCATGTCTTCCTCGGACGTTTCCGATTTCTTCTGCCATTCACTTTCGCGTCATATATTCTTCTCACAATCTTTTTTTCGTTCATCCACTTTACATGCTCAAACCATCTAAGCATGCCTCTCTCAATCTTATTCATTACCCTTAAGTCAGCCTTGCATTATTTCTGGATATCCATATTTTCAACACAGTCAAACATTTTTTTACCGCACATACGCCTCGAGGATCTCATTTCCATACTATTCGCTTTACATTCTTCTTTATTTTGCTAGTTCTTCGCCTCACTGCTATACGTCGGGGTTGGATAAGCACTCCATTGTGGACTGCTAGCTTCACTTCTTTGGACATTTTTTTTATTTGCACCAACAGCGTACAGTCCTCCACTAATGGAGTTTCCTCCATTCACCCTACTTTCAATATCCTTATCAGCCTTTCCATCAACGTTAACATACTTCCCAAATACGCAAACTCATCCACTTGCTCCAAGTATTCATCATTCAACAAAATTGCTAACCAACCCCTAATAATTATAAGAGAAGCTTAATTAAATGCTTTTATGAATTAGTTTTTAATTACAAAAGTACGTTTTTAAATTATATAATCATTATAATCAAATGACAAATCAAAGCATTATAATAAGTTTAATTGTATTATTAGAGGTAAAATGCAAAATATCACATATTCGTCAAATGCACTTTTACTTTGTAGCTTGCCATATTTATAAATGGAACACATACACTTTGTTTATAACCACTTTATTAATAATAAAGTGGTTATAAACAAAGTGTATGTGTTCTATTTATACAAAATATCAAATCACAAAAAAAAAATCATTTCGTTTTTTTCACAGAAAATTTATATTGTGTGAAAACTTCTCAAACAATTATTTACATTTTCTTTTCTTACAAATACAATTTAATAGTTTTGTTTTTCATTTTTATTGAGTTCTCTCTAATAGATGAACGTCTAAATACGTAGCTAATATTAAGCCATCTTAAGTGATATTTTAAAAAACAATTTTATTCCGTTTCTTGCGAAAACATCTAAAATTGGAATAGATTTGGGTAGAGACTGTATACCAATGGCTGTTCAAAACTTTATAGGCCGCTTATGAAAATACTAGATAAGGGGAATATAGAATTATAACGATATTCAAGGCAAATAATAAATAATAATAAAACAATAAAATTTCGGTTGTGATGTGAGCACGTAACATTCTAAAATTTTAAAATACATGATTCTTATTTTCAGTACATAACGTCGCCCGAAAGACAAAAGGGCTGAAGCGTCATTCACAATTAAATTCATAAGTCTTCAGTACCTGGTTGAATTTTATAAAAAAACTCAACCCAATGCTCTCACTGAGTTACCTAAAGTGACAAAAAGCTAAAAAAGTTCCAAGCTTTCTACCTAATGATAAATATATTTCTAATGGCTGAAGGGCCACAAAAGTCTTCAGAACTAAACGAGAGTCAGAACATTGGACGTGGAAAAAGGAACTGATCAAAACTGGATATTTAACTCATTATTTACCAAAGTGTCGCTTAAGCCCTTTTGCCTTTCCAAGGACGATATGATGAATTTATGACGCCGTTTCCACAATAGTTACTGATGTAATAATCAGCATAGTTGTCCTACATACAATTTATCAGGGTTCGATTTTCAGACGCAGCACTAAAAAAGCACAGCAAAATTGTAAAGAGTTTTTTTTCATCTTAAATATCTAAAAAGAAGGGTGCAGACATTCAGCTCCACAAACCCTCCAATTATAATTTCCCGTTATTTTTCAAGGGTTTGCACTAGTTATTTTAATAAATTTTAAAACGTAATCCTCGCTAACATTATTCACTTACTTTTTCTCAATTCCAAATTTATCAATTCGTACTTAATTGATCGATAAAATTTGCATCGTGTTTTTTTAAACGGAAATTACAAAATAATCGCTTCCGCCCCCCTTCTAAGGCACTCACGTTTTATTATACCTTCTATTGCTTATTCAAGTCATTTTCATAGAATTCTTCCCTTCTTATACGGAAGATTATTCGCAGTATTCCAGAAAGCAGCCCATCGAGAAAATGCTAATCTACTTGGCAGGCTGAAGTCACTAGACACTAGCCGCTAGCTACCAGCCCAGACTGTGTCGGAAGGCTGTATCTATTATGTATAGGGTGTTCATAAACAGTGCGGAGTCATTATGTAAGATTAAGGAGCGTAGGTTGCGAGTACTTGTACGGCTTCTAACTTCTGACCAGAAACCACTAAACACAGCTACAACAATTCTCAGCTACAATGGGTGCAAAAACACGGGTATCTGCGACCGTACAGTTAGAAACGGAAATCAATACATCGTGAAATAACCGTTTTATTTTGGTTACCGGGCTGAAAAAATACGTTTGTTGTGATCGCGTGTCTGGAGTGTTGTGAAACGATTTGTCATTTACGACTGCGAACCGAGCTTTTGTCTCACGTTTTTCTCTGCGCCGTTAAAGCTAGTACGTAAAGTAATTAGATTATTTTTAATCGAGTTCTAAGGACAAATTATCCATTGAGTAAATAAAGCAAACGACGATAGTGTTATGTTTAAGTTTTTGTAATAACGACGTGCGCAATGCGTATGTATATCGTCGCTGGAAAGGTTAAAAGGCTTAAGCGACACTTGGGTAAAAAAAATATTAAATATTATTATTATTATTTATTATTATTTATTATTATTAACGCCCTGATGGGCTTTTACATAGTAATTTAACATAAGTAAGTGCATGAGTACAGTTTAAAAAGGATATACATGAAATAATACAGTAAAACGTTTTGAGAAATGAATAGCAAAAAAATAAAAAATACAAAAAATAATAATTAATAATAGTTCCAATACATTAATGATAAGTGAATATTTCGTTTGAGAGTCTTTTGAATTTTGGCAAATTCATGTAAAAGATATCAATATACTATAGTAGGCGAGAAATGGGTGCATGTATGTGGTAGTTGGTAGTGACATTATTGTTGCAGAAAAGTATATTTTGCCGAGTTGCTCGCTGAGGTACTCTGAAGTTGATAAGGTGCAGGAGTTCACAAAAAATATGCAGTTATAGTCAGTTTTTTCTCTGCATCGAATGCTCTGATTCTCTTTTGAATCTGAATACTTTTGTGGCCCTTCAGTCATCTAAAATATATCTATTAAATAAAACAGTAAACTTTGTAAAACACCACTTTATTTGAATTAACCGCCGACCAGGTTTCGCTTTTCTCAAGCTTCGTCAGGGCTTTTACATCAACTAAATAACATTACACACAGACAGGATATACGTATAGGACAGTGATGAAAGAGAGAGATATAAGATTTAGTAGAGGGAGACAGAGAGAAATAAGTATAATAAAATATATTTACCGTTTGGGAGAAGGCTTGACACAAATTTGGGACTTTTTTTAGCTTTTTGTCGCTTTAGGTAACTTAGTGAGACTATTGAGTTATCTAAATTAACTTTTTTTTTTAATCCAACCAGGTACTGAAGACTTATGAATTTTATTATAAAACAAACAAAAAACTTTAAAGTGCACTGGTGTAAACTTCCCAAAATGGCGCTTCAGTCCTTTTGCCTTTCCGGCGACGATGAGGGCGAAATCTTAGTAATTTTTTTTACCATTCTTCGAACGTAAGAATATTACAAAGTATCTCAAAATTCTATAATTAGCCTCATTTAAGGTAGCATAAAGAAAAATCGACATTCAGAATAATCGACTATCAACAGGCAACAAGCAAAAGAGTCTCAATTGCTCCTAACTGTTTGGAGCCAGTGGGACTATGGCATCCTCAATTGAAAGCATATTATGAGGCTTACGGTAGTAGGGAGAAGCAGCAGATGGGGAAGATGAAGGTTGGAAAATATCTGGATATTCAGATCTGGTCACCGAACACAGATAAAACGATTTCAAGCGAAACAAAAATTGAAAATAATTATGCATTATGCAAAACTATAAAAAATTATATTTTCGTGGAAAGCAATCACTTTGTGGTTTAACATATTTAATGAAATTAAAAAAATAATAACTTTGTATTGGACCACAAATATTATGTTAATTTTTATGTCCGACCGTTTTCGCTTAACCTAAGCATCATCAGGGTACAAAATTAAACTATGTAATTTATTTTTTAACTATATAAATTTTCAAACAAAATCAATCAAAACATAACCCTGGAAAAAATATTTACAACTCAAATGTTTACCTGCGTAAATCGTTTTTTTTTCATTTCAAATCTATTTTCCAGTAAGCGTGGATATTATTATTGTCATTTTTTTAAAGAAAAACAAATATTCCCTGGTTACGAATAACCAGACAATATTAAAAAAAACTCTTACTGCCATCATAATAAGCGAAAAATGTTGCTTGTAATGATGGAGGACTTAACTGGCAGATCAATTGAACCCACGACGCCCGGGTGGGAATCCGACGCATTTGTCCACTCAGCTACTAACCGTCAAACGTCATGGATTTCGTAAATCATCGATCATTAGTACCAAAGTATCATTTTTGCAGTCCGTTATTTGTACAACTATAAATTAGCTGATGTATTAAAAATGGTTAGCGACGTCACTGGGTTCATGTATGTTTTCGATTAGGAAACCATCTAACTAAAATGGGTATTCCCCGGATAAGTGCGTGGTTATTTTACTAACTGACTCGAAGTGCTTGGGCAAAGAAAAGGTGTAACCATTTTACCCGTTTAAGGATGTACGTGCCAGGATTAAAATTAATTTATAATTCACAAATTCTTACATTCTTTGAACAACAGATTTTGCATTCAAGATTTTTTTTAAATACCCTCGAAGCACTCCGAGAAATGAATTTAAAAGTGCATCTTTCGCGAATTAAATTAAAGTGTTAAGGTAGCTATACAAAGGCTGTAAATAAAGCCTTTTTTACTACAGCAAATTGACTATTTTTTATTCAAAATTTAATAAAATGAATACCGCACTAGAGTCCCAACTCCCAACTGCCCAACCGTCTAGTGGCAGTTGGACTATGGCGTTCCCAATCGGGGTATGTTGTGAGGCTGAAGGTAGTGGAGAGGGAAAGGAGATGGGGAAGAGGAAGGTTTGGGAAAGTATCTAGATATTAAAATCTGGTCACCAAACACGGCTAAAGCCATTTTAAGCAACATTTCGATTCTGAATGGTGGTCTTTCACCAGGGCGATACTTAGAGAATCTACCACTGTGGAACTTGCCGCCAATATACTTTATATTGTTTTACACTCATTGAATGTTAAATAATACTTATTAATTAAAATACAATCAAACATCCCTTTGTATGTACCTGCTTGCATTTATATAAACCCTTAGAGTACATAGAGTAGTATCTATCCAAGGCAGTGAAGTCAGTTTTGGACTTGTTTTTGATGATTTTAACGTGACTCGGCGCAGTTGGGCGTGGCTAAGACTAAGGCTACGGTATTTATACATCCATTCATATCACATATCGACATAATGTTTTTGTGTATTCGTATAGCCACTTTTTCACAGTATTTTTATCAACAAAAATTTGGCATCTAACCTAAAAAACCGTTTAGTTGTGTCAAGTTTAGTGGCATAATAAAAAATGTGGGCGGAGTCCCGCCAGTGTTACTTCAAGGAACCAGCACCTTAAGATCATTATGACAGTATATAGAAGCGGGCCAAGAAATTTGTTGTCTCTTTTTCTCTCATGGTGTACGCCGTAAAAGCCCGGAGAAAGTGATTTTTCGCAAGTTTGTGTAGGTTGGGTAAAAATAATTAGCTCTCCCTCCATATATTGTTACTTCAAGTATAAACCTAAACCGTTCTCTATTCATCAGAATTTATTAAATAAAACTTTATTACAATTTAATAATTTTACTATATATTTTGTTATACTAAAGTGACGACATGTTACTTCTAAATTCGAAGTAGATATTCAAAATATCTGGTAATGATTTGGTATTTGAACATGCAACATAAACACTTCTTTTTTTACTTTTAAAAACTATTTTTCTTGGTCTACTTTATTCTACGATGACGTAAGTTATGTGACTCGATAATGTGAAGTTGGCACGGACAAGGGAACATCCTTGCATACTTAGAAGTGTTGCGATATTATGTGACAACTTTTCTTGTCTCTTTCTCTCTCATGGTATACGACATAAAATCCCGGAGAAATTGATTAATCGCAAATTTGTATAGGTTGGGTAAAAATATTTAGTTCTCTCTTCATATATATTCTTACTCCAAGTATATACTCAATTGTTTTGTAAAAAAAAACCCGTGGGCACATATACAAAATGAATAAATAAATATTTTACGAATTCTCTGTAAAACGTTAGCAATATCGTTGTGGCTGTGCGTTGTAAGAAATGAGCGTGTACGGAATGTACGATCGTGCTAGTAAGGTTTGATAGATTTACTACTTACAATATACCCATCACAAGAATGCAGTTCACTTAACTCGTACACAATCGTCTTATGGCACTGATACGTCTTAAATAAATTACACCTTTAGAGTGTCAACACCGAGAATGCAGCGGGTATTTACTTTAGTAATTTAGTGGGAAGGTGACCCGCATATTATGTTCGAACTTTGTTCGTGACAAACACTTCTTTGAAAGGAAAAATTATAGTAAATTATCATTGGGAAAACAACACGATGTTTTTGTCAAAAATTATGGTTATTTATTATTTTGTTTATCGCTTAATACAAATGCCTGAAAACGTTGAAGTATTGATTGAAGCGCGATAAAAATATATTACCTGCTTTATTTGTGAGTCAGCGACGATGTTTTTTTCTAAATTCCGCGAAAATCCTACGTGGAATTGAGATAGTTTTTTTGGATTTCTTAGCTGGTCAACATGATTCTACAATTCGTTTCGCAGTATTTACCTATTGACGCAACGTGCGTTAATTAGTACCTACTAAGTACTTATTTGCACAACATTTAAGAACTTGTAAACATTAAACATACGTACGTCAGCGGTTGATTTTTTTGTTTGAACTGAAATTATATCTGTATGAAATCTTATCCGTAAAAAAAAAGTCATAATGGTTTTTTTTCAGAGAACCAATAGTATTAAATTTAACATCCATAAGCGATTTTCCTTAAAAATATAAATTCCACCAAAAATCCTCCAACCATTCATCCAATATCCATCGTCTCATACATACTCTTCTGTTATTCTGACTCTTCACATGGCCAAGTCTTCCTCGGGCGTCCCTGACTTCTTCTTCCATTCGTTTTCGCGTTATATGTTATGTTCACACACCTTTCTTAGTTTATTGGCTCTACATACCCAAATCATAGAAGCGTCCCTTTCTTGATCCTATTCATTTCATTTACATCAGCCTTGCATTATTTCCGGATATCCACATTTTCAACACGGTCATACATAGTTTTACCGCACATAAGACTCAGGGATCGCATTTCTACAGCATTCAGTCTTCTTTCATTTTTCCTCTTCCAGTTCCATGCCTCACTGATCAGGGTTGGTATAAGCAATCCATTGTGGACTGCTAACTTCGCTTTTTTGGACTTTTTTATTTTTATTTGCGCCAACAGCGTTTAGTCCTCCATTAATGGAGTTTTGTGCATTCCCCCTTCTTTCACCTTACCAGCCTTTCAGTATCTCGTAAACATATTTCCTAAATACACGAACTCATCCACTTGCTCCAAGTAACATATGTAAATCTGTACCGTATTCGTTTGTTTAATACATTTGAATAGCTTGATCTTTTTAGAGTCATTTAACTATTATTGAAGTTCATTTCTAGGTTCGTACTAATTTAATAATATACCTACAATGTATTTTAGTGGACATTATTCTATATTTGAAGTGGGTGGATTATAACAAGTCTTGGCAAGCAAAGTTACATCTCGGATTTTTCATGGGTAACAAAGAGCTGGTTAATGATAATTATTATAAAAAATGAAAAATGAAGTAATATCAATAAAACAACATAAATATGAAACAGAAAAAGCCAGAAAATAAAAAGACAATGGTCACAACCGATACTCGAACAAGGATCCTCTACCCTATCCGGGAGTAACGCTTCAACCAATTCAGCCATTGGGACCTTATTAGAAACCAGCATTTTTATTCGATCTCATACTTTTTACTGAAAATTATTGATATTATTTTTTCAATTTTTCTCTGATTTGGCTGTTAATTAAAAAAATATGTATTTAAAGTTATTTTCTTTTAAATAAGCATTAATGCCTTAAAGTTAATTCTAATTTCAATAAAACATATCTTTGTAATACCTACTTAATTCGAGAAATCGATATTAAAACTTGTTTGTTTGAACCATATATGTACAATCTATTCGTGCCGATGGGTCATCGCTAAACTATGGCTAAAGTGGACACATCTGTTTCTTTTTCTCTTTTGCCTTAAGTGAAGTTGATCAAGATAGTAAACATTGTTTAAGTGTATTCAGTAGCTACAAATAAAGCATTCCTTTGTAATGAGACATACACCTCACCTAAAATACGTTTGCAAGTGGATTTGTTACTAAAATACGAGTACATTGAATAGTAAAATAAGTTGATTTTTTTTTTTAAAGAAAGACAAACATTTCCGGGTTACGAATAACATAACAATATTTGAAAAACGCTGCCATTCATAATAAGCGAAAGATATTGCTTGTGCAGTAATTGTGGACTTACCTAGCAGAGGATATGAAACCACTACGCTTGGATTGGAATCCGATGCGTTTATCCACTCAGCTACTGACCGGTCAACTAAGTCAACTAGTCAACTAACCGATCAGCTACAACCGGTCAACAACGGTTCACTTCGCCAATTTCTGATATTTAACTTATGATATATTTTTTTGTAATGTAGTTGTACATATCGTTAGAAAAGTTTAACAGAATGTATGAGTATGTGAAAATTTAAATGAAAGTGAACAATTAATTAAAAATAAACAAAAATCAATACATAGTTTCGTAACAGAATCATCTCGAATACGCTTTTGTAGGTAGTTAATTACAATTATTTGAAACTTTCAGCAAATTTTAGTACGAAGTATTTGCCATAACCGAATTTTTTTAAATATTACAAACATAATTTGATATACTCGTGTATAAAAAATTTAATTTAAAATTATTTAGCGTCAAAGCGCATTGACTTTATGACATGCTGTTTATACATTGTGTAAAATTGCATATCTAATAAACTCAATACATAATACCTCCCTGAAATAAAACAACAAAAGAAAGAATAATATCTAAAGATTTATATAATCAACATCAAACTTCAATGGATCCTGACATATTCTTTGATTCAAGCGGTACATTTAGTAGAAAATTGAAAGCTGTGTTCACTTTAAAAAAAAAACAACAACAACTCAGTGTTTACTTTATTTTTTTTTCTCTCTTTAACCCTTAATTAATTAATTAACTTTTATTTCCCTTTAAATTTGAATACGAATATTCCGTAGAGATTCATTTAGCAGCTACAATATGTTAATCTGTGAGAAATGGTTGTGATACAGGCTAATTCTCCAGTGTATGTATTTATATATTTATTATTAATTTACTGTCTGTATCTGTATTTTCTCCAAATAAATATTTTTTTAAAAATCAGTAATAAAAAGATATTGAAAATAATGCGGAATGATAGACTGACGTTGACAATCACCTCGAAGAGACAATGTAGATGACGTATTAAGGTACATGTATTATGCGTGAGCTAGAAACGACGGTTGTGACGGTAGGTACAGGTAGATTTCTCTTAGCAAATTAGTATTTTCTGTATAGACATGGAAGAAAATTTTAAAAATATCACCAATCAACATAAACCTAAAAGAAATGCCAAATCGACTCTACTTCAAGCAAGCGCCTCCAGTGAGGTAGATGTACAAGTGTAAAGAATGAAAAGCTACTCACGTTGCGAGGAGCTGCGCCGGATGATGTTCTCCAGGAAGGTGTTTTGAGGGGCGACGAGCCCCCGCCGGCCGCCGGGCATCCCGCCCTAGCGCCCCGCCCCCGCCCCCTGGGCCCCCCGTCACTCATGCAGGCGGGCGCGGGCGGCAAGTCCCCCCGGCCGCCTCTACGCGCCCCTGCCACTCAGGATGCGATCCGAGACAACTCGCCTGGAAAACACTGCCAGTTGTTTGATGCTCATATAAATAATAGTAGTTCTCGATCTCTTCGGGTGTTATTTACTCCTGGTAATCTGGTCGCCGATTATCAAGTTCCTTGGTGCCTAGTGAATGTTACGTAGGTCTAACGTTTCTGATAACAATTGTCAGGTGACCTCTTCGATTGATTGTGCTCCTGTCCCTCAAGATCCGGCTACGACTGCTTATTCATGAATGGCAATTAATACGTTTTACAAGGTGGTATCTTCGCCTTTATGTTTACCTGATACATAGATCACACAACAATAATATCACAATGTTCTTTATAATCACTTTTATTGTTTAATTTATGTTTATTTATCACAAAATGAAACTTCGATTTCGAATTATATTAAATTATTGAATTAGTATTTTGATATCTTTTCTCGAACCTAGAAAAACACCATTTTAATAAGAAAAAAACCCAATATTTTCCTAATTTTTAAATACTGATTTATTTTAATCCTTGCGACGTTTTATCATTGAATTACACTGCCCCGTACAGGAGAGAAGGTCGTTTGCAATGTCCGCATAAGAACGTGAAAATTATCTCTTTATCGACTAGTTGAATAATGTATTAATCACCTCATCGCTTATATGGTTGCCTGGTACATCCAATCGAACATGACGACCTTTATTGGCCACACTCGGGTGTTTGTTTGTACTTGGGACACGCAGACTAAAGAGAGACTAGTGTTATCTCCGTGCACTTCACGTCTCCTGATACTATGCATTTAATGATTGTGAACCGCCTGCGGATAACATACATTCTTGGCTAGCAGATAACGAGACGACGTATTGAGCCGACCTCTTCGATATTCCTGGTTTCCTGGTAATTTTACAAAATATTATGTTTATTAAAGCAGTAAAAAAAATAAATTATTTTATTGATAAGATGGCTGAAAAAAATCATTTTTTCTGTTGAAATTAAATATCTTTTTTTAATGTGATACCGCACAAGAGTTTAAGTTCCAAGAGTTTCTGGAATTACGATGTTCTCATTAGGGGAGTATTTTAAGGCAGACAGGATGCGAGGAGGGGAAAATAAGTGAAAGGGGAGATTATATTATTAATTTTAAGTCTTAATAATATATGCTCCCAGTAAACCGATCCGTTCCCTCTTTAAAGCCGTTATTTATCCATTCGTTTTGTTTTATCTTTCATTCATTTTCTAACAAGACACCAATTATTTCTGTATTCATGCATTGTTAAATTTTATATTTCCGAAGCACGTAGACAGTTAAGTGTTGAAGGTTTTTAAAATTAAATCACAAAAATAATCGTCACAAAAGCAACTACAGTTTTCCGTTTCCCGGTGTAGAATATTAGCGGAAAACGTTTTCGCAAAAATATTTCCGAAATAGTTTAAAATATTATCGACCTGTTCCGGCTGTCGTTGCCCTCGTGACCGAGTTTCACCCCCTCGCTATGGGGTGCGATCGCCTTCCCCCAGGCAGCAACCATAGACAGAAGGCAATAGGCAGCCTGGCAGTCTAGGAGTAGTAACACAAACAGCCTGTTTCAGGAGCAAGCGGGGGCTGAATGCACCGCGGCTTATTTTTAGAATTTAGGTTACGCTGAAAATTATTTATGTTAATCTTTCTATTTATAAACATGCGCGGATTTTTCAGGTTACACCCCTTATTCTGGAAAGTGCCGAGTGGCGTGCGGCACGAGATTGTTCGTAAAGAATAATTAAATCGGACGAACATTGTTTTTCACTGCTGTACAGAAAACGCAAGGTAAGGCATAATCTATTACGTTTATTATCACAGAATAAAGTAGAATTATAATAAGTAATACAAAGAAATAAAAATTATGAGGCAGCAAAACAAAGGCAAAGTTTTGTGGTGGTCTATCCTCTCTGCTTTCCCCTTTGAGGAAACGGTGTGATGGTTGGTTAGACAGGGAAACGAAATGAATAATTAGTTCATTCCACAGGAAGTAATCTTCTTTACAGATAAATTCAAACGAATTTTCTTGTCAGTAAGAGGATTAATAAAATATATATTATCAGATGAATATTAATTAAACGAAAATTATTCTTCATTAATTTCATCGGTTTTCTGAGAAAAAGAGATAAGATAATGTAATCATGAATAATAACGTTATCTTTGAGTGTTTTTTCAACCAAAAATCAGTAATTTTGTGAGGCAGACAGAAATGGGGAAAAGACAGGATTTAGTGCATGAGGATGGGGTGGGAAGGTTGGGTAGTACCTGACTATTTAAATCTGTTCACTAAACACAGATACTCGTACATAGTTATATCCATTTTAAGTATGTAACTTTTCGATTCTGAACTTTGTTTATTCACTAAGGGGATATTGAATATATCTTCTAAGCTGGAAAGAGTTGTTAATATGCCAGCGAAGTAAAATAAATAAATTGAGTTTATAATTGAAAAAAAAACACCAAATTTAATCCCTTTTTATTTGCCCTCGCCGGGATTTGAATCCGTGACTCTGGGCCCCGATTCAAGGTTTACTGGGCATATAAAAATCCGTATTTAGCCTAGGTAAGGATGACTTATCTCAGCGAAAGTATTGCATTAAAGTGATTTATTCATTGAAATATATAAAGCACAGCGTGAAAAATGACGGTAATACCTCTACAAGTCATTTTTTAACAAACTTTCAATACGACTAGTCGTCGAATTTACTTATATTATCTGTTTCACCACCGCTGAGTAACGCTACTCGTCAAGTAAATATCTGTTTAAAATTCTCAGCACTCAATCCTACGATTAAAACATTGGGAGCTACTTGACGGTGATGAACGGGTCGCCGGTTTTCCGCCATGTTAATGCTATGATTAAAGTTACTTGGCGAGTAGTTACTCAACATTTTACTGAGAGGTGGTGAAATATCCCCTTAGTCTCCTGTGTTTTTCTTTTTTTTTTTTTTTTACATGAATACCGCACAAGAGTCTCAACTGCTCCCAACCGTCTAGAGCCAGTGAGACTATGGCATCCCTAAATTGGGTATGTTGTGAGGCTGAAGGTAGTAGGGAGGGGAAGGAGATCGGGAAGAGGAAGGTTGGGAAGTACCTGGCTATTCAGATCTGGTCACCAAACACGGCTTAAGCCATTTCAAGCAACGTTTCGATTCTGAATGGTGGTCTTTCACCAGGGCGATACTTAGAGTATCTACCACTCTGGATAATTTTCTAATAATTATGGTCGTTAACGTTGTTTCAACATGCATATTGATTTGAAAGATGACGAATAACTTATCGATATACTTATCGTCAATACTCATATACTAAACAATGTTTCACCTTATTCTTTGATCCGTATTTCCTAACAGTACATCTATAATTATTATTAAACAAGATAATGTTATTTCATTTAATGAATGTATATATTTCATCGCCGGAAAGGTAAAAGGGCTGAAGCGCCATTTTGGGAAGTTTACAACAGAGTATTTTGAAGTTGTTTTTGTTTTACAATAAAATTCATAAGTTTTCAGTACCTGGTTGAATTTTGAAATTTTTCAATTTTTCACCTAAGGGTCGCTTAAACCCTTCTCTCCTTCTAGTGACAATTAGTTTTGTTTTCAAGCTATTTTTATTACAATGTACACAAATTTGACCGCCACAACACGAGCATGGGCGAAGTGGTGGTCTAAAAAAGGAATAAACACCTGCAATTCGTAATAATGATAATGAGTTATTTTTATTACTAGAAAATGTGTATAAGGAAAGAAATTAGGCTTGTTTTAAGCCCCATTGAATCAATGAGTATGAGTACTTTACAAGTGTACATGTACCTCGCACATCTCAAACGCTTAAATGAAGTGAAGTGACTAACGCTGTCGGTTTAGGGGTTTTTCACGTAGAAGTTTATTGCTTTCACCGCGGCTGCTCCCCTCAGGGATGCATGAATAATCCAGTATAACGCAGTGCAGTCGGTCCAAGCCTTTCCCATAAAGGCTGGAGAATAAAACCATCGGCCGAAGCAATCTACCAACCAATCAAGTATTCCCTCGAGAGGACGGCAGTATGCAAGATAAACCTACACGTACCTGTTCTAAAGGATGTTTTCAAATGATAAAACGTGTTTTTATTTACATATTTTTGCATCACAATGCTAAGACTAAAAACAATACACATTTGCATCAAATATTCCAGTAAAAAGGTAATTCACGTCAACGTAGAATCAATTTTGTAAACCTTCGCATAGGTTGGAGTTTTAGCCGCCCCCTCCACTGACTATGTATTTATTTATTTCAATATATACGCCCTGATGGCCTTTTACAAATTTTGTGAAATAGATAATATAATAATGATACAGAAGTAACATAAAGTAAATGATTAGCTCACAAAACATATCTAAGTTACTAGATATATTACAATGGAATAATTTAACATCAGTATTTTTGGAAGCTTTTATAGCTTTATTGTAACTACTGTAGCTTACTGTACGTGTAACTACTGTGATTGGATGAAACTACTATCATCTTGAAAGACTATCAATTAGATACCATAAAAATGGTTCCCTAATACACTTATTAGTTTTAAGATTTCACAGCGCTTTTCCTTCAACGATATTTTCTAATATTGCCGTTCATTCATTAATTTAATAGATTTCCAACACCCCATGTCGGTTTTTTCAAATTACGAAAAAAATATTTGGACAGTTAAACTGGCCTATCATTTAAATGATATCTTGATTAGTGTTTTGTTCCAGATACGACCTATGTATTCGTGTATTATTGTATTGTAGTCTTCTATGTACTCAAACAATAAACAAAATAATGGTCGTGACCATTGTCTTTTTATTTTATAGTTTTGTTCTTTGTTTCATATAATTCATTGTTAATTATTGATATTATTTTTAATATTTTTTTATAAAAGCATTGAGGCTTTAAAATTAATTCCAATTTAAATGTTAATTCCCGACTTTGTAAGAAGTCTAAAGATTTTCCTTAATTTAAAAATATATATATTTATCCAAGACACTATCTAGTTATTCAATGTGCTTGGGTAGAGCTTTGTTTTTCATTACAAAGATGGCAGTCGAAAATCGAAAAAAAATCATATCAATAATCTCTTATGAAAGTATGAGATTGATTAAAAAAATCGGTTTCTTATAAGATCTCAATGGATGAATTGATTGAAGCTTTACTCCCGGATAGAGTAGAGGATCCGACTTTGTGTCTCGGTTGTGACCATTGTCTTTTTTATTTTCTGGCTTTTTCTGTTTCATTTGTGTTATTATCGATATTATTTGAAATATTTAATAAAAATATTATTGGCACTCTATTGTACCTAATTCTTCAACCTAACCATATACTCGTATAGTTGATATGCATTGTTGCACCGTGAATACTAGCAAGCTTTAAAGATATTCCACATTCAACGATGTTATAGAATACTTTTTTAGACATTCCAGCATACACCGGCGAATTTTTCAATTACTTTCGGTAAGTGCCCGTCGAAAGCTCGTTACAAGTTTTTTCTGTAGAAAAAAATGGTTTATTTCAAACAAAAAAAACATCACAGTGCAGATTGTTTGAAAGTTTGCCACTGTAGACGACGACGTGTTTTTCAGTTGTCCACGAAATAACTAGTTGATCATTTATAAAACACTGCACTGGTGATATAGTTATAAAAGTTCATTTTACGTCGGAAAACCTCCAACAATTGTGTTTTTAAATGCGGTAAAATAAAATTGGTAATTATACATAATTCCTGCAAAGCACGACTTTGTTTTAAACAAACCAAAAGAAATAATAAGCTTTCACAAATGCCCATTCCCGCGTTTTTTTTTTAAGAAAAGCAAACATTCCCGGGTTACGAATAACCTGACAATATTTCAAAAACTCCTACTGCCATCATAATAAGCGAAAAATGCTACTTTCGCAATGATGGAGGACTTAGCTGGCAGAGGAGTAACTACTACTAATCGGTAAAAATTGGTATCTTTTTTATTCAGGAGAAAAAAAAATCAGACATTGATAAATAAGCAATATTAAACATTAAGTACAGAGAATTCGCCCGCATCCCAACTATTTCTCACAGATTAAGCACTTATGAGCAGCAACACACGAATCAAGGTAAATAGCATTATACTTACACACGAATAATTTTAATATAAATATAAAAGTGATGGTATACTTTGATGATATACAATAAGCAGTAAATTTCATGTCATCATCGTGTACTTTACAGAATTAACGCTTTTATCTATCTACTTAAACTTTATGTGACTGAAAGGGTACCCGGTTACCCTTTTCGGTTTTCAACATAGATTTTTTTACTGTGCCAGTAAGTCTAACCGGCTGAAACTTCCTGACTTATCCACAATAGTTAAAATGAACAATTAAACATAACCGTCGGATATGTGAAGAATGGTTGTATGTGAGCGAAAAACGCTTTAGTAAAACTTACACTTAGAAAGGGTATCCGGGTACCCTCATGTGTTTTGTATGGAATTTGAAGCTTGTCCATATTTATTAATAATTTTATCTTATTTTAAATAATAAATATGATGTACTTTTGTGTTCAAAGTACATCACCTGTATCTTTAATACTATTTTTAATCACCTACTGAAGTAGATACCCCCAAAAAATGGTACTGGGTGAAATTCCTTTCCACTTCCGCAAGTAAAAGAAGTGAGTTTAAATTTATTACGTCATAAAAATGATCCAGCAAACTTCAGCAAATTATATACTGTAAAAGAAACCTTCATATCTATTTTTAAAAAGTGTAGTTTTCTTCAGTCACATAAGGGTTAAAATGAGGTATGAATCAAGGAATAAAGCTGAGTACAGTACTAAGAAAAACTAGAAAAAACTGCACTATTTTTAAATCGAATTTGTCATTTCCAGTTTTTCAAAATTTGATTAAACAATTCGTTCTAATTTATTGTAATTGACTTTTTTTTACTGACAAAAAGGTAACCTAATTTGTCTTCAATTACACAAAGTAAACGCTGGTTTACTTCGCGCAAATGTGTGCTGCTAGTTAATATTGTTTCATTTGTGAAATCCCAGCTTATGGAAAAGCGTATTATAATCCCTCTAGTGAGATTACCCTGTAATTTAGAAGTATGTTTTGAGTTCTCTTGGTTACCCTAATTAGCGAGTTAACATAAGGCTAATGGTTTCGACATGTAGGCGTATAAATTATTTTTCACAGCAATTACGAACTCATAGAGTTTTCATGTTTAAAAAAAAAACAAAATAAATTAAATTAAACCTGGTGTGATTTGAGATTCTCACCACCTACGTTTCGGACAGTCTCGCAGTTTCCATCATCAAGGCAGATGATGGCATCAGGCAAAACGTTTTTTTATAGTTAATATCGCACAAGAGTCTCAACTGTTGTTCCCAACTGTCTAGAGTCGGTGAGACCATGGCATCCCCAAGTAGGGTATTTTGTGAGAATGAAGGTAGTGGGGAGAGGAAGGAGATGTTGAAGAGGAAGGTTGAGAAGTCCATGGATATATTTAGATCTGGTCACCAAACACGGCTAAAGTCTTTTATAGCCGTGCCGTAAATCTGATAGTATTAATACGCTAAGCCGTCTACTGTACATGATTCGTTAGATCGCCGCTGGTATTTTTCGTTCATACGTAAAAAAAGTTTGAAATTTTATTCCGATTACGCTATTTCACGATTTACTCACAATATCCTTTTCGACGTGTGTATCAAGACTAATAGTAGAATTGTATATGAATTAAACATTTTATTTAAATATTATTAATTTGCGTACGCCGGGTTTGAACTCGCGACCACTTAACGTTAAAGGAAGAGAAAACGCAACGCGACGTAATACCTCACAACGGTACAATACATCATAAATACTAACATGTATTATTTAGCTTTGTTTTCTTTTTAAATATTGTGTATTACAGAGAAAGCTCAAACGATTTACCTTTCATTGTTTTACAAAATTATTTACTTTCAAAAGGTTTTCGAGTCATTATTGTGACTTTGAAAGAGTGGGCTTTTACCCATTGGCTTTTTGGGAAGAGATTTAAAAATGTACAGGTATTTGTTCTGCGACAAAAAAACCGGAGTAATTATGTATTATCTTTTATGGAGTTCTTGAAGGACCTATTTTCCCGTAGCTCCGCATAATTGTTCCAACTGTCAAAGGCAGTGGAACTATGGTATCCCGCTTAAATGTTGTGAATCAGAAGGAAGTGGGGGAGGATAAGGAGAAGGACAAGGACACGGGGAAGGTCAAATCTATTCATTGAACACAGCTGAAACCACTTTCAGAAACGTTACAAATTTTCGATTCTGAGCGGTGAATACTAAGTGTGTTTACATTGTGGAATCAGAATCAAATGTGCTTTATTTTTAATTATTAAAAATCAGCATGTGAAAAAACTAATTTGAATAAAATACCTTTTATTTACCCACGTTCGATTTGAACCTGTGACCTATGGACTAGAGTGGAGGATCGTCTCACTCTGCCACAGCATTCCATTTGTTAATTAAGTTGAAACATAGGTGATTAAGTAAATACAAGATTTTACAGAAACCAGTAATTCTAGATTAAAGATTATTCTTAATTAAAAGTTTAATAACCCGATATTTATATAAGAACTAGCGCAGACCCGTGAAAATTCACGGGTGACAGTAACGATACAAGCAGGGTTCTCCAGTCACTAAATAAGCACTGCTTAAAGTTTTGGTTTAATACCATATAAGGCAAAAGGGCTTATGCGACATTTTGGTCAAAATTTAGTTAAATATGCAGTTTTGATCAGGATGTTTTTCCGCATTGAATTCTCTGACTCTCGCTTGATTCTGAAGACTTTTGTGGCCCTTCAGCCATCTAAAATATATTTGTAATTTGGGAAAAGGCTCGACTCAAGCGACACAAGCTTGAGACTTTTTTGACTTTTTGTCGCTTCAGGTAACTTAGTGAGAAAAATGAGTTACCTGAGTTTAAAACTGTTGTGAAAGTTAATGTTTGCACCCTTCTGTTTAGAGAGAATATTTTTTCTTTCAGATAAAATTGAAATTTTAAATTACCATTATTAAAAAATATGTCTTTAAAAAGTAATATTCTTTTCAAAATTATAAATTAAGCTAATTGAACCCCGATCAACTGTTTCGAAAACAAATATGCTGACCATTACACCACCAATTATTGCAAGGACGGCGGTTTTAATTTAATACATGTTCTGAAATAGTTTGAATTTTAAAATGTTACGTGCTCACATCACAACCGAAATAATACTGTTTTAATATTATATCAAAGACGGGGGCATAAATTCATTATTTATGCTGAACATTTTTTAATTTTTAGAATTTTACGTGCTCACATCACAACCGAAATTATAATGTTTTATTATGATATTACAAACGGCGGCATAAATTTATTACTTGTACTGAAATATTTTTAATTTTAGAATGTTAAGTGCTCACATCACAGCCAAAATTGTAATGATTTTCTTATTATATTACAAACGGTGGCATAAATTCATTACTTCTACTGAAATATTTTTAATTTTAGAAAGTTACGTGCTCACATCACAACCCAAATTATACTGTTTTTATATTATTATATTGTTACTAAGAGTTTTGGCCTCTAGATACTCGCACCCCCGAAGAATAAAAGCAGAAAAAGCGTGTTACAAAATGTAAAATTCAGTATTTATTTAAGGCACGTTTGAGATTTGCCCTAAACCTTTATTATGACGAAATAAATGTTTGTTTTCGTAACTCACCGGAACGCATAAAGGGAGAAGGGTTGTGTGTTTCTTTAACGACTCCCGCCCGACTCCCGCCCAGACGGGGATCTGCCTGTGGCGGCCGGAGGACCGTTGGATCTTATTTATGCCTCCATTATATCAGGGGAATAATATTGTTTGAGTTCGCTCAACACGACACACAGCCAGCCGACCTCAAATAGAGCTTCCAACAAAACTTCGCGGAACTAGTCTGAACCGTTTAGGTCAGGGTAGGTAGTACCTTCGAAAGGTTTCGTAGTTCATTCGGGTGGTTTTGCTTTAAAATATAAACGTGGAAAATGAAAGCTAGCGGAATGGGTTTATAGTTAAAAGGTAGCTGCGGGAAAATAGGGAAAAAAGATTCCATCCATTATAGAATAATAGTTGCTTTAAAAAAAAAACAAAATCCAAAAGCTTTTTAGAAGGATAATATGAAAGCACTCTTAGTTTTAATACCTTTTTTAACACTCAAAAACATTTTCGTCTTGCGTTAAATTTTATTACGCAGGGAAAACAATATGACGGCCTCCGTAGTCGAGTGGTAAGACGCTCGACTACGAATCCAGAGGTCGCGGGTTCAAACCCGGCGTGCGTCAATAACTTTTATTTAATTAATATGTGTCATAACACATTTAATTCGTATAAAATAATAAAAGGTATATTTGCGACACGTTCCAGAGTGGTAGATACTCGTATCGCTCTGGTGAAAAACTCGAAATCGAATCGTAATTCAGAATCGAAACGTTGCTTGAAATGAGTTTAGCCGTGTTTGGTAACTAGATCTGAATAGCCAGATACTTCATAACCTTCCTCTTCACCATCTCCTTCCCCTTCCACTCTTTTCAGCCTCACAACATACCCCAATTGGACATGCCATAGTCTCACTTGCTCCAAACGGTTGGAAGCAGTTGGGACTCTTGTACGGTATTCACTATAAAAATAATTTTAACAAAGATTCTGAGTGGGCAATATACATGGCCTGTTCAAAAGAAAAGGTGAATTTTGAATTTTCGCGGGCTGTGATTATCGATTTTTTTTGCTATGTTGGTACACGTATGTTTATCATATGTTAGCATTATCAGCCATTTTGGATTAGTGGTTTGTTTTTGACAACTCGAAAGGTTGGTCACATTTTTTCAAAAGTAAAAAATCTAAGAACACACAAAAACGTTACTAACCTTCCCAGTTGTCAAAAACAAACCACTAATCCAAAATGGCTGATAATGCTAACATATGATAAACATATGCGTACCAATATAACAAAAAAAAACCTATAGCGCATGTACACAGCCCGCGAAAATTCAAAATTCACCTTTTCTTTTGAACAGGCCTCGTACATAAAACAGTTCAACAATGTGGCAACCGAGTGTGTTCTATGTGCTTGCCTTCTCGGTAAATAATTACATCTTATTATAAGGAAAATATACGCTCTTCTCTGCTTTAAAACAATCCCAGATCTATTTAAAGCCCATTAAATTCCAGAAAACCGATAAAGATTTGTTTTTTGCTACAGTACCTACCGCTAATACAAAAAGTCTTTAAACTTATAATTGTTAGAGGTAACGTGACCACACTGTCATGGCTGATATTTTAATATTTGCGCCACAGCAAATAGTTTCAAGGTAACCAGACATCACTGACTTGGATTTTCTTTATATCGTGTCGGATGTAATTGATTATTTATTCGTAACAAAATAATATCTGACATTTGAATTTATTCGACAGACTAACGACTTCCTTACTTAGTCTCACCGTTATTATTATTGAAAAAGTTTCGTAAAATACAAATTCCGCGCGGTTGATTGGCCAATTCTGGTAACGAATTGCGAGAACGTACGCTTCGTGTTGGTGATTTGTTTTCCTACGTCCATTCCCAAACTGTTACAACTGCCTTATTTCTTGCGAAGGACGCGAACGCGTAAATATGAGGAGAACTGCTTGAACTAGTACCAAAGTATTTTTTGCTCACGATTATTTAAGTAATCTGTCACATAAATAAGACTTGGATACCGACGAAAAAAAATGTTGACAGAACACACCACCCTGGAAAGAAATCAGTGAGGGGTGTTGTAAAAATAGGCTGTAACGTCAAAATAGATCAAATTTAATGTCAATCGTTCTAGTTCTATCGTACGTGGTATATTAAATTGTGTAAAAATAAAAGAACCCTTTATTTCCTACAGGTGAGAGAGGTTAAAATGTTTAAAAAAAAATGATATATCACAAATTCATCGTGACATCAGCCACAGAGTCAAAATGCTTGTCGGCCAGATGTTTAACGGCAGCCGAATTGTAAACGATGTAACGCGAAAGGCGGAACAAAAAAAATAATGCGTGTCGCACGGCGGACATGTCTTCCTCGGGCGTTCCCGACTTTTTCTGCAATTCACTTTTGCCTCATATATTCTTCTCACTCTCCTTTCTTCATTCATCCGCCGTCTAAACGCCCCTTTCTTAATCCTATTAGGTTACCCTTACATGAGCCTTGAATTTTATCCAGATATTCTCATTTTTACCACGGTCATACATGGTTTTACCACACATACGCCTGAGGAATCTCATTATTACAGCATTCAGTCTACTTTCGTCCTTCCTCTGCCGGTTCTATGCCTCACTGCCATACATCAGGGTTGGTATAAGCACTCCATTGTGGACTGCTAGCTTCGCTTCTTTGGACATTTTTTTTTTTGCGCCAACAGCGTTCAGTCCTCCTTTAATGGAGTTTCCTGCTTTCACCCTTCTTTAAATATCCTTACCTGCCTTTCCATCTCTCGTAAGCATACTTCTTAAATTTGACGACCTCCATGGTCTAGTGGTAAGACGCTCGACTACGAATCCAAAGGTCGCGGGTTCAAACCCGGCGTGCGCCACTAACTTATAAAATAGTAAAAAGTTTATTTGCGACACGTTCCAGAGTGGTAGATATGACCACCATTCAGAATCGAAACGTTGCTTGAAACGGCTTTAGCCGAGTTCGGTAACCAGATCTGAATGGTCAGGTACTTTGCAACCTTCCTCTTCGCCATCTTATTTCCCTCCCCACTACCTTCAGCCTCACGAAATACCCCAATTGGGGATTCCATAGTCTCACTGGCTCTAGAAGGTTTGGAGCAGTTGAGACTCTTGTGCGGTATACGCTATAAAAAAAATTAAAAAGCACAATCTCATTCACTTGCTCAAAATTATAAAATCTGGGTATTTACGTGTTAAATAAAATCACGAATCGCCGTACCGTGGTAAAAAATAAGTTTTTCTGAGAATATATTACGTTAAATAAATTGTAGATATCTCCTAATCCTAAGGTTCGTTGTCCTTCGCCCTAATTCATTCGTCATATCGATCATAGATTTACATCATGGTTTAAATTAATAACACACGACAAGCCCTTATGTCGTCTGCGGTAACCACCGAAACTCATGCAATAAATGTATTTTTGTTTTAAACAAATAACCTGTAAAAATACAAAAAATTATTCATATGAAAATTGTACATCGTTTATTTGATTATTATGGAAAGAGAAACGTGAAAGCACGTTTCTGATCATGTTTGATGATCTTCGTATTTGGGAAGTATGTTAGCGATAGATGGAAGGGTTGATAAGAATATTGACAGAGTAGTAGTAGTATGTAGGAAATCATGCGAAGGACAACAGTTGATTTTTTAATTTTTTTTTTATATATGAATATCGCACAAGAGTCTCAATTGCTCCCAACCGTCAAGAGCCAGTGAGACTATGGCATCCCCAAATAGGTTATGTTGTGAGGCTGAAGGTAGTGGGAAGGGTAAGGAGATTGGAAAGAGGAAGGTTGGGAATACCTGGCTATTCAGATCTGGTCACCAAACACAAGGCATTTCAAGCAACGTTTCGATTCTGAATGGTGGTCTTTCACCAGGGCGATACTTAGAGTATCTACCACTCTGGAACGTGCCGCAAATATACTTTTTTATTATTTATGTATGAATTAAATGTGTTATGACACATATTAATTAAATAAAGGTTATTGGCGCACGCCGGGTTTGACCCCCGACTTTGGATTCGTAGTCAAGCGTCTTATCACTCGACCATGGAGGCCGTTACAAATAGAAGATGTTTTTTATTTATTTATGGTGAATACCGCACAAGTGTCCCAACTGCTCCCAACCGTCTAGAGCCAGTGAGACTATGGCATCCCCAATTGGGGTATTTCGTGAGGCTGAAGGTAGTGGGGAGGGAAAGAAGATGGCGAAGAGAAAGGTTGAAAACTACCTGACTACTTATATCTGGTCACCAAACACGGCTAAAGTCATTTCAAGCAACGTTTCGATTCTGAATGGTGGTCTTTCACCAGGGCGACACTTAGAGTATCTATTACTCTCGAACGTGCTGCAAATATGATATTTTAAATGAATTAATTGTGAAACTACACATATTAATTCAATAAAATTTATCTGCACGTGCTTGGATTTCAACCCACGACCTCTAGATTCATATTCGTAGACCACTCGACTAAGGAGGCCGTCAAAGGAACTGAACAAGATTAAGAAAAGAAAGCTTATGTGGTTTATAGATAGGTAGATCGGATAGACAGAGAAAGGATGTCATGAGAATATATAATGCCCAAGTGGATGGAAAATATGGTCGTAAACACCTCAGGAAGACATGACACGATCAAGTTAGTAAAATACTTCAGTCAGAATAACAAAAAGTACGTTTAGACGATACGTGAATATGAATGAGTGTGTGACTAAACAGATTCATGTGGCTTTCCCAACCTCTCTGCACAACCCGGCTATAATATGACATGATGGTTACTTAGTTAATTATACTTGTTTTGTTTTCGACTCTCTAGGCTTATTTTTTTTATTAATATGTACATTGTAATGTGCTGATATGACTACCTATTTTTATGTGCTCGTTGGAAATAGGCAATCTTTAAAATTGTGTAGTGTTTCATATAGCGTTGTGGCCACTTTGAAAGAACTACTTCCTTTGGAAACAGTTCCTACTTCATTCATTGTTCATTAAACAAATACAAATTGAAGGCAATAGTTCATTTTAGCATTCATTCATTTCATTAACTTCGTTTCATTGAACAAATACTTCAAATGAAGTTGGCACTTCATTTTAGCGTTCATTCATTTCATTGAACAAATACTTCAATAAAAGTTGGATTACAAAGAACTACTTCAATTTGCAGCAGTACAGCTGTGAAGGTGAACTTCAAATCCTATAAAGAAGTACTTCATTATAAGTACTTCAATTGAAGTTCGTCTTCAAAGTATTGATCTAATAGCGAGGAACCAGTTCCAGTTCTTTCCACTTTCAAAGAGCTACCGACTAGTAAGTGTTTTTATGGCGAGGAACCAGTTCCAGTTCTTTTTTTTCGTTTCGGCGAGGAACCGGTTCCAAACAAATAACCGGATAAATTCATATCTTTTTTTTGCGAGTTCGACTTTAATTGAAGTGTTCACTGCGAAGGGTTCATTTTAAAGAACTAGCAATTCGTGAAGCATTCACAAAACATTGAATTTTTCCCAACGCTAGTTTCATACGATGGTTCTCAGGCAAAAATATGTTGCTCAAATGATATCATCACTATGAATTTTTTTTTAATAAGTATTGGTTTAAAAAAATATCATTTTTTTTAATTACTTGTTTAATAAACGTTTGCCTACACAAAATTCAAAAAAATCTTTAGAAACTTTGACAATCATTTCACATACATTCTCAATTTTATTCTAGTTCAGTCATTCGCGTGTCTGAACTCCTTCTAAAAATAGCAAATTTAACCCACCCACCCCCATAAACTGTATCCTCGCTAAGAGAAAATACAGAATATTGCAATATAAATCACAACAAAACGCAAAAAGATACTAAACATTTAGAATTTTCCATCTCATTTGTGGGTAAAATTGAAAACTTTTTTACATTGTGGATTTTTGTTTTTCTCGAGTAAAGGTTTAAGATTTTAATCTTGGGACGAAACTCGATAAGCCTTAATTTCGAGAGTGGACTAACATTTTCATAAAAGCTTTTTTGATAAGAAGTTTTGAGGTGCGACTTCAAATGCTAAGCTTTTTTACAATAATTTTACCTACGTCTAAAACACCAAGCACAATTATTTCGTGGGAAACTCAAATTGAACATCTTTAAGACATTTACGTTATTTACGTTGTGTGCTAAAAAAAAATGGTCAGCATAATACAATGTGTCGGGAAAATGTGTTATTTTTCCCGGAAAATCAAGTGAAAATGAACGGGAAAGTTTGCAGAGTTTCGACCCTCCAACCCTCGGCTATTCTAAACTACTGCCCAATTAATTCTTCCCCGTATCACAGGCTTGGTGTTTTGATGCGGGCATGATTAATGCATGTTCTTTCGAATGTTGTTTATTCCGAGTATGAGAATGGCGTATATACCTGCAATAAATAACGGGAGATGCTCTCTAATGATAAATTATTCATTCTCCATGTTTCTTATAATATATAGGGCGGAACCAGTGATAAAAAGCGCTATGGAGAGGTAATGTATTCGGTGGCATAGTGTTGAAAATGCAACTTTTGAATCTGGTGGTTAAGAATACCACACAAGAGTCCCTGCTGCTTGCCTACCGTCTAAAGCTTGGAGCTAACAATGTATGGAGAGAGAGCTAATTATTTTTACCCAACCTATACAAACTTGCGATTAAATCACTTTCTCCGGGTTTTTACGTAGTACACCATGAGAGATAAAGAGACAACAAATATAATACACCGCTTCTATGTACTGTCACGATGATCTTGGGCTCCTGGGTCACCGCGGGACTCCGCCCACATTTTTTACTATGCCACTAAACTTGACACAACTAAGCGGTTTTTTAGGTTACATGCTATAGATTTGTTGATAACAATACTGTGAAAAAGTGGTAATACGAATAAACAAAAACATTATGTCGATATGTGCTATGAATGGATGTGTAAATACCCTAACGTTAGTCGTAGTCACGCCCAAGTCCGCCGAGTCAGGTAAAAATCATCAAAAATTGACTACACTGCCTTGGATAGATAACACTCTAAGGTCTGAAGCTAGTAATAATCTGGTATCCCCAACCAGGGTGTGTTGATAGGCTGAAGGTAGTAGGGAGGGAAGAGGAAGTTTAAGAAGTACCTGGCCATTCAGATCTGATCACCAAATAAGACTCAAACCATTTAAAGCAACGTTTCGATTCTGAATGGGTGACCAGGGAAACTCTATATATGGACGTAGTTATGCAGAAAGCATCCCCAACCCCAAAAAGATGAAATCGAGAAAAAGGCGTTTGAAAATATGACGATACAAAAGCATCAATATCTGTTTTTTTTTCTTCATGAGAATTAAAAACAGGTAATTTAATGTATTTGTAAAAACTATTTACTTTGTGGCTTGCCATATTTATTAATAAAACAGATAAACTTTGTTTATAACCACTTTATTTTTCAATATAATGTCGACGGGTTTCGAAAGCACCCTTCCATCATCAGGACAATAAATAAATTTTAAGGATGCTTTCGAAACCGGTCGACATAATATTGAAAAATAAAAGTGGTTATAAACAAAGTTTTTCTGTTTTATTTATAATGTATCAATGTATTTTTTTTTTATGTAAATGTTTCATTAGTTACCCTTTATTTATTTTTTTTAACATCATTTGAGTCAAACATCTGCAATGTGCGTTACTAAGAAAATAAATTACCAAAATTTTTCAGCAGATAGAAATTTTGTATTTATCTATGGGAAAACATGTGAAACTTGATTTAGGCAAATTGTGGGTTGAACGCTTTTCTGCATAACTGCGTCCACATGATATTCCGACATCCTATTTATGTTGTGTTTTAGGTATTGTTAGATGAAACCTTGCTGGTGCCAAAGACGATTAACGCAGGCATCTCTAGCTGGACACCCCGTCTCTACGGCGGCCATCGATCATGAAATCAAATGATTATGCCCTTCTTTTTTTTTTTTTTACATGAATACCGCACAAGAGTCTCAACTGCTCCCAACCGTCTAGAGCCAGTGAGACTATGGCATCCCCAAATTGGGTATGTTGTGAGGCTGAAGGTAGTGGGGAGGGGAAGGAGATCGGGAAGAGGAAGGTTGGGAAGTACCTGGCTATTCAGATCTGGTCACCAAACACGGCTTAAGCCATTTCAAGCAACGTTTCGATTCTGAATGGTGGTCTTTCACCAGGGCGATACTTAGAGTATCTACCACTCTGGAACGTGCCGCAAATATACTTGTTATTATTTTTATATGAATTAAATGTGTTATGACACATATTAATTAAATAAAAGTTATTGGCGCACGCCGGGTTTGAACCCGCGACCTTTGGATTCGTAGTCGAGCGTCTTACCACTCGACCATGAAGGCCGTCTGATCTGTTTGCAACATTAGTTCTGAATAACATGAAATAATTCATGAATTAACAAGAAGCATATTTGCTTCATTAAGTCGTGAAGTTATACGTAGTTTTATTTCATTAAAAATTGTACTCTTCAGTTTGATTTGTAATATTTCAGTTTTATTTAGTACAAAGTTTGACCAACGCAAAACATGAATGTGCCCAGACCGTCGTTTCTCAACCTGGGGGTCGCAATCTGTCAAAAAATTAAGTCAAATTTACGAAAAAAAAAAATCATTAAATAATTAATTTCATATGTTTTCGTAGAAAAAATCACTTTGTGGTATGACACATTTAAATAAATGAAAAAATAACTTATAAGTTAAAACCACGGATATTAAATGTGTTATTATAACTACCCGTGGTCTTATATAAAGTTATTTCTTTAATTAAAATCAAGTTGTAAAGTTGTAAGACTTTCATACCTGTATACCTACTTCCTAATAAACTAATAAATAAAGATGTGTTAATTAATTCATTAACGCGACGGTGGAGTTCATTTTTTACTTTAAAAGTTTTTTATACGTGGGTCGACATTTAAAACACAAATAAGTCATTTATTTTCCAAGTGATAATAGACGATTTCTGTATTGAGTTTTAAAGGCCACCTTAGAAGAGAAGCCTTTTTCGGACAAGAAAGAAGTGGCAAATAGTATTCGTAACACGTGTAATCACATTCTTCTTACGTTAGTAGTGTAAAAAGTTAAAATATTTGTGGGGGTTGATTCTAGAAGTGGCCCATGTCAGATTTTTGTCCATTTGTACTTATTTATTTAATTATAAACTAACGGACTGACGTCCAATTATTACAAAAAATAGAAAACACGAAACGGGAAAAAAGAGCAACAGAGAAAGAACGGCACATACTCGTACATAATATTAATCATCATTTTTTTTAATGATTCTACTTGTACTCACTGTCACCTACCTCAGAACAGGTTCTTATGACCTAGTGAGGTAGGTAATGTAAAAAAATACACAAGAAACAAAAAGTTAATAAATAATTTTTTTAAAAATAAATGAAACAATGATAAAATATACACAAGAAAGAACATTCAAAGAAAAGTCAAGGTCAAGTCAAAATTTTGGTAGAGTCGTAAAGAATGACAAAAATCATTTGGACTGCTACCAAAAATTTCAAGCCCATGGCTTGAGTTAACAAGTCTCCACATTTTGGACAGTGGAGAATGATACTCATAGTAGAGTGATGATTGAGGAACAGCAATTCATTTTAGCAAGTCTACGACAAGGAATGTTGAACTGAGTCAATTATATAATTCATAATTTTGAAAATGCAAATTAAATCAAAGTCTTACTTTACTTATCAGAAAATACACCAAAATGTTCCTTACTTCAGTGCTATAATTGCCTAGTTAGCCCCTCAAGAAATTTAAAGTTGTGGCCGGTCTAATGTAAATTTCAAAATATTGTTTCGCCATTTTCCGCTTTTAAAAATCGAGAAACAATCGTCTTTCCCGAATAATTCACATATTTGACATTGACACTTCTAGCATTAACCCTCAGATATAGTAGGGGGGGGGGTCGTGAGGTTTTTTACACTTTTTTTGGCTATTAATGGGGTCTTGACACTAAAAAGGTTGAGAAACGATGGCATAGACTAATTTAATAGTCAAAAATAGTTTGTCGCATTATTGGGTGGAAATTATTTATAGCTGTATGCATCGACCACGTTTATACAACGAATTGTATGAATATACATGGCCGTACTTCTGAACATAATAATACGACTAACATATTCCCTTTAACATAATAATGTTTAATTTATTAATGATCCCGGCTCCCGTTGAGGGAATTCAATAGCAAGGGATGCTGTTAACGGAGGCTCTCTCGCTACGGATATGTTATAAAAGTATACATGAAAATTCACAACGAGGCTCATTATTTTTAATAGTCACATTTTAAATATTTCTTTGAACCAATTTATAACATTCCGACATAAGCAAAAATCTTTTTTACGAATACACATGTCGTATTATTTTAAGAAAATGTTTTTTAGATATTTTTAAGAGTAGTAGATAGTAAGTATCGCCCTGGTGAAAGACTACCATTCAGCATCGAAACGTTGCTTAAAATGGCTTTAGCCGAGTTTTTCGACCTGATCTGAAGCCAGGTACTACCCGACCTTCCTTTTCCGATCTCGTTCCTCTCCCCACTATCTTTAACCTCAAAACATACCCCGATTGGGGATGCCATAGTCCCACTGGCTCCAGACGGTTGGGAGCAGTTGGGACTCTTGTGCGGAAAATTAAAAAAATTAAACCTTCCCTTAAAAAAATTGGTACAACAAACAAAATTGTGTCAAAATAAATCAGCGACCGGTCGGTAGTTGAGTGGACAAACGCGTTGGATTCCCACCCGGGGGTCGTGCGTATAATTCCTCTGCTGGCTAACTCCTCCATCACTGTACAAGCAACATCTTTCGCTTCTTATAATGACAGTCGGAGTTTTTCAACTATTTTCAGGTTATTCGTAAGCCGGGGATGTTTGTCTTTCTTTTAAAAAAAAAAAACTTATAATTTTTAAATAAAAAGGCTGTAAAAACCTCTAAAAATCTTCTCAGAAGAGCGTTATTTTGTGAATCTTATTTCGCTTGCGTGATTTTGAATTTTGAATCTTAACGATATTTTTTAATATCATCCAATTAATAATGTATTTTATATTTTTCCAATGTTGAGCACCTTTTTACTGACCAGAAAGCACCTGAGGGGCACTTTACATTAAATATTTAATGTGTATTTTGTAGCTTTTTCTAAAAAAATCTGTTTATACTTGACTTTTAAGATTTCCAAAGCCTCAGACCTAATATTTGCTAATTACGAGCACACTTTGTATAATATTTATGAAATACAATTAAATAATTTAACTTTTCGACTTTCATAAACTCGACCCCAGAGAGAAGGAATAAAGAGAATCCTTATCAAATTAAATTCTGTTTCCTACCCGAAGAAAAGATAAATTCCACTTCCATCTGTTAGGGTACAGATTTTTCAACAATACGCCATAAACTCAATTAGGTTTGTGAGTCAGCTGACACTACTCTCATACATATAGTGATTTCAAGGCCCAGATTTCTCCCCTTTACTCCTGTAGCACACAGCCTCAAGCCCCGCCATCCCTTAACTCTTACGAATGAGGCTTCCTTTGATAAGATATGGTAAGGGCATAAAAGGAGGGGAGGATGTTTGTCTAAGAAACTGTACCATTCTTCGGCGTATTGCGTAGAGCGTATGGGAAAAGTAGGCCGAATCTAGGAAAAATCGATTCAAAATTTGACCTTGGATATTTTCAACGAATAGAAAATGGAAAGCACCGAATCTTATTTGATAAATTTTAAATGATTTGATATTTCTGAAAAACGTTTACGTATTAACATTAATAAACTAAATTTGTATCGTATCCGCTATTTGTAGAGTAATGAATAGGATCAAGAAAGAGACGCTTGGGTGGTTTGGGCATGTAGAGCGAATGAATGAAGAAAGGAGTGTGATAAAAAATATCTGAGTGAATGGAAGAAGAAGGCGGGGACGCCCGAGGAAGACATGGCACGATCAAGTGAATCAAATACTTAAATCGGGCCACGTGAAGAGTCAGAATAACAGAAGAGTATGGATGAGATGTATGAATGTGAACGAAACAAGGAGTGTGTGCCAATACAGAATTGTATGGCGGTCCGTCTTCTCTGCCTACCCCTGCGGGAAAACAGCGTGATGCTTAGTTAGTTAGTTATTCGGTATTTATTTGATAGTAGATTTTCCCTATTAGTCTGAAAGTGGTTTCATATTATAATTATTAGAGTTTTTTTAATATTTTCCATTATTTCAACCATTTAACCATCATAACTTTTCACCGCGAGGGTAAGAAAAGATGACCAAACTACTGTCAGACCTCACCGACTGTTAAAAGCGTCAACATATTCATATTTTAATAGGAAATAACCCCTTGAAAGTAATTCCAGAGTTAATACGATTAATAAAAAAATTCACGGCAAATTGGTGATTCCGCCAGTACATATCAAATGTATTTTTTTACAGCTGCGATAAATATGTTGCGTCAATGTTCAAATAAATTCATATGGAAACATTTCCACTAAAAAGTGATATCAACTTCGAGCAGCATTATAAATGAGTATTTATCTGGTTGCTAAGGCGTGAAAGCCTCCAAATAAATATTGCCAGCGCCGATAATACAACCGTTTTTATCCATGACAACCGGAGCGCAACCCTTTAGGTTTATTGATAATTCACAAATGCGATCCTTTGTTTCCAGCTCTTCCACCTGATATTTTGACAATAGTGTTTTATTGTACTATATTCAACCAAAAATAGTTAGGAAGCTTTGAGAAGAGCCATATGAAAATAGCTTTGACGTTTACAATGGATAAACGAAGTAGAAAATAGATGGGGGATGAAAGGTGATTTTTTTAAAATAGTCAGAAAGACAAAAAGGAAAACCAAGAAAGTTTGTAGTGAATAGTCGTAACTTACCAACTAACTAACCATCACGCTGTTTCCCCACACGGGGTAGGCAGAAAGGACAGACCGCCATACAACTCTGTCTTGGCACACAATCCTTGCTACATTCACATTCATACATCATCTAATACATACTCTTCTTTTTTTTTTTTTCTTTTTTTTTTTTTTTCGAAGGAAGCAAAAACTTTGGGGGTGTGACATTGTATATTAAATAAAACAATAAACTTTGTAAAACACCACTTTATTAAAGTTAATCACCAACCAGGTTTCGCTTTTCTCAAGCTTCTTCAGGGCTTGTTGATGTAAAAGCCCTGAAGAAGCTTGAGAAAAGTGAAACCTGGTTGGTGATTAACTCTAATAAAGTGGTGTTTTACAAAGTTTATTGTTTTATTTAATATACATACTCTTCTATTATTCTGACTCTTCACATGACCCGATTCAAGTATTTGATTTGCTTGATCGAGCCATGCCTTCTTAGGGCGTCCTCGATTTCTTCTTCCATTCACTTTCGCTTCATTTATTATTTTCACACTCCTTTCTTCGTTCATTCGCTCTACGTGCCCAAGCCATCTATGTTTCCCTTTCCTGGTCCTATTCATTACGTTTACATTAACCTCGCGTTCTCTCCAGATATCCACATTTTTAATACGGTCATACATGGTTTTACCGCACATACGTCTCAGTAAAGAGTGGACAACATCAAGGCTATACAAATAAAAACCTCTTCCTTAAGTAAATACCTAACCATATACTGAATCATAATATATATACTATGTTAACTGTGTGTGCTTGAATATGCATGGGGGGCTTCTTATATAATGAAATTTCAAATATATCTAGGGAAATATCGCGTGAATGACGCATCCGTTATACGAGAACAAGCAATCTCTTATATTTCGCAAAATTCTACCGCCCTTCTCGTAGGATGATTAAACGCGACCGCAATATTTCTCTTCATTTCGTTTACAGAAGCAGACCCTTAAGGCCAAAAAAAGGCAGAATAATTCGGTTGAGGCTGGAGGGAAGTTGTCGGGGTTGAGAATTCAATTAATTTATGCACCGGAAGTGCTCCTTACCTGCACAAATATTTTACCCGGACCTGTCTCTCCCGCGAAACCTTCCGGTCTTGGCAATACAGCCTTAATAATTTATTCACTCGCGGAAATTCGGCTGAGTTTTCTCCTGCAGAAGGCCGGGTGGCTAGGGGTGGATATTATTCTTAACAATTTCTTTTGCATTCTGAACTTAATACGAGATGAGCCATTGTTTTTCATTGCGCCCTTGCATTCGTAATGAACGTTTTGAGGGGATGACTTTACCTGTTACGTTTTTAGCAGAGAACTCTGCTAGCGTGCAATCGCCTCGCAATCAAAATTAATGTCTGTACGTGAAATCCACACCGTTGTGGGAAAATGTTGTGTTTTATGCAGAATAATAAATATTAAGGTTGTTTCCTTTACGTAGAACGTACTATTCACTTATTTGGTGGGTGGTATATATTTTATATGTATACATAAGAGATATTTTGAATTTGCATTTAGTAACTCTATCAAATAATTCGAGAAAGACTGTATATTTTGCTTTCTTTCTTTATGACGTTTGTATACAAAACTGCCTTTTCAAGTTTGTAGCAAATTTCGAGTATCAGAATACTGAAGCATGGTTCTAAAATTTGACAAATGCCAGGTTAAGTTAAAAAACACATTTTTTAATAAAAGGGGATTCCAGGAGAAGTTATATTATAGGACAAACAACCCGTTGATGGGTAAAAGAAACTTCAATACTCGTACATAAAGTTTGTATGTTTTTTATGGAAAATCGAAGATGTCCTACATAATATTTCTACGTTAGACCGATGGTATAAATACGTAAAATCAAACACCGTACAAACTTACTTAGCAACAGTGCGTTTTGAAATGATTTTATTAATACGAATTACGCAAGTATTTAAATGCATAATTTAACCATGTGAACATTATGTGAATGAACCAAGGTTTTCTAAAGCTTTTTAAAATGGTTGTTCTTCATACAATAAGATATATTATAAAGTAAAGCGTGTACTGTATAATAAAGTTCCCGAAATTGAGACTTTTCGAAAATGTTTAAGAGTTTAATGAAGTCGGTCACAATATTTTATGGATAAAATGAATTTACAATAAGTATGAACGTAATGAATTTTGAATTTTTTTGGAATTTCAAATGTGTTGTTTTGTATTGAATAATTATTAGTTTTAATTTATTTAATTCCAAATTTAACGTGCGTGAAATCTGTATAAAATGTATGTTATATTGATATGTTTTTTAATGAGTAGATGTGTATACAAATATAACGCTACCCGATAATATCTACATAATATTGAAATCAACGAGCTTCAATTATTATTAATGTATGATTATTTTGTTGTGAATAATGCATTGCTTTTAGCTATTCCTGAGTTGACGACCGGTGATTTTGTAATATAATTTCGATAAAATTTGTTAGCTTTGGCTTCTATTAAAATGTTCAAATGTCACAAATACATTATCTTCGTCGGGCTTCGTAGCCTTAAAATGTGCCGCTTTTCACCACCACAAAAATATTATTTTTTAAAGCAAATTTTATTTTTAGTTTGCTATAAACTGTTTGGTTTTGTTACCGTATTTCGTTTCCCTTGTCGAATTTAGTCGCGATTTATCCAGCGGAAAATGAAAAATTGAATAAAAACACTAAAACAGCACTTCAAATTTAGACATCGACACGACGCGACCGTTTCGCGACAAATTCTTGTAAAAAACTGTATTTCCCGAGCTGAAGAAAACTGTTTTACCACCGGGTACTACAGGATACACCCCTATCGGCAACCTTCCGGACTTTTCCGATGTTTTCCGAACGCCAGCGAAAACATACGACCGCCGACTTCAAAGGTGTATCTTTCCAGCGGCCTGTTTTTCCCAACACACACGCTATTAATGGCAGACTTAAGTGTCATTTTTCAAAGACAAGCTTGCACTTAGTTAGGGTATCTACGCTTTCTCTAATTTTACTACCCTGACTCTACTGGCGGAGAAAATCGAAGACACAGCAGCGCCCTTAAGCGATTGGTGAAATAAATGTAAACCAAACGTTAAATTACCAACACTATTTACTTTCCTTCGGGTTAATAGTCCGTGTTTACTTCCTGTTACACAAAAGAAGTTCGTTTCATATTTTAAAATAAGAATCAAGTTCCTATTTCGATGCAGATGGGATAGTTTTCTTGGTTGCGTTCCCGCCAAAATACCTGTCACAGGTAACTACAAGGTAAGACAATTATCTTTGTGCTGAAAAAACAAGGAAATATCGCATGTTCTTTGCCATAATTCAGTATCTGAACTTTCAACATATCTTGTGCATATTTGGGCTGGACATAAATCATGAAACGGCTTTGTTATTTACGGTCGACTGACAAAAAACATGTTGGTGGAAGAGGATTTGCATGATAGACAACTATTACAATAGTATTATATTTCGTGCTTATTATTTTATACTATATTTTGATTAAAAAAAACTTTTACACGCAATAGTTGCGTAAAACTATAGGGTGTACAGTTTAAATATTGTTTATTAGCAATGTTTTATTGGTTATTTACATAATACGATGATCGATTTATTTAAAATGAGGAAATAAAAAAAATCTGAATACAAGAAAATAGATAAATTTATAAACAACTGCCAAAAATAATAAATCTTTTCTGTAAAGGGTAATGAGTTAAAAATTTCTGCCATAGCAGGCAGCATGCTGTATGGTTACATATTATTAGTTGAAATTGATAATATCGTCAATAGAACAATTTTAATTGATTAATAATAATTGGATAACTTCTATAGTGCCGTTTTCGTGGGAAAATCACCTCAAGGGTGCTTTACAAATTAATTTATCCAACTTATGACTTATGCTTATAACTAATAGCTTACAGTTAAGATTTATTACTAATGGCTTACAACTAATATAACTAGTGACTTACAATCAGGATTTCTAGCGATTATTATTAAGGAAGTTTAAAAACCATAAATAAAATAATGTTATTTTTCCAGGATTTGAACTCAGAACTTTTGATATCCATAAAATTAATATTGATGTAAATTTTGTAAAAAATATTTTAATCTCTTAATTAATTTATTGTTTCAATAAAGTTTTATTTTTTCTGATCACAACAATTCAGACATTTGGATGCATTAATTACGTTTAATGCATCAGATAATAAATATATCAAAACGAACAAACTCTTTCCTCATTAATAATTCTATATTTACGTATTACGTGATATGATCTTATGACGTGAATTGAAATTATGTCTTTATGTTTAAAGTTATCATTATATTATTAACATTGTTTTATAATAATCATTAACGTTGTAGTTATTCGATATTCATTGTGGTTAAAATATATGTGAATTGAATATTATTTTTAATTTGCTGGATGCAATGACATCTGGCGTCTATTTTGGAAAGTTTTCACATAAATTGGTTTGAATGTTTGATAGCACGGCGAAAATGTGAGTACCATTCGAAAGATGGCGTTGGTAGTCTCAAAATTAACCATTATTATAATAAATAGAAATACTTTTGGAGTCGATACTGTATAATTTATTCGCGCAATTAAAACTCGAAGAGAGGTGAATTAATAATATGTTCTAAAGAGTAACATAAATTATGCAACACATACAGCGAAGAGACACGAAGTGTTAATATTAATTGATTTCTGAATAACTGCATATTATTCTTACACCTTGTTATGAAATAATTTACTCTGATTTTCTATACAAACAACTTTGTAAAGTAATACTAATAGTGCTATTCGGATTTGTATACCTACGTTACTTTATATAACTATGTATAATCTGTGGCATATTAATATTTATTTATATTATGGGTAGAGATAATAGACAGAACCACACTTTTCTGGCAGGTCACTTCAGATAAACACACATATTTTATTTATTTCTAGTTTAGATAAAGATACAGTTGTGCACTCACAATCGGTATGCTACCGTTTCTGGAAAGGCAAAAAGGCTCAAGCGACACTTTGGTAAAAAAAAGTTAAGTATGCAGATTTGATCAGGTTTTATTCTGCCTCGAATGCTTCGACTCTCGTTTGATTCTGAAGACTTTTGTGGCCCTTCAGTCATATAAAATATATTTACCATTTGGGAGAAGGCTAGATTCAAGCGACACAAGTTTTAGACTTTTTTAGCTTTTTGTCGCTTCAGGTAACTCAGTGAGAGCATTGCGTTACCCGAGTTAACTTTTTTTCAAAATCCAAACAGGTACTGAAGATATGCATTTTATTGTAAAACAAAAAAAAAAGAGTGCTCTGGTGTAAACTTTCCAAAATGGCGCTCCAGCCCTTTTCCCTTTCCGGCGATGATAGTGGCAAAATTACAGTCGGTATTTATTTAAATTATTTAAGTTTTTTTTAAATTTAATTACTTAAAATATATACCTCTAAATAAGTGCTACAATTTGTCACCTTTATTTTTATTCAGCTTTGGATTAATTTGAGAAATAGTGGACTGTAAACGATAAACTATATTACTTGATGAAAGTGTCTAATTGTAGCTTGTGGAAACATTACGGAATGTAGGGAAAATAGGGAACCATTCACTCACCGATGTAGTTGAAATTTAAGCTCTTGATTACTGACGAAACGAATCAAAATAAAACACCACACTTAATTTTATATTATTTGGAGATCAAAACAACAAACCGACGAACGAGCGAACCAACGAGCCAAGACATTTTTTCACACCAAAACTATTCTGTTTGATATTCAATCGTTTCGAACACGGTGTTGTTGAATACGTAATGCGATAAACGAAATGGTGGGATAGGTAGGAACTTGGATGAAAAACACGAAGGGAAGAAGCAAAAAACATATCACTTTGAAATCCAACAATTATTGTCGGATCGTTTTAATCGAAGTCATATAGCTTCATTCAGCAGAACGATGTTGAATTAATTTTCCACGGAAAGGGTGTTTTTAGCCTCTTCCTACTAATTTTGGAATCCGGCGTAGATTTATTTAAAAGAACGGAATATGTGATCGCATCCCACCGACCCTTTGAATAAATTAGGGGAGTTCCAGAGAGGGTCGCGCCGAGTGGAAACAGCGGGAGAGGCGCTTCGCACAACAATAAGTTAAGCATTGTTTATTTATGAAAGGCTACCGACAGAACAGTGAATGATACAGGATCAGCGCGGGATCTACACGGATACAATTTTCGCCTAATTGGGGATGCTATATTCCCAAAGGCTCTGGGTAGTTTGGATTCTTATGTGGTATTCATACGTAAAATCTTGGAGGAACAACATAAGGTCGAGTTGTAAGCCGCTCGACTACGAATCCAGAAGTCGCTGGTTCAAACCCGCCGTGCGCAAGTACATTATATTTAATTGATATGTGTCATAACACATTTAATTGGTATAAAATAATATGTTGTAAGTTTGCGGCACGTCCCAGATTGGTAGATAGATAGATACTCGTGTCAAAATAATACCACGATTCAGAGTAGAAAAGTTGCTTTAAATGGCTTTAGCCGTATTTGGTGACCAGAGCTGAATAACCAGGTACTTCTACTTTTCTCTTTCTCATCTTCTTCTCCTCTCCACTTCCACACAAAATAGCTTACTATATTAAGGGATGAAATCTTATAATATTCTGCCGAAAACTATTAAAATTATGCCAATAAATTCAAAATAGCCTGTTAGAAGTATTTAAAATGCATATAAATCAAAATAATAAGTAGTATATAAGTTAAAATATTATAAAGTCAAAAAAACAAAATTTTGCTACTTGTAAACCTAAATGTACAAAGTAACTAATATAAAATTAATAAAACTAAAAAAAAAAAATTTTAAAACCTTCAGCCTCACAACTTTCCAATTGGGGATGCCATAATCTCACCGGCTCTGGACAGTTGGGAGCAGTTGTACAAAAAAACTTTTTCATCACATAACCTAAGGTTATTTACGAGTATTTTTGGTAATACTTATAAAAGTATATTCATAATATTTCAGTAATCTTTATATTTAAAGATATCGTACAAAAGTATCATTGGGGTGACATTAGAACCCCCTTTCGGAACGGGAGTGTTAACTATTATTTTTTTTAATATTACGTAGATAATTTTTTTTTTAAAGTCCACAAGGCGTGAATAAATAAATTACCCAATCTCAGACTCTAATAATTTTCTACCAGCAATTATATTGACTGACCAAAAAAATGTTGAGGTTTTTCAATCAGTTTTCATGGAATTTTTCACGTGAATTTTCTTCGTACGTTCAGCCCTGATTAAGAGCTTCGGGCAATACAGTAAATGATACAGGTGAAGAGAGAGAAAGGGGCGATCTTGTTTGTGAGGTGTTTCACAAACAACCGTATTATAACAAGAGTTGATTTACATGGCAAACAATGTTTTTCGACAACTCTTCACGGTCCCTTGCTTTTGACTCTTAACTTTTTGTATTACGTCTTCTAACAATAATAAATACAAATCTAAGTACCAACATTTTGAAAATTAACTTTTGGACATATTTTTCTGTTTACGTTATTATTTCTAGGTAAATGCAAATATTCCCGCATCGTATTTTCCATCGTGACAAATCAGTTTAACTGTTCGACAATTAAAAAAGACGCCTTATTATTACTGTTCCATTTTAACAGATTATTCTATCGGAAATTAGCTGTCGACAAAAGGCTTTCAAACTTGGGCAAAGTTGTGACTGCAAATATATAATATATATATATTTTTTTAAATGGTAATACAGTTTTCTTCTTTAGAAAATCAAAAGCACCATTTTTTCGTCAATAGATAAAAAAAGCTCTATTTTCAATATTATTCTGTAAGTCCAATCATGAGGCAGTTAATAAAATACATCACCACAGATTTTTAAAAATTAATTGTGATGGTTACTTCGCTGTCTACGATATAGAAAATAAGTGGCTTTCATAATATAGTAAATGACGTTCCGAATAAGCGCCTTTTAGGTTATATTTTTTAAAAAATGACGTTACATAAATTAGCCAAGTATTATTCATTGTAGAGTAGTAGATACTCTGAGTATCGCCCTGGTGAAAGACCACCATTCAGAGTCGATACATTACTTGAAATGGCTTTGATCGTGTTCGGTGATCATATCTGAATAACCAGGTTCTTCCCAATTGGGGATTGGGGATGCCATAGTCCCACTGACTTCAGACGGTTGGGAGCAGTTGGAACTCTTGAGCGGTATTCACTACAAAAAAAGAAAGTTTTCTCTCGGGGTAAGAATAATCTCATCGAATTTAATGTTTCAAAGACCCAATCTGATTACGACTAAGGGGGATGTAAATAACAATTTAGTCTCCTTCTACGGAAGCAATCTTCCCAGCAAGCCTTCCATTGACATAGTTGGTGTAACCTTAAGTGACCAGCTGAGGCACAGGGGCTCCATCGAAGCCAGGGTAAAGTTACCCTCTCAGAAGTTGGGCGTACTGTACAGGGCCCGCAGATGCTTTAACAGTACACGACTGCTGACCTTATACAAAATGCAAGTGCGCCCCACTGTTGAATTCAGCAGCCACCTCTTGTCTGAAGTCCCAAAACACTTGACGCTTCGCAGAAACGGACGGTCGGTATGATAGATTTCCCTATCTTAACAAACGGATTACAATCTTCAGAGCACATACGTCAGGTGGAAATGCTGTTCTCGTTCCACTGGTATTTCAATGGAAGATGCTCCGAAAAACTAGCATCCTAAACGCGTGCCTAACATTTGTACACGGTTGACATTCGTCACAAGAGAGCGGGTAGGTTCTACGACTCGTTCTTGTGTTCAACAGCTCAGCTGTGAAATGATTTTCCAGCTTCTATGTTTCCTCCCTCCTACAACATGAGCATTTTCAAGACCCAGGTTCACTCCTTTCTTCGCTAAAAAGAGCCCTCAACACAGCATCCGCAAAAATGACATACACCCTGAAGGAACGTATTTCCCCCTAAGGCCTCCTGTGTGGAGTAAATATAAAAATACAAAAATAAACAACAAAAAATCGTATTTGGATTGTGCTAGTATTAAAAAGCTGTTTTTTTTTTGCATCCGTCAAAAAACATAGTACAGTTTCAGAGTGGCTTTGCATAATTAATTAAATAAAGTAATGAATGAATTTCCTTCGCGTGGATCGTTTTTTTGCAACTGAAAGTATATTAATTCCCTCCGTGTTGCCTTCTACGCACGAGCCTTGAACATGTTGAATTTTTAACTAGTCATACCGACCCCAATCTCCAAAATGTGTTTTGGTTTCGTTTGTGTATCAATTCGATGTTTTTCTTACGAAAATAACAAAGATTTCCTCCTTCGCAAAAAAAAGTAGATGCAATAAAAACACGGACGTAAAGGTTTGTAATGGCAATCATTTTATCATAGCACCCGGATATGGTAGAAGTAACGAATAGACATTGTGTAATCATTAATACAATAATACATTATTTAGATCTAGTAATTAATAAAAATTAATATTTTATCTTCAAAATTGTTCACTTTAAATTTAAAAGATGGCAGCACTTTTGTCTGTAGCTAGCACGTGAATGCTTCCATATCAAATGTGTACGGAAGACGTTTTACGGTATCAATTAGCGTTGGGAAAAACATCAATGTTTTGTGAATGCTTCACGAATTGTTAGTCCGTTATTTGTTCAGTTCTTTTTGGAACCGGTTCCTCGCCGAAAAAGCACGTGCTAGTCGGTGGAGATTTGAAAACGAAAAGAACTGGAACTGGTTCCTCACCACCAAAATCACGTACTAGTCGGTAGCGCTTTGAAACTGGAAAGAACTGGAAAAAGTATTAGCCAAATGAATGAAGGCTTTAATGAACTGCCACCTTCAATTGAAATATTTGTTTAAATGAAGTTATTGAAATGAATGAACGCTAAAATGAGCTACCGACTTCAATTGAAGTATTTGTTCAATGCATAATGAATGAAGTAGGAACGGTTGCCAAAAGAAGTAGTTCTTTGAAGTAGTTCTTTCAAAGCGGTCACAACGCTAGTATCAATACTCAGATTGTGATAATGTAGAAAAGTACCTTCGGCTATATTTTCACCAATGGTGTTTTATTGTGCTGGATAAATTAGTATTAATACGACAAGAGATGGTCGATATCGAAATTGGGTGTACCTGCGGTTCCAGTTACCGGTGACCGGCGAGGAACCGGTTATTTATTCAGTTCTTTTTGGAACCGGTTCCTGGTGTCAGAAAAGTTCCACGAAGGAGATTTTTTCGAAAAGTACTAGCAAATCGACAAAAGTTATAAAAGTATGGAACTCGCCCAAAAAAAAGTGTTCCAACTGCTCCTAACCATCTGGAACCAGTGGGACTATGGCATCCCTAATCGGGGTATGTTGTGAGACCGAAGGTAATGGAGAGGGGAGGATATGGGGTAGAGGGAGGTCAGGAAGTACTTGGGTATTCAGATCTGGTCTCCGAATACGGCTAAAACCATTTCAAGCAACGTTTCGATTCTGAATAGTGGTCTTTCACCAGGGCAATACTTAGAATATCTACCTCTCTGAAACGTGCCGTAAATATACTATTATATATTATATATATATATATTTTTTTTTCATTAATTTTTTGTTTCTTACGTTATTTTTTTTTACATTTTGTACCTTATTAGGTCATTAGAACCTGTTCTGAGGTAGGTGACAGTGAGTACAAGTAGAATAATATAAAATATGTTGATATTTGTTACACAATGCTAGATGATACAACAGACACTGACTCTCTTGATACCATATAAGATAACACATTGCATTCTATACCTAAAGAAAAAACAAACAAAAAATGTTAATTTTAAAGTAGTATATAATAATAGTGGACTTAAAAGAATCATTATAGAATTATGGTGAAATATTTATATAATATCGTGTTATTATGTGAGAGGAATGTAATTTTTTAGGGTCGAGCATTTTACAAAGCTGCTCCAGTTTGTTATGGAATGAGTGAAGAATTTCAAGTGCTATTTTAGGAGGTCTTCAATGTCCTTGCGGTCCTTACTCATTAGCCATATTATTTTTAAAATACCGGTTATTAGCTGAGTGGACAAACGCGTCGGATTCCCACCCAAGCATCGTAGGTTCCTCTACTAGCCAAGTCCTCCATCATTGAACAAGCAACATCTTCCGCTTATTGTGATGGCGGTAGGAGTTTTTCAAATATTGTCAGGTTACTCGTAACCCGGGAATGTTTGTCTTTATTTTAAAAATGAAAAGAAAATACAGTTTATTTACGCACACCTGGTTTTGAACCAGTGACCTCTGGATTCGTATTCGAGCGTCTTAACCACTCGACCACGCAGGCCGTCGACCATAAACCAAACACTAAACATTCATCGCTTATTTTCCTACCTAAAACTATATTTTCCGCCATAAATCCACCGGTCACAACCAACTCCCTAACTTTTAATTAGTCCAATTAGAAAATGAATAATCGTCAAATAATGTCAGAGATTTTATTGGGAAATTCCTTATCCAATTGAGTTGCAACAATAATAATATTTTTAGATGTATGCGTGCATACTCTTCTTATAATCAAATTCATGATTTTTGTACTTCAAAAAACAAACTTTAAAAGTTGATAGCTTTTTTTGTTTACCCGAAAACTTCTGATTTGAAACAATGTGTTGACGTTTAAAAATAGCATCTTATTAGCAAGTTAAGTATATAAAATTCGTAAGAACAGTCAACTGAAGTCACTGTTTTCAATAAAGACCAACCTTTAGAACTTCCAAGAAATTAAAAATGTTTTTCGAACAAAAGCGTATTGTGTTTTTGTGATAATTTATTCAAGAAACCATAAATTTAGTATACTTTGAAAAAATCTGGTGTACGTCTGTATGTCTGTGATTCAATGTTTTCATTAATATTCTTTATTGTTTAGGGAAAACCATCCGGTTTTCATTTGTGTTTTGCTTCAAATTATATCGTACGCAGCAACAGTTTTCAACAATGTTTTAAATAATTATTTGCATATGCCAGTTATAAAAATGGTTAAATGCATAGACATAAAATACAAGACACGTCATAATCATACAAATCTTAAGAAAAATGTAGCACCACTGGTACTGTCTTGTTTTACGTTTCACCCGCGTATGAAAAGGATAGCCATTCAAAGAATATGTGTGTACGGATGAGATAGCTTTATGAACGTCCCACGCTACTGATATAATCGGGTATCGCACGACTAGCCGTGGTTGTCTTCCACACACTTATGTGGTATTTCTGCATTTGCTACCTCACATCGAGTAACTAAAAATCTTGTGAATAATTGTATTTATTGAATTGAAATAATAAGTGATTTGATATGATTAATATGATTTTTGCTCCCGAATGATTTTTACACCTCTCAAGGCATTTTTTCTCAGAAAGAAGCCTACAGCGACACGTTTGTAACAGCTGATGACAGCTTGTCTGTCGAACGAATGTTTGTGTGATACTAAACGCAGTAAATCTCAGGTATGTCTCACGGACTCGGTTTAGTGTATTCACGCGCGTTGTCTCAGTAACGTATCTACATTATTTAATTCGTTTAAGATTCAATGTCATGTCGTGACATTGTGACATAAAATCCACCGCAGGAGAAGGAATTCAAGGCACGTTGAGCGTCTTCTGAGTGATTTTTTGGGTTATCATAACTAACTAACCAACCATCACGCCGTTTCTAAGCAGGGGTAGGCAGAGAGTGTGGACCGCCATACAACTCTGTCTTGGCACACGCTCCTTACTTTATTCAAATTCATACATCGTCTTATACATGCTCTTCTGCTATTATGACTCTTGATATGGCCCGACTCGAGTATTTGATTCACTTGATCGTGCCATGTCTGCCTCGGGCGTCCCCGAATTCTTCTACCATTCACTTTCGAATCATATATTCTTTTCACAAGTCTTTCTTCGTTCATTCGCTCTACATGCCCAAACTATCTAAGCGTCCCTTTCTTAATCCTATTCACTACGCTTACATCAGCCTTGCATTTTTTCCGGATATCCACATTTTAAACCGCACATATTCCTCAGGGATCTCATTTCAGCAGCATTTAGTCTACTTTCATCCATTCTCCGCCAGGTCCATGCCTCACCGCCATACATCAGGGTTGGTATAAACACTTCTTTGTGGACTGCTAACTTCGCTTCTTTGGACAATAAATTGTGATAATGTTTGGCATCGGTATTATTTTCCCAGCACATCATTTTGATATTTGCGTACGTGCATAGTCTCCTGTGTATTCAATATTCTACAAAAAATATGCATAAATATCCATTAATTATATGCGTATATTTCATATGGAAAATTATACTATTTGTATTTATTTTGCTTATCAATGTATAATGAGCCAACATGAAATGAACGTTTAAGTAAAATGATATGTCTATGGCATTGTAATTTCAATAAAATGACTCGAAATTCGCAGCAGAGCGTTCTGTAAAAATTACAAACTCAGTTTTCGATTATCTTATAAAATGGAACTAACAAAAATAAAACTTCGTTTTTAGTATGGTCTTCAAATTGTGCAATTGGGGTGGCACATTCAGTCTAATTTGTGAAGTGCACAAACATACTCAATCATTATGCATGACAATAAAAGACAAGGCACCTAAACGACACAAAAAGATTTTTTCAACACAACCACAAAAAAACCTGCATTAAAAATTATTTACCTCCGTTCACAATTAATGGAGTATGTCACTTTTTACTTGAGAGTACATTTTTGTTTGTTTTGAATGCATTTTAGAGTCTTATTCGTATTTATACGAGAGTATTAATCAATTATACGATACAACAAACAGCCTTCAATAATGTTGCAAAAACGTCGAATTTCGAAATAGTTTTCCATTAAATATAATTTTATGTCGAAACGTTACTTTATTGATAAACATGATTCGGCATTACCTACACATTATTAAACTCATTGTTTAAATCATATAATCAATTAATCGAATAAAAATATAGCCAAGCAGAATTGTGTGTTTTTTTTTTAATCAACCCCACCCTCAGGACCTATGTCATCTTTAGAGATGCTGTGTGGAGGGTATTTTTGAGGAGAGGAAGGAGGGAACCTGGGTCTTGAAGAGGCTCATGTTCAAGGAGGGAGGAAACATAGAGGCTTGCACATCTTTCCACAGCCCAGCTGTTATCGAGTCGTAAAAGCGACCCATTCTCATCGATCGAATGTCAATTGTTTACAAATCTTGAGCGCACGTTTGACGAATTTCGCGTTCATGCACCGATGCTGAATAAATCAATGATGCAAGTTCCTCGGAGCATCTTCCGTTGAAATACCGGTAGAATAATGACCGCATTCCTACCTGACGTCTGTGCTCTAAAGATTGCAATCTGTTTGTTAAAATAGGAGAAACTATCAAACAGACCGCCCGTTTATGCACAGACTCAGGGGTTTTTTCAGGTATTTAGGGGCCCCAGACCAGAGGTGACTGCCAAATTCAACAGTGGGGCGCGCTTGCGATTTGTACACGATCAGCAGTTGTGTACTATTGAAGTATCTGCGGGCCCTGTACAGTGCGCCCAACTTCTGAGAGGGCGAAACTTTACTCTGGCGTCGATGGAGCCCCTGTGCCTCAGCTGGTCACTTAAGGTTACACCAAGCATGTCAATGGAAGGCTTGTTGGAAAGATTACTTCCGTTAAAGGAGACTAGTTTGTCATTATTATCCCTTTTAGTCGTAATCAGACATGATTAGGTCTTTGAAACATTAAATTCGACGAGATTATTCTTACCCCAAGATGAGATTCTCTCGAGGTAATGTTGACAGCGTCTAATATCTAGTATACCCAACCTTCCTCTTCCCGATCTCCTTCCCCTCCCCACTACCTTCAGCCTCACAACATACCCAATTTGGGGATGCCATAGTCTCACTGGCTCTAGACGGTTGGGAGCAGTTAAGACTCTTGTGCGGTATTCATGTAAAAAAAAAAATATATATATATGTTTTCCGTGTCAATTTTTTTTATCCTTTACTGAAAGAATTCCATCTTTTTTTTTAATTGAAGCATCAAACAGACGTACATTATGAAGTTGCGGAATCTTATTTTCAATTATCAAATGGTTTCGATTATGTCCAACACTACTAAAGAAATAGGGCATTTCACGTAGCATAATGCGTACATTACAAACAGGTACACGGGTACTTACCTAATTAAGCTTTGAATTCGAATATTATGGCAAACATCATTAAAAAAATAATCTTTTCGCAAAAAGGTTGTTTTGAAACTCTAGACGCCGCTAACTGACAGCTGACGTAAGAAAAAGTTGTTTGTATCGCTGTCTCTTACTATTATAGCGCTGTCCTCGTCTCTCGCACGTATACCTGTTTCAAGAGCCGGTGAAACCTGAGCCATCCACGCTTCTGTCATGAAGCGGAACTTTTGTAATTAAAAAATCACACTTAGCAATTATTTTACCGGTTAAATAATTAAATGTTTTTTTATAGGACACTACTCAATATCGCAACTGCCCAGAGGTGAGGCTATATCATTCTGACTGGAACTGGTTTCCAAAAACAGCTAAATTATTTGCTGCTGTTACCCGTGAAAAATCACGAGATGTAAATTATTATTTGCTTTAATTCATCCATTTCAAATACAGAAAAATGTCTGCTAAAGTACATTGTTGGTAGGTACTTTATTAGGTAGGTGGGGATTTGTAAAGATTTTTTTTTTCATTTTTAAAGTTCACATTCGTCCGGTCAAAGGAAATAATTTATATTTAATTGACGCTGGGTTATGTTAGTTAAGTTAGTTACTATGATCGCGCTTTTGGTGTATCTGGTCCAGTTATCTGGAATAAGCTTCCCACAAAACTTGCCAACATACAGAACCTAGCAGAGTTCAAACGAGTCCTAAAAACCAAATTGTTTAAAAATCCCACATACAAAACGTAACTTATTAAAATTTAATTTCTTTGAAAACGTCCCTAATTTTCTTTGTTTCGGTTTTCTCTTTTCTTCTATCATTATAACTCAATGTCCTCACTATCTACTGAAAACTATATACTCATTGTCATAAAAAATTTTTTTTTTGTTACTTGTTATATTTACACTGTTTGCATTTTTAGAATAGTTTACTTATAATACTTGAAAATTAATATTTTAAGTGCCAACATATTAACTGTCCTCAATTCTTTGAGGACAGTCTTTTTCTTTGATTTGACAAATGTGTTAATATGAAATCATATGTTTCATCTGAATTTTTATACCCTTAGCTCATAGTAAATTGTTTTTTAATCTGTTGATAAACACATACACTGTTATACCCATATCTGAACCTTTTCTCTCGTGATTTATGATAACGATCATGATTTTAGATAGTTTTAATTTGTATACATATTATATATTATTTTCTCCTTGTTAGTTAATCTTATTAGCATAATTAATTTAGCATGAAGCGCACTTGAGGTGAAATATCACAAAACTGCGCTATATAAGTTCACTGTTATTATTTGTAAGTTGGGTGAGGTTAGTGTCTTTTAAGTTAGAAACAGCATCATAAAATGAATTGCGTATTTCATTTGGTAAAACAGACATTTTACGACCTCTGGGTGTAAAAGGAAAACAAAAATAAATCGCAAACAAAAAAAGCTTCTTATAAAAAAAGCTTTATAAACAGTCACAACTACAATAATAAATGGCTTATTTGAAAAAAAAAGTGAAGCGATATATATGAGAATTTGAATCACAGTCACCCTATGCCAAAGAGTTCAGCAAAATGACTCGTTGTGACAAAGAGTAAAGATATGTTTACACATTACATTAATAACTTGTTGTTATTTCAAACAACTACAATGTAAAGAAAAATAATGCAAGCAATTTAATTTATGTGTATTATCTTAGAGTGGTATCTATCCAAGGCAGTGTAGTCGGTTTTTGATGATTTTTACCGGACTCGGCGGACCTAAGCGTGGCTAAGACTAAGGCTAGGGTATTTATACATTCATTCATATCACATGTCGACATAATGTTTTTGTTTATTCGTATAATCACTTTTTCACAGTATTTTTATCAACGAAAATATAGCATATAATCAAAAAACCGTTTAGTTGTGTCAAGTTCACTGGCATAATAAAAAAATGTGGGCGGAGTCCCGCGGTGACCCAGGAGCCCAAGATCATCGCGACAGTACATAGAAGCGGTGTATTATATTTGCTGTCTCTTTCTCTCTCATGGTGTACGACGTAAAAAGCCGGAGATGAAGAAGTGGAAGCTTTTCAAATATTTTCAGATTATTCGTAACCCGGGAACGTTTGTCTTTCTTGTACAAATTTTCATACATTTTAATGGTAAAAAAAGTTTTTACGGTTTTTGCATTAAATTTGTAGAACTTCGTTTTAATTTTTATAATTTAATGTTCATTTATCAAATGGTTTCGGTAGAGGAAGGATGAAAGTAGCCTGAATGCTGTGGAAATAAAATCATTGAGGCGTATGTGCGGTAAAACCACAAACCACAGTATTGAAAAGCATTACGAAATGGACCCTTAGATAGTTGGGGCCTTTATAGCGAATGCATGGAGAAAGGAGTGTGAAAAGAATACATGACGCGAAAGTGAATGGAAAAAGAAGTCGGAGACGCCCGAGAAAGACATGGCACAATCAAGTGAATCAAATACTTGATTCGGGCCGTGTCAAGAGTCAGAATAACAGAATATTATGTATGAGACGATGTAGGAATGTGGACGAAGCAAAGAGTGTGTGCCAAGACAGAGTTGTATGGCGGTCTGTCTTCTCTGCCAACCCCTGCGGGGAAACGGCGTGATGGTTTATTAGTTAGTTATAGAAATCCGAAAAAATCACTAAGAAGACGCTCAACGTTCCTTGAATTCCTTTTCTTGCGGTGGATTTTATGTCACAATGTCACAACATTACATTCGATAATAATATTTTTATAAATGTGCACGCTGGTAGATAAAATAATAATTAAAAACATTGTTGAAACGTGTGGACTGTTGCTGCGTACGATATAGTTAGTTAAAAAAATGTTGTTATTTTTTATATTTATTATTATTGTGTGTCTAAGAAGATTGAATTCGGCTTATCATAATTATGACTGCTAACCTGATAAAAACAGTCTCGTGTGAACGTTGCTTTACAGGCCGATATAAAACATGCGCCCACATAACACTGTAATGGCGCTCAACACTTAATGTCAGTACCTCGTAGGCTATCGCGTCCTCCGAACGCATTGCTTCAGTGTTATCCATTCCCTGCTAAAACCAAAATCAACCCAAAACTATAGTCATCATTGCTTGTGTAAATCGCCGGCAGCGAACTCCCCAAGGTCGCCAAAACGTCAACAACAAATAAAATAACTCAGGCGTCGTACGACAACAACAAACCGGTAAGTGAAATTAAAGTGGATTTTCAACGGTTTTAATTCGGTTTACTACCGATTCGTGTTTACAATTTACCACGAATCCCGGTTGTGCATTGTGTATTGCCATGTGAAATAAATATTCTACGCGTTTGTATGTGAAGTTCTGGAGTGTTGACATTTGTACAACAATTGTCCAAAAAAGCGAAGATAGCAGTCCACAGTGGAGTGCTTATACCAGCCCTGGTGTATGGCAGTGAGGCATGGAACTGGCAGATGATGGATGAGAGTAGACTGAATGCTGTGGAAATGAGATCCCTAAGGCGTAGGTGCGATAAAACCATCCGTGTTAAAAATGTGGGCATCCGGAAAGAATGCAAGGCTGATGTAAGCGTAATGAATAGCATCAAGAAATGGACGCTTAGATGGTTGAACGAACGAAGCAAGGAGTGTTAAAAGAATATATGATGCGAAAGTGAATGGAAGAAGAAGTCGCGGATGCCCGAGGAAGACATGGCACGATCAAATACTTGAATCGGGCCATGTAGAGAGTCAGAATAACAGAAGAATATGTATGTGACGATGTATGAATATCGAATGAAGCAAGGAGTGTGTGCCAAGACAGAGTTGTATGGCGGTCCGTCCTCTCTGCCTACCCCTGCTAGGAAACGGCGTGATGGTTAGTTAGTTAGTTTTTTTTTTTTAACATTAACTCCACAAAGGAGGCCCTGAGGGAAATAATCTCTCTCAGGGCCTGTGTCATCTTTGGGGATGCTGTTTACATGTAAGAGACCAAGGTCTTTAGAAGGAAGGAAATACAGAGGCCGGCAAATCTTTCCACAGTCGAGCTGTTGAACATAGGAACTAGTCGTAGAAGCGGCCCGTTCTAATGTGTCGAATTTTAACCGTCTACAAATTGTTTGCTGATGAACTCGACAGATGCTTCTTGGGTACGGCGCGCCTTTGTTCGGGGATGTAGAATAAAATATAATCACTTTACTTGAATAATTTTTACTGGAAGAATTTATAAAGTATTATAATTAAACCTTTAACTGAAGATATTTAAGTACCGCACGGCAGTGCGATCTGGATAGGAATGCATGAGATGAAATAGGTCGAGGGTAGAATAGAGAGTGGTAGTAATGGTCAACTTAAAGATCATAGTCCAACATGTGGTCTATGGGATAATGCATGTTCAAAATAATATTAGAAATCGTTCTTTACAATACAATTCAAGAGACAGAAAGACATTAAAGGAAGCAATGAAGAAATACAAAAGGACATTGGTATGAATGGTTATTGACATGGGGTAAATTGCACATGGGCGCAACTGGGTGGACCATTACAAAATGTTGGGCGCGCGTTTGGCGAGTAAATTTAAATTTACCACACGTGCACTTTACGTAAACATCATTCGTATTATTATAACATCTGATAGCGGTAATGGACTTTGTACACAGGCGACCTCTATTGCAGATTAGTTTCAGAATGACCACCAATCAGAATCGAAACGTTTCTTGAAATGGATTTAGTCGTGTTTGGTGACTAGATCTGAATATGCAGGTACTTCCTAAGCTTTCTCTTACCCATCTCCTTCTCTTCCCCACTATCTTCAGCCTCACAAAATATCCCATTCGGGGATGCCATAGTCCCACTGGCTCCAGACGGTTGGGACCAGTTAGGACTTGTTCGGTATTATATCTGAATATCTAGATACTTCCTAACCTTCCTTTTCCTCTTCCCTATCTCATTCTGCTCCTCACTACCTTAAGTCTCAACAACATACTTTATTGAGGATTCCATAGTCCCACTGGATCCAGACGGTCTGGAGCAGTTGGGACTCTTGTCCGGTACTAGATCTGAATATCCAGGTACTTCACAACCTTCCTCTCCCCCTCCACTTCCTTCCCTTACCATTTCCTTTGACTTCAGGACTTTTGCTAGTGTGTCATAGACCCACTAGTTCCAGGCCGCAGAACTTTGGTGCCATATGCAAATTCAAAATGTAGTCTCGTTTCTTTGTTAGTCATAACTCGATAGAACTCGAACAATGACACACAATTTATTTACATTGCTTTGCACCAAACTTAGTTTAAAGAGCGAGAAACGCAAAATCTAAATTAATTGATACACCTATCTAAATAATTGATGATGAACAATATTGAGAATTCGCCGGCATTTTCACTAACACCCAATTGAATTTTCATCAAAATTATAAATAAACAGTGAGGTCATTAGGCCAGGTTAAAATATAATAAAAAATTATTAATCATTGGTTTGTTTTTATAATGCGCTGGCAAATCTTGCAAATAACGTTTTGTATCACAAATTAAATGGTTTAGTTTTGTGCATGTTAGCAGTTGGTTTAACATTTAAGAATGATTAATGTGCATACTGCATGCACTCGTGCCTATTTTATCAGTTTTATTATGTGTATTCACTCAATGCACTTGTCTAAACTCTTCACTTCTCTTGTTCTAAAGAGTATTTAGGAAAATTACTTGTTGACAAAAATGGTTTGTTTTTGACAACTGGAAAGGTTAGTCACGTTTTTGTGTGTTCTTCGATTTTTTACTTTTGAAAAAAATGGAGCAAAGAATAAAATCCATGATTTGGCCTGCATGGTGAGTGGTAAGACGCTCGACTACGAATCCAAAGGTCGCGGGTTCGAACCCGGCGTGCGCAAATAAATTTTATTTAATTAATATGTGTCATAACACATTTAATTGATATATAATAAAATATAGTATATTTGCAGCACGTTCCAGAGTGGTAGATACTCTAAGTATCGGCCTGGTGAAAGACCACCATTCAGAATTGAAACGTTGCTTGAAATGGCGTTAGCCGTGTTTGGTGACCAGATCTGAATAGCCAGGTACTTCCCAGCCTTCTCCTTCCTCATCTCTTTCCCCTCACCACTACCTTCAGCTTCACAACATACCCCTATTGGGGATGCCATAGTCTCACTGGCTCTAGACGGTTGGGAGCAGTTGTGGCTCTCGTGCGGTATTCACGTAAAAAAAATTAAAAAACTGATAAACATACGTGTACCAACATAAAAAACAAAAAAATCGATAATCGAATTTACACAGTCCGTGAAAATTCAAATTCACCTTTTCTTTTGAACAGTCTATGTATATGGCGAGAGAGTTAAATATTTTAACCCAACCTATACAAATTACGATAAATCACTTTCTCTGAGTTTTTGCGTCGTGAGAGAGAAAGAGACAAGACCAGTTGTCACATAATATCGCACCACTTTTATGTATGTAAGCATGTTTTCCGTCTCCCGCGCCTCCGGCGACTCCGCCCACTAAGTTTTGTTTTGCGACATAGCTCAACGGATTTTGAGGTTATATCCTATATTTTTTTGTTGAAAACAATACTGTGAAAAAGTGGTTTTACAAATAAACAAAACATTATGCCGACATGTGCTATGAATGGATGTAAAAAGGTGTCCATAAAAACTCCAGCCACGCCCGAGTCAGGAAAAAATCAACAATCCTGACTTCACTGTTTCGAAAAGCTATCCCTTTTGTACATAATTGCTTTGAGATTTCAACCGTCTGTTAAATATGCAAATTGCAAATGCTGTGGCATATATAAATTGCGTACATTGAGTTTTTTGGCTGCATGGACATTTGTTATAATAAACAAGATAAGGTTTGCATAAAGTCTTGTAGTTTATAAATATATCATTTTATTGGCTGCCTGATTATTGACATCAAAACTCTGATCAGCTGTTTTTTTTATTTATTTTATGATTACCACACAAGAGTCTCAACTGCTCTCAACCGTCTAGAGCCAGTGAGACTACGGCATTCCTAATTGGGGTAGGTTGTGAGGCTGAAGGTAGTGGGGAGGGGAAGGGCATGGGAAAAAGGAATGTTGAGTACCTGGCTATTCAGATCTGTTCACCAAACACAGCAATAGCCATCTGAAGCAACGCTTCGATTCTGAATGGTAGTCTTTTACCAGAGTGATACTTAGAGTATCTACCACTAGGTTGCATGTTTACCGTGACATTTTAATTAGTGAACTTGGCTTGATAGACATCAATTTAATAAAGGCACAAATCTTAGATGAATTAAACAATGTAGATACGTTACCGAGACAAGTAGTTTAGTATCACACAAACATTCGTTCGACAGACAAGCTGTCACGGGAAAACGGGAGCTCTTCAACCGAAATAATGTGAGATAGCGAATGCAGATATACATAGGTGTGTGGAAGATAACCGTTTCCGTACGTCGTACTGTACTTGGCTAGTCGCTCAGTAAGTTTGCCGGGGAAGAGAGATTATAACCTTAGATTACATAGAGTGGTACCTATCCAAGGCAGCGTAGTCAGTTTTTGATGATTTTTGCCGGACTCGGCAGACCTGGGCGTGGCTAGGACATTTGTATTTATACATCCATTCATAGCACATGTCGACATAATGTTTTTGTTTATTCGTATAACCACTTTTTCAGAGTATTGTTATCAACAAAAATATAGCATATAACCTAAAAAACTGTTTAGTTGTGTCGAGTTTAGTTGCATATGAAAACATGTGGGCGGAGTCCACGGAGACGCGGAACACCAAGATCATCCTTACAGTACATAAAAGCGGTGTGTTATTTTTTTGTCTCTTTCTCTCTCATGGTGTACGACGTAAAAACCCGGAGAAAGTGACTTATCATAAGTTTGTATAGGTTGGGTAAAAATAATTAACTCTCTCTCAATACATTGTTACTCTAAGATTATAACAGTAACGCGGGACGTTCATATAACTATCTCATCCATACACACACATTCTGTTTAGTATTGCTATCCTTTTCATAAGCGTTATGAGCTTTGAAACTTAAATCAAGACCGTGCCACATTTATCTTTCGATTTGTATGAATACGAAATGTCTTGTATTTTATGTCTATGGCCCAAAACGATTCTTGTATAGGGCGTAAGCAGCTCAATCTCTGAAAATGGATCAACTCGATGTGTTTGTAAAGTAGAGCTGTTGTAATTTGATTAACTACGGAGCGTGGTTCGCGCTCATACCGCGAAATTTTGGGGGGTCATTCGTAAAAATCTTAAGTCAACATTTTACTGCTATCAATTACTTCATGGATTTTTTTTTCAGCCAATGTATTTTAGCAGTAATTTGAAGACATTTTTTTTTATAAAACAGGCCCCGAGCGCGTTCTTTTGCAAAAAATCTGAATAGATTACCTAGGTAAATAATCTTAATCAAAATATATCGTTAATATTTTTATATGAATACCGCACAAGAGTCTCAACTGCTCCCAACCGTCTAGAGCCAGTGAAACTATGGCATCCCAAAGTAAGGTATGTTGTGAGGCTGAAGGTAGTGGGGAGGGGAAGGAGATTGGAAAAAGGAAGGTTGGAAAGTACCCGGCTATTCAGATCTGGTCACCAAACACGCCTAAAAGCCATTTCAAGCAACATTTCGATGCTGAATGGTGGTCTTTCACCAGGGCGATACTTGTGGAACGTGCCGCAAATATACTTTTTACTATTTTTATATGAATTAAATGTGTTATGACACGTAATAATTCATATTAAAGTTATTGGCGCACGCCGGGTTTGAACCTGCGGCCTTTGAATTCGTAGTCGAGCGTCTTACCACTCGACCAAGGAGGCCGTCAATTGAGCTATTGAAGTTAAACGCACTCAATGAGAAATATCACCAAATAGAACTATAAAATGCATTTGTTATCATTTCTTACCAAACTTCCTCTTCCCCATCTCCTTCCCCTCCCCGCTGCCTTTAAACTCACAACAAAAAATATTTTAAAAAACTAAAAACAAACAAAAAAAAACAAAAAAAAAAAAAAACATAAATATATACATTTTTATACATAAAAAAATAAATATATTAATACAATATTATTAAGTAAAGTGATCCCTTTCTCCTCGGCTGTCAGTGCTTTAAACGTTAGACGATTTTCCAGACATCATTATTAACATTATTATGTATGGACAGATTAAAATAAAACCCAAAAAATTCTAAGAATCGTATTTCTAAAGCTGTTAAATGAACGCAACTGTATCTTATCTTTTTCTTTCAACAAACTTTTGTACTTTTTTATTTTTCGTGTCGCCTTCTGTTCCTATTTACATAGCGTTATTATCGTGGCCCGAAATAAACGTACGCTCACTTGATTCGCGGATGGGAAACCTTTTAGACGCCGTTAAATTCGATAAACATAATAATATAATATATAGATTCCTATCTAAAAATATATTGTGAATACCGTACAAGTCTCAACTACTCCCAACCGTCAGTGAGACTATGGCTTCTCTAATTAGGGTATGTTGTGAGGCTGAAGGTAGTGGAGAGGGGAAGGAGATGGGAAAGAGGAGGGTTGGGAAGTGCCAATAAATAATTTCCTTCGTGGGTACGTCCGACCGTACGAGTGTGAACTATTCAAATTTTAAACTGATGTTCATTAAAATCATAAAGATTTACAAAGCATCTCTACCAACTTAATAAAGTACCTACCTACAATCTCAGAGCAAAAATATATAAGAGAGCGCTGCTGTAGTCAGTTTTGATGAGCTTTGCCGGACTCAGCAAGACCCGGGCGTGGCTAGGACTAGAGCTAGGTTATTTATACATCCATTAATAGCACATGTCGATATAATGTTTTTGTTTATTCGTATAACCACTTTTTCACAGTGTTGTTATAAACAAAAATAAAGCAAATAACTTAAAAAACCGTTGGGTTATGTCGAATATCAAAACGTGTGGGCGGAGTCGACGGAGACGCGGGACACGAAGAACATTCTTACAATACTTTAAAGCGGTGTAATAATTTGGGAAATTTTGTTGTCTCTTTCTTTCTCATGGTGTACGACGTAAAAACCCGGAGAAAGTGATTTATCCCAAGTTTGTATAGGTTGGGTAAAAATAATTAGCTCTCTCTCCATATATTGTTTCTCCAAGGTACCAATCTTCTCTGGGTGGTACGATTTTTTATCTTGCTCTAACAGAACACACTTTTACACCTAGATAAAGGTTCATCAAACATTTCTTGATATTAAAATTCTAGCTATCAAATAAAATACAGATGAACCAACCCTTGATAACAACGCCACACACAGTTGATAAATTCCTATTTCACACTGACACTCATAGCTTAAACTGACACATACAGTTGTAGTAAATCAGTATTCTGTGTTTCTTACTTGGAGTAAAAATATATATGAACAGAAAGCTGAATATTTTTACCCAACCTCATCACTTTCTCCGGGTTACTTTGTATACCATGAGATAGAAAGAGACAAGAAAAGTCGTCACATAATATTGCACCACTTCTTAGTGTGTAAGGATATTCTCCGTTTGCGTTAACTTCACATCATCGAGTCGCATAACTTACGTCAACAGATTTCAAGGTTATTTCCTATATGTGTGTTGTTTAAAAATTTGCAGTGGTTATACAAATAAATCAAACATGATGGTGGTAAGTGCTATGCGTGAATGTTCAAATAAGACCAAACAAAGATTATAAAACATCACTTTTCAGAGGAATTCGAACAGTTTTAAATATGTTTGACCGAACTTTAGAATTTTCACATTTTTAATGATATAAAGACAAAAACAACAAAAAGCTTCCATCATTATTCAGGCAAACTTTCTGTTATTAGTGTTTGTGTGATATTTTGACTTTACAAATCATTTTAATGGTGTATTGATATTGTTTTGTACAATGTGTTTAAATATGTTTATTAAAAATGACCGAATTCCATGTGGGCGGTAACTAATAGGCTATGCAATATCTTTTAACATATCTTTGTCTCTTTCTATCGAGTCAGTGTAAAGTCAACCGTCCTGACTACACTGTTGCGCATAGGTACCTCTCGAAGTCTTCCAAAGTTTCATACTTAACGTGCTGTGTGCGTTATCAACCAGGATATTGGATCAACCACCATTGGTGTCTAACCCCTGTTGATTCCCAACACTTGCACCCATTATTGTGTTATGTCGGCGTTCTTAGTCCGGTCAGTGTTCAGCGTTGTTTGCTGAATACTGTGTATCCAATCGCCGGGCCAAGCCTCCACCAGGCACCAATGACAGAAACCCGTAAGCAAATAGCTCGCATACCATCAACTCCATCAGTAATCATTGTTTGATCGGATCGATAAAAAACGACCTTTGAACCTCGCAAAGTAATACGATTCAATTTCTGTTTCACAATATGATTTAAGCGACATGTCACCTGACGGAAGTGTCGTTTTTATTAAGACATATTTTTAAAAGAAAACCTTCGGGTGTTTTCGGCTGTATTTTCATTCAAATAAAGTTGGTTTTATTGCGAATGCTGCCGAATAAAACTGAAATTTACTAGTTTTATAAATAAAATCGTAAAAATTAAGTAATGTGTTAATTAACATAATACCCTTTCCATGTCGTTATTTTTTAAATATTTTTATTTACGTTCATCACGTTATTTTATTATTAGTCGTGAGAAGAGTTTCAGTCATCAAAATATCGTCGCTGGAAAGCCAAAAGGGCTTAAGCTACACTTTGGTCCAAAATATTTTAAACATACAATTTTGATCGGGTTTTGTTCAGCATCGAATGAACTGACTCTCATTTGATTCTGAAGACTTTTGTGGCCCTTCAGCCATCTAAAATATATTTACCATCTGGGAGAAGGCTTGACTTAAGCGACACAAGTTTGGGACTTTTTTTTCGCTTTGGGTAACTCAGTGAGAGCATTGAGTCACCTGAGTTAACCTTTTTCAAAAATCCAACCAGGTAATGAAGACTTACGAATTCAATTGTAAAACAAAAACAAAAAACAAAAAAGTGGTCTGGTGTAAACTTTTCAAAATGGCGCTTAAGCCATTTTGCCTTTCCGGCGACGATATGCTAATATTGAATTATTTTTAAATAAATTAATTTATTAACATTATTTTTTTTTAATTTAAATAAAAATAATTTTGTTTTAACCACTTTATTTATACACATATAACAATTCGACCGGTTTCGGTTAAACTTAACCTTCATCAGGAACGTATAAGTATAAAACGTTTTATACTTATACGTTCCTGATGAAGGTTAAGTTTAACCGAAACCGGTCGAATTGTTATATGTGTATAAATAAAGTGGCTTAAAACAAAATTATTTTTTATTTAAATTATAATGTCAAGCTACAATGTGTTTGCTTCCTTCGAATTTAAAATTTTTTTTTCTCGGGAATGTTAAAATAGAAACTTTGACCAGTTTTATTGGTCCCGAATAATTTTTTATCTTATTAATGTCTTGACGATATGCAAATAAGATTTTTTTGCTTTTAACACGACTTTGATCTTATGACAACTGCGTAATGGTTTAAAAAATTTTCACCGACTTAAGTGTCCCCGAGGTTTTGAGTCGATAAAATAATGGAATGGCTCCAGATTACTTATCGGAACTGCGTATTCCTGAAGATACCGCTTTGCAACAGTCAACTTAGATCGGCAACGTAATCGAATATCGGAAGGTTAAAGGAACCAAAGCGCACACTAGACAACCGTCTTACTTATTAGATTTTTACGCGCCTACGTAGCGTTGGTTTAGTTACACCGGACGTAGGCCATTAAATTAGACAGATAAACCGTGGTTTTAAGGCAAGTTTATCGCTATTCCGACCTTATAACAGGCGTAACATTTACACCTCGTTTATAAGTAAGGGGGTAAGTTCTGAAAGCGCGCTGCAGGAGTGTAAGGTCCTAAAGCCTGTAATAGACTTCCAGTTGCCACCAATGACGTTCCAAATATAATATATAGATACGTTTTAGCCTTAGAATATTAACACAAAATGTGGCAAGTAACAAACACACTTACGTTATCAGTAAACTCATCATCCAAATATCGGTCATGTATCATCATGCATGACAAAGATAGACATTCATAGAATACGTGTGTATGAACGAAACAGATGTAGCATCGGACTGCGTTCCGTACTTGCTAGTAGCGTTGAATGCTCTGGTAAGAATGAGATAGCACTTCGCTTACTCGCTTACGCGAATACGTCATTATGTTGGTCAACAATGGAGATAGTTGTGTTGTCTAAAATAATAAGTGATTTGCGCGTACTTAGAAATTAAATGTTATTCCTTGGCTTTTAGTACTCTTTGCAGTGTAATTGAAATACTTTCTCATCACACACGAGGGCATTTCGGCACTTACTTTTGTAATTTGATTAGATATATTAAACGACCAACTAGCGTGTTTTTTGCTTGCCACTTTGAGAGCGCTAAAACACGTGTCTATATATTTCAAACATCATTGGTTACCACGTGATCTGAGAATAATAAAAAACAGAATCCATAAACGGATAGCAAAATTACCCTAATTTGCATGGCTACGCTAAGCCATTGGTACCTAAATTCGCTTGTATTTTATTAATTCATACACTTTTGTGCAATTTTTCAATCTACTGCTTTTTTATAGAATACCGCACAAGAGTCCTAACTGCTCCCAACCGTCTGGAGCCAGTGGGTCTATGGCATCCCCAATTAGGGTATGTTGTAAGGCTGAAGGCGTGGGAAGGGGAAGGAAATGGGGAAGAGGAATATTAAGAAGTACCTGGCTATTCAGATCTGGTCACCAAACACGGCTAAAGCCATTTCAAGCAACGTTTGATTTTGATGTGCTTTTTCGGAACCAGTTCCAGTTATTTTTGTTTTCAAATCCCTACCGACTAGTACGTTTTTTTATGTGAGGAACCAGTTCCAATTCTTTTCGTTTTTAAATCTCTACCGACTAGTACTTTTGTTTTGGCGAAGAACTTTTTTCGAAAAAATCTCAAGGAACCGGTTCCAAAAAGAACTGGAAAAATAACCGGTTCCTTGCCAAATCAAATTCAAATTTCTTTATTGCGATTTCGACTTCAATTGAAGTGTTCACTACGAAGGGTTTATTTAAAAAAAACTAGCGATTCGTGAAGCATTCATAAAACATTAAAGTTTTTCCCAACGCTAAATTGAATCATTTAGGTTGAACTCTCAGTGTGGCAGAAAAAAAACGATCTTCAAAGTGACATTACTGTTTGTAATTATAAGAAAACTTCGTGAAATTTTGTTTTTATTTGGAAGGAAATGTATTCAACAACACGAAAAAGTAATCAAACAACAAAAAAATATTTACTTTTCTCAATCAAACGTTTTTAGTGACATGAGTGAGAAAAATCCAATTCTCCGAATATAAGTAGCTTTTCCAGAAAAACTACTAATACCATTATAATACAATTACATATATTACAAAAATACGTAAATACACTATATCTAAAAAGATAGCATAATTAAAATAAAATAGTTATTACGAAATTACAACGGAAATTGTACCTTGCGGAAATCCGGCATTCCAGAGGTTAAGTGAAAAGCAATAATTACGTTTAAACCCACTCAATCAGATAACTTCACGTGAACTACCTGATAATACAGGCCCCGCCTCGATCCCCCCTCCCCCTTTCCACCACAATCAACTTAATATATAAATATAATTTATATATATATATATATATATATATATATATATATATATATATATATATAAATACCCAACGCATATGGTGTGATGAACTACCAAAAGAATTTTGTGAACTTCACGAACACCCTATTTGCTTCCGGCTCGGCCGCTCGCCCAATCGTGTGCCACGACAGAGTACAACCTTAATCAGGTTGACAGACAAGGACAACGTAAAAGTTCTAATAAGAATTTCATTCATAGAAGATGATGGGGAAAGAAATGAGAGAAGAAGAAAGTTGGAACCTACCTTATCGTCACGGTTCCTCGCAGAAGTAGGCGAACTGTCTTGGCAAACACTCTTCACTTCATCCACATCCACACACAGTCTTCTTTCTTCTGTTATTTTGATTTACTTGATAGTGTCATATCTTCCTGGGACATCCTGACTTCTTCTTACATCCACTTGTACCTCGTGATATATTCTCCCGAAACAACTTTCTTCACTCATCCGCATTACTTGTCTAAACCATGAAAATCGAATGTACACAGCCCGCGAAAATTCAAAATTCACCTTTTCTTTTGAACAGGCCTCGTACATGGTAATCTCTCACTAAGGTGATATTAAAACCAGGTTCCACTACAATTTATCTTGACTTATACTAGTCATGAAACTGTAGTTAAAAAAGTATTAGTCATTATTTTACACTTTTTTCTGTTATTCTAACTACATCGTTTCTATCGCGTGTTGTTGACTTCCAGATAATCACCGGTCAAGTTACTAATAACAAATCTATTTCCATTGTTAGAGATGAATCACGTATTTGTACATAAACAAACATCACAGTATCCAATGTGTCATGAAAAAAATATCAAATAGTAATCAGTGTTATTAAATGGCCGCCTTGTAATTATTTTGGTGACCAAATGATACAATATTTCGCTGTTGCACCATAATCATTTGTTCGTCAACATCATTTAATGTTATTTATTGTCATGATAACAAAGCAACACAACGTTTAAGGTACGCCAAACGTTACCACACAAATCGAGAATATTATTTATTTATTGAATAACTTTTTATAAGGACGCATGACAATTTTGTATTTTGTCGTTCTGTTTAATAATATAGTTTGTTATTTCACCACACTGACGTTTGAAGTGCAACAAAATTTCAACACCATATTAAGATTGTTGATTTCAACGAAACAAACACTAATTATTAAAAACAAAACTTTTCTAGATTATTAGACGAAATCCATAAATCTTCACTTTTTCACAAAAATGCAATAAATGCTGGCTTTCTTAAGCAAAAATCCAAATAAACTATGCGTACAAAAGCATGTAATGGAGTATGTAGTTAGGTACGAAGCGCATAGACAAGATTTCACAATTTCACATTTTGTTGTCTTTAATATTACACAATGCTAGTTTACTTTTTATTTGTTAATCAGTAGCGTAGGGCCAGTAAAAGGCATGCAATACATACAGATTTAATTTAAATATTCATTTAGATCCTTAGATAGTTATAGTAGCCATAGACATAAAATACAAAACACGTCATATTCATACAAATCTTACGAAAAATGTAGCACAACTAGTAGCGTCTTGTTTTCCGTTTCACCCGCTTATGAAAAGGGTAGCCATTCAATGAATACGTGTACGGATGAAATGGCTATATGAACGTCCCACGCTACTGTTATAATCGGGTATTGTGCCACTAGTCGTGGTTGTCTATCACACATTTATGTATTTCTGCATTCGCTATCTCACACTGTTATCGAGTTGAAAAACCTTTTGAATAATTGTATTTATTCAATTGAAATAATAAGTGATTTATGGGTAATTATGAATGAAAAGAAACTCCATGAGATATGTTTTTTGCTCCCGAATGAATTTTACACCTCTCAAGGCATTTTTTCTCAGATAGAAGGCTACAGCCACGCGTTTGTGACAGCTGGTGACAGCTTGTCTGTCGAATAAATTTTTGTGTGATACTAAATGCAGTAAACTTCAGGTACGTCTCTCGGACTCGGTTTAGTGCATTCACGCACGTTGTCTCAGTACCATATCTACATTATTTAATTCCTCTAAGGATGTAACTTGACTGGTAATGTAATCTGACACAGTGATTGAAACGTATGTCACTTAGTTATTTTTTTCCTAAAATACATAATATATTATGCGGTAGGTACCTACTTGATTTAATATTTTTTATCTACAGTTCCAAATTCGAAAGGTTCACACTCGTACGATCGTACGTACTCATAATAGCTAGAATAATAAATTGCTAGGCTTTATTCTTCGAAATGCCAATGAATTTAAAAATATTTCTACATTGAAAATCCTGTACTCTTCACTAGATCGAAGTCAAGTCGAATATAATTCTTCTGTCTGGTCCCCTCACTTTAAAATCCACTCTGATTCCATTGAAAAATTGCAACATAAATTTCTAAGATACATCAACTATAAACTCGGTCTACCTATTGAAACCATAAATTATAATTATTTAATGAAAGAATTAAAATTACTAAAACTTTCAGACAGGAGGCTTGTTTCCGACTTGACTTTTATTTTTAAAATTGTTAATGGTATTATAGACAGCCCTGATTTACTTAGCTTAATTACCGTCTATGTACCTAACAGATCCACTCGATCCAAAATTCTTTTTAAATGTAACAACAATATCAGGACTGAGTCATTTAAATACTCGCTTGTACCTAGTTTGCATGCAGTGAGTAATTCTATCGCTGAAATAGTAGATATATTCAACTGCACTGAATCTAGTTACAAGAAGGCTATAATAACATACTTCTTTCTAAAATACTAGTGTTAATTTTCTTGGGCGTAATCAAATCGTCGCATCAAATGTTTTTGGGCGCATTGTTATTTTTTATGTCATTGTTATTTTTTATGTCACTGTTATTTTATTTTATACCTATGTTATGTAAAAGCCCATGAGGGCGTATAAAAATAAATAAATAAATAAATAATGAAAATTGTTTATAGTATAATATAAACATCCAACTGTGGATCAAACGGTGACAATTTGATGAAGACTACATTATCATTTCAATAGAAGTTTGTCCTTATATCAGTCCATTACATACCACTTAGTGGCGTAAATAGAGTTTTTTTTATTAAGGTAGACAGTAGGCAAAACAGCGGGTTAATTGTCGGTAAAGATAGGTACCAACAGACGTCACTGATAAAAGCACTGCCTTAGACTCGAACAAAGATACTAACACAAACGAGCCACTTGAACGCGCACACAGCTCACAGCATACATGCATACATACTTTCTGTAGTCGAGATAGAATAATCTACTCTGACGTTGGCGGCGTTTGGGCATATTTAGTTACTGCTTTTGACACGTTATAGTAGGACACTCGGTGGGGCGCTCGCGGCGGTGCGATTACTCGAACTTCGCGCGTATTTTTCAAAATGTAGGTTTTTTTCCAATAAAATTTTATTATTTGATCCAATGTAATATTTTTTTTTAGTACGGCAGAGTAGGCAGTGCTTATATGCCTATATAGATTACACGCCTCTGCTACCACTACTCGTATTCTATTTTTTTATAAAGAGTGAGTCATTTACTTCCAGCTTTTTTATATATATTTTGTTTTCAAATAAACTTCGTGATTATTTTTCAAAACATCACTAATTCTGCAGATAGCTTACCCACTGCTGGCAGGTGCGCATTGCGCTGCGAAATAATACACATTTTATATAAAAAATCACACATTAAATGATAAGCATTTATATCAAAAACGGTTAATCTGCGGACACATCCCACGAGATTTTATTTGACCCTATAAATCTCTTCTGTAGATTTATAGAGAAGGTATATTTAAATAAGTATCCAATACACAGTGTTACACTCTTAGCGGATATGGAGAGGTACCTTTGCGCAACAGTGTAGTCAGTATTGTCGACATTAAACTGACTCGATGGAAACAGACAAAGATATAGATAGTAAAGGATTTCGGATAGCCTATTAGTTAACGTCCACAGTGATTTTTTTTATTATTATTATTTAAAAGAGTCGAAGTTAAATAATTATACGAGCTGTAATTATTGTACGACCTGAAGTGGTTTTATATCACCTTTTGTATCACGGCAATGCTCTTAATAAATTATGCAATAAATATTATTAATACGGGTGTAGACTTGGAGTGAGAATATACATTTGTCTTTCTCTCTCATGATGTACGACGTAAAAACGCGGAGAAAGTGATTTATCGCAAGTTTGTATAGGTTGGGTAATTATTATTTAGCTATACCTCATTATATCGTTACTCCAAGGTTACACTTGCATCACTTAGCGTTGTGACCGCTTTGAAAAAACTACTTCAAAGAACTACTTCTTTTGGCAGCAGTTCCTACTTCATTCATTGTTCACTGAACAAATACTTCAATTGAAGTTGGTAGTTCATTTTAGCGTTCATTCATTTCATTAACTTCATTCAATTCATTTCATTGAAGAAATACTTCAATGGAAGTTACAAAGAACTACTTCAATTTGCAGTAGTACAGTTGTGAAGTCGAACTTCAAAGCCTATAAAGAAGTACTTCATTACAAGTACTTCAATTGAAGTCCGACTTCAGATTACTTCGATCTAAAGGAACGTGATTTTTTGGGAGTTCGTTTCAAATCCCTACCGACTAGTACGTGTTTTCTCGGCGAGGAACCGGTTCCAAAAAGAACTGAACAAATAATCGGATAAATTCAAATCTCTTTTTTGCGAAGTCGAGGACGCCCGAGAAAGACATGGCACGATCAAGTAAATCAAATACTTGAATCGGGTCATGTGAAGAGTCAGAATAACAGAAGAGTATGTATGAGACGATGTATGAATGTAAATGAAGCAAGAAGTGTGTGCCAAGACAGAGTTGTATGGCGGTCCGTCTCTTCTGCCTACCCCTGCGGGGAAACGGCGTGATGGTTAGTTAGTCTTTTTTGCGAGTTTGACTTCAATTGAAGTGTTCACTGCGAAGGGTTCATTTTAAAGAACTAGCAGTTCGTGAAGCATTCACAAACCATTGAAGTTTTTCCCAACGCTAGTATCCCCCGTTAAAAACTATATGTAATCTATATGAAAGAAAACTAACAAAAGGTGAACGTATATTCTAATAAAATACTAATCAAAAATAAGCGAAAAATTTGTCTGTTTTTTCGCCAGGTCACAAGTCAACCACTCCACCGAAAAATGCGGGGCAAAGTCCACGAAATTCGGCCACTTGACGATTGTCATAATATCTTTTTCCTGTAAACCATCCGCAGTGCCATTCATAACTTGTAATGTGGAATCATGATTAATTATAACGATTAGCCATCTTAAAAGTATCCGTACAGCACTTGGTATGTTTTTGAATGCTTATCTGTACGATAAATATACACTATTAAAAATAGTTTTGTCTCTTTCAATTCATATTGCCCGTCTCTTTCTCTTTTTTTATATAGGAATACCGCACAAGAGTCCCAACTGCTCTCAACCGTCTAGAGCCAGTGAAACTATGGCATCCCCAATTGGAGTATGTTGTGAGGCTGAAGGTAGTAGGGAGAGGAAGGAGATGAGGAAGAGAAAGGTTAGGAACTTGAAGTAACAATATATGGAGGGAGAGCTAATTATTTTTACCCAACCTACACAAACTTGCGATAAATCACTTTCTCCGGGTTTTTACGTCGTACACCATGAGAGAGAAAGAGACAACAAATTTCATAGACCACTTCTATATACTGTAAGGATGATCTTAAGGTCCTGGTTCACCGCGGGACTCCGCCCACATTTTTTTATTGTGCCACTAAACTTGACACAACTTAACGGTTTTTTAGGTTATATGCTATATGTTTGTTTATAAAAATACTGTGAAAAAGTGGCTATACGAATAAACAAAAACATTATGTCGATATGTGATATGAATGGATGTATAAATACCGTAGCCTTAGTCTTAGCCACGCCCAGGTGCGCCGAGTCATGTTAAAATCATCATAAACAAATTAAAAACTGACTTCACTGCCTTGGATAGATACTACTCTAAAAACTCTATGGTTGGGAAGTATCTGGCTATTCAGATCTGGTCACCAAATACGGCTTAGTCCATTTCAAGCAACGTTTCAATTCTGAATGGTGGTCTTTCACCAGGGCGATACTTAGAGTATCTACCACTCTGGAACGTGCCACAAATAAACTTTATATAAATTAAATGTGTTGACACATATTAATTGAATAAAAGTTTTTGGCGCACGCCGGGTTTGAACCCGCTACCTTTGGATTCCTTTTGGATTTAATTTAAATGTTATTCCGTTGTTTTCTCATTGTTTTGTTATTTCATTTTATATTTTGTTCTCCCTCTTTGTTCCGCACACTTTGTATCTTTGTATTTTTTGTTTAGTTTAATTTTCTATCCTGATGATGCTTAGGCTAAGCGAAACCGGTCGTTCATAACAAATTAAATAATATTCGTTGTCTCAAACAAATTTATTTTACAGTTTAATTTATTTATTTTTGTTTTACAGTGGTTTTTGCGCTACCTGTCTCAACTCCCGCGTCTATCCTAAATTCGATGTTTGACTCTGGCTTGCTTATTTTTACCAGCTGAATCAATACATTATTTTACATATCTTTCGCAAGCATCTATTCCAGTTGCAATAGAGAAATAATGATAGATTTTATTTTTTGTGTATTTGATAATCTTCACACTGGCCTTTTGGTAGTTGCAGTTGCCCAAACTGCTTAAACGGTAGCTACGCCACTTTGTATTAACTGTTTTAAAAAGTTTTAAGCTTAGAGCAAGGATATATAAGGAGAGAGAGCTAAATAATTTTACCCAACCTATCCAAGTTTACGATAAATCACTTTCTCTGGGTTTTTACGTCGTTAACCGTGAGGGAAAAAGAGATAAGACGAATTGTCACACATTATTGCACCACTTTTCGGTATGTAAGCATGTTTTCCGTCTCCCGCGTCTTCAGCGACTCCGCCCAATACGTTTTGTTATGCGACATAACAGGATACAACTCAACTGTTTTTTAGGTTATATCCTATATTTTTGTAGATAAAAATACTGTGAAAACGTGGTTATACAATTAAACAAAACATTATGTCGAGATGTGCTATGAATGGATGTGTAAATACCTTTTCCCTAGCCCCACGCCTCAGTCAGGTAAAAATCAACAATCCTGACAACACAAGGTATCTCTCCTGGAATATTATTGCTCTGAGGTTTTAAATAATTATTTAAAAAAACATGTTCCCCTTGAGATTATTGCAAAAAAGATTTCCAGACATGTTTATAATCGTGGAATGTTTTCGACCTCCTTTAATTAATTCTGGTGGATTAATAATTGTGAATAAAAAATATTATATTGCATATTTGTTTAGTTTTGCAAATAGGCATATCTCCGAATTCCTCGTTTCATGTGTCGCTCTGCGGATAGCGATTTGATTAATAAAAGATAGCGTAAACCACGAATGACCACAATATGAAACCGTCTGAATCTATAACTCATGTGAATGTGGAGGGGAAAATCTAATTGAATTCCAGCGGATTTATTGATTTAAAAATACCCACATTTCACACGTAATTTTTGAAACAGTGAGCTCTGGCGTTCTGATATTTATTTTTATTGTATTCGCCCGAGAGGTCTTTTACATTAAAAGGTTTGCAATTGACAGTGAAAAAACGATATGCACAAACAAAATAAGGAATGCTTGTAGAGTAGTAGAAAATAGTGTTTGAATACATAAAAGATTATTGATTAAAGAAATATGATGTTATGGCCTTCTTGTATCTACATTCCGTGCAGTTCGACGGCCTCCATGGTCGAGTGGTAAGACGCTCGACTACGAATCCAAAGGTCGCGGGTTCAAACCCGGCGTGCGTCAATAACTTTTATTTAACTAATATGTGTCATAACACATTTAATTCATATGAAAATAATAAAAAGTATATTTCCAGAGTGGTTAGATACTCTAAGTATCGCCCTGGTGAAAGACCCACCATTCAGAATCGAAACGTTGCTTGAAATGGCTTTGGCCGTGTTTGGTGACCCGATCTGAATAGCCAGGTACTTCCCAACCTTCCTCTTCCCAATCTCCTTCCCCTCCCCACTAACTTCAGCCTCACAACATACCCTATTTTGGGATGCCATAGTTTCACTGGCTCTAGACGGTTGGGAGCAGTTGAGACTCTTGTGCGGTATTCATATAAATACATCAGCCACCTCTGCGTATGTATTACCAACTGCATGCAATCTAGGTACAAGCGAGTATCTGAAAGATATAAATTCACAGCTTTTCTGTCTGAGATTTATAGGTCAACGCAACCTTATCAGCGCACCGCATCATTTCTATCATGAGCTTGGAAATTTCCGTTTAAATGTAAAAAATCCAGATAAGACGGCATATCGTTTATTCAATATTATTCAACAAGACAAAAGTGTTAAAATCACCTTCTGCATCTCCATGGTCGACTGTTGAGACGCTCGACTACGAATCCAGAGGTCGCGGGTTCAAACCCGGAGTGCGTAAATAGCTTTAATCTAATTAAAATATCTCTTATCACATTTAATTAATATAAAATAATATATTGTATATGTTCGGCATGTCCCAGAGTGGTAGATATTCTAAGTATCGCCCTGGTGAAAGACCACCACTCAGAATCGAAACGTTGCTTGATATGACTTAAGCTGTGTTTGGTGACAAGATCTGAATATCCAGGTACTTCCCAACCTTCCTCTTCCCCATCTCCTTCCCCTCCCCACTACCTTCAGCCTCACAACATAGCCCAATCAGGGATGCCACAGTCTCACTGGCTCTAGACGGTTGGGAGCAGTTGGGACTCTTGTGCGGTATTCACTATGAACATTCAATAAAAACATAATAAAAATAATGTGTACCTACCCACCCATCTAGTTAAGCGATTGGTTAAAATCATACAATTTGAAAAAAAAATAACATTAAGTTCGGAAACACTTACTACTCCAATTCGACATTTTGAAAAACCCTTTTATAAAAAGCCTGATTTCCATTTTTTTTCTTCGTTTATCGACCGTGGCTACAGCTACCAGCTAAAACACAAAACAACCCTCGGTGTATCCGAGCGATTCATTCGATTTTTCACAGTCGGAAAATTACAAGAAAATTATTAACTTCAATTTAATTCATAATCAATTTAGAACAGAATAAAATATATCAAATTCAATGGCGAACAAGGGTGCCTTTAAATCTTGACGTGTACTACGTGCTCTGTTATGCGAGACAAAAGATAAAAATATTATTAAGATTTGATTTACTCATAATGTACTCGACTTCAAAACAACTTAATCTTTTAGCTATCTGGCCCAGTCAATGCATTGTTATTATTTAATCAGTAAGATATTCCACACCTATTTATGAGATTAACAACGCCCACTGTCTGGGAATATATAACAATACCATTTGAACAATCCAACGCAGAGTTGCTGAATAATAATAACAATAATAATATTTGGATAATTTGTATAGCGCCGTTTTTGTGAAAAATCACCTCAAGGGCGCTGTACGAATCTTAATTTCTACTTAATATTAATTCTTAGTTTATACAAATATACGGCAACATACTTACCTGGCAGGTCACTTCTGGCAGGACACAATCACCATATCATAATAACTTAAAATTTAGCTGATTCTTACATATATATATAAATATTTATTTATTTTTTCGTTTTTAGGTCATGAGAGCAAATTTAAAATAAAGTATATCGGAGTTATTTTTAATTTTTCGTAGTGAAGAACAGATAATGGTGATAATCTTCTAATGAATTTAAGGAATGAGAGTCTGAGAAGTTTTCTTGGTTCTATTGGGCTTGTTACATCTTGATTATGGATATGATTTTCTGAAAAAATGAGTTTTGAGTTTGGCTCTGAACTCTGTCGAGTCTTTTATTACTCTCAGATCATGTGGTAGTCCATTCCAGGCTTTAGGACCTGACACTCCGAAGACGCGCTCTCCGAACTTAGTGTCTGGTGTGCGCTTTGGTTCTTTCAACCTTCCGATAGCCGATGACATTACCGATCTAAGGGTTGACTGTCGCGAATTGGAATCTTCACGAATACACAATTCCGATAAATAATCCGGAGCCATTCCGTGAGTTGATTTGAAAACCATCCAGCAAAGCATAAACTGGATTCTTTCGGGACATTTATGCCAGTGAAGATTTTTGAGGTGCTCTGAGATATGGGAATATTTTGATACGCCGGTGATAAGTCTTGCCGCGGCGTTGAAGACTAGTTGTAGTTTGTTAATTTGATATTTAGGAAGACTAGCGTGTATTACGTTGCAGTAATCTAAACGCAGGTTATTATATAATGTGTTATTATATTATCAAAATGTTCCCTTTGATAAGAATTATTTTTGGTAACCCGAGATGGCAGAGTTAATATTACTTACTATTAAAACCATATTGTCGCTGGAAAGGAAAAGGGCTTTAGCGACACTTTGGTAAAAATGAGTTAAATATGCAGTTTCAATCAGGTAATCTCTGACTGTCGTTTGATTCTGAAGAGTATGTAGCCCTTCAGCCATCTAAAATATATTTACCATTTGGTAGAAGGCTTGACTCAATCGACACAAGTTTGGGACTTTTTTTAGCTTTTTGTCGCTTTAGGTAAGTCTCAGTGAGAGCATTGAGTTTCCTGAGTTAACTTTTTCTTTCAAAATCCAACCAGGTACTGAAGACTTATGATTTTTATTGTAAAACAAAAGAAACTTTGAAGTGGTCCGGTGTAAACTTCCCAAAATGGCGCTTCAGCCCTTTTGCCTTTCCCTCGACGATATGTAATAAAATTGCTGCATAAATCCATATGTATTGTTTTATGAACTAACTAACCGTTTCCCCGGAGGGGAGGCAGAGTTGACGGACCGCCATACAACACATTCTGTCTTGGCACACACTCCTTGCTTCATTCAAATTCGTACATCGTCTCATACATACTCTTCTGTTATTCTGACTCTTAACATGACCGGAATCAAGTATTCAATTCAATTTGTAAAAAAAACTTATTATGATGGCAGTAGGAGTTTTTCAAACATTGTCAGGTTATTCGTTACTTCGGAATGTTGGTATTTCTTTTAAAATTTGAATTTTTAATTATTATTCATTTTTACATAACTTTACACTTCATTTTTTTCTCTGTATTTCTCGTTTTTTCGACGTATGAAATGACCACGTAGAGAAGTGTTATGCAAATTTAATACACATGTTTCAGCAAATGTTATTATCTCTCATGTGTTAAACGCTTAATAATTTGACAATGTTTGTTCTGGCAATCTAAAACTCTCCGAAGTGGAAATCGCTTTTCATCAAAATGATAAAAACAACCATCACGAGTGGAACATATTACACTGTTTCCATTTCTCATTTTCATTTACTGAAACTGATTGAAATTTTCCAAGAAATTCTCATGTATAGGCAATGACATTACAACCATATAGACACGTTAGTGTCTTAGAATATTCACACAAAATGTAGCGAGTAACAAAAACACGCACGTTCCCAGTAAATTCAAACATTGGCCATATATGACAAAGACAGACATTCAAAAAATATGTGTGTATGGATGAAATAGGGAACGCCCTATAAGACGACCTACTGCCAGTAGGTTGTCCTTCTCATACTTATGTGTTGCTACATTCACCACCTCACTCTCTCTAATGGCACTTGAAATCTTCGGGAAACAGTGTAAATAATGGTTTGGTTAAAAATAATTTCAGCGCCCCTGAGGTGATTGTTCACAAAAAACGGCGCTATACAAATTATCTAAATATTAATAAGTATTTTGCGTGTACTTACGAATTAAATACTATTCCTTGGCTTTTACTGGTGTTTACAGTGTGATGTAAACACTTTCTCATCACACACGAGGGCATTTTGGCACTTATCCAATTTTTTCAGATATATTATAGTAAATGACCTCAAGAAAAGCGTGACAGTTTTGTACTAAATCCGCTAAATCAAAAGTACGGCAATTGCCGTATCTTTTGCTTACCACTTTGAGAGCTCTACAACGTGTCTATAAGTTTGTAACGTCATTGTGTATAGGTAATCACTAATCAGTAATTAGTTTGTAAGTTCGATTGTGCGACATTCGATAATTATTTAAAAGAGTCGAAGTTGAATAATTAATCGAGCTGTAATTATAACATGACCTGAAGTGGTTTTAAACTGGTTTTATATCACCTTTTGTAGCACGGTCATTCAATGCTCTTAATAGATTATGCAATAAATATTATTAATACGGGTGTAGACTTGGAGTGAGAATATATATGGAGAGATACCTTTCCGGAACAGTGTAGTCAGTTTTGTTGACTTTAGACTGACTCGGATAGAAAGAGACAAAGATATGTTAAAGGAAGTTGGATAACCTATAAGTTACCGCCCACATGGAATTCGGACATTTTTAATGAACACATTTGAATCGTAGACATAAAATACAAGACATGTCATATTCATACAAATCTTACGAAAAATGTAGCACCACTAATGTTGCACCACTAAATGTTTCACCCGCGTATGAAAAGGATAGCCATTCAAAGAATATGTGTGTGCGAAAGAGATAGTTATACGAAGCGTGTTTCGAAAGTATGTCTCGTTGACTTGGTTTAGTGCAACCAGGCGCGTTGTCTCAGTAACGTGTCTACATTATTTAATTCATCTAAGATTTGAACACATTAGACAAAACAATATCAATACACCATTAAAATGATTTATAAAGTTAAAATATCACACAAACACTTATAACAGAAGGTTTGCCTAAATAATGATGGAAGCTTTTGTTGATTTTATGTCTTTATATCATTAAAAAATGTGAAAATTCTAAAGTTCGGCCAAAAACTGTTAAAATACCTTTTAAAAGTGATGTTTTATAATCTCTGTTTGGTCTTATTTGAACATTCACGCATAGCACATATCACCATCATTCGATTTATTTGTATCACAACTGCAAGTTTTTTAATCAACACAAATATAGGGAATAACCTCAAAATCCGTTGACGTAAGTTATACGACTCGATGATGTGAAGTTAGCGCGGACGGAGAACATTATTACATACTTAGAAGTGTTACAATATTTTGGAACGACTTTTCTTGTCTCTTTCTCTCTCACGGTATACGACGTAAAAACCCGGAGAAAGTGATTTATCGCAAGTTTGTATAGGTTGGGTAAAAATATTTAGCTATAACTCCTTACATTGTTACTCCAAGGGTGTAAACGACTGAAATGTTCAGGATTTAAGAGTGGTTGCAGTAGAAATTAAATCTCTTAAACACATCGTATGACCGAATGAATAGATCGGAAAATATGCGAAGACGATGTAGGGTGATTTATTGTAAAGAACAGAAAAGGGAGACATGGATTGTTTGAACGCGTAGGATGGAAAAAATCGTCGGGGACGTTCGAGGATGACACAGAGTGATAAAGAGGCTCAAATACAGGAGAATAACCTGTATTTAATTATCTATTTCTATATTATTTTCCGTATTCCATTTTCATATCGCGTTAAGAATTGTAAATGGAATTTTTTTTTTTTTATAAATTTATTCCAGATCTCAGGGAGGGTGGTGCAATCCCATGAGTTCCATATAATACATAGAAAGATAAAAAAATACAAAGATAATAAATAAAAATAGAAAATATGATAACATATATAGTAATAAATAATAGCAATAAAGAAATAAAATTAAACTTCGTTTCAAGACATCAGGAAATGACTCCATTGTTTATAAACGGGGCCCTGCAAGAAGTCCAGTGCTGCCCTCACAAGAGTGTTTTCGCTCGTGCCTATTCTTATGTGAGATTATTCTTAAATGAGATGATGTATGAATGTGGATTAACCAAACAGTCTGTGTGTGCGTTAGCACTGGCGTGAATGTTGGTTAGTCTTTCAGGAATCTTCAGTTTATACAATTAAATCATTTTGGTTTCCTATGAATCAGTGAAATTTCTCAGTATTTTGGGTCTGCAAGAAAGCAAATTTATGCAGTATTCTACGCTATATTACCAAAACCGCACTATTAATAATAATAATATTAAAGTTTAATTCCAGAAGATATGCAAGAGTAGTGTAATGCAATACCTTCCATAGTTGATAATAATACATGAAATAAAATATAAGTTGTAATCCTGGAGTTACAATATATGGAGAGAGAGCTAATTATTTTTACCCAACCGATACAAACTTGCGATAAATCACTTTCTCCGGGTTTTTACGTCGTACACCATGAGAGAGAAAGAGACAACAAAATACACACACCGCTTTTATGTACTGTAAGGACGATCTTGGTCTCTCGCGTCTCCAGTGACTCCGCCCACATGTTTTCATATGCGACTAAACTCGACACAACTAAACGGTTTTTTAGGTTATATGCTATATTTTTGTTGATAACAATACTGTGAGAAAGTGGTTATACGAATAAAAATAAACATTATGACCACATGTGCTATGAACGGATGTATACATACCTAAGCCCTAGTCCTAGCCACGCCTAGGTCTGCCGAGTCCGGTAAAAATCATCAAAAACTACACTGCCTTGGATAGGTACCACTCTATCTACTCTAAGGTTTTAATACACACAATAATAAAGAAAAGAAAAAGAAAACATTGATTCATAAGAAAAGGAAAAAAAAATGTTAAATACAGAAGGCCATCAAGATGGAGTCCATTCTAGAATATTTTATTCATTTATAAAGAAGATCTGTCTCAATAATAATTAATAATCTATAACTAGTTCAAACGTCATCTCTGCTGTAAATATTCTTCATTTATATATATCTCTCAATATATATACCAGATATCGAATTATATGCACTATAAAATATATGATATAAACATGAAAATATACACAATCAATGCTATAATATGTCTAAAGTACACGATAAAAACAGGAATTGTTGTCTTTCAGAACTGAATGTTTTTAAAAACAAGAAAATGTCATGGCGTTGGGGGGGTGTTGTGGCTAACGAAATTTTAGAGTAAAAAAATCTGTTCCTCATAAAAATAGTATCGAGTGAGGGACAAAGTAACTGGAATAGAAATATCGACCATCTTTAATTTGGCTAATATTTTTTTAATAATATTTCCACTTTTATTACTTTTCTCGTTTCTTTCTTTTTTTTTTAAAGAAAGACAAATTTTCCCGGGTTACGAATAACCTGACAATCTTAGAAAAACTCCTACTGCCATCATAATAAGCGGAAGATGTTGCGTGCGCAATGGTGGAGGACTTAGCTAACAGAGGAACAAACCCACGACGCCCGGGTGGGAATCCGACGCGTTTGTCCACTCAGCTACTAACCTCTATCCAGTCATTCAATGTTTTTTTTACATTGCCTAGTTATCAAACATAAACAATTTCCTTTGTGAGTACGTACATATGTATGAGTATGTATTTACTATTTATCTATACTGTTTAGTTATAAAATCTTGTCTTATATTGTATATTATATGCATTGTACTCTGTTTTTTGTACACTCCATATATTTGTTTCTACATATCTTTAATGACGCCTTATTTTTTTTTTTATGTTATTAAAATGAATAAAGAAATTTAATTGAATTGAAATGAGTGTAAACTTTTCGAATTTGGGACTGACATCAATTTAAATTATCAAATTTTAGAAAGATTCTTTTCAAATCCCTACCTACTTTATAAAGTACCTACCTATTATGTATTTTAGCAGACATTAAGAAGTGGAACTAATATTTTTTCTTGGTAAGTCAAGTTACATACCGTGATTTTTCACGGGTAATAACTAGTCAAACATAATATAATGTATACGGTGAGTTGTGATAGCATTATTGTGATATCTTCATAGAGCACTCGAAGGCATACTCAGAAAATAGACCTACCATAATCAGAGATCCATATCATTATCGTTGCCATTTTCTGTTGCAAACACATTAATAAAAATACTCGTAACATAACAACATATGTTATATTAGTAGCTGTTTTGATTAATGTAATAAAAAAAGTAATTTTACTTCTGTCTAAAGTACAGTCGCCGTCTGTGATTATTTTTAACCTATAATTTCCGGCTCATTACAATTCATCCGCTCGCACAGACAATAGTACAAGTATTCAAACAATACATCGGTGTTTTGTAATTTTAGAAAAGTATTGTTTGTTTTTATGCGCGCGAGACCCCAAGGTTTGGCGATAGATAATTGTAATTACACTAATAACAGTAAGTATCTTCGGTGGTTATGTCAAAAACCATTTGAACACATGACATTCAAACTATAAACCATTTGAACACATGACACCCAAACAATAAACCATTTGAACACATGACACCCAAACAATAAACCATTTGAACACATGACACCCACACAATAAACCATTTGAATACATGACATCCAAACAATAAACTATTTGAACACATGGCATCCAATCTATAAACCATTTGAACACATGACATCCAAACTATAAACCATTTGAATACATGACATCCAATCTATAAACCATTTGAACACATGACATCCAAACTATAAACCATTTGAATACATGACATCCAATCTATAAACCATTTGAATATATGACATCCAAACTATAAACCATTTGAATACATGACATCCAATCTATAAACCATTTGAACACATGACATCCAAACTATAAACCATTTGAACACATGACATTCAAATCTAAACGGGAAGAATATCGTGAAAATTTGCTTCTTTATTGCAAAGTATTACATATATTTTTAATTGTTTCCATTACCCTGATTTGAAAGAAAACTGATTTTCCCAATTTATATAAGACCTTTCAACTCCTAGGCCTCAAGCAGGCCAATGTAATTGATTATTTTTTTTTTTTTAATTTTATCTTTCTTGTGTATCTATATGGTACTTTGATTTGTATTTATTTTGTAAAAAAAATCATTTATTTTCTTATATGCATTAAATTAAAAAAGTTTCTCGTGTATAAGAAAATTAATAAAAAAAATATTATTATTATTATTATCTGTCAAGAAAGAGTTTCGACGGGAAAATTGAGTTTACTTCGGATATATCGGACACGCCCATAAATTGTACTGCATAAATATGTATGCTAAAGAGTGGTTTATTTCAACTGCTAAAAGTAATTTACAGTTGTATCCTGTCAAGCCTTCGTTCTTCGGGGGTTAGTATAATTAGATAACCTGCCCTAAAAAGGGTCAATTGTGTGCGAAACCGGTATGCTACACATTACCTACCCTTACAAAGTTATTGATTTTCAATTTTTTATAATTATTAAGTTGTTGTAAATATTATAATCTCTACCACCATCATATTATTTTCTACGTGATTTCACTTTAAAAAGATGTATGGCATGGTTGTTTTTTCAAATAAAATAACTAACTAACCAACCATAACGCCATACGCGGAGAGGGTGGAACGCCTGTTCTAGCTCACACTAGTCGCTTTATCCATCTTCATACATTATCTTCTGTTATTTAGACTATTAACAATAATAAAAATTTCAACACCGGTCACACAATCCAAAAAAGTTCACTTTTGTAAAAGCGTTGCATAAAATCAGCATATCAAAATAGGCGTACAAAAATATGTCATGCAGCTACTACCAGTCGGATGAAAAACTAGGCGACTCAAGACTTAAGTCAAAAACGAGTCGACAGGTCGAGTTTCCTAGCAACTAGTTACTAAAGCGTTGGTGACTGTTTAATGACGGTAGCGCCAAGTGTGGTGTCTCATTTAATTACAAAGGTTCAAACTCATCGCGAACTGGTTGGTAATTTGCGTCCGCGGTCAGTTTCTTTTGGGTATCTACGTGTGCAGAGGGCCTTAATATTACGTAAAAACGTAGGTTGGTTAAGAACTCAGAGCAAGAATATATATGGAGAGAGAGCTAAATATTTTTACCCAACCTATACAAATTACGATAAATCACTTTCTCCGAGTTTTTGAGTCGAGAGAGAGAAAGAGATAAGACAAGTTGTCACATAATATCGCACCACTTTTATGTATGTAAGCATGTTTTCCGTCTCCCCAGCCTCCGGCGACACCGCCCACTACGTTTTGTTCTTGGACATAATAGGACATAACTCAACGGTTTTTTTAGGTTATATCCTATATTTTTGTTTGTAACAATACTGTGAAAAGGTGGTTTTACAAATAAAAAAAAACATTATGTCGACATGTGCTACGAATGTCCTAGTCCTAGTCCTAGCCACGCCCGAGTCAGGCAGAAATCATCAATACTGACTACAGAAGCGCCCCCTCTTGTGTATTATTGCTCTGAGGTTAAGAAGTACTTAAGTACCTACCTAAAATAATCAACAATAAGTTTTTGACCGTGAACTTTCAAAGTATGGGTCTGTTTCCGCCTTTGGACTAACAATTTCAAAATCTCACTAATCTGACACAGTACAAACGAAATACGTATAGCTAGCTACACATATAACACTTATGTGGCGATTAAAATAACATTAGCCAAAAAAAGCTTTTCATGGCGTTCAAAATGAATCATTACCTTTTTACATGATTTATGATGCCATCCATACAAATGATTTTAGAATCGCATATGGACATAGGCCGTCGGCCACGTTTCGCTATTTTTGCACAGGTGATATCGAATATGAAAGATTTTTTAGTTGTAACCTTGAAGTAACAATATATGGAGGGATAGCTAATTTGTTTTACCCAACCCATCCGAAATTGTAATAAATCACTTTTTCCGAGTTTTTACATCGTACACCATGAGAGAGAAAGAGACAACAAATTTATGGAACGCTTCTATATACTGTCGTAATGATCTTAAGCTGGTTATTTTCGCTGGTTAACGGCGGGACTCCGCCCACATTTTTTATTTTGCCACTAAACTTGACACAACTAAACGGTTTTTTAGGTTAGATGCTATATTTTTGTTGATAAAAATACTGTTAAAAAGTGGCTATACGAATACACAAAAACATTATGTCGATATGTGATATGAATGGATGTATAAATACCGTAGCCTTAGTCTTAGCCACGCCCATCTGCGCCGAGTCATGTTAAAATCATCAAAAACAAGTCCAAAAACTTGACTAAGGAGGTGTGGCCTATAAACTGCCGGCGAATGGAAGGCGAAGAAAACCGTAAAGATAAACATTATTCCGTCTTTATTTGTTCGCCAACAATTTAGCGTTGGTACCATCAGAAAGAAAGAGACCGGGATACATTCAGAAGCCGTACGAAAAGAAGGTTTCCCGTTCTTAAAAAATATCTAAGATTCTCGTATATCTCTCTAAGTAAAACATATTAAAAATGCATTAAAACTCATTTCAAACTGAAGTTTATTATATTGAAACGAATAGTGCAAAGATTGATTAAATATCGGTGAAAGTTACTAGTTGTTTTGTAGGTTAGGATGTTAAATATTGGAGATCAAACTAAAAAAGACAAATCTTTGATACATACCTATGAAAACTGATTTTTTGGTCCTTTTGTACTTCGGTTTAAGCATCCATCAACTGCACATATAGCCATTTCGTTATTTTTTAAGATTGCACTAAATTCACTTAAGTTATAATATTTTTATGCACATTTTATTGTCGGCTCGACTGACATAAGTGATCAATGTGAAGTTCATCCACATCAAAAACTGCTTACACGGCGTTTAGCCCGCCCCACATCGTATATTTTTAACAGCATTTGTTTGTCTCTTTTTCTCATACGTTTATAGAACCGAGCATAAAGAGAGAGCTATATTTTGCGAGTATGTCAACGATTTCACTAATATTAGGACGGTCTCTCTATATTGTTACTCTAAGATTGTAACGTGTTTTAAAACCACTCAAACTGGCTGATTCAAATGACTCGTTCGTGAATCAAACATTTTGAGGTTATATTTTTTGTATATAACAGCCGTAAACGCGAAAGTTCGAATATGACAGTAAAATATTTTAAAGAGTCCTTATCATTTTCATAGTCGAGTGGTTAAGACGCTCGACTACGAATCCAGAGATCGTGGGTTCAAATCCTGGCGTGCGCTAGTACATTTTATTTATTTAATATGTGTTATTTCACATTTAATAGATATAAAATCAAGCGGTGCGTTTGATAGATTATGTTAAAAACTGATTGCAATCTTCGGAGCACAGACGTCAGGTGCGAATGCTGTCCCTGTTTTACTGGTATTTTAATGGAAGATGCTCCGAGGAACTTCCATCATTGATTCCTTCGGCACCGGGGCACAGTCAGAAAACTCGCGAAACGCGCGCCCAACATTTGTATTTAGTTGACATTCAACACATGAGAACAGGTCGTTTCCACGACTTGTTCTTGTGTTCAACAGCTCGACCATGCAATGATTTGCCGGCCTCAGTATTTCCTCTCTCCTACAACATGGGCCTCTTCGAGACCCAAGTTCACTCCTTCCTCTCCTCAAAAAGACCCTCCACACAGCATCCCCGAAGATAACATAGGCCCTGAGGGAAATAATTTCCCTCAGAGCCTCCTGTGTGGAGTTAACGTAAAAAAAAAAAATATTTTAATTGATGATGATAATGATATCAAACATTATAATATTCAAACCATTCGTACCAATATTAGTAGCAAATGACATTGAAACATCATATTTTTTTCCATACAAGCAATAATAATGATAGTAATTACTCGAGCAATTATAATGTTGAGAATAAAGCAAAATTGTTATTAAGTAAAAATGGCAGAAATTCACAATATTTACAGTGTATATTATTGTTCTAGTTGAGTAGAGTACACTGTATCCAGTTATTTTTATCTTGTTCTCAGATAACCCTACCTTAATTATTATTACCATTTTTTCATTTAATCTGAGTTTCAAAGTACAGAAATAAATGTCATACGTTATAACATTTACAAACACATAAAACTTATTTTAATTAACGCATTATTTGTACTTAGCATCATTTTTATTTCTGAAAGGTTTTCTCAGAACTGAATGCGGTTGTTGCTAAGAAAAAAAATTCCAAAGTAGTGAAAATAGCAGTCCACAATGGAGTGCTGATTCCAACCCTGATGTATGGAAGTGAGGCGTGAAACTGGCAGAGGAAGGATGAATGTTGACTGAACGCTGTAAAATGCGATCCCTGTGGCGTATGGGTGGTAAAACCATGTATGATTGTGTTAAAAAAAGTGAATCCGTTAAAAAAATGATCCGGAAAGAATACAAGGCTGATGTAAGTGTAATGAATGAGATTAAGAAAGAGAAGCAAAGATGGTTTGGACACGTAGGGCGGATAAACAAATAAAGGAGTGTAAGGTGACTAAATGACGCAAAATTAAATGGTATAAGAAGTTGGGGATGACCAAGAAAGACAGTCAAATACTTGAGTCGGGTCATGTCAAGAGTCAGAATAACAGAAGAGTATGTAAGAGACGGTGTATGAATGTAAATGAAGCAAGGAGCGTGAGCCAAGAGTGTTGTGTGGCAGTCCATCCTCTCTGCCTAGCCCTGCGGTAAATTAGTTGATTTAGGTTATGTATTAAATAGATATTTTAAAGATCATTCTCTTTCTATTTAAATCATTATTTTCAGAATCAATATGACTAATCTAATCATTGAAAAATATTCTTCTGCTTTTACAATATGTGTATTATCATTTATTAGGTTTTGAATCCTGGCTTAATTATATCTACATATCTGCAATGAACTGGTTATTTTTTGGTAATAAAAAAATGGCAATTTAAAGGATTTGATATATAAAATATAGGCCGGTTTATTATCTCTAAAATATAATTCTCATACTTATTTATGTATTCTCGCAATTGACTGTGCTATCTAATAATCCAAAGACAACTGATAACTCTTACGAAGATATAAGTGTACCCAACACGGTCATGAACAATGAGTTTATCTTCATTCTAGTCGAAGCAACTGACCTGACACCATCTCCGGAGGACTCACAAGCTCTCAGGATGTTCCAGCCGGCCAGACACTCCGTCAAAACTCTCGGGAGGACTATCTCTCTCCAGCAGCTATCCAAGCAGTGCCGCAACAAAGGTGCTGCAGTGCTGACATTAGTCAATAAGAACAATTGCAGTGCCGTGCCGAGAAGACACTTTAACCACGCAACGGAAGCTAACGTGATTTGCTCCAACTATGGCGACATCACCACTCCCAACTGCACCATTTCGGAATACGTGTGGCTCGGGTTGGACAAGTGGGCGGACAAAACAGCCGTGGTGAGTTTCCTACAACTATTTGTATATTTACATATTCAAATCTAATCACATTATATCACATGAGATAGTAATGCGAACAAGATCACCTTCTCCTCGATACAATGTTATTTGTTAAGAAAATAGAAAAAACTATTTCTAATATTATTTCACGTAGGTTCGCTGTAACTTAATTTTTTCCCTTATCGATCCGGAACTCTCTCCTAACTCAGACATAAGCCTCGCTCAAATGTCTACAGTTCAATAAATTATTTAGCAGTTCTTACACACGCAAAGCCAGCAGTTATTTTTGGGCCGTCAGCCCATCTCATCTGTTAGCAACCTATGCTATTCCGTCTGTACTCAACCACCTGTAATATTCTTTTAAATCTAGTGTTTCTAGGTACTGTATGTATATATAGGTATTTATGCAAAAGCATTTTAACAACATCTTTGAGTGTACATCATACTAATAAATTATAAAAAATATGTTATCTATTCGGGATCTGCATCATCTGGCGACAGGATAAGTGGGGTAATTTCTGTAGTCAATATAATTAGTAATCTGCTTATATAACATTATGGGGAACGTTGTGGGCCAAAAGGGAGATAAAATGAGATTGAAATAGGCTTATCAGACACACATAGCATTAATAACACTTTGACAGTGGATAAGTACAGCTTAGCTCATCTCACGGGGACAGAGAGCATGTCTAGTGCCTTGCCAGAATTGTTGTATATTTGCTGGTTTATCTCGTAAATCTTCATTTTATGAGTAATCTGATTATGTATAGTGAATGACATTTAAACTGGAAATTTTCTTTTTGGTAAGTTATAAATCTCGTCGTGGACTTTAATACCTGAGAAGATTGGAACTTTATTGTGGTATCTTGATGTCGATTTACTGCAAATCATTTAGTAGAGTCCTTTCTAGAATGATTTTTATTTATTATTATTGTTCAAAGTCTCACAGATAATCTTTAAAACAAAATACAATTTAATTTGAGAGATATGGAATTTTTAGAGATTTTCTTTAACCATATTCTACCCATTGCTGGGTACAGGCCTCTTTCTTATCTTTCCAATGTTTCTTGTTTTGGTTCAGGGTCTGCCATTTGAGGCATTCGCATATTTTTAAATTGTCTCCACATCTCTGCAGTCGTTCTAGTGGCCTTTTTCTGATATTCAATCAAGCAGGGTATTGCATCAAATATATATCTCCATTTCAGTTCTACCATTTTTTTGCAATATCTGTAGGAGGGAATTGTTTCTAAAGCATGTATTTGTCATGTGGTCCAGTATATTTAGGCCTACCTCCTATCTCCCCATAACATATTGAGCAATATCAATTGCGCTTTTAGTAAAAGTCCGAAATTTTGTGCCATATTGATTCATGATTAATAGGATACACTAGTGCATAAGTTATTTTTGTTATTTGGTAAATTTCATTGCCATTGCTTGCTTTAATCCAGCAATTCAATTTATATTTAATTTGATTCTCCGAAATCTTTACTAATAATTAATTGAATGGCCATGTTTTTCAATAATAACTGGGTTATCTCTCAAATCTTCATTTTATTAGTCAAGGCAATTTACTGCGAAAAATGTGGTCAGGTGCAAGCATGAATCGTTTTATCATTTTTACAATGGAAATGTTATGTTTGATAAGGTCAGAATCTCCCTACGGACTTTAGCATCATGATTGTGCTAATTGCAAACACTTTTGGGAGGTACCTATTATTTATATGCATTATTGATCAAAGACCTACAGAAGATGTTAGAATAAAAATATTAAATATTTTGCGAGATTTTCAGATATTTTCAGTTCCTAATCAATTGAACAATAATAATACTTGGATAATTTATATAGAACTGTTATAATATGCACTAAGTGCCCGTAATAATGTGTTGTTATAATTCCATGATGATTGCTTTATTAGTATTGGTATAATTCCATTAGGTTCACGGGAATCATTATGAAAAACTGAACAATTTATTTCAGAGAATGAATATAAATCATATTCATAAAAAGCATTCATTTTGTGGGTTGCAATAATTGCAACAATTTGAACACATAAGTTTGTTTTAACTACATAATTTTTTTATATAACTTTACTTTCGGAATTAAAGCAACTATGGCATGAGCCAGCATTCAAAAATGTTGCATGAACAAGGATGAGTGACATTATTTATTTTTTTAAACATCCCCCATGCTTGTGCTATTCATCATTGTTAATAAGTAAAAAAGATTTCTCACTTACATATCTGTCAAATCTGGTGATACTAATTTTAAATGTTCACTTAATAAATATTGTAGTTCAATTTATCGAGGATTTACAATCTGTGGTTGTTTCTACAATGTCTTACATTATTAATGACAACATCAATATTTAATTTATAGGTTTGTGGCATCACAGGAAAAGGTTATTCCTATGCACAGGCACACAAGATGTCGACTGCATTTGCAGCCTGTTTGAGAAATAAACTGAAGTTAAAAGATGGGGACTGTGTTGCCATTATGTTGCCGAACTCCCCTGAATTTCCCCTGGCAACACTAGGAGCTGTTCAAGCTGGCTGTATTGTTACAACTGTCAATCCAATCTACATAGCAGGTACAGAATATTCCAAAACATCATTATCATTGATGATAAAATGCTCCCAAACATCACTGAGCTCCTAGCACAAGCATATCGATAAAGGTTTTATCGACAATATTGGTAATTTGTCATCATCCACGAGCACTACTGCAGAGTGCCAACGAACAAACAACAGTTGATAAATGTCCTTGTGCTAGGGGTCTTGGTCTTATGTTTCAAATTCACTAATGAATACCTAAGAACTTCTAAATTTAGATTTAAAATATGTGAATAATTGTATAAATAACTTTAACAACTCTCCACAGTAATAAAAGTTTTATGCAATATATGATTCAAATATTAAAGCTATAAAACGCCAAAAAAATATTATGCAACTGAGCTACCCTAACCTAAAAATCATTTTTGTATCGATTTCTATGTTCTAATTTCTTTACGTTAATTACCTTATAATCAACATCTTAATATTATATATCTATGTCTGTTCTCTATTTTCTATTTATGGCTCAAATCTTCTACTGAATCATATTGCGCAATATTTTTACCTGAATTTGGTTGCTAGTATTGTGGGTTGTCAAACATAATTTCTCCTACTGTTATAATTTATAGAGATCATTTTTAGTGCAGAACTTACATTACAGTTAAAACTAATTTTTGTGTCGTTTTTCATTGCAGAAGAAATAGAGCGCCAATTAGAAGATTCAAAGACAAAAGTAGTAATAACTACCGCCAACTGTTACAAACAAGTCAGCATAGCCCTAAAGAATCTCGGGAAGAACTTGCCCGTGATCATCGCAGAATGCGACGAAAAGTTGCCGCACCCCGAGGGCACAATCAAGTTCGCCGAGTTTGCAGAGAACTTCGGAGAGAACACAGATTGCCTGAAGGAAGTGCGAAGACACGGTGACGATACGGTGTTTCTACCTTACTCCAGCGGAACCACCGGCCTGCCCAAAGGCGTAGAATTAACCAATAAGAATATCGTGGCAAACTGTCTTCAAATGAACGCGCAAAAGATTATCATCGTTTTACCTACAACCGGTATGTTTTCAAACTATTTATTAATTTACTGCTGAATCATGTTCAGATTTCAGAGATCCCAACCTCTGTGACAGAGTAGTAATTGGTTCTTGGCTCACCACTTAGACCACCATCTCCTTTTACATATTTTTAAAACTTCACATCTATTGAGGTAGATACAATGAATCAATTAATATGTAATTTTATCATCAACTATTCGCTCTGCATAAGTTAATTGCCATTTTCTACAAACTGCTAATATTTCCATAATAACATTTATATAATATTGTTATCTACGTGATTAATAAATAACTGACTGATAAACAGTAATTGCCTTGTCTTCATTCTTTGGACAAAAAAACTTACGAATATAAAGTTGAAGATAATTATAAACAATTTGAATTATGTTTCCAGAAACTCACCAAGATGTCACCATCTGTGTTCTGCCCTTCTTCCACATTTATGGATTAGTAGTAACAATGCTAAGTAGGCTGGCATTCGGCATGAAACTAGTCACAGTTCCTAAATTTGTACCGGAAACTTTCTTAAGTGCCCAGGAAAGGTACAAAGCTAGTGTCCTCTTCTTAGTTCCTCCTATTGGTAAGTTTAATAAAATGTTTTGAAAAGGTAAAATATTGCGTAAATACATAACCAAACATAAAATCTTTTTTTGCTGGAACATTCTGCAGAAATATTTTCTGTACTCACTATTTGTTCAACCACAGTTATCTAATGATACAATAGTTTTTCCTGGTGATGTTATCATTATTAATTTACTTGATTGGATTCAGGCAGTTGTATTTTCATTTATTGTAATCTCATCTCCAAATAAATAGACACTTCACTCCAGTGTGATGTTTCAGTTTTCTTTCAAATTTCTGTAAAGAAAGTTATGATTCGTTAGACACAAAGCTTGTCATATTAAACCATTGGGTATTAGTTGTTTTGAAATTCGTTGGGTCTTGATAACCGAAAAAGTTAAGTAAATATATGTCTGTTAGATACAACCAATTTGTTTGTTTTTTGAAAATACCTACTCTGAGATTAGCTAAATTTAACAGAGAGATAAGGAAGACACAGCATAATCAAGTGAATCAAATACTTGAGTTGGGTCACGTCTGAAGTTTAAATAACAGACGAGTGTGTATATATAAATGTAAATGAAGCAAGGAGTGTGACATTATGTCTCTGCCTAGCAATGAGTACCTGTCCATCCAAAATTCATGATACAAAACTTTTGACATGTGTACAAAGTAAAATGTCATGTATCTTTTGCCTTCACAGTTCTCTTCATGGCATCATATTCCGAGGTTAGTTCTGTTCATCTGGACCCCATCAGAACTGTGATGTCTGGAGCCGCCCCCCTGGCTGCTACCGATGTGGACCGATTCTTAGCCAAAACTAAAGTAAGTTTTAACTTCTAACTTGCACCTTCCAAACATGATATCATGTTCACTCCTCCGTGGGTGTATTCTTTATCAAACAGAACAAAGCATCATATCATTTGAGAAAATATAAAACGATTAAATCATAATTTGTTGATATGATTCGAACCCCTTTCTTCAAATTGATTGATTGGAAAAGGTGTGATTCAATGAGAGATACGACTTTAATAGCTCATATGACCCACTTTGTGTGCAAGTCATATTCTTTTATGGAGATAACGAAATATCGCTATACATTGTAACATTTTTAGCATGTTTAAAGCCATCACTTTGTAGTTTTCACATTATCATACAAGTTGGCTGATATGTGATGCCATTTATGTAGGGACTAGGAACTTATTTGAGCGAAAAGGTTAATGTGAACATTATGTCAATTCACACAAAGTAAAATATTGGGTGTTATGAGTTGAATAATATGTTTGATAGTAAGTATACCTTTGAAAGAACACCAAGTAAAATGCCAGATCTCAAACTAACATGGTTATGCACCACCATCTTTAATAAAGATGGCGGTGGTTTTTGACAATAAACAAACTTAAATAAGTTTTATTGATTTTTTTGTCTTTGAATTATGCTAAACTGTCATTGTGGTTGAGCTCTAAATAACTATACACTAGATAACATTATTATTCATACAGGCCTACATTAAAAAAATATAATTAAAATAAATAAATGTCGAAAATATATACATAGTTTGGACGCAAAACTGCAAATTCCATTATTTCATTTTGAAATATGGCTGTGTATACGGTTGTAACATATATACAGATGGATCATATAGACATACAAAAAGTTAGACTCTAAACATGACAGTGAAATATAAGAATAAGCGGTTTAAAATAAAGTAGTTTGTGTTGTATATCACAATAAACTCCCTCTCAAACAATGTTAGTTAAATAAATAACACTTTTTTTATGTTTTTGTAGTCTGTTATTCCTTTTCATTACAATGCAACTGGTTTGGAATGCAAATTAGTGCATTACAAGCAGTATACCTTCATCATAAGTCACGTATATGTCAATTTCATGTATTTTTACACTAGTTTCCTTTGTATTTATACCCAACTCAGTAATAAAAACTACTTATTCTTTTGAACTAAAGACTCATAAATAGGGCCTGGACAAGGTCATCGCAGAGTTATGTTACCCTACAGGTCGGCCCTGATGACCTGTAGGGTAAAATAATTCAATGAAGTCATAATTCAAATCCAAAAACAATATAGAGCATTGTACAGTTCATAGTCATAGAGTAATATTATTGTTTATTTAAATTAGTAATTACTTTAAAGCTTTATGCTTCTTCTTACTTTGATATTATTTTTTTTAAATAATATCAACAATTTTCAACGAAATATAAAGAGAAAAAGACAATATTATAACTACGACTGTTCAATATGAATTAACTTACAATGTATATTAATTTTCCAGACGAAGGTAGCCTTCATGCAAGGCTACGGCCTGACGGAGACGTCTCCTGTGGCCCTGATGCAGGAGCGGGGGAACCCTAACTACGCCTCCGTGGGCCACCTAACGCCCAGCACCGACGCCAAGATCGTCAGCCTGGAAGATGAGAGCAAGGTTCTTGGTCCCAATGAGGTGAGTCAGAATGCTTAACACCCACAGAAGAGACGAACTGAGTGTTATTATTACTAAAGTTATTGTTACTAAACTGACAGTGAGTGATATCATTTTATCGAAGAGACGATTCCTAATTCATTATGAATCTATATCAGTGAAAAGATAAACCGAGAGTAGTATATTGTGTGCCCGAAATAGGATCAATTTCCCTTACTTTAGATAAAATTGATCAAACTTTTACAATTATCTAAATTCTTTCTGGAACCATCCATTTCATAGGCCTGTCTGAGCTTATGAGACAAAGGGTCATATAACATAAATTGGCAACATCAGTTTTATACTAAAAGCAAGTATAAACTCTCGAAAGGTGACTTCTAGTGTTATGAAAGCAGCACAAACGTTTCTCTATGGATATAAATTTATGTTTGTATAAAAATTAATTACACAATCACTTAAACTTACGTTTGGCGATATTCCGAGACTTTGGAGTCTAAAATACGACTGGCACTTTATTGTTGGGCAATGGACTGTATTTTCACCTCACATCAGTCCATTGTTGGATATAAGCCTTCTTAAGTCTATCCAAAACTATTTATATTTTGTTGCGGTCTACAATCTGGATCAAGCTATAATTTCTATCATGTAAGGTGTGAGGTTTTATCCGAGAATCGATTACTTAATACATTGAACTGTCCACTAAAGTTGATGTATTGAATTTTGTAGATAGGAGAGCTGTGGCTGCGAGGGCCCCAGGTGATGAAGGGCTACTACAATAACCAAGTAGCCACCGATGAAATCTTCAGACCAGAGGGCTGGATGAGAACTGGGGACATCGCCCACTACGATGACAACCACGCCTTCTACATCACGGATCGCCTGAAGGAACTGATTAAGGTATTGAACTTAATTTACTAAACCTACTTAATGCATATTCACAATCTTCCTCTATACCTTATTTCTTCTCCTACCTTATACCTTCAGTACAAAACATACACTGATATTGGGGGCGCAATTGGATAACTGTCCTTTGGGAATTCAAAACCTGGTGAAATTCAACCATTTAAAAGAATTCTAAATCTCTATATATAAAACTAAATGTTTGTCTGTGTGTCTGCCTTTTTTCGATTTTCTTTAAAATGACTTGACCGATTTCGCTGAAAATGGCACAGTTTGTTTTTATTAGTGACGTGAAGGTTAAGAGAGTAGTTTAAATGACATCAATTTTTTTAAACTTTTGCTATAACGTTTTAAAATTGGTATGAAAAACATTGAACCAGCCATTTTTTATTTAGGTTAGCTCATAGATATAAAACATAATTAGGTACCTATTTAGGTTTTTTTTTTTTAAATACATGTTTTAGGCCATAGATATAAAACACAATTAGGTACCTACTTAAGAAAATAATTTAATTAAATTTTAAAATTAATGTTTTTTAATTTCTCTATTTATAAATAGTAATAGTCATCAAAAGGCATTACTTTTGATGTCAAATTAATTACGGCACCAAAAATAAAACCTGTTGGTCGATCTACACATCAAGCACGAAAGATAAAGACATCACGAGCTTCAGAAACAGTCGAGCAACGGGAAGCAAGACTGGAAACCGATCGAGTTCGAACATCTCAAGCCCGTTCGTCTGAGACAGACGAGCAACGGGACACAAGACTTGACTTGAACTTTTTACTTGACTTTTTGGGCATAAAAAAAAAGAAGTTTTAAACACTCATAGACCTCACTATTCTGTAAAACACGGCAATGATGTCCTAAACGTTGGTCAAATAGAAAAAATTCCATACCGCCCAATAACTAATACACAATTTTATAAAATTTTGCATTAAGATAAGCTTTATTGTAGATACACAAACATTGGCCACTTCAAATTTCAATTATTCATGACAGCTCAATTCTCTTAGCCAACCAATTATACCTGTCAGTATTTTAATACATTAAGATGACTTTGAAACAAGTTTGGCAGTAAAGTTTTATGCATTTTATGTCCTGTCACTCAAGCCAGCGTGCGATTCCAAACAAATGATAACACAGAAACAAAGTCCCAAACATTCAAGATAATCCAAACCGTCCCATTACTTTGGCGTTATCTTTTTCTAAGGAAAAATAAGTAAATAGTAATTACAAATTGTATTTTGAAACCTCATTCCATATTCTTAGAAAAGCATAAATTATATAATTACAATTACTCTGACGTTGTTTTAAAAATTCAATGAGGTGTTGAGAATTAGGCAAATCGATCATGCCATGTCTTCCTGGAGTATTCGACAAAATGGTAATTCATGGGAAATTAAATAATCTGATAAATAACTGGTTAAAATCTCATTTTAGAAGTTGGACGGCAGATTTGATTGTAAACACATTTTGCAAAAGAGCTCATATCTTTGTTTGGGTTTTTACTATAGTTTCATTCTACAGAACGATTCTCAGTTATTTACATCACAACAGTTAACATATCACCGCCGGAAAGGCAAAAGGGCTGAAGCGCCATTTTGAGAAGTTATACCAGAGCACTTTACAGTTTTTTTTTGTTTTACAATAAAATTCATCAGTCTTCAGTATCTGGTTGGATTTTGAAAAAAAAATTATTTCGGGTAACTCAATGCTCTTACTGAGTTACCTAAAGCGACAAAAAGCTATAAAAAAAGTCCCAAACTTGTGTCGCTTGAGTCAAGCCTTCTCCCAAATAAAAAAGAGTGGTAGATACTCTAAGTATTGCCCTAGTGAAAGACCAACATTCAGAATCGAAACGTTGCTTGAAATGGCTTTAGCCATGTTTGGTGACCAGATCTGCATAGCCAGATAGTTTCCAACCTTCCTCTTCCTCATCTCCTTCCCCTCCCCGCTATCTTCAGCCTCACAACATACTCCAATCGAGGATGCCATAGTTCCACTGGCTCTAGACGGTTGGGAGTAGATGGGACTCTTGTGCGGTATTCACTGTAAAAAAAATATATATATATTTTAGATGCCTGAAAGGCCACAAAAGTCTTGAGAATCAAACGAGAGTTAAAGCATTTTATGCAGAAAAAAAAACTGCATATTTAACTCATTGTTGATCGAAGTGTCGATTAAGCCCTTTGGCCTTTCCGGTAACGATATGTTGTTTAACACATTCCCAGAGTATTATAGAACAATGGGCTTGGCATCATCCTATTTGATAGTTTCGAACTAAACCCAAACAGTCCCAATCTGGATCGATAGTGTTGGAAGCACGCATTATTTCCACATCATCATACCGCGAGAATCAGATTAATAAATCGACTTTAACGAACAAATTCCATAATTCTTCCAGGTCAAAGGGTACCAGGTAGCGCCGGCAGAACTCGAAGGAATCTTGAGATCTCACAACGGACTCGCCGAAGCAGTGGTCATTGGGATTCCCCACCCGACCAGTGGCGAGATCCCCAAAGCATTTGTAATCAAGAAGAAAAACAAATCTCCATCGGCCGAGGACATCATGAAGTTCGTAGAAGGGAAAGTTGCCAGTTACAAAAGACTCGGAGGTGTGCAGTTTGTTGACGAGATTCCTAAAAATGCATCTGGAAAGATTTTGAGGCGAGAAGTCAAAAGGTTATACACATAAATCATGATCAATAATTAGATTGCGAAAACAGTGAATAATTGAAAGATCAGAGTTGTTCAAAATATGTACATTCACTCGACATTTACCTACATATTTTAATATAACCAGTCAAAACAGATGATAATATGTATTGGCATATTGTATTACATATTATTGATATATGGATATTTTAGGTCTAAATAATACGTAGTCTAGATTATTTAACTATGTACATAGTGGTGTGAGTTGATAGTGTTATATATGTATATGCATTAGTGTTATTTTTCACAGTTTTGCATACTGAATAACTTTGATTGCAAATATTACGTAAAATCCTGCGAAATTTTTCAAAAAGAAGTCTAATTGAGAGCAGCTTTGATTTCTGATTTCGCCTTATTAACCTTTTTGCCGCTTTCCTGATGTATAAAGGGGTAACGGATGTGCACGACACTTTATGCGACATTCAAACATTTTATGTGAAAATGAAAACATACATATATGCGCGTAGCGGCGTAAAGGTTAACTTAAATTTTTAAATTTAGAAAATAAATTAAATTATCCATTGTAAATATGAAAGATAATATGAATGCTTAATAGATAAACAATATTTGTATATCTGAAAAATATTACAAAAAGCACTTGGTGTTTAGTTTTTAGATACCTCAATAAGATATTATATAGATGTATTTTTATAAAATGGACATTTTACATTCTTTATTGCCCTCTCCGTTTGATATTACCGTTATAAAATCTTTACACTGAAGCAACAAACAACAAGACTTTAGGGTTATGAATTTTAAAAGTCTGTCTTTTTTGTGATATAAGTGTTTTTTTTTAAATAATATACCTATACAGGCAAATATTGTCGTAATTTAAAAAATGGGCTTTATTACTACAATTTAAACAGAAGATAAGATAAAAAAAAAAACAGTCTTAAGAATTAATTAGGTACTTAACGTTTAAAGTCAAGAGGGTCTAAGGGGCAAAGTTCAACTAAAGATAGTAAAAATATATATGTATTTACATTCCCGGTATAATTTTATCATTCCTCTTCTAACACTGTTTGGATAAAGCTTGAAATGACGATATAGGTTTTTCTGCAGTACAGTTGCTCCTTGTACAAAAAAATACGTAAGAATTAGTTTTACACAAAGGTATATCTGAATTTACCGAATTTATTGGTATACCTTGAAAATAAAACTAAGTCTAACTCACTAAAAGAAAACTATAATTAATAGAATAGTCATGGTATTCCAAAAAAGTTTAAAAAGAATTTACCAAGGATCTTTTCTGTAATATGTAACTGAAAAATAGATTTCTTAATACATACTAAGAAAACTGTATAAATATGAAAGGATTTCAATCTGAGTCGAAGGTGAAAGCCTTCATTCAGATGTGGATTGAGTATGGCTGATAGAACAGATAATATGCCAAGTATACCTTCTATGTGATAATTAACTGCTGTAAGTCTTTTATAGAAAATTATTCACATTAACTCAGGTGTCGGGTTCAAATTCAAACTAAAATTTGTGTCAAAAACGTTTTTAACATCGTAGGTAAAGAAAGTATCATTCATTTACATGACCAAGTAAGTAACTCACCTTGAAACAATAATTCGAACCTGCCAAATGTTAGAAGTTCTATAAATAATTTCTACGCCTTGACCTTAAAATAAATAAATCAAATGAGTACAAATTTTCAAAATTAGTAGATAATCTCTCATTTTAAATTGTGAGGTATTTATATTTGTTATTTTATCTACATATATAATATATGTAGTTATATTAATGAGCTAATTAGGTATTTGATACTAGATTGAAATTGCTGTTCACAAATCACTTGTATGTTACGTACGCACTCAATAAATAATCTTAGCAAATTTTATTGTATCGTAAAGATATTGATTCAAAATGTCCCAAATCGGCTTAACCATACCTCTAAATTTTCAATTTGGCAATCAATATCGTCATAAAATATTTATAAGAGATGTTAATGCTTGTGACGTACATAGAGAAAAAAAATTAAGATATTGTTATGATATTTCTTCTGAAATATGAATGTATATATTTTTTTGTTCGGTTAGTTGTCACCAGACTTGACTCAATAATTTAGAAATTTGGTCATTATACTGATTTATGATTGCATAACTCTGTCCATAATATTAACGCAAATAAAACCCAGATTCCAAACTGAATCTCAAACTGCCGTGTCTTGTTTTATCAAAGCTCATGTGTTCAAATAAATTCTGTAGTTAGTAAGAGATTTTGTAATTAAGTATTTAAACAACAATTCTTACATCGACTTTTTGACTAAAATAATGTAATCAATAATCCTACAATTTATGGCCACAAACTAAGAAAACCAGGAAATCGTATTGAACTGGGATTATATCAGATTTTTAAAATAATAATTGAATATTTTATTTGGCACCGTTTTTGTGATAAAATCACCTCAAGACTAATATTTTTGATAACCGAGAAAATCGATTTTAAAATCAGAGTGGAAAAGTAGAATCTTGATCTAACCTAGGCATTTGAAAGTGTAAAAACTACTCTAGAAAACCTGGAATTGTCATCTGTTTCCTGTGGCCACCTAGATTATGATAGAGAAAATAAAAGTAATTTATTTTATTCATTGAAGAAAATGGGTACTTAACAATGCACAACTTTTTTGCACATAACAAATTCTTGTATTTGATACTGCTTTATGTGATTTTAAATATTTTTTATTGTAATTCCATTTCAAAGTTTTTTTTCCACACCCGAAAATAACAGACTGGTAATACTTGCATCGTTATTATTATCATTACTAGATGCTATGCATCTAGTAATGATAATAATAATAATGATAATATAATAGTAATGATAATATAGCATATTATGCATATATGCATAAATCCATTCCATATTTCAATCATTTTATTGATCAAATATATTATTTTTCTGAATGCAAAGTACAAAGAGTCCTCGGACTTTGGAATTGTTAGTGCATATTTATGGATGAAATCAACATCAGAGACTATAATAACACGAAATATTGCTGTAATAATAAACGTTTGTGGGTAATTCAAATTAAAATATTAATGCACCAGCAAAATATTTGTGTTCAAAATATTTTACAAAAAAAATCAAAGGTCAAAACTGTTTTTTTTTATATTTTCACCAAAATCAAATGTTACTTAATATTAATTTCATACCACACAACGGTTCTCAACGGAAAATAATGTGTTGTGATATTTTGAAAATATTTTTAGTATTTAAAACATTATTATAATTTGTAAATATTAAATGTATAATGAAAGGTTATTTTCTAATAAAATGTATTTGTTATTGAAAATATGTTTTTATTTATGTCGTGAAAATTAAGGAAAATGCTTATAAAATATATTGGATTAAAAATGTGATGTATTAACTGATAATTATACATTCATTTTCTATAATTACATATTTGCACATGGGAGACTTTCTTACGTTATAAAATTTTTGAGTAAAAATGCGGAAACTATGTAGTCTCCTTCCCCTCTCCACATTGTTCCTCGCACAACATTTCACAATTGGAGATAGTTTAGTTACACTTGCTCCGGACAGTGGGACAAAAAAACATGTAGAATAAATCACAATAAATCATTATGATTGACAAAAATAAATATGTAATCCAATTTAAAATGCAGATTTGGGTTTTTTTACTTTCACCTTCTTAGTAGCCATTTTGAAATTTTACATAACATTCGAAATTTGATTATTTATACCATAATAATAAATTAAATTAAATGCTTAAAATAAAATAAATGACAATAACAATAAATTATTCACAAAACACCATATCTTTCAGCTGAAAATATAATTGTAAGGTAAATACGTAGATTTAAAAAAGCCTAAAATCACATTTAACCTCTAGTGTGCCGGAGTGTCCTATACGACCTAGGCATTCATCATTATCTTTTCAGAAGTTTTTATCATTTAAAACCTGTTGTTCGTATATGTATTTAAATGAACCTTAATCGCGTTTCAACAAAATAATCAATCCATAGAGATATTTTACATTTGCGTTAAGTTCGGTACAAGTCGAGTAATAAATATTTGAAGTTTGCTTAGGTACGTCAGTGCGGCTGAAAAAAATCGATTTTCAAAGTGACATTACTGTTTATATTTACAAGAAAACCTTGTGCAATTTTATTTTTATTTGGAGGAAAATATATTCAGCCACGAAAATACATTAAAATGACAAAAAAATCTTCACATTTCTTAATCAAACTTTTTTTCAGTAACACGAGGGAGAAAAAACTAATTCTCCAAATATCAGTAGTTATTCTGGAAAACTACTTATGCCATTGGCATATAATACAATTTGAAAAAACACAAGCACATTTTATGAGAAGATAGCATAATTGACGAACACAGGTGAGTTATTACGAAATAACAGTCAGCAAGGAACGACGAAAGTTTCTACCTTGCGGTGATCCGGCATTCCAAAGGTTAATAACAAATCATTACTGTAGATATTTCAACAATATCTGAAAATTTGCAGATAGGTATTCCAACATGTTGGAATACCTATTTCAGGCTGCAGTCTGTAGGATGAAAATTACCCAGGTGATAGCCAACTTCCAATAGGAAAAGACACCAGAACCAGAAAATATGCAGGAAAATACTTTTCTCTTGCATGGACAAAGGAAAGAAAACTACAGAATGAAACAGAAATCCCAGATTTATGTACCGATTATGAACGTGCCCATGAGTGGTTAGCACTCATTAAATCAGTATTAACATATAAAATTATGTGATAAATAGATATTATATTAATTTGTTCAATAGGCCAGTAAGTAGAACGCTTAACTGGATCGGAAGTGCCAAGTTTGAATCCCGCAGCGGGTACCGTTGGGTCTCTCACCAGTTAACACTTGTGATGCTTAGGCTAAAAGTACGGATAAGTGAAATTAACCTAAATCAATAATATAAAAACACTAAATTTACCTTTGGAGATGTACAAACTTACATGCGTATTTGGGAGCTAAAGTAGATATGTATTGTAGTTATCGGTGAAAAACAATATAGGTTTGTTTGTTAGTTCATCTTTTGACCACCTGCATGGGTAAGTTTTTAAATCTGTAAACGATGATGCAAATAATTCAACATCAAACATATTGATAAAACACCATCAGAATTACTTTTGAAGTGTTGTAAAAAAACAGATACTTAACTGAAAATTGTCCATTAAATTTACATTAATTCTACAAACTTGTGACATATTTAGACAGTCACCAAGTTCAGTCACCGCAGTGGCAACCATTTTAGTGGCTGACGTTGGCCGTTCGCCAACATCGCCCATTCGCCCATCGCCAGGGTGCACTTTGTGCCAGATCTGAATGGGACATAACAAAGGGTCATCTAATACACACATTCTTTATCCGTGACCAGGTATTGTACAAAATATTCAATAGTTTATTATTAATTATGTATTACACTAAAGGGGGAATGATATTCAACTTTCAAGTGACCTTCAGTTGTCACATTATCTAAGAAGAAATACATGTCAACCACGGATGAGATAAGACTGTCAATTTAAAAAGACTGCCAACTTTAGATGGGTGAGAGCCGCCGAGAATGGGCAAACCTGGAGACGTTTGAGGGAGGCCTGCGTCCAAAGCTGGACACCAGAAGACTTAAGGCTTCCAACAACGGCGCTAAGCGTCACTTTGTAGTTTTTTAATAAAAGCAGTACTGCACATGACTCGTCTGTGAATTCTACATGGGCAGTTAGGAAAATGTCTAAGGTTTCCAGTGAGCAAAAATTAAAAGCTGTAATCTTTTAAATTCTATGAAAAACATACTAAAATTTCAGTAAAAGGTGCAGTTTGAAAACCAGCGAAGGCATTTTTGAACATTTTACCTAAAGTTTGAGTGTGCATTTCATAAAGAATTTAAAAGATTACTGTATAAGAATTTTATTCACTGGAAACCTTAGACATTTTTCTAACTACCCATATAGAATTAACAGATGAATCATTTGTACTACTGCTTGTACTAGAAAGCCAAAAAGTGTGTATTTTTGGGTGCTGAACCCTTAAGAAGATGGAATAAAAACTTTTGGTAGAATATTAAATGGGTATGCAAGACCATTTCTCATAAATTCAACCCATGTTCGATAGGTTAACAAGTGAGGCCTGTAGAAACAAACACGGCTAAGTCCATTGACTACAATTTTCGAGGAAGAACAAAAAACGTTTAATTTAAAAATTACTTGTGATACTGTCACTAAAATAAATTCGACAAATAGTACTTACTAAAAACATTAATTTTCTTCTTGATACATTAGTTTAACTGGTGCGAAACAAAAAATATATTTAAATTATTAGTGGACTTTGCCGTGTTTGTTGTTCACATTTGACAACTGCCGCTTTTGTTTTCAACACAACTGGACTTTGCCAGTTTTGAAATGGACACGTTTTTTCACAAGGTTGCAGTCAAAGTCAGTAAAAAAATAGTTTTACATTTAAAAAAGTATTTATCTTGATGGAAATACAAAACAATAATATCTTACAAAATATTTTGAAAAAGTTTGTAAGTTATGGTGACTTAATTAATAATTAAAAAAATTAAAAAAACTAAAAAATCGAAAGAAAAAATTAAAAAAGAATAATAACTATTATTCTGATATTTTTTTATATAAATTTGTTTTAAAGATTTAATAAGATATGAATGCGGAATAATATTCAAGAGCAGGAAGATTTCTCCAGTTATCACCGAAATGCTTGGTCTAAAGATAGTTGACATCTCTTACTTTTAACGATTTCAAAACAACTTTTCCGGGTTCTATGTTGCTTGGAATTATCATTGATTCATTTTTGTTTTTCACACAGCATGATTTCTACAATATTAATGACATAACAATAACTACTAATAAAGTAATCATATTATTCAATAAAACTCTAAATCGTAAGTAAAAAACTAATTTATTTTACCACTATGCTGTTTTAGTAAGTAAAAAATTATGTCCATAAAAAATAACAGGAAACAAAAAGTTCATTATGCATCGCCAGCGGACATTTTCGGTAATTTGCGAAATTGTCAATATCTCAACTTTTACAAAAACAATGTTTTACAACAACAAACCGCCATCTTGAAAACAGCTATTTACAACGCTCCTATTGGTCCGTTTGAAAACTGCCGTCTTTGATTTGGAAAGAAGTGGACTTTGCCGAGTTTGTTATGGAACGCAATTTTAATCCGTAAAAATAAATGGTTTAGAGCCGTGTTTGTTAGGAAAGCAACATTGCATCATGAAGCATTTTTTTTACTCTTTCGAACCTCATATTTAACTCATTTTCCATTATTGGTGGACTTTGCCGTGTTTGTTTCTACAGGCCTCAAGTTCATGCAGTCTTATTTTCAAGATTACAGGCAGTAACTATTAATTATTTTATTGACTCACCTTCTCTGTTGCAACTTATCCAGTTCAACATTCCTTGCCGTAGACTCAGAAACAGTGAATTGCTGTTCCTCAATCATCACTATACTAATTATGGGTATAATTCTCCAATGTCCAGAATGTCAAGACTTGAATGTGTTAACTCAAGCCATGGTCTTGAAATTTTTGGTAGCAGTCTAAATGATTTTTGTCATTCTTTACGACTCTCCCAAAACTTTGACTAGACCGTGGCTTGAATGTTCTTTCTTATGTTTATTTTGTCCTATTTTTGTCATCGCTTCATTTATTATTATGTATGTGCTATTCTTTCCCTGTTGCTCTTTTTTCCATTTCGTGTTTTATGTCTTTTTTGCAATTGGACTTTAGTCCGTTATTTTATAAATAAATAAATAAACCAAACAATACAAATGAGAAATATTTGAGGAATTGAAGATTAAAATCACCGACACTCATACTACACCAACTACCAGGTTTTGATTATTATTTACCTTAATAAAAATAAATAATACATATTTAGTTTTCTATATCCTGGAAGGCCTGATGCCTCACCAGCTCTTTGAACACTCCGTTGGGAATATTGATGAGCTCTCGGTAAGAACCCTTCTCCACCACGGTGCCGTTCTCAATGACGGCTATGGTGTCCGCAGCCTGGATGGTGCTAAGTCTGTGCGCGATGGTGAGTACGGTCCTGTTCTGCGAGACGCTCTTGAGGGCCTCCCTGACCAGGTGTTCTGATTGGGGATCCAAGGCGCTGGTCGCCTCGTCGAGGATTATGATGCGAGGGTTCTGGAAAAACAATGAAAGCTGGTCAAACAAATTTTATGAGAGAGTAGCTATCAAAATGTATGACTTTAAATGTGTAAGGTATTTCCTAGGAAACAACATGGCACCAGGATTAAAAATAAGCAGAGTTTCATCAGTATGGTCAGTATTATACTGCCCCGATGAAGCTGCGGTGGTATAGCGAAACCTGGTCGGCATTAGTATAAATTAAAGTGGCGTAATACAAAGCAATTGTTTTATGTTTATATCGCAATAGTGGTTCTCTAAGCGTGTGCTGGAAAAAAGTTCCCAGAGTGCCTGGATACATTTGAGCAGCAATAAGAAATTGAAAAAACATTGTTACATTAGAATTACAGTGTAATAATTAGGTTAAATTATTTTTTTCAAGCTAAAATATTGAATTTTTTTAGTACATATTTCTCACTTATAATAATCGTATTTCAATGTGACTAGTTTATGGGTATGATGTAACAAAGGAGTCATGAAAATATTAATATTCTTTATGGATAATTCAAACCCGAAAGGTTTGAGAAACTCTGAGTTACACAATATCCCCAGATCCCTAAATATTTTTGCCAAAAGTGAAATACACAGGAAATTTCTATGAGCGAAAGAAAGAACGGAATAAGTAAAGAAACGCAGGTTTTCAGGAGAGCCAAAAAAAATAATAAAGCTGAAAATTTTATACATTTTGACATTTTAAACGGGAAAACAACAAAAACTGACTTAATGCGTTCTGTCAGTATACCCTCGATATGTAATCAAAAATGAATAAAATAATTTTTTATTTACTTACCTTGATGATGGCCCTAGCGATGGCAATCCTCTGCCTCTGCCCCCCGCTGAGGGCCACCCCCCTCTCCCCTGTCTCCGTGTCGAACCCGTGGGGGAACCCCTTCACAAACTCCTCCACCCGGGCCAACCTGGCCGCATCCAGCAGCTGTTCTTCGCTGGCGCTAGCGGGGTCCTCCAAGCCGTACAGAATGTTGTCTTTTATGCTGGCCGAGAACAGTATAGGCTCCTGGAGAATAAAATACAAAAATGATTTATTTTAATTAATTGATTGATTATATTGGTTGATTGATAACATTCATATTTTATATATATATTATTTTTTGAGAATAATTTTAAGAAAAATAATTACGTAAGACCAAAGCAAGTTGTTTTGATATCGAAAAGCATTAATATAATATTTTCTCCAGAATCAAAAAACTTTGTGTATCTTAAAATAAGTGTGATAAAGTGGCAAACACTAATCAGAAAAATGCGATTGAAACAATTTTTGAAAATTGTTTCAAGATCCTTTTTTAAATCCGTTTTTATTGTTTTGTTCATAGTGAATACCGCACAAGAGTCCCAACTGCTCCCAACCATCTGGAGCCAATGAGACTATGGAATCCCAAATTAGGGTATGTTGTGAGGCTGAAAGTAGTTGGGGAGAGGAAGGAGATGGGAAAGAGGAAGGTTGGGAAGTACCTAGCTATTCAGAACTGGTCATTAAACACGGTTTATTATTTATTTATTTTTTATGGTGAATACCGCACAAGAGTCCCAACTGCTCCCAACCGCCTAGAGCCAGTGAGGCTATAGCATCCCCAATGGGGGTATGTTATGATGCTGAAGGTAGCAGGGAGGGGAAGGAGATAGGATTAGGAAGGTTGAGAAATACCTGGCTATTCAGATCTGGTCACCAAACACGGCTGAAGCCATTTCAATCAACATTTCAATTCTGAATGGTGGTCTTTCACCAGGGCGAGTACTACCACTCTGGCTAAAGCCATTTAAAGCAACGTTTCGAGTATCTGGCGCTTTCGCAGCTGCCTGACGTGTTTTAGTCTTTCTCGTTATTTTTCGCCAAATAAGTAGGATATTTCACAAATTGCTTCTTTAAAATTACACTAAAATTACCGTTGTTGTGTATAGGTTAAGTGAATAAACTCTAAATAATTTTTCAAGTGACTAGTTTGACGTAATTTCGATTTTTAAGAAAATATTTTAATCTTTAAATATCAGTGTTTTAAATGCAGTGCAATAGCCCGAGAATGGTCACTTGCTTTGACCCTTGTCCAGATGTGTCCCTTCGACCGCCCGGGAACCGGCAGCGGGGCGTGGGAGTGCCGATCTCGACCGACTGTTCCCGAGCGCGAACGAACAAGGCATCCAACAAATCACCCAAGTGACACCCTTACAGATGACATTCGCCCACGTTGGTCTAAATCTGTTAGGGCGGCCGCATTCCATCTTACATAAACATTACAATTTAACAAGATCTGTACAGCGCCCTTGAGGTGATTTTTCACAAAAACGGCGCTATAAAAATCATCCAAATATTATTATTATCTACGACTGTGTACTCTTCCTCAAATCAAGTTTTGAATTCTCACCTGGCTAACAGTGCCAATATGTCTTCTCAACCACATGGGATCCAAATCCTTGATGTCTCTCCCGTCCAGTTTGACCAGTCCCTGTTCGGGCTCATACAGCCGTAGCAGCAGCAGGGCCAGAGTGGTCTTCCCGGAGCCCGAGCCCCCGACTATGGCCATCACCTTCCCCGGCTCCAGCGTCAGGGAGAGGTCTTCGAGTATCAGCTTGCCGGGTCTGGTGGGGTAGCTGAAGTTGATGTTCTGAAAGGTTATCTCTCCGATCGGCGGAGTCGACGGCCATAATCCACCTGAATTAAAAAGGATATGCATAGAACATATTAATATTTTGTAAAAAAATATTTACAGAAAAGAATGTTTATTATTATTGCTTGGAAAACAAAGTTTGTCAAAAAGTGTTCAATTTTCTTTTTGGAGACTTCAACACATTTAAGGTTTTGACAGCATTGAGTTTGTATATCCATTAAAAACCCATTGTACATTACAGTGAAACATCTTTTAAATAACCTGATTTTTAAAATGTTGTTGTTAGAGTTACAGTTTGACCCTTGAAGTAACTATATATGGAGAGAGAGAGCTTATTCTTTTTACGAAACCTATACAGATTTGGGATAAATCACTTTCTCCGGGTTTTTACATCGTACACCATGAGAAAGAAAGAGACAACAAATTTTCCCGAATTATCACACCGCTTTAAAGTATTGTTAGAATGTTCTTCATGTCCCGCGTCTCCGTTGACTCCGCCCACACGTTATGATACGCAAAATAAATTGACATAACCCAACGGTTTATTAGGTTACATGTTATATTTTTTTTAAACAATACTGTGAAAAGTGGTTATACGAATAAAAAAATTATATTATGTCGACACGTGCTATGAATGGATGTATAAATACCCTAGCCTTAGTCTTAGCCACTCTCAGATCTAGCCGAGTCCGGAAAACCTCGTCGAAACTGACTACAGCTCTCTCTATAGCACTCTCTCTTGTATATTATTGCCCTGAGGTTTGAACCATGATGGCATAATACAATTATTTGGAAAAGTTGTCTCTTATTACCAACAACAGCACATTGGAGAATTTTTAGTTGTCAAACTATAATCAAATGGCCAAGTTTGTATCACATTATCTAATATTGCTTCCTCGTCTCATAATATTATATTTCTCCAAAGTTTCAATACTAACCCTAAGAATGGGGAATTATTTTCTACAACCTGCGTAGCATGAAATTTATTTCAACTGGTCAATAAGGATGCTTTATTTCACTCCATAATTTCAACAGATCATAATTTTAAAGATAATTTTAATGATCTCTGTAGTTAGCGCGCAACTCGAATTCAATTTTTCAAATGGGCGCAGAAATTTCAATGATCTGTTGAAATTATGGAGTGATATGGAGCATCTTCATTGGCTAGTTGAAATAATTTTTATGCTACGCAGTTGTGAGACAAATTCAAGCTGCGCGCATACCAAGGGATAAGTGTTCATATAATTTTATACTTCATTAAAATCATCATGGAATATAAAACATTTGCCTCTCCAACCTAACACATTGAAATATTCAACTTTTTGACAAACTCCTACTACATACCATCATAATAAACGGAACATGTTGCTTGTGCATTGACGGAGGACTTAGCTAGCAGAGGAATTGAACCCACAACGCCCGGATGGGAATCCAACGCGTTTGTCCACTCACCTACTAACCGATAGTGAATACCGCACAAGAGTCCCAACTGCTCCCAACCGTCTAGAGCCAGTGAGACTATGGCATCCCCAGTTGGGGTATGTTGTGAGGCTGACGGTAGTGGGGAGGGGGAGGAGATGGGGAAGAGGAAGGTTGTGAAGTACCAAACACATAAATAAATGAAGTACGTGCCTTGAATGGGCACTGCGGGAACCCTATCAATGATATCCCACAGCCGGCTGGCTGCTCCGATTCCCTTGTTCAGCTCCGAGTAGAAGCTGCTCAGACCACTGATGGAGATACCGATGTAGGCTGCGTACAGCAGGAAGGAGGTCAGGTTCCCCACCGTGATATGGTGGTCGGATACCATCACACCGCCGTAGTAGAGCACCGAAATGATGATGAAGTTGCCAGTCAATCCGGTCTAGAAGGTAATACAGACGTAGTCAATGCATTGCTATTATTTAGGAAACCTTGCCTTATTCCGGTTAGTTAATCTCTGGAATGCCGGATTCCCGCAAGGTACAACTTCCGTCGTACCTTGCTGACTGCAATTTCGTAAAGACTCACTTGTGTTTTACAAAATGATGTTTTTGTCAATTGGACGTAGTTATGCACAAAGCAACTAACCCCAAAAAGATATAACCGAGGAAATGGCGTGCGAAAATATGACAATACAAAAGCATTAATATGCGTAATTGGCATTTGTAAAGCGAATATCAGTGTTCTTTTTTTTAATGAGAATTATTATTAATAAATAATTTATAATCTATCAGAGATGATATTTAAAAAAAATATATTTTTCCTAAGTTACCCTCATTTCAATATTTTTAAACTCCAATTTATTCAAATATCTACAATGGGCGTTAATAAAAAATTGAATTACCAAAAATCTATTGCATTTGGAGCTTGGATGTTTTCAGCAGATAGAAATCTCGTATTTATCTATGGGAAAACATGTCAAACTCGATTTTAGCTAATCGTGGGTTGGACGCTTTCTGCATAACTACGTTTAATTATGCTATCTTCTCAGATAATGTGTTTGTTTTTTTTTTCAAATTGTATTTCAATGGTATAAGTAGTTTTTTTTTAGAATAGCTATGTACATTCAAAGAATTGGTTAAATTCTCCCTAAAAAACTAACCATCACGCCGTTTCTTCGCAGGGGTAGGCAGAGGACGGACCAGCATACAACTCTGTCTTGGCACACACTCCTTGCTTCATTTACATTCATACATCTCATCATTTTTCTCCCTCATGTCACTAAAAAAAGTTTGATTAAGAAATGTGAAAGTTTTTTGTGGTTTTATCGTATTTTCGTGTGGCTGAATTCTCTATGAATAAAAATAAATTTGCGTAAAGTTTTGCTGTAAATACAAGCAGTAATGTCACTTAGAAAATCTATTTTTTTCAGCCGCACTGACGTAAGCAAACTTCAAATATTTATTACTCGACTTGTACCGAACTTAACGCAGCGGAAAATATACATATCTATGAATCGATTATTTTGTTGACAGGCGATTATGGTTCATTTAAATAGGCTAACAACACGTTTTAAAGGATGAAAACTCCTGAAAAGACAAGATGAGTGGCCGGTGACTATTGGCACCCTGGCACACTAGAGGTCAAATCATTAAAATCTTATACATAGCAAAACAAGATCACATTTCGAGATGCTGAGACGAATAAAAGAGATAAAGAGATGATACACGATTGTCTCATTTAGAAAAATTAGCAGATGTCTAAAATAATAAAAGAAAAAAGAATTATAAAAACTCACCATTCCATAAAATATACCCCTGGCCATTGACTCCTTGTATGCCAAATCCAATATATTCTTTATCTTGGCAGAATAATTGTCTACTTCCTTAAATTCTTTACTAAATGTCTTCACCGTTCTTATATTTGAGATTTTCTCTTCAGCTACCTGTGAATGAAATTGCAATGCATATTATTCAAATGTTGTAGGATACATAGATTATGATATAATATGACACTTATGATACTTGAAGTATATTCCTCTTTCGAGTCTTGTCCATTAAAATAGTTAAAATACCCAAGTAATTCGGTTCAGATGGATATTATTATTGGTGTCTGTTTAAATTAGTATGAAGTTGCCAAAGGAAGTTTTTTTGCAAATACTGCACAAGAATCTCAACTGCCCGAAGCCAGTGGGACTATAACATATCCAACTGGAGTATAATGTGAGGCTAAAGAGTGGCGGTGGGAAGGAGACAAGGAAGAGGAAGGTGGGGAAGTGCATAACTAAAGCTATTTCATGGGACTCTTTCACAAGTATCTAACACATTTTTTTAATTTATTAATATTAATCAAATGTGAAATAACACACATCAATTAAATAAAATTTTATTTACACACACATTTAAAACTGCAACCTCTGGATTAGTGGCCGAAGATCTTAACCGCTCAGCCACAGAACTCGTCAAATGATGCCGATGTTCAAAATATAACATTGGTTGCGGAGAAAGTAAAAGACACTTATTAATACCTGAGTAGCCACGGCCAGGCTGTCCTGCACCTGCGTAGTGATCTTCCTCACGAAGCGTCCATAGACGATGGCCAGACATGCCACCGGGGGCACCACGGAGAGCCCCACCACGGCCAACTCCCAAGACATGTAGAACTGCAAACATCAGACATATCAAACCAATCGATCTATGGAAGTACAAAACCATCTCATACCAAATACAATACTTAAATGTTGTGATCTGTGTTCTTCTTTTTATGGTGGCCTTTCTTATCGGTGATTTATTGTTAAGTATTTAATTTATAGGTCCTAATACAACCCTAGGCGATTAGCATATTCACCCTGATCTGCGTTAAATAATTGTTCATTTTATATATTTGCATATTGCAGACCTCATCATGGTAGTTTAAGATCCACCCCTCTGCTAGGGTAGAATTGATTTCTATAATAAGGTTTGATTAAAGAAGTGATCTTACGGCTGTTGTATCTAATTTTTCTCCAGTGGAGGTTAAGTTATTAAAATATGAGTCCCCATTCCTCTACAGTTCCTATGTTTGATTGGGAACGCCCCATAATAATGCTTACCATCATACCAGCTCCAGCCGATACGGAGAAGAGGGATCTCAGCCCGTCGGAGATGTTGGAGCTGAGGGTGGAACCCACCAGCTGTGTGTCGGCGGACAGCCTGTTGACCAACTGCCCGGTAGACACTTTGTCAAACCACCCAGCCTCTTGCTTCATTATCGAAGAGAACACGTTTTTTCTTAATGCTTGTGTCATTCTCTGTCCTAAAATTTGAACAAATTCATAAGATAAATGATTGAACAGTAACATTATGTATCGATTGCATCATATTAAAACTATATTATTTTATATGAGGGTCACAACGTTGTCTGTAATAGGAAAATGTTTGTCTATACAATCTTCAATTTGTCATGCTGATTTCAACAAGGCTTAGCGTTTGTGGAAAAAAATATTGCTAAAGATGCTTAATTAATACATATTATTAAATTCGGCAGATCAATAAACCTGGAGACAAATTATCAATGTGTCCTGAACAATTGACAATATGTAGATAGCAAAGAGCAATTTAGAATGGATGAAATATTCTTATCTAGTACATTATTTATCTTTTAATCTTTTTATCACTCCTAGACCCTCTTGGTCAATGTCACAGAGTCACCCTTCTAGTAAGTACCTGGGCTCATGGAATATTCCATGCTTTTTTTGCGCTATTCTCACATCTACCCTTCATAGCTTAGTTTCATCGACGTATTCAAAATTTACACAGCTAATATTATAACCGAAAGCTCTTGTTAAAATAACATAATTACCCGAAATGGACATGAGATAGACGCGTCCGAAATTGCAGACTCCACCCAGTACGAATATCCCGCACAGAATGAGGCAGACCTTGTTCAGTTTGTCTTTGGCCGACGTCATGTCCGATCCGCTGGTGTATATAATGTCCAGCACCTTGCCCAGGGAGAAAGGGATGGCCATACTCACAGTGGAGGCTATTAATAACAGACCAACGGCGGCTGAAATAAAATGCATCAATAATCAATCCGGGCTGTTAAACTTCCCCAACAGCTATACCTGCCTACATATTTATACTGTCATGTTCATATGTATCACAGCTCTTCTAGGAATGCAATAAGAAACATCATTCCTCTAGGAATGCAGAAACCAGGAAAAACAATTTCAGTACTTAGTCAACCCTGTTCAATAACTTGGATTCAACGCATGAAAAGTTTATGAGAGAGTATAATTTCACTGGCTGCCTAACATAGGTTTCTTTCATCTGATATAAAATAATGCATCGAAAATGGAATATGCCTTTATCAACAGTCAAATCTGTCAACAGCCAAACAGTGAAAGAAAGAAGAAGGGTTAGAGAAATTGAAAATGCAAAGCTTAGATAAATTAAATAATGTAGATACGTTACTGAGACAATGCGCGTGAATGCACTTAACCGAGTCCGCGAGACATACCTGAGATTTACTGTGTTTAGTATCACACAAACATTCGTTTGACAGACAAACTGTCACCAGCTGTCACAAACACGTCGCTGTAGGCTCCTTTCTGAGAAAAAATGCCTTGACAGGTGTAAAAATCTTTCGGGAGCAAAAAACATATCTCATGGAGTTTCTTTTCATTCATAATTACTCACAAATCACTTATTATTTCGATAAATACAATTATTCACAAGGCGTAAATAGAATAAGCTACTCGAAAACGGTGTAAGATAGAGAATGCAGAAATACATAAGTGTGTGGAAGACAACCACGGCTAGTGGCCCGATACCCGATTATAACAGTAGCATGGGATGTTCATATAGCTATCTCATCTGTACACAAATATTCTTTGAATTGCTATCCTTTTCATAAGTGGGTGAAACGGTAAACAAGACGGTACTAGTTATGCTACATTTTTCGTAAGGTTTGTATGAATATGACGTGTCTTGTATTTTAGGTCTATGATGCAAAGTCGCCATTTAGTTAAATATTGTGCAATAAAAATTAGAAAACAGAATTTTATCTTTTACAATGCAGTATTTTAAAAATACAGTAAGGACAAAGATAAATTGTACCCAAATCTTTAGAGCTTATTAGGTTTCATTACCTTCTTCTTTTTACACACAAATCAATCTATCAAACGATTGACAGCAAGAAATTGACTGCAGTAGTGTCCATGCGTGCATTGACAAATGCTTATTCCTAAATCACCATCAAACCTCGTCCAGAAAGAAAGCCACATTCAATTAATGTTTTAAGCAAATAGTAAATAACTTACATATCAGATACCATTTCTCGGGTCTCGCTAAAGACAACAATCTTTTGACATTTGATTTGCTCAATTTCACCTTCGTCACGACCACTGCTACATTTGCGTTAGCGGCTCCTTCCTTGGGTAGAGCTGTTTTCGTATCGTTCTTGGTCGTATATCGTCTCCCTTTCGATAGATCGAGCAGTCTTCTCCTGTCATAATTTCTGAATACGGCTGAATTGTTAATTTTTCTATAGCCATTGAAGAGCCTCGATCCACAGTTGTGACATAAGTTTATATTATAATTAAAGCACCTGAACAGGTTTATTTTATTTCCTACGAGTAAATTACTGCTGTATTTGTACAGCACGGAGAGTGTCATTTTTGTTTAGGTTTAAATTAGAGGTTATAAAGAATGTCATAATCAGATAATCACAAACACAGGTTAGAAACGTCACTAAGTTGACCCTGAATTTGTCTATTTGAAAAACTTTAGTTGTCTATGAATAGATATTTCTAGCTGATACCATAGACGACGGAAAAGTAAAAATAAAAAAATCGCGGTTAAATTTGAATAGCAACTTTGTAAAAAATTAACATGTATAATGTATTTATTTATTAACTTTTTGTTTCTTACATTATTTTTTACATTACCTACCTCACTAGGTCATTAGAATCTGTTCTGAGGTAAGTGACAGTGAGTACAAGTAGAATGATTTAAAAAAATGATGATATTTGTTACACAATGTTAGATGATACAACAGATTAGCGTTGTGACAGTTTTGAAAGAACTGTTTCAAAGAAGTACTTCTTTTGACAGCAGTCCCAACTTCATTCATTTTTCATTGAACAAATACTTCAATTGAAGTTGGTTAAGTTGGTACTTCCGATTGAACAATCTATGGCATCTACTTCGAACTTCAATTTTTCATTCGTTCGAAAGACTGAAATATTGCATCATCCACAGTTCAATTGTTCATTCCCTTCTTCCTTCGATTTTAGTTCGAAGAATGAATGAAGCAATGAAGTATCTTTTTAGTTATCCGTTCCCTCGCACGTACTCGTGACATTTGCTTATGATTTCTTTGCTTGTTTTGTCTATACGACACTAGTTTTTCCGAGTGTTTTTTGGTGATTTTGAATTGTGAACGAATTATTTTGTTGAACTTTTATAATATCTCAGCTTACAAACATACCTTTCAATCTCTACCTAAAATTATGACTGGCCGTTCAACGAGAAAGCAAAGTGAAATATGGGTTTATTTTAAGGAAGATGAGGTTTACCAGGCCAAATGCAACTTTTGTTCTGAAGTTATATCCATAAAGGGGGGAAATGCCTTTAATATGAATCGTCATTTGCGCAATATTCAGCCTATTGCTAACCAAACTGTCAAACTGAGTACTGTACAGTAAGAATATTCAAATCGTATCTCAAGCCCTGAAAGAAGTTTATATCGCTCTTACAGAAACTGGAAATTTTGCTAGTACTTCATTTGCTTTTTGCAAGTTCCTTGTGCATACTCATTGTACATCATCCCTTTTAAGTCATGAAACAATGTCAATTCAAACCTTGAAAACTCTTAAGATTCAAACAATTTTGACAGCCGTCATCCCGTAAACCATAGAAGAGAAACCAGTAATAGACAAGCTATAATTTTTGCCATAGAATAATGCACATACATACATCAATTTATGTGGTTGGGAGAGCTGCCCCGAAAATATTATTATTTAACCCCCCCGACGAGGAATGCTGTGATTAATATGTTACTTCAATTGAAGGGTTCATCGTGAAGGGTTCATTTTGAAGAAGCATCAATTCGTGAAGCATTCACAAATCTGTGAAGCTTTTCCCATCGCTACAACAGATACTGACCTTAAAACTCTCTTGATACTAGCGTTGTGACCGCTTTGAAAGAACTACTTCTTTTGGCAACAGTTCCTACTTCATTCATTGTTCATTGAACAAATACTTCAATTGAAGTCGGTGGTTCATTTTAGCGTTCATTCATTTCAATAACTTCATTTCATTGAACAAATATTTCAATTGAAGGTGGAAGTTCATTTTAGCCTTTATTCATTTCATTAACTTCATTTCATTGAACAAATACTTCAATTGAAGTTGGTAGTTCATTTTAGCTTTCATTCATTTGATTAACTTCATTTCATTGAAAAAATACGTCAATTGTAGTCGGTAGTTCATTTTAGCGTTCATTCATATCATCGAAAGAAGTACTTCAATTTGCAGCAGTACAGTGGCGAAGGCATTAAAAACGAAGGAACCAATCCTTTGGCTTTTAAATCTCTATCGACTAGTACGTGATTTTTGTGGCGAGGAACCGGTTCCAGTTCTTTTAACTTTTTAAACTCTACCGAGTAGCATGTGCTTTTTCGGCGAGGAACCGGTTCCAGTTCTTTCCAGTTTCAAAGCGCTACCGGCTAGTACATGATTTTCTACCGACTAGTACTTTTTAATTTGGCAAGGAACCGGTTCCAGTTCTTTTTACTTTCTAAACTCTACCGACTAGTACGTGCTTTTTCGGCGAGGGACCGGTTCCAAAAAGAGCTGAACAAATAAGCGGATAAATTCAAACTCTTTTTTGCGAGTTCGACTTCAATTGAAGGGTTCACTTCGAAGGGTTCACAAAACATTGAAGTTTTTCCCAACGCTACTTGATACCATATAAGATACATTGACAGTAGGTAAAGTTGCAAGGCACTAAATCCTATAATAGTATGTAGGTACCTACACATCATAATATTTATATTGGACTCAATGAAAAATCCCCAAAATAATGATCGATTGTTGCATTGGAATGAAATCAATTATATACAACTATATTATTCATAACTCTTACCGATTTGGCGGATTGTTATTATTTTTTTTATTTTTTAAAGAAATACAAACATTCCCGGATTACGAATGACCTGTTAATATTTGAAAAACTCCTACAGCCATCATAATGAGCGGAATATGTTGCTTGCGCAATGCTGAAGGACTAAGCTAGCAGAGGAATTGAACCCATAAATACATTAAATACATGGATTATGGAGATAAAATTACATAGAAGCTATGCATACCGTTTGAAACCTTCACCGATTTTTTTAATTTTTTTCTTTTTTATGTACATTATTCTTATTGAAGGTTTTTTGCTCACAACTGATGTTAAATAATATATTAAACTATTTAAAACATGTTTATTTTACTTGAACCAACTAAATCGATATTCAAATTATTTATTTCTTAAAACATGTCTAATGTGGACTTAGTACGGAGTAAGGAGTAAGGACTTAGGACACATTAAAAAAAAGTTTAAAAATCTAATAAATATGACTTTTCACAAAATCACAATCATCTTTGCAAAACCTGAAATTCGTTCCGTTGTTAGATTTATAATAATAATAATGCATTTTAATAGTTATATATACGTCACCCTCTTTTTTTTATTCAGCGAAAGAAAAATTTAAGAAAAACTACCTAATGTTTTGTTTCTTACTTGATTTAATCTTTCATAGGTTTTTTCCTCAATACTTGTACCTACAAAGAAGAATGAACTCTCTGATTTGATACAATGTAATAAATTGATAAACTGACGTACATCTCGTGATATTTTTCGTGATGACGCATTATTTTCGTAAAGGCATACCTAATGAAGTTGCCGTGTGTATCAAATTTAACATTGCGTAGATGTTTATGAAGAGTTTCAAATCATTTTTCTTGAACATTTTTTTCATTAGCTACATTAGATCAAGTTGCCTAAAAAAATAATATACTCGTAATATGTACGAGTATTAAAATATTTCAAATTGTTTTCATTTTTAAGAATGATATTTTTTAAATCTATAATATAAAATTAGCTGTGAATCTGGTGGATTTAGAGAACTCATTGAATAATTACATTAAATTACTAATACATAATTTCTTTGGTGCGGCTTAAGTTAAAAATCTTTTTGTTATTGTTTTGTGTAAATTTTATTTTTTTAATATTTGTAGAAATCAATTGTGATAATTGAAATCAACACTTATTTCCGAAAGGGGACTCTAATGTCATCTAAACTAGAGTTTTTTTTACGAAATATTAGATAAAGACAACTAAAATATCGTCGCCAGAAAGGCAAAAGGGATGAAGCGCCATTTTTGGGAAGTTTACACCAGAGCACTTCAAAGTGTTCAGTGCCTGGTAGGTTTTTTAACTAGCTGAGGTAATAATAGTTCTGTTACTGCTCTGAGGTAATAATAGTTGATTATTAATTAGACTAAATTGTCATTTGGATCCCTTTTAGTCGTAATCAGACATGATTGGGTCTTTGAAACATTAAATTCGACGAGATTATTCTTACCCTAAGAGGAGATTCTCTCGAGATAATCGTCCATTCTCTGCTTCAAAGCCCTCCGAGCCGTTACTGCTTCTGTGCCCTTTAGGGGCTTTTCAAACAAAAAAACCATCATGGACTGAACTGTCATTCGCGTAACAATGTATTGGTGCACATGACAAAAGGTCGTTGAGGTTCAATAAAAACAAAGTTGGAGACAGAACCGATCCCTGTGGGACGCCAGCATTCATTCAATGAGAGGAAGATCTGATACCGTCAACAACCGTACCTATGTACCTATCTAGATGTATTGAAAGTTGACCTCTCAATATAATTCATATCATAACAAAGATGATCTGTTTACGAAATTGTTTTTCTGCATTCTAACATTACGTAAAGGCAATTTAGTCATACATCGGCACTTACATTTGTCTGTATTCAATGTGATTTTTTTTAAACTATCCTCGTTCACAAACAGGATCAAAGTCTCATAAAGTCTGCGTGGGTAACCACGAGCAACTAGCTTCTTACACCCACTGAAGCTAAAATTTAGAGCAGAGCCGGACCTTATCAAGAAGAATGGAACAAATATCAGATAAATGTTTGTGTTTTATGTAAAGCGTATCGAGTGCTTTCTAATATTTATTAAAAAAATCAGATGAGATGCCAATGTGTCAGCAGACCTACTTTATTTCAAAGTGAGAGAGATCCAAGTGGACGCCACAGATAAAAATAGAGAGAAGTAATGGGTTCCTTTACCAAAAACGAGTGGTTAATATACATGGAGAGGTACCTTTGCGAAACAGTGTAGTCAGGACGGTTGACTTTACACTGACTCGATAAAAAGAGACAAAGATATGTCAAAGGATGTTGGATAGCCCATTAGTTACCGCCCACATGGAATTCGGTCAATTTAAACATATTTGAACACATAAAACAAAACAATATCAATACACTATTCAAATGATTTATAAAGTCAAAATATCACACCAACACTAATAACAGAAGGTTTGTTTATAATGATGGAAGCTTTTTGTTGATTTTATGTCTTTGTATCATTAAAAATTTGAAAATTCCAAAGTTCGGTCAAAAATGTTTTAAACTGTTGAAATACCTCTGAAAAGTGATGTTTTATCATCTTTGTTTGATCTTATTAGAACATTGACGCATTGCACATATCACCATCATATTTGATTTATTTGTAATAATATTTGGATAATTTGTATAGCGCCGTTTTTGTGAAAAATCACCAACCACTGCAAGTTTTTTAATCAACACAAATATAGGAAATAACCTCAAAATCCGCTGACGTAATTTGTGAAGTTAGCGCGGACGGAGAACATTCTTATATACTTGTCTCTTTCTATCTCATGGTATACGACGTAAAAACCCGTAGAAGGTGATTTATCGCAAATTTGTTTAGGTTGAGTAAAAATATTTAGCTCTCTTTCCAAATATATTCTTACTCCAAGGAAAAAGTGAACTTGAAAGTGCATTTTGGAGGTGAGTGGCAAGGAACCAGTTCTTTTTTTCCAGAAAATCGTTTGCAGCCCGTACTTACGAGAATGTGTTTTAAATGCTCCATGTAATAAATAATTGACAATGTGGAAAGCAATGCGACTAAACCTGTGACTTGTTTGACTGTCAGAAACGTCCAAGCAACTCACGTCGATTAAACATGCTTAATTTAGTCGATGTGAACTGTCATTTGTTCGTTTCCACTCTGCGGTCGGGCTCGGGAAGGATTCCAAATTGCCGACACTGTCGATAAAATCTATCGATGTTTCGTGCTAGGGCCCGGTGTGATGAAATGATCGCACCCTGCAGTTGTTTTCAAAAGAAAGTTCATGGGATCCAAGTAACAAACAGAGACGACATTTGTGCAATTAGGCTCAGGTTAGCATAGACATAAAATACAATACACGTCATATTCATACAAATTGAACGATAAATATGGCGTGCTCTGATATCTTATAAAGCATGAAAAGGATAGCCATACCAAGCAGAATATGTGTGTATGAATGAGATAGCCATATAAACGTCCCGCGTTACATTCTCCGCGTTACAAGCCCTCTCTTCCCTAACGAACTTACGAGCGAAGTAGCATGCGACGTACTCGTGTACTGTCGCTAGGTTGTCTTCCACACACTTATGTATTTCTGCATTCGCTATCTCACTTTTACCATTTGCTCTGTGAATAATTGTATTAATTGAAATAATAAGTGATTTGTGTGTACTTCGCATGAAAAGAAACTCCATGAGATTTGTTTTTTGCTCCCGAATGATTTTTACACTTGCCAAAAGCACAGGAAGGCATTTTATCTCAGAAAAGAGCTTACAGCGATGCGTTTGTGGCAGCTGGTGACAGCTTGTTCGTCAAACGAATGTTTGTGCGAGACTAAACGCAGTAAATCTCAGGTATGCCACGTTGGTTTAGTTTAGTGCAGTCACGCGCGGTGTCTCAGTAACGTATCTACATTATTTAATTCATCTAAGCAGGTTAGGATTGAAATCAAGGACACCCTTATCACTTTGATATGCCAATGGTTGCAAAAGGTGCCGACATACATTTCAGTTAATTATCAAGGAGCTGTAATAATTTATGTATTTCTTTGCATGTTACCTTTGTATTGTTTGGCAAATAATTACATTCTGCTTTATTCTGTCTAACAATGAAAATAATTTTCAAGTGGCGCTTCACAGGTGTTCCCAGATCTGTCGTAACCTCAAACGCAATTCTGTGTAGTGCAGCAGCATAAACTTTCAAACGGTGACTCTGTCTAGAAATTATATACACATAATGAAATATTTGCAGCTCACAATATCATTTTGATTACGAGCTATGGAGCGTTTAATCTGATAATATTAATACGCTAAGCATTCTTCTGTACATGATTCGCCAGATCACTGTGTGGGGCGCTAATGCCTGCCAAAACAATACGGGTAATTTTCGCACATACGTAAAAAAGTTGGAAATTTTAATGCGATTATGCTACTTCACTATGTCCCTTTTGACGTGTGTGTCATGACTAGTTTATTATTTAATCCGTAAATTTAAATGACAAATCTTCCGTCAAAAATTAGACATGCCACCGTTTCCTCTGTTTCACGTATTAAATTAATTAAAGTAAGAAGTGGTATTACAGTTGACACAGTTAACTTTGCAGGCGGTCAAGTGATGAACTATGGAACATTTTTTTAAATCCGTTTGTTTTAAATCCGTTAAATCTGCACTAGCGACGCCACCCGCTGCAAATATAAGTGGGATTAATTAGTGGGTAAGATTTTTTTTTTTTGTAAATAAGGTGCTTACTAAAAAGTATGTAGTATTGCTACTCGCCAGATTTATTGGGGTAGGCATGAAGTCGCGGGTTCAAGCCCGGCGTTCGCAAAAAACTTTTATTTTATTAATATGTGTCATAACTCACAACATATGTTATTAATATAATCAAATATAGTATATTTGCGGATCGTTCCAGGGTGGTAGATATTATACTGGCGAGTTTAAATGCTAACGGGTTAGCCTAGCTATGTAAATTAGGACAATTATATTATTCTGTTATTTTTGGATGTTATTTTCTGAAAAGATGACTTTTGAGATTAGCCCTGAACCCTGTCGAGTCTTTAATTGTGAATAATGAGTAAAAAATATTATATAGTATATTTGCGGCACGTTCCAAAGTGGTAGATACTCTAAGTATCGCCCTGGTAAAATACCACCATTTAGAATCGAAACGTTGCTTGAAATAGCTTTAGCCTTGTTTGGTGACCAGATCTGAATAGCCAGGTACTTCCCAACCTTTCTCTTTCCCATCTCCTTCCCCTCCCCACTCCATCAGCCTCACAACACACCCCATTTGAAAATGCCATAGTCTCACTAACTCTTGGGCGGTATTCACTATAAAAATAAAATACATTATAGGTAGGTAGAGATTACAAAAGTTTTTTTTTTATTATTTGATAATTTCAGTTAACATCAGTTTTAAATTTGAAAAGTTCACACTCTGTCGGACGTATGTACTCACAAAGGAAATTATTTATAGTTAAATGAGCTATCAACAATTAGTGTTTTAATAACTTTAAGAATAATAACGTTTAGAGAAGTAGAGTTTTTTCTATCCAATTAAGATCTTTTCTCTAAGAACACACTTAATGCAACCTAAACTTAGTCAAGTAAATACAACCATCAGATGGTGATAGTAATAAGGCCAAAGAGCCGCCCTACTAGTTAGATAACTTGGAGTAAGAATATATATGGAGAGTCAGTATTGTTGACTTCATACTGACTTGGATAGAAAGAGACAAATATATGTTAAAGAAAGTTGGAAAGCCTATTAGTTACCGCCCACATGGAATTCGGACATTTTTAATAAATATATTTGAACACAATGATTTATAAAGTCAAAATATCACACAAATACTAATAACAGAAGGTTGACCTAAATAATGATAGAAGCTTTTTGTTGATTTTTATGTCACTTTTATATATATATATATATATATATATATTTTATTAAAAATGTGAAAATTCTAAAGTTCGGTTATAATCTTTGTTTGGTCTTATTTGAACATTCACGCATAGCACATATCACCATCATATTTAATTTATTAGTATAACCACCACTGCAAGTTTTTTAATCAACACAAATATAGGAAATAACCTCAAAATCCGTTGACGTAAGTTATACGACTCGACTATGTGAAGTTAGCGCGGACGGAGAACATTCTTACATATTTAAAAGTGTTGCAATATTATGTGACGACTTTCCTTGTCTCTTTCTCTCTCATGGTATACGACGTAAAAACCAGGAGAAAATGATTTATCACAAGTTTGTATGGGTTGGGTAAAAATATTAGCTATACCTCCTTATATCGTTACCCCAAGTTAGATTAAAAAAATATATAAGGGTTATTTGAATAACCCCTGGCTAGTTAAAGCATTACGGAAGAATCTATAAAATCAACAAACAAAAAATTCGTTTAATTGTTTCAATCGATAAGTTTTTTTTTAAAGTCCGCTCTGTGTATTCAATTCAAAACACAGAAGATATAAACATTGCGATTTGCCTTTCCACGTACATACACTAGTTGACGCCCAACTCTAGTTGACGTGATCTTAAATTTGCCCCATTTAGAAACGAAATACGTCAAGATATTGGCACCACTCCATTTTTTTTCAAAATTCCTCTACCGAGTCCGAAGTTCAAATTTGGCACGCTATTAACTTTAAATATTTTATGATAAAAAAATCATTTTAAAAACACACTAACACTTCTGAATTCGTATTAATATGCCATAAAATCTTAATAAAAATATTATATCTGAAGAATTTCGTAAATAGGTAGTGTCAAGAGTTAAAAATCAATAAAAAACTCGTTTAAAAATTGTGTTGCAAAACCTAAATATGGTAAATGTTTCAAAGATTTTATTTTTCTCAATAATATTTGTTATTAATTTATTCAGTTAGAAGTAATCATAAACAATTTATATTCAAAATAAGTAGACGGACAAATGGCAAAAATATGTATCCTTTAATGTATTCAGACAGATCATAAATATTTCAATTGACGCTATTAATCAATTTTATTTTATTTAATCTTATTTTTCCTTGTAGGAAAAATATTTTCGTAAATAATTATGAGACATAATATACCACTTAAGATAACCTACTCGTTTGTTTGTATGCCTGTACTTTTAAAACGTTTCTAAAATGTGTAGTTTATTACATAGGAAACCATTATTAAATATAAATAATTTATTTTGTGAGGACGTACGAACGTACGAGTGTGAACTTTTAAAATTTAAAACTGATGTTAATTGAAATTATCAAATTTGAAAATAATATTTTTTAATCCCTACCTTCCTAATAAAGTACCCTCAAAAGTAAAAAATCGAAGAACACACAAAAACGTGACTAACCTTTCCAGTTGTCAAAAACAAACCACTAATCTAAAATGGCTGATAATGCTAACATATGATAAACATACGTGTGCCAACATAACAAAAAAAAAACGATAATCGAATGTACACAGCCCGCGAAAATTCAAAATTCACCTTTTCTTTTGAACAGGCTATGTATGTGCTATTCCTTCTCTGTTGCTCTTTTTTCCATTTCGTGTTTTATATTTTAATTTGTAAATAAATAAATATATATTGTTGCTCTGAGCTGAGAACAGCAAAATGTGTAATTACCACCGGGACACGGGCAGTAAATCAATGATATGACAGCCATAGTTACACCCGGCTGTGCTCGGCTCAACATATTCTTCCTGTATTGCTCAATTCTCGCTGTTTCCCGTGACGGCGTCACGTGATAAAAACAACACAGTGGTAATGTCTGCACGCCCACTCGGGCAGATTATTTAATTCGAGAAGGTCGACGCAGTGGTCGGGTTCAATAACCACTACAAATTTACACCGCGGCGGTTTCACTAAAACAAACTGGATGCAAATTGCGAAAGTCGTCTTTCATCAAATGGGTTGAGACGTTATTGGCTTCCAAGGCAACCGCGCTTTAGAAATAAGTTTTTTTAACACTGTGCCAATGCCATTTTAATGCCATAGTATTGCTACCTTGAAGTAACAATATATGGAGGGAGAGCTAATTATTTTTACCCAACCTACACAAACTTGCGATAAATCACTTTCTCCGGGCTTTTACGTCGTACACCACGAGAGAGAAAGAGACAACAAATTTCGTGGACCGCTTCTATATACTGTAAGGATGATCTTAAGGTCCTGGTTCACCGCGGGACTCCGCCCACATTTTTTATTATGCCACTAAACTTGACACAACTAAACGGTTTTTAGGTTATATGCTATATTTTTGTTGACAAAAATACTGTGAAAAAGTGGCTTTACGAATAAACAAAAACGATATGTGATAGAATGGATGTATAAATACCGTAGCCTTAGTCTTAGCCACGCTCAGGTGCGCCGAGTCAGGTTAAAATCATCAAAAAAGTCCAAAACTGACTTCACTGCCTTGGATAGATACTACTCAACTCTATGATTGCTACACTGTTATATTGACCGGTTAGTAGCCGAGTTGACAAATGCGCCGGCTTCCTTCTCAGGCGTCGTGGGTTCCTTCCTTTGTCAATTCCTCTACTAGCAATTATCGACGGCGAACCAATGACGTTACATATATATATAGTCACGTTGTAGCGCTCGCAAAGTGGCAAGCAATAATCACGCTAGTTGGTGTGATCGGTGTTTAAGCCGATTTAGTACTAAACGGTCACGCGTCGCTTGAGGTCGTTTCAAGCAAGTATGGAACGCGGTCCGAACTTCGGATCTGTTTCGTTCATACATGACCGATATTTGAATGATGAAGTTACTGGTAACGTGTGTGTTTTGCTTGCCACATTTTTTATTGATATTCTAAGACTATAACGTGTCTATTTATGTTACGTCATTGCGGCGAACGTGGTCGAGTTGTTAAGACGCTCGACTTCGAATCCAGAGGTTGCGGCGTGCGCAAATAAATTGCATTTAACTAATAAGTGTTATTGCATATAAAATAATATGTAACGCATTTGCGACACGTTCCAGTGTGGTAGATTGCCCTGATCAAAGACCACCATTCAGAATCGAAACGTTGCTTGAAATTACTTTAGACGTCTTTGGTGACCAGGTCTGAATGTCTAGGTTATTTCCAACCTTCCTCTTTTCAATATCCTTCCCTTCTCCGCTACCTTCAGCCTCACAACATATTCAAATTGGGGATGACATAGTCCAACTGGGTCCAGACGGTTGAGACAATAAAATAAAAATTAGAAGTCAGGTTATTTGGAACCCGGGATTCTGTTTATTCTTTTTTTAAATAAATTCAAATATTATAAATCAATGATGCGAAAGTGAATGGAAAAAAAAGTTAGGGACGCCTGAGGAAGACATGGCACGATCAAGTGAGTCAAATACTTGAATCGGGCCATGTGAAGTGTCAGAATAATAGAAGAATATGTATGAGACGATATATGAAAGTGAATGAAGCAAGGAGTGAGTGCCAAGACAGAGTTGTATGGTGGTACGTCCTCTCTGCTTAACCCTGCGGGAAAACGGCGTGATGCTCAGTTAGTTAATTAACTATTTGGAGGCCGCTAGAACTATTTGCATAGTTTGGAATGCCATCGCGCTGTAACATTACAAAAGCGGCTATTCGATAACTAATTTGTGAAGTTGGTCCACATTCACCCTATTCCCTTGCTCTAGTTCCATAAGAGTGTCATAATTTCTGCATTCTACCTATCCAAAATCCAAGAAGAATTGCCTTTAAAAACTATATGATACTTTTCAAAATTGTTGAACTACTTTTTCACCTTTAAACCACGATAATTTTTCAGGAATGGAATCAAAAAACTGCCAGAACGTTGAAAGTCAACCGCAAACAATACAAAAAGATTACTGTTATAAATAATACGATTAAACTTACTAAACCAATATCTTTTATCACAAAAAAATTGATAAATGAATTAACATGTTTGTCTGATTTTTATTTGATAAACAGTGTTTTAAAGTTTGTTGACTTCAACATAGTTGTTTATCGACATCATTTTTCTTTATCATTATTAAATTCTAATGCACTTTTACATTGTATTGACTTAGTTTTATCACCTTATCGTGAGAGTACAGAATAATTTAATTACTTTTATTTGCTTAATTTAATTTGTTTAAAAATAAAGACAAACATTCCCGGGTTACGAATAACCTGACAATATTTGAAAAACTCTTACTGCCACCATAAGAAGCGGAAGATTTTGCTTGTGCAATGACGGAGGACTTAGCCAGCAGATGAATTGAACACACGACGCCCGGGTGGGAATCCGACGCATTTGTCCACTCAGCTACCGACCGGTTGTTATACATTTACATGTGTCAACTAGCTTCGGTTAAAACACTAACCTTATTTAGGACAATATAATATTAAGTCAAATAATAAAGTGGATTAAAACGAAAATTGTTATGTTCTCAGAAGAAATTATCAAAGATAAACGTGTAGAAATTTCTGACAGTAGAACAAATCGTCGACTTGGGAGGAGTATGCTTCTCTCACATTATAATGTGTAAATATACCAATAGGAGCGGATGAAAATAAATTAGCAATACAAATTTACACATATTTATAGATATACAAATTTTGACCAAATCCTGTACTGTACGACAAATTCAGAAAGTAATTCGAAAAAAAATGAAAAAACGTAATTATAATTTTAAGTTAATAAGTGTGTCTATCTGATGGGACCTGCCAGGAACTAAGAATTGATATCGAATAATAGAAAATGAGATCTGTACAGGGTCCTTGAGGTGATTTTTCACAAAAACGGCGCTATATAAATCATCCAAATATTGTTATTATTAATCGACAGTATTCAAATATTGAAGGGAGAACAAAAGTTGTTTCCAGCATTGAACATGAAGAATGTACGCGGGTGAAGTTGACTACGAAAGCGAATTTATAACAAAATGTGAAACGAAAAATGTTTTAAAAAATGTGAATGCAACATAAAAGTATTACTGCCCGGAGCCACGGGGACTATAATAGTGTCGCTGGAGAATGTAGCTAGGCGGGAGTAAGATAGAGAGAAGGAAAATAAAACAAAAGAAGGTTGGAAGTACATGAATAATCAAGTGTAGTTACCAAACATAATCGAAACTATCTCGAGCAACCTTTGGAATCTTAATCAAAATCTCTCTTTGAAGGACCTACCTTGCACTATGATACAAAAATGCATTATTATTTGCAATTTATTTGTACATTGATATTAGTAATATGGAAAACCCCTAGTTATAATTATAACTTAACCTCTGTGGGTCCTAAACAGTTGAGTGGCATTTGATAAGAAAATTTTGACGACATTTTTCCTCATTGATTAAAAAATCTTTACACTATTATTGCCACTATCATTCGACTCTTTTCGCATGAATATTTTCAGTAATAATCTCCACTGCATTTGAACCCGCTTTCTTCGGGTTAGAGCCAAGGATCTTACCGCCCTACTACACATTTGCTGACGCAGTTAGTTTTATAAGTCATGTATTTATTTTTTTATACGCAACAAAAAAATTGGCACTTATGCATATTATTCATACGTGTACCTGAGCTGTTTTAAAACTCAATTACTCAAGAAATTAAAGCGCAGATTAGTTAATGATTTTATCAGTAAAAAGAATCAAGAGTTTGTGTATTAATTTGATCGTCGTGCGGAATGATACAAAAAACCCCCATATAACGTGTTCGAGTAGATATAACCTTCACAGAATGCCATAGTGGTATTGTTGCAGACAACAGTATTCAGATATACCTAACGCCGCCCGTTTCAAACTAACCAATAATCTTATTGACGTGTATATTATATCTGAAACTGCAGCACAAGATAGGAGGGCTCGACATTGCGAAGGAATGCGTTCATACTTCGTTCGGTTCATGCTCATGCCCAACACTATTTTATTTATTAAAATACACATTGAACTTTGTCCCGTCCTCGGCTAGCCGGGCGCTTTCATGCCGGCTGGAAACTTCAGCGTCTAGCATTCTGTACCCATAGCAAATCCGCGCAACCGACTGTCAACTCGTGGTCCACGCTCGCTCCAATTTCCGACGCAACTCCAGCTGTTCGAGTGTTGAAAAAAAACAAACGCCGCAACTGAAAGTGTACAACTCCGGTGCACAGTACAGCGCGTGTAATAATTAGTGTCCGCACAGCCGTCGAGAGGCATAGTTCAGTCAGAATGTCGAAGTTAAACCTGCTGCGGGCGAATCAGCTGATGGGTCGAGCCCTCGCGAAGAACCTGGATTCCCGCAAGTGTTTCAGCACCCTGGACGCCAGGAATAAAACCGTGGACAGATTCGCGCGGTATCGCAAGTGTGTCAACTCAGTGTTTGTGCAAAACTCCGGCATTTCCAAGCTGGCGGGACCCGTCAGCGCTGATCACGTGCTGTACTCCCCTTTCGGAGACGTCACCGACCCCAACCTCTCTCTCACAGACTTCATCTTCCTCCAGCACGCCAAGTATCCCGACCGGCCAGCTATTGTAAGTCAAGTTCTCATCCGCCGCTTGCGAAATAATCTGCGTGGATTCGATTTAGAAAGTTGTCGGTTGTGTTATTTTTTAAATGTGAAACCCGCAAGCGAGATGTTTCATTCATTAAGTGTCACTTTGCCATTGTACCTTTGTTGTGTCTTAAATAATGATAAGTGGTTTATATTGACGTCTTCTAACGATGCAAAACATTGTCACCATTCAATAAAAGAAACACATTATGTTTTGTTTGAAAGCTTTTTGAAAAAAAAAAGCCTTTTGTTTACGTTTTTCAGACCGGTTCTACAGATGCACCGAAGCATAATGAACCCTTCTAGTATCTTATATTATCATGGTAAACGTATTCAGTAAATAACCTACAAATAGATTCATAAAAATGAAAGATACTCTCACTATCACCCTGGTGAAAGGCCTCCATTCAGAATCGAAACGTTGCTTGTAATGGCTTTAGCCTGTTAAGTGACCAGATCTGAATAGCTAGGTACTTTCCAACCTTACTCTTCCCCATCGCCTTACCCCCTCCACTTTCTACAGCCTCACATCATACCTCAATCGGGGATGCCATAGACTCTTGTACGGTATTCACATAAAAGAAAAAGGCAAAAACATAAAACAACGCATTTAAAACAACAACATTAGACTTATCTGTTAGACTATCACATCCAATGTACTTAATTACTGTTTTATATTAAAATCATTTCTGTATCAATCAATTATTGAGACAAACGATCAACTGTCTTTGTTTTTGACTCCATCTGTTTGACTGAACTATGGAACATATAAAAGCAGCAATGAAACCGAACCTCATTAATTGGTATAAAACGAATAACATGAATTTGTTATGCGTTTAAATTGGTTTGATTGGTTGGCACTTACATCATCATTATTTATTCTATTTGTTTTTATTGATTTATACGGTTTACTGTAGTTTAAACAATTTCCATCAAGACTAGACGTCTAACCTTTATCTAAACCATAATAAATACCTTTACGACCCGTCGATACTTTAAACTAGATAAGACACTATTAAACAAATTATTTTAGCACGCGTGCACATAATATATTGTACGTGTGCTTAGGATTGAAAAACAGTTTGATTGCTATTATGTTATAAATAAAACGTAGATAAAAACGTGTTTTATTGTAAATTCTAAGGTAAAACTGGTTCGTGATAACATAAAATGATCCATTGCTCAATTTTTATCAAAGTCGCGGATTTTTTTATAACAATGCTTAATGCAATTAATCTACACTCCTTTAGGAAGGTATTTATTTTGCTAAGTTTTAAGTACCTACCTCACTTTTCTCTGTGTAGTTTGTTAGCTTATGATATGGTGATAAATAGGTGACACAATAATAATAACGGCTAAGAATATAAAGTTAGCATTTGGATTCAGCCGGAGTAAACAGGAACGCGGTTCCGGTTCGTGACATCCATTTGCCTCGAGAAAATAACATTTTTAAAATACCGTCAGGTAGATAAATGTTCCAACCCACACTCTCGCTGAAATGAGTTGATATTGCCAATCTTGAAGTGTTTATTTGTGTATTCATTCATTTATGTAGAAAAGTAAGTTAATATTTTTGACTGTCTAACTAGAAAAACTTCTCCGTTTAAGGACAATCAAATCTGAATGTTAATATTAGATTAATTTAATTGAACATACGAGTACATATATTAGTAATCGATTTTATTTTTCAAAATTTTAATTTTTCAAATGAAGATTTTTCAGCAAGCCGTGCAGTACACCACCAAAACTGAAAAATCCTGAAAATATTCATGCATTTTTTTTATCATCTCTGGCTACAGCAACATCAATAATGCCGTATTTTTCACTCTAGCACACTAAAGTGTCACGAGCCGCTACTGCTCATCGGTGGTGTAATACCCAGTGGCGGCTCGTGACTTTTTAGAGTGCTAGAGTGGTAAGTTTGAAAAAAAAATGTCATCATTGATGTTGTTGTAGCCGAAAACATTTTTTATTTTTTTTCGAAATTTCAACTTTTTGTATGAAGATTTTTCAGAAATCCGTGCAGTGCACCACCAAAACTGAAAAATTCTGAAAATCTTCATTCAAAAAATAAAATCTTGAAAAAAAATAAAAATCCTTTTCGGCTACAACAACACTAAGAGTGTCGTATTTTTTAATCTTAGCACTCCAGCACGCTAAAAACTCACGAGCCGCCACTGGTAATACCCCCTTAGTAATATAAATCAAGTTAACACCAATATCGTCGCCGGGAAGGCAAAAGGGCTGAAGCGCCATTTTGGGAAGTTTACACCAGAGCACTTTCAAGTTTTTTGTTTGTTTCACAATAAAATTCATAAGTCTTCGGTACCTGGTTGGATTTAAAAAAAAGTTAACTCAGCTAACTCAATGCTCTCACTGAGTTACCTGAAGCGACAAAAAGCTTAAAAAAGTCCCAAACTTGTGTCGCTTGAGTCGAGCCTTCTCCCAAATGGTAAATATATTTTAGATGGCTGAAGGGCCACTAAATTTTTCAGAATCAAACGAGAGTCAGAGCATTCGATGCAGAAAAAGAACTGATCAATCAGCATGGTTAACTATTTTTTAACCAAAGTGTCGCTGAAGCCCTTTTGCCTTTCCAGGGACGATAAAATTATGGTTTTCCAAGTCTCAAAATACCTATAAATAAACAATCTTCATTCGTTAAGTTGTAAAAAGTTTACAGTTAAATGTTATATTTAAAGCTGGTTGGTTTAAAGAACTTATCACGAATCCTTGTCATCCAATAAAATAAATATATTTAGTAACCTCAATCCGGTCGGCAACATCGTTCCATTCAAGCACTGATCATGCTTGGTCATTGTATTAGTTTACAAGGGAACAAACTTGGAGGACATGGAGAGGTACCTTTGCGAAACAGTGTAGTCAGGACGGTGGACTTTTTACTGACTCCATAGAAACAGACAACGATATACTAAAGGATGTCGGATAGCCTATTAGTTACCGCCCACATGGAATTCGGACATTTTTAATAAAAATATTTTGACACATCAAAAAAAACAATATCTGTACCCGACGTAACAGGGCACACAAATAAACTGTAATAGGGTAGCGGTCCCAATCTGTGAAGTGCTCCAAGCAGTCGGTCTCGTTGTAGGGGAGACGACGGGGTCAACTTGTAGGGCCTCGGCTTTCAAGTGAAGATGCTGCGGGTCTGGTCCAGAGAGAGATGTAGTCAGGCGGTCCAGGGGGGCAGGCGATGGTCAATGAAAAGTCAGGAGTCAAGTTGAAGGCGATGTCAGGGCGAAGAGAAGTCAAGATGAAGTGATGCTGGCGGAGGATACTGGTGATCTGCCTTTCCTCTCATTTTTGCGCAATATTTCATTGCCTTGAGAACGCACAGCCGGGACGGGAAAGCGTTGTATGAGAGAATTTAGTTTCCTCTTTCTCTCTCTCCCCGGCTGACTGGCAATTTTGTGGTATAGATTTTAATAACCTATCCCCTTCTCCTTTTCACCAGCTTTCACCTCAACTTTATTTCGCCCCTCTATCATTTTTATTGTTTTCATAAAAGAGGCACAAAGTTTTAATTTACAAATAATGGCCGGTTATTTAATAATAATAATAATAATAATAATATTTTTATTAAATTTCTTATACATTACAAATTTTTTTGAATTTAATGCATATAAGAAATAAGTTATTTTTTTTACAAAATAAATACAAATTATAGTAACAAAAAATAAAATTTCAAAAAAATAAAATTTCAGGCAGTGGTGATGATCAGGTCAATGAGGAGAAACTCTTTCAAGAATCAATAGGATTTCACTTCTGAATCTCTCCTCACTGACATGAAATAAGTCGATATCGGAAGAGATTTTGTTCAGGAGCAAAATACTTCTCCCCACCGGCAGAACCATTGGCAGGTTGGTCCTACAGGCAGGAAGATAGAATAATCTATGAAGACGCTGTCTTAGATAGTCATCAGGAACATAGAGACTTACGCGCTCCAAAATAGCAGGGTTTACAATATAGCCCCGCAGCAGTCTGAAGAAGTGAGTGGCGGCATACCCCTCTCTCCTGAGCTGTAAGGAGTGAAGTCCGAGCGTGCCCAGGAGAAAGTTCGTTGGGTAGAGCCACGGGTAGTGGCCGTACTCCCTCATGTATAAAAATCTCAGGAACTTTTTTCTGGACCCTCTCCAAGATGAGGGAGTACCCCACCTCATGAGGATTCCAAATAATTGAACCACTCTCCAGCCTACTGCGGACCAAAGAGAAATAGAGTGTTCTCAGAGTTCGGGTATCCCTAAAAACTCTGACGGTTCTGAGAACAAACCCTAACATTTTCAATGCCGACTGGCACACCCCTTCGATATGAACACGAAATGCAAGCTTACTTTCGTACACAATCCCAAGATCCTTTATAGTGGAAACGCGTTTGAGATTATGATCGAGCATAGTGTACCTGTGGTAGGTGAGACTAAATGCTCTGGTAAAAGAAAGGACTACACATTTCGAGATATTGAAATGAAGCTGGTTTTGTCGACTCCATTCAGAAATGTTATCGACGTCAGCTTGAAGAAGCAGGCAATCCTTAATACTTCTTATTTGTAGAAATATTTTAAGGTCATCTGCAAAAAGGAGAAAGCGAGAAAAACGGATGACTTCGGCAATATCATTAATAAAAATAGAAAAGAGAAGTGGACCTAAGATTGACCCTTGGGGAACACCAGAAAGAACAGAAAACTCAGCGGATTGGAAGATTCCGTGTGTGACAATTTGTTTTCTGTTTTCGAGGTAACTTCTGAAAAATTGAAGCATATGAAAGGAGAAGCCTATTTGGGCAAGTTTGGCGAGCAAGATATCATGATTCTTTATCAGATATCATGATTGGGGCTAAACTCTTAATAACTAACTTATACTAACATTTACATATATGATTTTACAACAGTTGTGTAGCTGGGGGCCGAGTTATCACCCCGGTATATTTTATTTGGCCGGGTGATTAACCTGGCTCCCGTGAAAAGGTTAGACAGATTAATTTTTCTCCCGGACCCATAGGCGCAAGGATCGTTAGGCCGGCCGGGATCGGGCCGCGCTACGCGCCCGTCATCCCGCTTGTTGTTTCCTTAGTCTGGCCGACCTAGCCCGAAGGGCTGATTGCTTTACGTCATTCGGGCTTATCAAGCCGGGAGAAGTATACATTTTAAAATGATTGATGAACATAATGTAAATTAACCTAAATGCTACATATTGTCGAGGGCACTGTCATCGTGGCTATCGCATCCGACACAATATCAATACACCATTCAAAAGATTTATAAATTCAAAACATCACACAAACACTAATAACAGAAAGTTTGCCTAAATAATGACGGAAGCTTTTTGTTGATTTAATGTCTTTATATCATAAAAAATGTGAAAATTCTAAAGTTCGTTCAAAAATATTTTAAACTGTTGAAATACCTCTGAAAAGTGATGTTTTATAATCTTTGTTTGGTCTTATTTGAACATTCACGCATAGCACATATCACCATCATGTTTGATTTATTTCTATAACCACTGCAAGTTTTTTAATCAACACAAATATAAGAAATAACCTCAAAATCCGTTGACGTAAGTTATGCGACTCGGTAATGTGAATTTAGCGCGGACGGAGAACATTCTTACACACTGAGAAGTGCTGCAATATTATGTGACGACTTTTCTTGTCTCTTTCTCTCTCGCGGTATACGACGTAAAAACCCGGAGAAAGTGATTTATCCCACATTTGTATAGGTTGGGTAAAAATATTTAGCTCTCTCTCCGTATATATTCTTGCTCTGAGGAAAAAATATTATATATTGTAGAGGAAGGCTAAATGTACACATTCTCTATTGCTTTTACTTAACCTATAATATTGAATTTCCGCACTATACCAACGTGAGTTTCTAGCGTTTATAATACGCGAAATTTGCCCAGAATCTTCAATATTTTAAAATTTGACCACTACAAAAAACCCCACAACTTGTTAGTTGTAACAACTAGGCTGAAATATCGTAACATATTGGGTAACGAGTCTAATAAGTGCCAACAGTGTTCATGTTATCTTCATCATCCAGTCATCCTCTACCATGAAAATAGGATTAACGATGTTATTATTTACTTTTGCGGCTTCCCATTCGGGTGTGGGTTTCTCCCTGGCCTTTAGAGGCCTATAAAGGCATGGTCAAACTAAGTATCGTAGTCCAAACATGAGGTCTATGGAATAATACATGTTAAAGAGGAGTTTTTACTTAGAGTACATAGAGTGGTACCTATCCAAGGCAGTGTAGTCAGTTTTTGAAGATTTTTGCCGGACTCGGCAGACCTGGGCCTGGCTAGGACTAGGGCTTGGGTATGTATACATCCATTCATAGCACATGACGACATAATGTTTTTGTTTATTCGTATAACCATTTTTCACAGTATTGTTATCACCAAAAATATAGTATAGAACCTAAAAAACCGTTTAGTTGTGTCGAGTTTAGTCGCATATGAAAACATGTGGACGGAGTCCTTGGAGACGCGGGAGACCAAGATCATCCTTACATTACATTACATAAAAGCGGTTTGTTATTTTTGTAATCTCTTTCTCTCTCATGGCGTACGACGTAAAAACCCGTAGAAAGTGATTTATCGCAAGTTTGTATAGGTTGGGTAAAAATAATTAGCTCTCTCTCCATACATTGTTTCTCCAAGAGTTTTTAGAAAGCGATGTTAGGATATAATTTATGAGACGGATAGACATTGAGGGATGCAAACAGGATACAATAGAAGATTGACAATAATATTTATTGACATGGGTAAGCTGCAGATGTGCTAAACTGGTTGACACATTACATTGGATTTTTCGGAATTTTAATTTACCATAACATGTAGGGTAGAACAAGAACGAATGCATATCTGATTTTTTCTAAGATTATCGTTGTTATCGTAATAATCAATAATATTTATAATATTTCTATTTTGTTTGTTTTTTTTGCGGTTCTGAAGGACAAACCGCAAGAATTTTATCACTTAATTTTTCACAACCAAGATACATTTCTAGAGAATTCACATTTATAGCTACTAGACGGCCATAACCAACTTACAGACCGGTTAGGTAGTTAAGTTGAAGGCAGGTTTTGGCGAAAATATCAGTGATTTTATGAAATAAAAAACACATTATTTCTAAATTATAATTATGTTGTTTTGGTGACCTATGTCCTGTGCAACCATACGCAATAACAATAAATTATAATAAGGAATTCGTGGCCGCGAGAATTTAAGTCCTCGAAGTAAATATTACAATATAATACGTTAACAAAAAACAAAACAGACTTATTATTACACAGACGTTAAAAAAATAATATATATAATACATGGAAGTAAGTGCATGCTTAATCCCGACCAATTCAACTAAGCCCATATTGGAGTATGCCATATTTGCTGTTATCTATTTGTCGCAAATAATATTGTAAATATTTAAAAAGGCCATTGACATCTTTAATTCCTGCATCAGCAGAGATTTGTTCAAATCGGTGAATGAAAAGATAGGCTGGTACTTGAACACTTAATATTTAATACCTAAATTATTACCTAGCAATTAATAACATTTGATATTTTATCATCTAAATCAATAGTTCTCTTTGAATTTCAAAGATGGCAGCACTTTCGTTTATAGCTAACATGTGAATGCTTCCATTGCGAGTGTGTACGGCAGACGTTTTGCGGTATTAATTCTGTCAGATGATCCGTTATTGTTAGTAATTTGACCTTTTTTGCAATATCTCAATTACTAGCATTACTAGTTAACACAACTTCGATGGTCAAATGTGCAAGGTTCATGGCTCTTAATATATTGACGATCTAAAAGTTGTAATTATCTTTAGGCAAGAAATGCTTGTTTCCTAACTACTTGTGATTATCATGAATAATATTATTAATGATTCAAATCATTTCTGAGGCTCTTTCGGTAATGGATGAAAGGTTAATTATTAGCAGATTTTATAAAATAATATATAATATTTGAGAGGTAAATAATCAAAACTCACCAATGTGAAATTGTGGGAATCTGAAAAAAACTGTTTTCTCGTCACTGTTAACATTTTTTTTTTTTTTATTTGTGTTATTCAATTGACTGCAAACCTTAAAATATCACTAACGTGAATCATAAATATTGATATTTAATGTGTTAAATTCAGGAATTCGTTTTTTTTTTAGATTGTGTTTTTTTTTTTAATGAGAAGAATTTATTGATTTATGGAGTGAATAATTAATATAATATTGGGAAATGAAAATAAAATCCAGGGCTATCAAAAGTACCGCAGGTGGTGAGTGCTTTAATAAAACATCAAAATTATAAAAATCAAAGTCATCGGTAGACATAGTTTCTAAAACAAAAATATTAATTTCGCGGCGGCCATGACAGATTACGCCACCGGAATCGGATAGCCTTGGCTAAGCCGGAGGATGTTTAATCTGTAGATATACACAATATGCATTGTTACACATGCACATTACGATCGTGATTATTATTATTTTTTTTTACATGAATACCGCACAAGAGTCTCAACTGCTCCCAACCGTCTAGAGCCAGTGAGACTATGGCATCCCCAAATTGGGTATGTTGTGAGGCTGAAGGTAGTGGGGAGGGGAAGGAGATCGGGAAGAGGAAGGTTGGGAAGTACCTCGCTATTCAGATCTGGTCACCAAACACGGCTTAAGCCATTTCAAGCAACGTTTCGATTCTGAATGGTGGTCTTTCACCAGGGCGATACTTAGAGTATCTACCACTCTGAACGTGCCGCAAATATACTTTGTTATTATTTTTATATGAATTAAATGTGTTATGACACATATTAATTAAATAAAAGTTATTGGCGCACGCCGGGTTTGAACCCGCGACCTTTGGATTCGTAGTCGAGCGTCTTACCACTCGACCATGGAGGCCTATTGGGATTCCTATGGAGGATTATTGCTTGGATATGGTTTTAATTTGCTTACATACCTGTTTATAATAGTTTCTCTTTTTATATTAGGTTAGGTAATTCAGCGTGAAGAGCACTTGAGGTAAACTATCACAAAATTGCGCTATATAAATTCACTGTTATTATTATCTGAAGGCGCAATTTCAAATCTGCAGCATGTTTTTTTACTTCGTCATTTAGATATTTATATATATATAAACATGAAAAAAATGTAATGCATCTAACTATTGCATACAATAGAAAATGTCACCAAAATAATTATGTGTCTAAAGAAAAGATTTTACAAATTGACCACCTACCTATTATTTTTAAAAAAATTATGTATACTTGAACGGGAACAATCATAAAGCCAGTTGGTAGCAATAATTAAAGTGGACTTGAAATTGGTACCTAAGTACAGGGTACACCTTTTATGTTCTGTTATTCACATCGTCCAGACAGTCTGCGGCTTAGAGTACATAGAGTCGTACCTATCCAAGGCAGTGTAGTCAGTTTTTGATGATTTTTGCCGGACTCGGCAGACCTGGGCGTGGCTAGGACTAGGGCTAGAGTATTTATACACCCATTCATAGCACATGTCGACATAATGTTTTTGTTTATTCGTATAAACACTTTTTTACAGTGCTGTTATCAACAAAAATATAGCATATAACCTAAAAACCGTCTAGTTGTGTCCAGTTTAGTCGCATTACAAAACATGTGGGCGAAGTCCCCGGAGACGCTGGAGACCAAGATCATCCTTACAGTATATAAAAGCGGTGTGTTATTTTTGTTGTCTCTTTCTCTCTCGTGGTGTACGACGTAAAAACCCGGAGAAAGTGATTTATCGCAAGCTTGTATAGGTTGGGTGAAAAGAATTAGCTCTCTCCCCGAGGTCTGCGGTAACGAACGTGTGCCATTCCCAATTCAACTGACGACCTGCACGCTCGACTGCGAATCCAGAGGGTCGCGGGTTCAAATCCCGGCGTGCGCTAATAAATATTATTTGATGAATATGTATTATTTCACATTTAATTCATATAAATAATACATTTAGTTAGTTTAGTATATTTGCGGCACGTTCCAAATTGAAGATACCCTCAGTATTTTTCGCCCTGGTGAAAGACCACCATTCGGAATCGAAATGTTGCTTGAAATGGCTCGAGCCGTGTTTGGTGACCAGATCTGAATAACCAGATACTTTCCAATCTTCTTCTTCCTCATCTCCTTCCCTTTCCCACTATTTTCAGACTCACAACATACCCCGATTGGGGATGCCATAGTTCCACTGGCTCCAGATGCTTTGTGCGATATTCATTATAAATGAAACTACCAGCAAATAAATAATTAAGCTGTCAAAAGGGTAAAATAAAATGTATGAAACCAATTATGACTATGATAATAATATTCGGACCTTTCCATTAATGTTCAAATATATTTTTACTTTTAAATAAAACAGATAAACTTTGTTTATAACCACTTTATTATTTAATGTTACGTATACCGGTTTCGGAAGTACCCTTCCATCATCAGGACAATATTAAAATTAACCTAAAATACAAAATGCTGAGATATACGTATATACATATTTAGCAGTTAGAATGGGATACTTTTACTCGTTTGCTCGCCGCGAACATCCAAGCACAAACTATTTGAATGTCCGAAAATTCCACCCACCAATCAAAAAAGAAAAATAGACGGTAGAGCCAAAAATTGTAGTTATTTTTAAGCATTTCTATATCTGTTATTGAAACCATTGGGCAATAAAATATACCCAAGGTCACAGTCGTATCTTTAGGTCTACAATATGAACAGCTCTTCTCGCGCTGCTTCTGTGAGGGAAGACGGAAGGAAGAAAGATAAAAGATGAACGGAGAAAACTATTTGAGGCCATAAAATCAACACTAGAATAATATTTAGAGATGGTCGATATCAGAATTGGATGTACATGCTGTTCCAGTTACCGGTGACCGGCAAGGAACCGGTTATTTATCCAGTTCTTTTTCGAACCGGTACCTGGTGCCAGAAAAGGGGGGGGGGGGGTTGCTGGCAATTTCCAAAAAAAAAGAACCGGAACCTGTTCCTCGCCTATTTAATTGCGAACATTTGGAATATTATCGCTAGAAAGGTAAAAGGGCTTAAGCGACACAATGGTCAAAAATGAGTTGAATATGAAGTTTTGATCAATGACGCTACATATATATATATATAGACACGTTGTAGCGCTCTCAAAGTGGCAAGCAATAATCACGCTAGTTGGTGTGATCGGTGTTTAAGCCGATTTAGTGCGTCGCTTGAGGTCGTTTCAAGCAAGTATGGAACGCGGTCCAAACTTCGGATCTGTTCACATATATTCTATGAATGTCTATCTTTGTCATACATGACCGATATTTGAATAATGAATTTACTGGTAACGTGTGTGTTTTGCTTGCCACATTTTGTGTTAATATTCTAAAGCTATATAGTGTCTCTATATATGTAACATCATTGGTTTTGATCGGTTCTTTTATCTGTATTGAAGACTTTTATGGCCCTTCAACCATCTAACCATCAAACCTCCCATCCCATCTGAACCTCTACTCTCTCCGTGAATTCTGTTTCATATATTTCGTTGAACTGTTGATGTTTCAATAATTGAGATAATTATTTTGATTAATAAAATCTATTTCTTTAATAAGCAAACCTACGTAAGTAAGTTTCACTTTCAATGACTGATATTAAAATAAAGCATAAAACCTTTGATAAGTTCATTCATTTTTTTAATATATTTTATATTTGCTCGACGTCAGCACTAGGCGGTTAACGCAATCGAATAATGTCAAATTTCTATTAGATTATTAATTTTCACTACCGCAAAGGCTAATAATAACAATATATATTTGTTTATGAGTTCCCATAAATTAGTGATGTATTTACTTACTTAACTTGGTTTGATGATTTGAGATTTATGGTTACGATTTTTCAATCAATTATCGTGAAATTACCAGTAAATTGAATAAAATTTGAGACATAAAATAAATACGACAATTATTGTTTTCATCGAAATGAGAGTAAATTATAATTAAATATAATATTATTTATCTTATCGCTCTTTGAATTTGACACCCACCCTGAGAAAATACAGAATGAATGGAATATAATACTTTGGGCGCTTATCTTTGCTGATAAAATGCATCCAAATACTGAAGTAAGGATATATAGGGTCCGCCAAATAACTTTTTTTTTTTCAACTAGTGCTTATTTCGTGAATGGTAACACTTAGCTCATGTCTGATTTGACAGATAATTAGTTTTATTCTTCCGCTGAGCGAATATGGTTGTGTATACGCTTGAACAACGCTGGGAAATATTGCGACATTACTTTGAAAATCATGGTAATGTTGCAGAATGTGTGCGAAAATTGCGTACGGTTTTTGGAAGAAGAGAAGCACCGTCAGCTCCGTATGTTCGTTATCTTGTGAAAAAAGTGAAAGAAACTGGCATCCTCATCGATAAACCAAAGCGTGAAAAGCCAAAAACAGTGCGTACACCCGAGAATATCGATGCTGTGGCAGAAAGTGTGCGTGAAGCGCCATCAACATCAATTCACCGTCGTTCTCAACAATTGAACATTTCGGAGACATCATTGAGACGAATTTTGCATAAAGACCTTGGTATGACGCCATACAAAGTCCAATTGGTTCAGGAGTTGAAGCCAACTGACCATCCAATGCGTTTTCGCTTCGCTGAGTGGGCCTGCGATCGACTTACAGAAGATGCCGATTTTGCCAAAAAAAATCATCTTTTCGGATGAAGCTCATTTTGATCTTGGCGGGTATGTAAACAAGCAAAATTGTCGTATTTGGGGCACAGAAAACCCGCACGCATACATTGAAAAGCCGGTACACCCAAAACGAGTCACTGTTTGGTGCGGATTTTGGTCCAGAGGCATAATTGGGCCATTTTTCTTTGAAAATGAGCAAGGAGTGGCCGTTACAGTCAATGGCGATCGTTATCGGGCCATGTTGAACGAATTTTTGTTCACAAAAATTGAAGAGGAGGATATTGGCAACATTTGGTTTCAACAGGACGGCGCTACGTGCCACACAGCCGAAGCTACACTCGATGTTTTGCGCCCTTTTTTCAAAAAAAAAAAGTTATTTGGCGGACCCTTTATATGGAGAGAGAGCTAAATATTTTTACCCAACCTATACAAATTTACGATAAATCACTTTCTCCTGGTATTTACGTCGTAAACCGTGCTAGAGAAAGAGACAAGACAAGTTGTCACATAAAATCGCCCCAAATTTAGGTATGTAAGAATGTTTTTCGTCTCCCGCGTCTCCAGCGACTCCGCCCACTACGTTTTGTTATGCGACATAACTCAACGGTTTTGAGGTTATATCCTATATTTTTGTTGAAAACAATACTGTGAAAGAGCGGTTTTACAAACAAAACATTATGTCGACATGTGCTATGAGTGGATGTAAAAAGGTGTGTCATGAAAACCCTAGCCACGCCCGAGTCAGGAAAAATTTCACTGTTTCGCAAAGCTATCCCTCTTGGTATATTATTGCTCTGAGGTCTGGACGATGCTATATGTATAGCAGAACATAAAATGTGTAGTTTGTGCTTAGTTTTTTTTTCAGTTTTCCACAGTTTCCATACGCCCAAGTCCGGTAAAACAGCAATCCTGACTACACTGTTTCGAAAAGCTATCCCTCCTGGTATAGTATTGCTCTAAAATCCAAACATCACTTGTCCATCGTTTAAAAAACAACGTTGATTAGGCAGCAACCTTAAAACTCACTCGAAAACATGCATTTTAAAAAAGGTACTAGTATAATTTTGACGAAGAACGTAGGGTTATAAAACACCACAGAAGAAAAGTGCGAATTAATAGAATATTGTCGTCGCAAGAGCAAAAGGGCTGGATCGCCATTTTGAGAAGTTTACATCAGAGAACTTCAAAGTGTTTTTTGTTTTGTAAAAAAAATTATAAGTCTTCGGTAACTGGTTGGATTTCGAAAAAAAAGTTGACTCAGGTAACTCAATGCTCTCACTGAGTTGCCTGAAGCGATAAAATGCTAAAACAGTCCCAAACTTGTGTCGCTTAAGTCAAGCCTTCTCCCAAATTATAAATATTTTTAAGGCGGCTGAAGGGCCACAAAAGTCTTCAGAATCAAACGAGAGTCGGAGCATTCGATGCAGAAAAAAAAACTGACCAACGCTGCATATTTAACTCGTTTTTGACCAAAGTGTCGCTTAAGCCCTTATGCCTTTCTAGCGACGATATGTCGCATCACTAGATTCAGTGGCAGTACGGTACGTTTACTGCAACGCCCAAATAAGATGGTAGATGTTATACGTGTCCCAATTAGTTAACATGTTTTGTTCACCTAACCGGCGTACTACTTACCGACCAAATATTCAACGGAATACTGTTATGGCGAAATAAACCGGTGTCAACCGGAACGGTTCAGTGCTGTGTGCTTGGTTATTTGCCGAAGCGAGGCATCTTGCGGCTTGTTTACATTGTAAACAAATAAAGAATAATTTATCGTAACAACTTAGATATCTAGCACGACTTGGCGGCAGTCATCTCGCTAAGTTTACTTACGTTTGTAAAATTATACAATGAAATATTTCATTGTAAAATATCATGAGGTTTATTCTAAGTAGATAGTTATTCGTAAAATAATAAAAAAATAAAAAAAAAAACAATAAATCTGAACGCTCCGTAACCCGGGACGCTATCGTGTACAATGTACAATATTGACAAGTATGTGACGTCATCTGTTACAGAATCCTTTGGCGCCACTTAACAACTCAAATGGGGCCGCTTTTACGAGCTCAAGAAAGTATTGTATTATTAATTTTAAACATTCATCTGTCGACTACAGAAGAAATGCCAGTATTTAAAAAAAAACCTTACAAAATTATTTTCAAGTTTAAATTTATTTGCTAGTAATAAACTTTAATGAATCTAGAAATAACGAAGTATAGTGTAACTATGGTATTCTCATATTATGGCGAATGTTGTAAAGAGGGAGAAACATGAAAGGGGAGTACTTTTTTCTCACTTTCAACGCATTTATTTTCATCTCTTTTTAAACTCGAACACTGTTTTGAGTTTATTATTCAAAAAGGATTTCATTTATTTTGTCAGATATTACCAAATTTGAAAATCGTGGCATTATTCCAAATTCTTCGCGAGGATATTTAGGCCTTAGCGATATGTAACGTGACGGTCATGCTGCTATGCTCGACACCTGACCATAATTTGTTTGTTTTTGTAATTTTATTTAGATGTATGCAAAAAAAATTTTCACACATCTAGTAAGAAAAAACATTTTTACATTTCATAATTATAGCATATAATCATAGGTTTTTTTTTTACATATTCAGCACAAATCCTCCGAAAAGTGCCAAGGCTTGATGCTTCTTTTAAGGCATTTGAAAGACTATTAAAAAGTTTTTGACACAAGATTCGTTTTGGGAAGCCTAAAATCATGACAACTTCTCGTAGGATAATTGTGAATATTTACATTATATATAATATTATTTTGCAGATATTTAGGGAGCATGTTATTTTTAAGCTTGTAAATCATCGTTAAAGTATTATGTATTATATGTTGTTTAGGTGTCATCATATTTAAATTTCGTAACATAATTTGAACTCTAGTAAAAATATTACATTTCAAAATCGTCCTCATCCCCCTATTTTGTATAACCTGCAGTTTATTATTTTGGGCTTCGTTACATAAGAATAAAACACTAGAACAATAATTTAAATGCGGAGTTACAATAGAATTGTATACAAGGCGGGTTGTCTTGAGATCTAAGTTGTTTCTGGTCCTTTTTAAGAATCCAACCTTTTTAGCAATTTTTTTAGTTATATATTCTAAGTGTTTGTCAAATTTTAACTTATCATCTATTATTACACCTAAATATTTTATACTGCTAACCCTTTCTATATTTGTGCTATCAATTTTTAGTGTTGTCTGCACGTTTCCACATTGGCTATCTACTATCAGAAACTTTGTTTTCATAACATTTAATTTCAGTTTGTTTCGGTTTAACCAAATCGTAACATAATTCAAATCAACTTGTATTTTCTCAGTGGCATCTTGTAAATTCTTACTGGCTATGTATAATAATGTATCATCTGCAAATAATTGTATTAAGCAATGTTTTAAAACTTGAACAATATCATTCATATATATAATGAACAACAGTGGACCCAAGACCGAGCCCTGTGGAACACCTTTACTAGTAGGAAGTGGTTCAGATGTTACCCCACCATATTTGGTTACTTGTGTTCTTTCTTTTAGATAATTATCAAACCACTTATTTTCTTTCCCGTTAATTCCAATTTTTCTTAATTTTATAATTAATCTATCTCTATCGATTGTTTCAAACGCTCTTTTTAAGTCTAAAAATACTGCAATAATTTTACTGTTTACATCTCTAAAATTTTTCCATTCATGTATTACATAGTTAATAGCGGTTTCACAAGAAAATTTATTCCTAAAACCAGATTGTTGTCGAATTAATATCTGTTTGGCCTCGAGATATTCCGTAAGTTGCTCTTTTACAACGTATTCAAGTATTTGTTCATATTTGGGTAAACAATTTATAGGTCTAAAGTCGTCAATTTTTTTTGGGTTGTCAATTTTCGGAATAGATGTTATTACAGATGTCTTCCAAGTTTTGGGAAATACTCCACTATTCAATGATTCATTGATAATTTGGACCATCGAATCACCAATAACATGTATCGAGTCTTTGATCAAATTTATTGTTATACCGTCTGGAGATTCCTTAGATTTCATGTTACTAAGCACTTTTTTAGGTGTGGTAAATCTATATTTTTGAACTTAAATTCTTCATCGGTGCATATAGGCATGTCTAGTTGGTTCTCAGGATATAGTGGAATACTTTCAATTATCAAATCTATACTCGAAATAAAATGCTTGTTAAATTTACTCGCTATATTCTCCACATCTTCTTCAGTTCCATCTGGGAAATCAATAGACTTTACAACAGCTTTTTGTTTACCCTTTATAATTTCTTTCAATGTTACCCAAAGTTTTCTTGGTTCATTCTGTTGTGTTTCTAATTTTTGTTTATAATAATCGCACTTATATTGCTTAATTTCTTTAGAATAAATATTACGTAATTTTTTATATCTATTCCATTTTTCGTCTGATGGTTCCAATTATCTCTTTGTTCCTGAAGGTTGTGTAGTGGTTTAGTATACCATTTATTACTATTTTTTAAATTAACTCTTTTTATCGGCATATTTTTATCGACTGCAGAAGTTAAAATATCGACGAGGTTTTCTGCTTTGTCCTTTGGAGAATTTGATTCGGTAGCTTGTGAAATACTATTTTGTAAAATTTCGCAAAATTTCGAGTGATCATAGTTACTTTTATCTCTGAACATAATTTCTCTTGATTCATTTTTAATCACACTCGTTTCCAACATTGTAACTATAGTTTCGTGGTCTGGTATTTTTGGTGTATCTACAACATTTACATTCAAGTAAAAATTGTTTGTTATTACTAAATCAATAATGGTTGCTGATTTATTTGATAGTCTAGTCGGTTTGGTAACAAGTTGCTTCAGTCCTAGATTATTCACTAAACTTTGAAGTCTGTTGCTGTAGGTATTCTTTACTTTCATGTCAATGTTAAAGTCACCGGCTATATGAAACATACCTTGATTTTTCATATTCTTAGTACACCACCTTTCAAAGAAATCTAAAAAATTTGAATGACTTTGGTTCGGTGAGTGATATAATACAGCATATGTTTCTTTGATAAAGTTTTTTTGAATTTGTACTGCCAATATCCATGTATTTTTTTCATCAAACACTTCATTTGATATTATTTTGAAAGATATATTACTTTTTACAATTAATATAAACCCTCCATTGTGCCGACTATACGAATCGCATCTTATAGTTGAATACCCTATGAATGATATTTCAGAATCATATATGTCATTAGTTATACAAGTTTCACTGAGCATTAAAATTTCTGGTTTGGATTCTTGTAGTAATAGTTCAATTTCATTTACATGAGCCATAAGGCTTGAAATATTTAAATATTATATAATCTGCTGTTTTTTAATCCTATTTAATCTAAAAAAATTATCATTCGGTTTACTGATTCCAAGTGTCGACAATAAACCGGGCAGTCCTTACTTCACACCGGGTGATCTATTTTCAGCTTTAATTTTAGTCTTTCGTTTGCCTTCTTGCAGTTTATGCAAGCAATTTTACTGTCTTCTTCCTTACAATCTTTAGTGTCATGAAGTTTAGCGCATTTGGGACAAGATTTCTCATTTTTACAGTTTATTGCTTTGTGTCGAAACCCGTTACATTTGAAACATCTCATTAAATTTGAGTTGTCGTACACACGGCAACGGTCCCATCCTATGTAAATTTTTTCTGTTTTTATGATCCTTTGATACGTTTTCCCGTCCACTTCCGCATACACGGTATAATTTACTTGTTCTCTTTTGTTTTTACTTTATGTAAGTTACATCAATTTTTGAACTTGTTTCGAATATGTCTTCATTTTGTGATTTTATTTTAGTTTCGATTTCCTCCCTGTTTTGTTTCTGTGTTACTCCAACAATTTTGATACATGGTTTCTTTGCTTTGATTTTTTCAACATTGTATTTGTCTCCTAATTTGTTATTTACCTCTTCACACATCTTTTCTATATTCAATGCATTTTTACATTCAACAATTATTCCACCATCTTTGGTGTTTCTTATACCCGTCACACCGCAGTTGATGGGATCAATATTCTCTTTTATTTCCGTTATAGTTTTAACATTTTCTTGTTTATCTTTTGGTTTAATCATCACCATAGGCTCATGTTTTTTTTTTTTTTTCATTTGATCAAGTGCTGAAACGGGCCGAGAATTGATGGTTAACGGGTGTGATTATTTGAAGTGAAAACGGTAAAAAACATCATAATGGCGCTAAACATCGATTTGCGAGTGTAAAATGTGACCTAAGTTGGCTTGCAAAAAAATGTGGATTGACGCCTTAGACCTAAACACAGTTGATAGTCGATTCTACCGGTGAGTAGCTGAGTGGACAAGCGCGTCGGATTCCCATCCGGGCGTCGTGGGTTCAATTCCTCTGCTAGCTAGTCCTCCATCATTGCACAAGCAACATCTTCCGCTTATTATGATGGCAATAGGAGTTTAAAATATTATCAGATTATTCGTAACCCGGGAATGTTTGTCTATCTTAAAAATATGTATATTATAAACAGCTCATCTGTTGATAAATTAAAATTGATTGTTCTAAGGACTAATGACTCATTAGGTATAAGCAGATACCTTGAAGTAACAAATATGGAGGGAGAGCTAATTATTTTTACCCAACTTATACAATCTTGCGATAAATCACTTTCTCCGGGTTTTCACGTCGTACAATTATGAGAGAAAAAGAGACAGTAAATATAATACACCGCTTCTATGTAATGTAACGATGATCTTGGTCTCCTGAGTCACCGCGGGACTCCGCCCACATATTTATTATGCCACTAAACTTGACACAACTAAACGGTTTTTTAGGTTATATGCTATATTTTTGTTGATAACATTACTGTGAAAAGTGGTTATACGAATAAACAAAAATATTATGTCAATATGTGCTATGAATGGATGTGGAAATACCCTAGACTTAGTCTTAGCCACGCCCCGGTGCGCCGAGTCAGTTTAAAATCATCAAAAGCAAGTCAAAAACTGACTTCACTGCCTTGGATAGATACTACTCTACCAACTCTATGATGCATACCCTGTCTGACAGCAACAAAACAAAAAATAATAATAATACTTATTGGACTCCTATTTCTAAAACTTAAATAATCTGTCAATAATTATTGTTCAATTCTAAATCATTCTTAATTTAGTTTCATATTGAAAGTCACTGTTCATTGGGTGCTGGAAAGAACAATAATCTATTGTTCCCCCAAGACTGGGCGTAAATATATTATACAGTAATATCTGATAGTATTAATACGCTAAGCCGTCTTCTGTACATGATTCGTTGGATGGATCGCCGTGTGGGGCGCTAATGTCTGCAAAAACAATACTGCAAATTTTTGCTCATACGTAAAAATGTCTGAAATTTTATTCTGACTACGCTACTTTACTATTTTACTAATTTACGTTTAATACAGCGTCGATTCATAACGAAGAAAAGATACAGTTATCAGTGTTACCACGGAAAGAGAGATTTTTGCACAACAAACAATTAATATGTATCTTAAAAAATGGGCGATTCAAGAAACTATTTTTTTACTGTTTTGTCGGAATATGAATTCTATTTTAAAAGGTATCTTGTGAAAGCTATTTGTCATTTTAATGGACGCGACAAATATTTATTATTGTATTTCTTACGAAACCATGTTTCTCCAAGGGTACAACCCTTGGAGAAACAATGTATGGAGAGACAGCTAATTATTTTTACCCAACCGATACAAACTTGCGATAAATCACTTTCTCCGGGTTTTTACGTCGTACACCATGAGAGAAAAAGAGACAACAAATATAATACTCCGCTTCTACGTACTGTCACAATGATCTTGGACTCCTGGGTCACCGCGGGACTCCGCCCACATTTTTTATTATGCCACTAAACTTGACACAACTAAACGGTTTTTTAGGTTAGATGCTATGTTTTTGTTGATATCAATATTGTGAAAAAGTGGTTATACGAATAAACAAAAACATTATGTCGTTATGTGCTATGAATGGATGTATAAATACCCTAGCCTTGCTCTTAGCCACGCCCAGGTTCGCCGAGTCAGGTAAAAATCATCAAAAACTGACTACACTGCCTTGGATTGATACCACTCTATATACTCTAAGGTTGTACCTTTAGCTGAATCCACGTGTGACTGTCGAGTGGGCCAAGACGCATGACTACGAATCCAGAGGTCGCGGGTTCGAACCCGGCGTGCGCAAATAACATGTATTTGATTCATATGTGTCACAACACATTCAATTCAGATAAAATAATACATAATGAAAATGAAATAATTTTTGTAATGAATGTACATTTATTATACTTGCGGCACGTCCAGAGTGGTAGATACTCTAAGTATCGTTTGGTGAAAAACCACCATTCAGAAACGGAACGCTGCTTGAAATGACCTTAGCCGTGTTTGGTGACCAGATCTGAATAGCCTGGTACTTCCCAACCTTCCTCTTTCCCCATCTCCTTCCCCTCCCCATTACCTGTAACCTCACAACATACCCCTAAAGGAGATGCCACAGTCTCACTGACTCTAGACGGTTGGGAGCAGTTGGGGCGCTTGTGCGGTATTCTCTATAAAAATATGTTTAATGATATAATAATTTTAATTATGTTGTTCTTTATCTACCATTTGTTTTTTTTATTCTTCTCTTCATTATATTTATAGTTTTACGACCACCAAAATCAATGTTATAATCTTAAATAAAATCACGCCGTTGTATGCTCTAATATACAATTGAATAATTATACAACCACTTAAATCAATATGTACTCGTATTAATTTGACTAATTATTGATAAAATGATAGACGTTATATGATATTCGTTTGAAACCTTCAGCTGTATGAACAATGAACATCGTGTTCGATTAATACTCGTGCCTATACTCAATTTCTATAAAAAACACACACGTATTATTTTATGATTAATTCGTGCCGCAAAAAAGTATCTCCCTTGGCCGATATGTTTGTAAAGTGTTTTCGCTTATATCTTCACTAGCAGAATAATATTTCTACACAATTTTTTTTTCTAAATTTTCTGATAGCGCAGTGGTTGTTTTGTTGACCGAGATCCTATTGTTCTATAAACTTATACTTAGTTATTACAAGTAGGTACTACTACGAAGACTAACGTGATGAATGAACGTGTATGTCCTGTGTACGAATGATGTGTCAACATTCAATCCAATCCACTCGCGTTATGTCTTGCAATAAGATCAAATTAATTGAGTGGCACATTCATTCCGCGAGAGTGGTCTTTGCCTCCTGACTTCGTTCGCCAACCGTTCTATTATTATTTATGTAAAGCATAGCACAAGAATTCTAGTTTAATTTCGACAAAACAATATTTAAGTAGAACATTTAAACTCTAATGGCGTGTCTACACGATGCCAGTATTTAGTCCAGTAGCAAGTGGCAAGTAAATAATTTAGTAGAATGTGTAAGCAGTGTACTAGTGTAGGCACTGGCCAGGTGTGGACAAAACGCTTTAGTGGCCAGTGCCTACAAATTCTGCTAAATGATTTAAGGCCGCTACACACCTTCAGTTTTATTGGTGCGATAAAACTGAAGGTGTGTAGTGGCCTTTACTTGCCACTTGCTACTGGACTAAATACTGGCATCGTGTAGACACGCCATAATGGCCGGTGCACACGTGGAGAGTGTTGAGAACAGTGGTATAGGCTCCAACTTAGAGTACATAAAGTGGTACTGATCCAAGGCAGTGTAGTCAGTTTTTGATGATTTTTGCCAGACTCGGCTAGACCTGGACGTGGCTAGGACTAGGGTTAGGGTATGTATACATCCATTCATAGCCCATGTCGACATAATGTTTTTGTTTATTCGTATTACCACTTTTTCACAGTATTGTTTTAAACAAAAATATTGCATGTAACCTAATAAACCGTTGAGTTATGTTCATTTATTTCGCGTATCAAAACGTGTGGGCGGAGTCAACGGAGACGCGGGACACGAAGAACATTATAACAATACTTTAAAGCGGTGTGATAATTTGAGAAATTTTGTTGTCTCTTTTTTTCTCATGGGGTAAGACGTAAAAACCCGGAGAAAGTGATTTATCCTAAATTTGTATAGGTTGGGTAAAATGAATTAGCTCTCTCTCTATATACTGTTACTTCAAGGGTATAGGTCTCTCAATCAGAGTTGAGGCCGATAAAGTACTCACACAAATACATAGCTTACGTACAGCGTGTCCCGTTTAAAGTTAAAAAAATTAAACAATTACTGATTATTTCACACTTCAGAAATCGAAGCCAAAGCGTGTTAAAGTCAGTTATATAATTTTTTTTTAACATGTATGCTGTTTTATATCATTGTTCTTAAAATACAGTTGTCAATAAATTACTGAATTTAAAGAAGTATTTAAAAAAAATATTCAAGTTAGTAATTCGTAGTATTTCCCGATTTGGTACATCCTCGGGCACGAGCATGGATGCTAATTACTATTTCTTCAAAACAGATTATAATATTATTTTCAACAGCACCCGGTCGAACTGCATGAATAAGACACTTTCAATATACTAGAAGAATCATGTTTGTCCTTTTTCCACTAGTGACAATAAGTAGGCGTAAACAAGACAAAGGGCTCTTTCTATACTCGTATGTTTATGACGCATCGTAAATCACCAATCGGTGCTTTTTGAGGACAGTCGTTTAGTTACCACATTGTCTGAAACACTATCCTTTTGTAAATTGCCCATTAAAACTGGTATTGCTTGTTGGAAATCATAAAAAGCCGCATTCAGATGGAAGTAAAAAAGAAGCTGGGATTATATTTGTCACCGATGAAGCTCCGTTCAGAACGGGAGTATTTTTTAATATTTGCCATCGTAATTTTGTATGGCATCTAATAAGAGTCGGGTGATTTTCCAAAGCGGTTTTTCCCCTGTATATACTAAAAGCTTCGGAAGCTGTAGTTAGCTACAGACCGAGAATGTAACGACTATCATTGTTAAAATCTTACCAATGATAAATATCATAAAATGATTCAAGTTTAACACAAACATAAGGAGTTTTATAATCTTGACACTCCAACCCTTTGTCCGTTCGAAAATTCTTGATAAAAACATATCCGTCAGATATGTTAAAAAAATAGAAGAGTCATATTAACATATCGTCGATGCACATCAAATATGGGCTATGTGACGGTTTTTACGAAAATGAGTTAAATATACAGTTTTATTTCTTTTTTTTTTCTCCACCTTCTGAAATAAGAACCACGTGATAATAACAAATAGATCAGGAGATAGAAAACGAACCATGTGCCAACAGCCAAAATGTTGCATTTAAATATGGGCTATGTGATCGTACTGCGCATATAGCTCATATTTAATACCGCGCCTGTGTCACATAGCCCATATTCTACAGCAGACAGTTCTCAACTTGTTCCCGCCGTAGTACGCGCGGTAACTGTTTTTGGACTTATAAATATAGAAATTCCACCTAATAGCACGTTACCATTTGGTTTGTAAAGTAACGGTAAGTGATTATGTTTTTTCTAATAAATTTTATCTATTTTCTTAAGAATATTGACAAAAAATTTATTGAGAATTTATGAAAAATGACTGCACTTTGAATGGTCGTAATTTGAGTTTAATATTGTGATTAGCCTCACATATCTGCACTTTGTGGAAACTTATTGAAGTTAATGTATTTTTTAATGTTTGAAGAAAGGCTTAATACTAAAATTTAACTCCAAAAAAGGAAGAAACACATCACTTTCAACCAAGCATTACACATCATTTGGCTCTGAAATCTGCAAGTATTTATCTAACTTTTAACAACATTTTACTTTATTATTGTTATAGTTTTGTGTGCTTTGAAAGTTATATTTCATTCTGTAAATTTTCTCTTCCAGGAAAGAATTTCTTTGAGAATAACCAAGAGCAAAAGTGTAAAGGAATTAACACTGTTCGCTGACAAATTCAAACAAGTTTCAAGTGAATTCATATTTGTATTACTGCAATGAAATCAGTACGAAAATTATTGAATTATGTTTTCAATTTTGATTTTGTTCGAGAATGTACCGAAATCGCACAGGAGAGATTGTACATTTAAATACGATGCGCAGTTCTGTATCAGTGGTTGTGAATGTTGGAGATGTAGAAACAAAGAATCAAATGTATGACAGTGTGATGTTATGTCCTGTGTTTCTTTACCAATGAATTCTGATATTTCAGTTGTTCGGAAAATAAAAAAAAAAACAGAAACGGAGAATCTTGCGGAAAGGGTATGTCGGGTATAAAAAGTATTGCGGTAAATATGAACAAAGCCAATTGAAGTCATCAAAGTCTATAAGATGTTCACACCAATTATTCAAAGGTGGCACAGAAACATTATTTTTATTGTCAGAAAATGACGGAAAATGACATCGCCTGCGCATGATTAATAGTTTTTGGAAATGGAAAAGTAAGTCGAAGAAAAAGCGCATTTTCTGAGCTTTCTGGCAACACGTGATGATGAAGTAGAAAAGTGGTTAAATCTTCTACTACTTGTTCCAAATCATAATCGCACACCTCAAATAGACGATAAAATGTCGAATCGTCTTTTTATCGACTCAACACATGCTATCAGTCTTCAATATTTAGTACACTAAAAGCAGTGTGCCAATGTTATTATGTCCTAAATTGGTATTTACTACAAACAGAAACCTCAACTCCACAATTTCACTTTACATGTTCAATGATGTGGACGTGAACGAGTGGCATGAAGCAGATGGATGTGTGACCACCAACGAGTTAAAAGTTGCATTATGAACTATTTATAGAACTTGCCACGTCAATATAATGAGATCATATTAATTTCTGATGATAGCAATTACCTAAATCGGAACCGAATACTGGCAAGTAGTTCGAGTGATCGAAAATATCATCAGTCACAGTAGAACGAATATTTCTGGAGAATAGTCATACTGTGATAGAAGTCAATAATGTCCATTCGGTGCTGCAGCATTACTTCAAGACCGTGAAAGAAAGTAGGGCATCCCGATGTCACAGAGTTCAGGATTCTGAAGTACTTACCGTCGGGGATATCTTTTAAAAATTACATAAGCCGAAGGATTGGTTAGAGTTGTTCCAACAATTTTTACTGGTGATAGCCAAATATCATCACCTTTTTGATGATTCCCTTACATACGTGAAAGAATTATAGAAGCAAAATCATTAATTTAGTTTTTTTTCATATTGTGAATTGTGTTCCAATTGACAATGTCAATGTTGTATAAGGGAATGTTGTTACGTTGTTATTATTTATATTTATTATTATTTGTTTGTTTCATGTTTGTATGATTAGAAATTTAAATAACGGTTGCGCGTTTAATTACCGCTGCAGCGCCAATTACTAATAAAATAATTAAGTAATTGATCGGTCTATTCATAATATTTAAAAAAATCTGTATAAATGTGGGTGCTGCAAGTCTGGGTGTTGTGACGACTCAAAGATAAGTATTAATACTTGAAAATGTTGAAAAAAAAGTATTATTCAAATAAACATTTGCCGAAACAGTATAAAATTAACGTACTAAAAAAATGCCACATCCTCTGCATATCGCTACAAAATTTCACTGTCACGGTATGTATAAAACATTCACATATATTTAGTGATAATATAATCCCATCTTACTATTACTAGACTAGTGTCTAATGGACAGAATTAAAAAAAGAAAATGAATGAAATATTGTGAGAGCTAGTGTAAAATATGGGCTATGTGACGAAAACTGTGCATAGAATATGAGCTATGTGCAAAAATCGCAGTAAAATGCGATTTTTTGGTTTAAAATATTTAAAATTTGCAATGAATGTATTATTTTATTGAATGCAATATTCTTTTCCTACTTTGTCCATAAACAGAAGTATTATTTTGCGTTTAGTTATTTTTTAAAACAGTTTTTATCGATTATCTCAGAATGTACGAAACGTCACATAGCCCATATTTGAAGTGCATCGACGATATTATAATTGTGTGTCTGGCCAAGCATCGACCCTCGCCTCAAAAATATCGGCGTCAGATTTTTTTACTCGCTATCTGAACGCGGCTCTAGGCGTGATATCTAAATGCTGGCACAACAACAAATTGTATTTTTTTTAAATATGCTGACGTACAAAAAATACTTCCGGGTGCTTTTGCACTCACGTCTGTATGCAACTGGGAAAAGTTGAATTTGTCAGCGACGTGCTATGAACTTAGTTGCGATTCATCAAGTAAAGAGCGAAAAATTGCCTTCCCTGTTTTTTTTTACAGAGAAACAGGTGCATAAAGAAATATGAAATATTATTTAAATTAAACATTTTCCGTATTTGCATATAAATTGTACACCACATTTTTTAATGCTTTTCGGCGTACCCAGCCCATTAAAAAAACCAGAATATTAAATAAATAATTCCATACCTATTTTAAAACCTATTATTAAATCGCATACATGTTTTTAATAAAACCATACTTAATATATTGTTATTTTAAAAACAGTTTAAATATGTTTAAAACCACTTTACTATAATATTATAACGCCTATTTAGGCGTATTATACTATTATTTACATGGTCAGCAACGGGGCGCACCTAACAGCCTAGCAGAGGATAGTATTTCCCGCGGAAAGATGTTTTTAGCGGGAAAGGATGAATTTGCCCTCTGACACTTTGGTTTACCTTTCGTGACGGAAAACACCTCTTGTTTTGTGATTACTTACGTCAGCGTGTTTTAATTCTTAAATAAACGTGATCTACCTTACCTTAAAGACTATCATTTGATAATTAACTACTACGTTTATTCAGTATAGTTCCTTAGTTCTACAATATGTTGAATAAAGTGGTTTAAAACAAATTTTATTTGCTTTCTTTATAAATATGACAAGCCACAAAGTTAATGCTTTTTACGAATATATTATATCTTGGCCAACTTTTAAAATGCCATTTTATGAAATATCACCTCGTGTCATTCTTCCTTCATGTTATGCTGTCTCATCTTGTTGAAAAAATATTTGTTTACTGAGGTACCTACGCCAAAAAACACCAAGGTCTTGAAAGACCAATTTGGTGTCCGAAAAAAGATCGAAGGTTTTCCCGCCTCGTGCGGATCTCTGTATCCAAGATATTATTCAGCTTAGTCGAGACCTTAGACTAAACAGATTATTAATGCCTTTCTTAATACGTGTTTGGTGGCAATGGTTAAAGCATGACTCGCCTAACTTAATTGCGTAGGGCAAGGGGCGTCTTTTTTTAAATAAACATAACAGTGGGTTCAGAGTGTGGAAATTTTGTATAAATAGATAATAACGTGGACAATAACAAATCTACACAATTTGAAATTATTGAAATTTTAAATAGGTGCCTAATGTATTCTGAGTAAACTGTCAAGTAAAGATGTCAAGAGAAAAGCAAAAACAAACAGTAATCTAGAATCGTGAGACAATTTATTATTGCCAGAGTTGGCAACATTATGACAGTAAAAACCTCAGATGAATTAAATAATGTAGAAACCTCAGAGCAATAATATACAAAAGAGATCGCTGCTGTAGTCAGTTTTGATGGGATTTGCCGGACTCGGCTAGACCTGGGAGTGGCTAGGACTAGGGCTAGGGTATTTATACATCCATTCATAGCACATGTCGACATAATGTTTTTGTTTATAATTAATAATAACCAGTATAATATAACCAGTTTTTCACAGTATTGTTATTAAAAAAAATATAGCATACAACCTAAAAACCCGTTGACTCACGTCCATTTATGTCGCATAACAAAACGTGTGGGCGGAGTCAACAGAGACGCGGGACACGATGAACATCCTTACAATACTTAAAAGCGGTGTGATAAATTGGAAAATTTTGCTATCTCTTTCTCTCTCATGGTGTACGACGTAAAAACCCGAAAAAGAATTAGCTCTCTCTCCATATATTGTTACTCCAAGGTAGATACGTTACTGAGACAACGCGCATGAATGCACTAAACCAAGTCCGCGAGACATACCTGAGATTTACTGCGTTTAGTATCACACAAATATTCGTTCGACAGACAAGCTGTCACCAGCTGTCACAAACGCATCGCTGTAGACTCCTTTCTGAGAAAAAAATGCCTTGAGAGGTATAAAAATCATTCGGGAGCAAAAAACATATCTCATGGAGTTTCTTTCCATTCATAATTACCCACAAATCACTTATTATTTCAACAAATACAATTATTCACAAGTTATAAATACAATAAGCTACTCGAAAACGGTGTGAGTTAGCGAATTCAAAAATACATAAGTGTGTGGAAGACAACCACGGCTAGTGACACGATACCCGATTATAACAGTAGCGTGGGACGTTTATATAACTATCTCATCCGTACCCACATATTCTTTGAATGGCTATCCTTTTCATAAGCGGGTGAAACGAAAAACAAGACGGTACTAGTAAGTTGTGCTACATGTTTTGTAAGATTTGCATGAATATGACGTGTCTTGTATTTTATGTCTATGGTAAAAACCAATAAAATCCCTTAACATTTATAACTTTACTTCACATAATGTGTTCATTTTTTGCATCTTCGTAACATTCTTGGGAAAATACATATTTATGCTTGATTTATACTTCAGCTAGACTTTTCTCGAGATGAGGTAAGCCGAGTGCTACCTCTTTATTGTTGCATCGCGCAGATGTTGCTTAGATTTTTGTTGGTTGTGTAGCGGCTGGGCTCGATTATAAACAGCTCCCCCTCCACACAATTACTCTCTCCGCGGTGATGATTCGCCTTGTGTCGTTTGACTCAGGCGCAAACAAACGAACGGTATGGCGAGGCGAGGCGAGGTGAGGCGAGGCGAGGCGAGTGTATCAACTACATTATTACATTCTGGCTCCTTTGGGTAGTCTTGTCTTAGAGTAACCTAGAGACCTAACTTTGCGAAATTTTGTCCGCACTTTTTGACCAAGCAATGACCAAAGGGTGTGGCCTAAACTCGGAGTAAAATCACTAACAGGGTTGTCACAAATTAAGTAAATTAGGTATTTTGTTGTGAGTAGGTAGTTGTAAATCATTAAAAAAGAATGAATGTTGTATATTTTTTGTTTATTCAAATATACATTAATCAATAAGATTATTAAAAAATCTTATTTATAGATAAAAATATAAACGAATTAAATTATTAGTACAGAACATTTTATAATACATATTATAAAATGAACTTCAGTTCCATCAACAAAATAGTTTACAAACAAAAAGTAAAATAAAAAAAAAATGTACGGTGATAACAGATGTTAAATCATTTTCTTAACCTTGGAGTAAGAATATATGGAGAGAGATCAATTTTTTTTACCTATATAAATTTGCGATAAATCACTTTCTCTGTGTTTTTACGTCGTACACCATGAGAGAGAGAAAGAGACACAAAAAATTCACAAAACATGACACCGCTTTTAAGTATTGTAGGGATGTTTTCCGTCCCGCGTTATTTTGTAAGGAAATTTCGAATGCAGATAATAATAACAGTGAACTTATATAGCACAGTTTTGTGATATTTCACGTCAAGTGCGCTTCATACTTAATTAATTAAGCTAATAATTCTAACTAACAAGGAGAAAATAATATATAATATGTATACAAAATTAAAACTATCTAGATGCATATCGTTATCATAAATCATCAGAGAACAGGTTCAGAAATGGGTACAATAGTGCATGTGCACATCAATAGATTTAAAAAAAAAACAATTAACTAGAAGCTAAGGGTATAAAAATCCAGGTGAAACGTATGAATTCATATTAACATATTTGTTAAATCAAAGAAAAAGAAATTAGATTTTTCTCGTCTTTTTTCATCCTTTGGAAATCTAAAAATAATTAAATAAATAATAATATTCCAATTTTGGCATAGCCCTGAATCTGGGGACGTAACCGAAATTATAAATATAACTAAGAGATAAACACTATTCTGTCTTTATCTGTTTGCCAACAATTTAGCGTTAGTATCATGAGAAAGAAAGAGACCGGGATACTTTCAGAAGCCGTACAATATGGGTATTCCCCCTTGTAATGGTTTCTTATGTGACAGCTAGTAAATATCTCTAAGTTAAAAATATTACGAATCCACTAAAACTCATTTCAAACGGAAGTTTATTATATTGGAACGAATAGTCCAAAGATTAATTACATATTGGTGTAAGTTACTAGTTGTTTTGTAGGTTAGAATGTTAAATATTTGAGATCTAACTAAAAAAGACGATTTTTATCGTACATACGTGTGAAAACTGTTTGTTTTTGATCCTTTTGTACTTCGATTGAAGCAACCAAGTATAGCACATATGGCCATGATGTTTTGCTAGATATCGGACAAAAAATAACTCAAGTTTTTAACTATTTACGCACTTTTGACAGTCCGTTCGCCTGACACTCCAAACGTGAATGAAGCTCGTACAGATCAAATATCGCGGACATGGTATTTAGCACGCCCCAAATCGTGTATTGGTTTCAACAATTGTTTGTCTCTTTTTCTCATATGCGTATAGAACCGAGCATAAAGAGAGAGCTATATTTTGCGAGTTTGTCAACGATTTGTCACAAATTAGTACGGTCTCTTTATATTGTTACTCTAAGAGTCTTGTCGAGAGTGTAGATCAAGCATTAGGATGCAGGGGGATTCCCCTTTAATTTAGATTATTTTTTTCTAGAAATTTTATTTTGTAAGATAACGAAAACATAAGGAAAATCGTATTGGTAGTTGGTAGAACTATTTTTATCACAGTCAAGCCCCTCCATAATAAAACAACAATATAATGTAGGCCGATTGACTCATAGATTGGGTAACAGCGTCACACTTCTCGGCACTGTCGAGCCCCCAAAAAAGTTTATTAATAACCACGTTTAGAATAATTAAAAGCCTGTAGTATGGGAATTTCGTAATAACAAAAATAAAGTGCTGTTTCGGACCACTTCTGGTGAGATATTTACTACGAACTATTTGTGGGATTGGGCAGAATATGCGATAGCGGTAATCAGTCAATATTTGACCGATTTTGGACTTCAGACGCAAGGGCAAATCAATCAGTTGGAGAGGAATATTAATAACCTTCTATCATTATAACAATACTGTGTAAATATATACTGTTTATATTATACTATGATGACGGACGACAAGTAGAAGATGTGGAAAAAAACAATTATTTAAATTGGAAACGTTGGTTGTTTTAAGTAATAATATTTGAACCTCTAGTGTGCTGGAGGTGCCAATAGTCACCGGGCATTCATCGTGATCTTTTCAGGAGTTTTTATCCTTTAAAACCTGTTGTTCACATATGAAATGAGTCGTAATATTGGACTAACAATGTATGAAGAGAGAGCTAATTATTTTTACCCAACCTATACAAACTTGCGATAATCCGAGTTTTTACGTCGTACACCATCAGAGAGAAAGAGACAACAAATATAATACGCCGCCTCTATGTATTGTCATGATGATCTTGGGCTTCTGGGTCACCGCGGGACTCCGCCCATATTTTTTGTGATGCCACTAAACTTGACACAACTAAACGGTTTTTTAGGTTAGATGCTATATTTTTGTTGATATCAATACTGTGAAAAAGTGGTAATACGAATAAACAAAAACATTATGTCGATATGTGCTATGAATGGATGTATAAATACCCTAGCCTGAGTCTTAGCCACGCCCAGGTCTGCCTAGTCCGGTAAAAATCATCAAAAACTGACTACACTGCCTTAGATTGATACCACTCTATATACTCTAAGGTTATTTCAAGTAATAATATTTTAACCTCTAGTGTGCCGGAGGTGCCAATAGTCACCGGGCATTCATCATGATCTTTTCAGGAGTTTTTATCCTTTAAAACCTGTTGTTCGCATATTGAATGAGCCGTAATCGTTTGCCGACGAAATAATCAATCCATAAAGATATTTTTCATTGATTTAAGTTCGGTGCAGGTTGAGTTATAAATATTTTAAGTTTGCTTGGGTCGGTGCGGCAGAAAAAAAACGATTTTTAAGGTGACATTACTGTTTGTATTTGCAGGAAAACCTCCTGCAATTCATTTTATTTGCAAAGAAATTTATTCAGATACACAAAAATACAATAAAACAACAAAAAAATCTTTACATTTCTAAACCAAGCGGTTTTTGGTGATACGAAGGAGAAAAAACCAACTCTCCGAATATAAGTAGCTATTCCAGAAAAACGATTTATATCATTAACATACAATTTGAAAAAATATATAAACACATTATCCAAAAAGATATCATAATTGACAAAAACATAATTTTTTTAAATACAAGTGAGTTTTTACGAAATTACAGTCGGTAAGGTACGACGGAAATTGTACCTCGCAGGAATCCGGCATTCCAGAGGTTAAACACACTTTGTTAATGGTAGTATTATTTTTTACTTACTAAGGTTACGTGCGTACATAGTACGTGTTTGTATAACATCTGAAAGGTGGGGGTAACTACCCATTTATTAAAAACATATTAAACCAAACTACATTTGTAATAACTACTTGCAGGTAGGTTCAACAAACAAAAAAAAGTTTTGTTCTCTACGAATGTTTGTGTACAAGTTCGCACTTCGAAAATTCTGGACATTATTTATAGTTAATAATAATGTTGGCAGTCCACTTATTAACATCTAATCTCTGATCACTTCTTACACAACATTGCACTTTGATGGGTGGTAGACTTCAAACGAATTTGATATTATAATAATAAGTGCATTTTATGACTTCATGTACAAAAGGATCATATAAATATTATGTCTAGTTAATGTAGATATAGTATTATTTATGCAATCGCTAATCAATTATATTTTAAGGTCAATTTGCATTATATAATAACATGCACCGAGAATCGAAAACATAATATTTGTAAATAAATAATACTATCATCATTTCAATAAAAAGGCATCTGAATGATAAACAACTGGCCACAATTTTTAGTACTTGACCCAATACCTACACTCTCCAATCATCTTCTTTGTCTCCCTTATGGACCCCTAGCACAAGCACAATGATAAAGGTTTTACCAACAATATTTTGTCATCGTTATCAAATGCGACTGCAGTTCGCCAACGAAAGCAGTTGCTTGTTTCTTTGGGGATCAGCGGTCGTGCTCAAGAGTGTTAACAAATAGCCAACATTGTCGATAAACCGATTGACCATCTCTAAATATGAGCATCTTCGGATTGAACTAATCCGGCTCGAAATAAATAAACAGAACAAAGCTATAAAGGTTTTCAATCATTATAATCTATGTACTTTCATAAAATGTTGTTAATCGATACATATCCGTTAACATCAAACTCAAAATCAGTCCGCCTGTATAATAGTAATATATTCCACCAAAGGAGTTATCTACCCACATACAAATCTAAATTAATTGTTTTTTGCAGACATGTGGAACATCAGGCAGGTCCTACACCTACGGAGGATGTCGGGCCATAATACAGCGATGCGCCAAGGCCTTACGCGCAGGCCTGCACCTTCAGCCTGGAGATGTGGTGGGCTTTGTCTTACCAAACATTCCAGAGTTCGTTGTGGTACTTAATGGAGCCCTAGAAGCTAGCCTCACGGTGACCTTTGCAAACCCACTTTACACAGAAGGTAAGATCCTATTTGTAAACAAGGGTCAAAAACTCATCCTAAGACTTAGCAACAACCAAAGGGCCAAGTACAAAAGTGTATCTCTATCTCATTATAAATTGACAATAAAATTCAGTTCAATCAAAGTACATATAAGTATTACTTTTCAAAGTTGCCTACAAAGAAAACATTTAACACAAACGTGAGATTTTCTTTGTTAATCTAATAATATTGATACTGCATGCCAAAACCCATTGTAGGTTGTTTAATATATTTTTAAAAAACATATCTGTAACAATCTGTAATTACTATGATGAGAAATAATGAAACGTTGCATGACTCAATGCGATGAAAAAAACAAATAATGTGCTGCAGTATGTACTGTCTTATAAAGGTGAAAATAAAGCTTTTCAAATAATCCCTCAAAAAACTATGTGAAATGAAAAAATAATGGGCTGGCCCCTAATTCGAAAAAATTGATGCACGGCTGTTGTCAATATAAAGTTTTTTTTTAATAATTTGTATTTCATAGAACTAAAGGTAGTTTGAACATATTTCAAAGAAAATTTACACTACGCTTTTGTAAATCATGAAGATCATTAAATGCTTTTCTAAATTTTAAAATTCATCAAATTATGTAACATTTTACGTAAAGTTTGATTATCTATTTGAATGTAATATAGAATGATTTTATTTCTTTCAGATGAAATCAGACGGCAGTTTCTAGACTCCAATGTAAAATGCATTGTGACAATCGAGCAGCTGATGCCACTGGCTTTAGCAGTCAAGGAAAGCCTTTCAGACTACAAAGGAACCATTTGGATTGGAGGAAAAGAGAAAGAGAAAAATGGTTAGTTACTTTATTACACCGACCTAATAAAACCCCTATTATTCCTAATGACACTTTCATTGTAGTTTTTGCAAACATTTCCATTCCAGCCCTCTTATTTTAACCTATTTAACAATATTATGCATCCTACCACACATATCCGCAACAAATATAGACGCTTACTAGCAGAAGACGACTTTCAAAGTTTTGAGCATCTATTGTAACCATTTCATGACAATTTCAGGAATCTTTGGTCTAGCACCTCTTTTGGAGGCTGATTACCAAACGGATCTGCCCAAGGTTGATGTAGACCGAGTGGCACTGATCCCCTACTCCAGTGGAACCACGGGCCTGCCCAAAGGAGTCATGTTGACACACAGAAACCTTGTTATCAACATTCAGCAAATACTTGACAAAGTTTTCACAAGGCCAAATCGGACATGGGGTAAATCTAGTTTTTAATATCTGTGGGCAAAAGGAAGAACGGAATGAGTAAAAGGGTAAAAAAACGTAGGTTTTCAGGAGCCAGAACCAAATTTAGGAATTAGTTTTTTTCATGTCATATGTCCTTTTTAAAAAAATAATCGCCCATTATTTTATTTTCTTACTCATCTCACTTTTGCTTGATAGATCTAAGAAACAATTCTGGATACTCAAACTTGTTTTTTTTTACTCATTCTGTTCATCCTTTCGCACAGATATACATATTCCATGTGTAATCAAATTATATTATATACCTGATGCTGTGCAAAATCCACTATGTATTTTCTTTATAACTCTCGGTTAGAGTTAATACTAATAATGATAATAAAATGTTACAGAAATGTGTTCTACAGTTTTTACGGTGCCACCTTTCTTCCACATTTATGGTTTTAATGGGATTCTGAATTACTGCTTGACTATTGGACAACACGTATTAACCATTCCTAGGTATGTTTTAAGAATATTATCTACTTTAGGTATTTTGAATAACGAAACTTTCACAGTGAAGAATAAAAATAATTGAATCCTTTTTATTTCAGATTCACTCCAGAAGAATATTTGAAATGTTTACGGAAGTACAAACCTGAAGTTATATTCGTGGTGCCATCCTTGCTCTCCTTGTTGGGAACCCATCCACAGGTGACTGCCGAGGACTTGTCTTCCATTAAGGAGATAGTCATCGGGGCGGCACCCACCACAGAAAGTACTTTGATGAAGTTTTTGGAGAAGTGTGGGAAGACAAGAGACGAAATTAATTTGCAACAAGGTACTAAAGACTAACAGAAACCCTAATAAATATTTTTAAAACTTGCATTCAATGTAAACTTGTGCTAATGCAAAAATGAATTACTCTGAATGTTGACTGATTTGATCTATTTTACTTCTCAGTTTATCTCAGTCTTCAGTGTGAATAAATTTAAAAGATATGATATGAAGACCCCACGGCAAAAACCTGTTAACTAACTGTCGAGTCATTCTGAGATATTTAGTCTTTTGCGTTTTGTTAAAAAAAAGTGTGTACCATCACAAATACACTAACTATTTTTCATGAATGTGATAGCTAAAATACGAAATTTAATGTATAATTTAGCATTTTAATGCATTTCTGCAATACAATGTTATTATTGTACATAACATGTTCTTGGCATTAAAAAATATTTCAGCTATAACAAAATTCAACTCTTTGATTTTTTATGTTCGTGCCATTTTCATGATCTGAAAGTGTGTTCATTGGATACATCGTACCAGAATTAGTTTAGTGAGAATACTAACTCATTTTTGACAGTATGTTAGTAAAGGTGGGATCTTCACATGTGAAGAATTACTCGAAGAGTTTTATTTTCCGTAAGAATATTCTGCACACTTTTTAATAAATTGGCATAAACAGTACAGGAGAATTAGGCCCCCCTGTTCTTTTAAAATGGTGAGTTATTATAGGTTGTTGATTTTAGAAATGTATGTATCTGTTATGAAAAAATATTACATTTTATTTTGTGGAAATGGCATCACGTGGCTGATCCTTCCGAAGGATTTGTGTCGGTTCTTTAAATTTTATTCAGACACATACCGAATGAAGCTACTTTGGACGTATTTCCTTGTTCTTTTATGCCCGCATAAAAGACTTCCGCGATACTTAATATTCTGTATACTGATTTGAAATCACATTATGTGAACCTTTGTATGTGTAAAGTGAATCCAATCACTGTTTGTAGGTTTTGGTATGACGGAAAGTTCACCGGTTGCAACCTTAACCCCCTTCACATATCCGCCCTCCAAACTGGTGTCCGTTGGTCAACTAGTCCCAGGAACTGAAGCCAAAATAATCTCACTCACCGAAGGAACCAACCAAGGACCGAATTCCACAGGAGAACTGATAGTCAGAGGACCACAGGTAAATAAGCTTCCTGCAACCTTAGATGAATAAAATAATGTAGATACGTTACTTAGACAAATCGCGTGACGGCGCGAAACTAAGCCAAGGTGGCATACCTGAGATTTACTGCGATTAGTCTCGCACAAACATTCGTTTGACAAACAAGCTGTCACCAGCTGCCACAAACGCATCGCTGTAAGCTCTTTTCTGAGATAAAATGCCTTCCTGTGCCTTTGGCAAGTGTAAAAATCATTCGGGAACAAAAAACAAATCTCATGGAGTTTCTTTTCACGCGAAGTACACACAAATCACTTATTATTTCAATTAATACAATTATTCACAAACCAAATGGTATAAGTGAGATAGCGAATGCAGAAATACATAAGTGTGTGGAAGACAACCTAGCGACAGTACACGAGTGTGTCGCATGCTACTTAGCTCGTAAGTTCGTTAGGGAAGAGAGGGCTTGTAACACGGAGAATATAACGTGGGACGTTCATATAGTTATCTCATTCATACACACATATTCTGCTTGGTATGGCTATCCTTTTCATGCGTTATGAAATATCAGAGCTTGCCAAATTTATCGTTCAATTTGTATGAATATGACGTGTCTTGTATTTTATGTCTATGCCTGCAACTGATACGTGTCTAGATTCATCCTTTAAATTCACATTTAAACAGGAATCATTGAATCTAAGTCAAATAGAGGTATTTTAACTGTTTTTAAAGATATTTTCTAGCTTTGTAAAAGGTTCTTGAGGTATTATTTCTCAAAAATAGAGCTATCAAAATATGTCAAGTATTATTGGTGTCATTGTTAGCATTGCCTGATCAAAAAATAGAAACTCTGCAGCAAAGACATCAAGAGTATTTAAAAGCACTTTGTAAATAGTGTTTAAATAAATACGTAATCCTTTTTTTTTAATACATATACGTGCATCGAGTATATGAAGGTATTTTGCCTCTCCACAGCTCATGAAGGGATATTTGAACAACGAGAAGGCCACGAAGGAGACTATTGATGAGGAAGGTTGGCTCCACACTGGAGATGTGGCTTACTATGACGAGGATCACTTCTTCTTCATCGTGGACAGGACCAAGGAGCTCATTAAAGTCAAGGGGAATCAGGTAATCTTTATCACTTCATGTTTGCCAGTTTATTTCCATTAGTAGGGTAGCAGATTTTCAGCTTAAATCTTCGATGAAATCGCATTGCACGTTGCACAATACTTTTACTTGAATTTGCCCACCAGTATGGAGGGCGATCAAAGAAATAAATTATACTTAGCAATTAATTAAACTTGATATTTTATCTTCTAAATTGATAGTTCTCTTTGAATGTTAAAGATGGCAGCACTTTCATTTGTAGCTAGCAAGTGGATGCTTCCATAGCGAGTGTGTACAATAGACGTTTTACAGTATTAATAGTAAATCAGATTATGATCACTTAACAGAGAATCCCTAGAAGTGTGATCTATACCGATCTGAAAAAAACACAGATGTCACCAATTTACATAAGACCTTTCGACTCCTAGGCCCCAGACAGGCTAATGAAATTGATCATCTGTTCAAGAAACATTTGCACATGTATACACCCATAACACACTTCTATTGGTTTATCTCTGGGTGATTGTGACTCATTGAGATTTTTTGTTATCAATAAAATTGAAAATAGCCAGTAACAGGATAAAAATAGCAACCTTTCGTATGATAAAAAAACTCAATATTTATAGCAGCTTTACACGATAAAGCTTTGTTTTTGTGAGTCACAAATTGTTTTATCACTGGCAAAATGTTGTTTATAAGAAAATATCATAATTATTCTTTGGTGCTTCAAAATGTTGATGTTTCCGAACAACATAACCATCTTTGAAATATTGGTTGTTTACAAAATTATCTTAAATGTGTACAACATCAATATGTAACAGAATTAGCAGGAGAGCAATAGACTGGCCATGTTCAAAGGATGTTCGATGACATGCCATCAAGCGACATTCCCAGTGGAAAAATTCTAGAGGTAAACTTAGAGACAAAGAAACGGGCTGACTGCGTGCAAGAAGGCTGGAGCAGGATGGGAAGGTCCTGGAACCGGAGAAAATGACTAAGACAGGAGCCGATTGAGAGAACTTGTCGAAGAGACCAAAACCAGGGCATTATTAAAAGACAAATATTATCAGATGTAGAAATACGTTTTATTATTTTACAAAAAATTGAATGGTTCCCTTTTCGAACAAAGGTAGTAATAATAATCTTAAACCAAGAATACTCAGACATCTTTACCTTCGGATGTCTGGAAGTATAATTATTCTTTAGAAAGTAAAAACGCCGAGTAAAGCTGAATGCGAGTAATTATTTTTAATGCAAGTAATTGGAGTATGGTCGTCAATCAGAAATCAATTGATAAAACATTAAATAACACAAGAAAAATATATTTTTGAGAAAATTATCCGACAGCAGAGTTGAAGAATTACAATCAAAATTATATAATCTATAGTTATAATAATTTCGACTCCCAAAGTTTAGCGACAATGTCACATAATACATCCATTAGTTCCCTTATCAATACCGCCATCGCTTTCCTTAACTTAAATGCAGGGGGAGCAACAATTTATTCTAATCATAAATGGGCAGCGTTACACCCCAAATATTATAGCATCGACTTCGTCGTAATGGGAAAGAATTATTGTTGGACTCTATAAAAATACAAAATTTATTAACTAAATCTCGAAATACACATAATGCTACGCTATAATTGAACCGTGGGAAGTTGTAGTTGATGGCCTAAATCAAGATTCACCAGAAGCGGATACTTCAGCCACAACCTCCTCGGCCGAACTTGGTGGTGGCGATTCTTCTGCAATGGCTTCGGTTGTAGGTGCAATATCCACTAATTCTTTATCACTCGGTTCAGCCTCGGCTGTTTCTGTAGGAAGTTCTAATTCTTTCGTCGAGGTTATTTCAGTGTCCACACTGATGGCTTCAGGCGACATCTGTTTGGGAATGGTTTCTGTAATACTTGAGGTAACTTTATCTTCAGTCTCCACACTCTCGATAGATTCTGCAGCGGGTGTGGTGACCACAGAAGCTATTTCCACTACGTCTTCGATAGATTCAGTTATCGCCACTTCTACTTTAGGCGAGGCTTCTTTTATAGGACTCTGCGGTGCGTCCAGAGTAACTGGAGATGCAGAATCACTTTCGATAAGTTGATCATCCTTGGAATCATTGTCCTCCATTTCAATGGACCCGAAACTTCCTCAGCTGGTTCTTTTGTTACTGGACTTTCTGATACTACAGCTGGTGCAGCTTCTATTTCAGTTTTGCTTTCAGAAATGGGAGTGGATTCTTGGCATTCCATCGATTCAGTAACCTTTTCTTCTGAGCTAGTATCTGGTGAAGGGGTAGATTCCATTTCTGTATTGCTGGTCACTATTTTAGTGTCATCAGGGATGTTTGAAGTGACCTCTTTGAGCTCAGCTGATGCAGATACTGGAGAATCATCGGTTTCATCTTTAAGAAGATTTTCTTCTGTAGGTTCAATGGCATTTGTAGAACTAGGCGTATCAGCTGCGCTTTCTAATTTAGGTTCAGATTCTTGGGTAGTTGATACGACCACTGTTTCACTATTTTCGGTAGATTCAACAGGTTGTTCAGGAGCTGATACTTTAGGTGCTGTAGGTAAGGACTCTGCTGGCAGGGTACTTGCAGGCTCGTCACTGGGCTCGGGGGGAGGATTGTTATTATGTTTGGTCCCCTGATCAGGAGACAGCACCGCCTCTGATAGACTGGTTGATGGCTCGGGAATATCTTCTTCGTGGTTAGTGTCAGGTACTATAGTCATTAGTTCCGAGGGTGTGGGCGCCTCTTGCAGTGGGCCATTGTGAGAAACGAGGGGGGTGGTGGTAGTATCGATGGAGCGGTTGGATTCAGAAGAACCAGGCTGGACAGGATACGTTTGTAATGGATCAGCGTTCTCTTTCCAACTTGACATGTCCTCCATTTCCACATCCACATTGTAGTCTGAGTTACTGTCCGAGCCGTTGACCATGGCCTCCGGTCCTTCTCCGTTCTCTGACTCGGAGCGCCGCAGGGGACCGGGGTCGCGGGTGCTGACGACAAGAATATTCTTCTCGAACGCGCGCATGAACTTATCAATTCTAGTGTACTGTTTCCGAGGGGCTGTCAACAACTCGCATATTCGCTGTACTGTAAAGGGGGCCGAAACGAAGGCGTCGATCTTTTCCAAAAGAGAATTTTTCATCGTCTCATAATTAAATAAGTCTACGTTCGGGCATTGGGGAATGTCCAAGCCCGGCGAGGTTTCAAAGAACTCAGTGATTACATTGAGAAGTTTCTCCTTGAAAAGGTTTTTTATCAAGGCCCATTGGTATACTGGGTCGCCGGTTCGAGCCACAAAGTTTAAATAATCCTCTAGTTCTCGCGGTATAACCTTAGGCCGACGTTTAGTAAAGTCCTCCAAGCACTGGAACACTTCTTCGGCATTTTCCATTCTAAAAATATTGTCGCACACTACAAAATCACAACTGACGCAAACGCCAGCAACCATAGACAAAGTTGCTACCAACTGAGCGGAATATTTTAACGAGCGGCTAGATGACTAGGTGCACCTCTTGTCTCAAATGTAGGGTTCGCACTTAAGTATATTTGTTTGATCAAACCAACGTATACATTTTTATTCGTGTTTCATAATATTAGGTATTTGCTTTATTTTATTTTTTTCGCCCAGACAGGTTTTTAAATATTTATTTAATAGATAAATTGATATTATAGTAATATAGAAAAAAACATGAAGTAAATGATCAGCTCACAAAAAAATAACTAAGTATTTGAAGATATGCTATTATAGCTTTCTTGTAATTACATTCAGTGCAGTTGAATCTATCTACTATTTTTGCGAAGGAATTACCCATTGCATGCAATTTAGTTACAAGCGGGTATATAATATTTCGTTTAAGGGGCAAGCGCTCGAATTAGCCCGATGGGAGCACCTTTAGGTAATATTTCACAAAAATGAAACTATATTAATTATTTTAAAAATATTATACCTTAGCGTTCTGTGCTTGTTCATATAAAAGTATTTTACAATTATTTATTTTTGTTGCAGGTGTCACCATCCGAGCTTGAAAATATAATAATGGAATTGCCTACGATTGCTGATGCAGCCGTGGTTGGAATTCCAGATTCTTTTGCCGGTGAGATACCGAGAGCATTCGTTGTATTGAAAAAAGATGCGAAAGTCACAGAACAAGAGGTTTGTGACTACGTGGCAAAAAAGGTTGCCAAATATAAGCATCTCGTGGGCGGAGTGGTAGTATTAGATGCCATCCCTCGGAACCCCGGAGGAAAAATAATGAGAAAAGAACTTAAAGATTTGAGTGGAAAATCGATACAAAAAAGTAATTAATTTTAGTTTTACGCGTGTGGACAATGGGAGAATCTTTTTCATAAAACTTAAGAAACTAGTTTATAAATGTACTGTAATATTTTGAAATTACAAAAACTATTTTTAATTTAACTCTTCCCGTGATAAGTCTTTATAATAGAAAAAAATGTAAATACTTTTATTATTTTCACCATCCATAATGAAAACCGTTGTAATTTCACGACAATTAAAAATAAGAAGAATATTAAGGGAAGTAGGTAATAAAACATCCATTATTGTTAGCATAGGAAATTTAGGAATAAGGAAGTGTTTTTTTACGAAATTGACTAGCAGCAGTTGACTTGTATATTCTTATGGTTAGATGTTTGTGGACGATAATAAAATGCAGTAGAAAAAAATCATACACGCGCATATTCATAGTTTCAAGTTATTTTTCAATGATTGCAAATATTGTCTTATTCCGTATTTTAATAATGCATGCATTTTTTTTAAACAATTGATACCGCTAACTTATTTTGCAACCATAATCGATTTACCTGTTTTAAAAAGATTTTTAAAAATAATTCGAAATATAAAGTTTTTAAACGGGATTGTTTATTTTTATTCTTATGTTCTTATTTCAAACCATATGAAACGCATGCTTCAATTGTAGTGGTTAAAAAATGAAAAAAATATTAAAATTGTGTTGCTAAAAATGTTTTGTTTTATTTCATCTTCCTTGATTTATTGACTTTTTAATTATATTTGTAAAAAATAGGAACAGTTAATTATATTACTACCCAAAATACGTCGAGCTTTGAAAGTCAATAAAATTAATTTATTGATAAAAATATTTCTGGATACTAATAAAATATTAGATTAGTCAACTTTTTTTCAAAAGCGAATTTTTTATTACCCACCGGTGCCAACAATAAACGTTTTATTCAATGAAGTTGATTCATCTCCATCGTGGGGCTACAAAAAAAAACGTTTGATCGAATGCGACAAGAAGTCAGAAATCGAAAATAGATTTTTTAAATCAACTTCTTCCATATTAGAAAAATTTAATTTTTATTTTATGTGAGATCCACACAACTCTTTAAACTATCGGGAAACAGTATAATAATGTTACCCCAATTCAAAGTATTTTGTAAGGCAGAAGGAAGTGAGGAAGAGAATGAGATGGGGAAAAAAAGATTGCGAGCTACTTTGTTATTCAGACCTGGTCACTAAACACGACTAAAAATCGTTTCAAGTAACGTTTAGATTTTCAATTGTGGTATTTCAATAAGGCGATACTGGGAGTATCTATCACTCCAGAACATTTGTATAGCGCCCTTGAGGTGATTTTTCACAAAAACGGCGCTATACAAATGATCTAAATATTATTATCATCATTGGAAAATTTGTAGTCTATGCTAAAGAAGATTGGTATCTGAAATGGGGTGTCACCTTAGAGTAACAATATAAAGAGACCGTACTAATTTGTGACAAATCGTTGACAAACTCGCAAAATATAGCTCTCTCTTTATGCTCGGTTCTATACGCATATGAGAAAAAGAGACAAACAATTGTTGAAACCAATACACGATTTGGGGCGGGCTAAATACTATGTCCGCGATATTTGATCTGTACGCACTTCATTCACGTTTGGAGTGTCAGGCGAACGGACTGTCAAAAGTGCGTAAATAGTTAAAAACTTGAGTTATTTTTTGTCCGATATCTAGCAAAACATCATGGCCATATGTGCTATACTTGGTTGCTTCAATCGAAGTACAAAAGGACCAAAAACAAACAGTTTTCACACGTATGTACCATAAAAATCGTCTTTTTTAGTTAGATCTCAAATATTTAACATTCTAACCTACAAAACAACTAGTAACTTACACCAATATGTAATTAATCTTTGGACTATTCGTTCCAATATAATAAACTTCCGTTTGAAATGAGTTTTAGTGGATTCGTAATATTTTTAACTTAGAGATATTTACTAGCTGTCACATAAGAAACCATTACAGTGGGGAATACCCATATTGTACGGCTTCTGAAAGTATCCCGGTCTCTTTCTTTCTCATGATACTAACGCTAAATTGTTGGCAAACAGATAAAGACAGAATAGTGTTTATCTCTTAGTTATATTTATAATTTCGGTTACGTCCTCAGATTCAGGGCTATGCCAAAATTGGAATATTATTATTTATTTAATTATTTTTAGATTTCCAAAGGATGAAAAAGACGAGAAAAATCTAATTTATTTTTCTTTGATTTAACAAATATGTTAATATGAATTCATACGTTTCATCTGGATTTTTTATACCCTTAGCTTCTAGTTAATTGTTTTTTTTTTTAAATCTATTGATGTGCACATGCACTATTGTACCCATTTCTGAACCTGTTCTCTGATGATTTATGATAACGATATGCATCTAGATAGTTTTAATTTTGTATACATATTATATATTATTTTCTCCTTGTTAGTTAGAATTATTAGCTTAATTAATTAAGTATGAAGCGCACTTGACGTGAAATATCACAAAACTGTGCTATATAAGTTCACTGTTATTATTATCTGCATTCGAAATTTCCTTACAAAATAACGCGGGACGGAAAACATCCCTACAATACTTAAAAGCGGTGTCATGTTTTTGTGAATTTTTTGTGTCTCTTTCTCTCTCATGGTGTACGACGTAAAAACGCAGAGAAAGTGATTTATCGCAAATTTATATAGGTAAAAAAAAAAATTGATCTCTCTCCATATATTCTTACTCCAAGGTTAAGAAAATGATTTAACATCTGTTATCACCGTACATTTTTTTTATTTTACTTTTGTTTGTAAACTATTTTGTTGATGGAACTGAAGTTCATTTTATAATATGTATTATAAAATGTTCTGTACTAATAATTTAATTCGTTTATATTTTTATCTATAAATAAGATTTTAATAATCTTATTGATTAATGTATATTTGAATAAACAAAAAAATATACAACATTCATTCTTTTTAATGATTTACAACTACCTACTCACAACAAAATACCTAATTTACTTAATTTGTGACAACCCTGTTAGTGATTTTACTCCGAGTTTAGGCCACACCCTTTGGTCATTGCTTGGTCAAAAAGTGCGGACAAAATTTCGCAAAGTTAGGTCTCTTGATATTGTTACTCTAGGGTTTCACTGTGGTTTCAACTACCGGAGACCGACAAGGAACCAGTTTTTCATGTACTTGACTTTAGTCTATTGTCGATGATAATGTTATGTATATGAACCTGAATGAAGTGGATGTAGTACAATATTATACGCCAAAACTTCTTTTAATAATATTAAATTCGACACAAGACTTGAAACTCCTAGATAGAAGTAATAAAGAATTTTAAGGTTTTCACTTCTGTGTTTAGATGTATCTTTGTAAATTGTATAAATGAATATACAAATTCCTTTCTTCTTAAAATTATTTTGGAAATGTTAAGAACCAGCTAAAGGTAAATTAATAAATAAATGCTTTTACCTTTTAACCCAATGGTTAGGCTTATCAATATGTTGAAAATTCCAACGCACTCTTGAATCCTGAAAACTTTTAAATTATAGAAAAAAAAACACTCACTACTTAGTTGATCTCCTTCGCTGCGCAAAGACATATCTTTCGAAGACACCGTTTCATGCAGAACTGATAACCTAATTAAAATAATTCACTTAGTTGCACTCACACACAGTATTAAAAAAGCGTATTCTATTATTATTAAAAAAAAAATTTACTTCAAAACTACATTTGCAAAGTTATTTTTTTTTAAGAATGATTTGTGTAATACACAATATCCGATTTAAACTAAAACACTTGTAAGAGGAAAATAAATCGCCAAACTTTCTTTATAATCGAATAAAAATTAATAACTTTGATGATTCCTTAATCAAATTTTAACACAAAGTATTTTTTTTTATTATAACGTGATCACGGCAAATTGTTCAATTTTCTGACAGCCCAAATTAAATATTACTTGACATTTTATGAAAACACTGCAATAATCCTTTAATAAGGTTAATACATTGGAACGAAACTATTTCAAAACACGATTTCAACACATCATTTCATTTTCCCGACGGCGTAATTTAGATATTAATCAACTTGGCGATAAGACACTGCAATAATCCTTTGATCAACTTTAAAAGTAAAAAAATAATGAGGATATGCGTGATCTGCGACTAGTCTGAACAATTGCGCGTCAAAAACTGAATGCATCCTGGTCTAGGTGTGCGATGCACTGTTTGCGTAGGTTTCTGCGCATGCGTAGAAACAAAATAAGGAGGGACATCCATATTTTTGAAAAATGTCATTTTTTTTTTCAAATTTAATACGTGAAAATAAATTAACTTGTTTCACGTTTGTTACAAATTGACGTCTCCAGTGACCGACAAGTCACCGGAATAACGTAACCGGGACCGGAATAATGAACGTCTCTAGTTTATTCTTCTATGGTTTTAAGAAAAGATTAGTAAGCTTATCTGACAGTTATTTTTTTGCAAATATTGAGAAATAGGTAGAAAAATAATAAAATCAAAATGAATCTATTGGTTCGCTCGTCTGTGTCGGCATTTCGATTTGGATTACTAAGCACCCCTAAACATTATTCCACAGTAGCTCCAGTCAATAAAGAAATTGAAAAGTTGGTTAAAAACTCAAAAGTAGTCGTATTTATGAAAGGTGTTCCAGAAGCTCCTAAATGCGGATTTAGTAATGCTGTCGCTCAGATATTGAGAATGCATGGCGTAGAATATGATAGCCATGATGTTTTGCAGGATGAGAACATAAGACAAGGTAAGTTTTTCAAATTCACATACCTAACCTCGAAATAATCAAGATATATCATAATTTTTTGTTTTTATAAGGGTGCCTAAGTATCCTTTATCTGGAATCTAGTTGTTTGTATGGTATAGTATAGTTGCTAGCCCTCTTTTTAACGTTTGCTATATACATGTAACTTCTAGTATTTATGGCCTTCCATTTATATAATAATATTGCATACATGAGACCTCCCGAGGATTGACAAATATGGAAAAAAAACTGAGGGTGGCTTATGTGCAAAACTGGGCGCCAGAAGATCCGTGGAAAATAAGTTTGTACAAATTACTGAAATTCAATTTTTTCTATTACAGTGAGTACAATCCACCCTCCCGCTAGCTCGTTTCTTTTAGAAACCATTTTCAAGTGCATAATATTTTATTTATAGGTATTAAAGATTTCTCTAACTGGCCTACCATACCCCAAGTGTTTATCAACGGAGAATTTGTTGGCGGCTGCGACATTATGCTGCAGATGCATCAATCCGGAGATCTGATCGAAGAATTAGAAAAAGTCGGCATTAAGAGCATGTTGCTCACCACAGAAGAAAAGAAAGACAAATGAAAACTTATTGAATTCATCAAGTCACTTAAATTTTAAACGAAATCTTTATTTGATAACTTTCAAATTAGTAATTTATTTTTGAAGGTTAGGTGTCTAATAATAAAAATAGTTATTTTATTTCTAGTACGTACCATGTAATTTTATTATTTGTTATTCATAAATAATTTTGTGAAATCATTTGTTGTATTATTCATTTTCCTTGACTATCATCTGCGTGTTTATTTCTTTCTAGATTTTCTAGTTTGATTTTTATTATTTCTTGAACTGACAATGTTGAACATTGGGTTGTGTTCAATATACCCATACACTCTTTTCTAAAATTAGTATTTAAACTATAAGTTACCATAGAAGCTATAGATTCTGAAATGCTTTGACAATGGTTCTGGAAACGTAACTTTTCATTAGATTTATTCTTAGCCGCGATTTTATTTTCAAAACTCATTTTGATGTTAGGATTGTTAGTTTTGAATGTCTGGAAAATTACTTCAATTTCCTTTGCACTTTCATTTGTTCGGAATTTTACGGTCATTGTTTGTCGATGGCTCGACAAATTAATCTTCCGCTTATGTTTTACAATAGAGTTTTCAACAATGGAGTATGATGCAATTTGATTATTCTCATGATTGATACGTAGTTCCGTGGGAATCGGAAGTAAGCTACCCACTAGTATGTCAATGTTCAGGTTATTTGCAAATTTTCCAAATGCTGAAAATAAAAATTGGATTGCTCAAAATGAAATGTATATATTTCATATTATTTACATGTAATGGATAATAAATTGTACAAACCAAGAATTGATACATGAATAGAATTCTCTATTAATATTTTGAGTTCTTCAATGCTTGTTGTTTCTTTTAGGAAATCAACCAAAATGTTCAATAGTTGTGCAGTGCTCATTTTTATTGTGAGGGGTTAATTTTTGCCGCCATAATATGGTGAATATTATTTAATGTTGCCAGAATCCTGAAAATTTCAAACTGGTAAATCTTTTATTGTTGGGTAGGTACTTGACCAGGAATTATTTTTTATAAAGCTTACCTTTTATCCATTTTTGATTCATACTTTAATGGTACAGATTGACAAACTTATTTATGCAGTTGGGAGTCTCTATAAATTGGGCCCGATGTAAAGCACCCTTGAAGTAATTGAATCACTGAACGGTGCTATAGAAGGTTAAACATTTGTCATTATTAAATACATACATATTTCCACTTTTGGCTGCCAACACATGAAAACTGAATTTTCTCTCGGTAACAATGATTGACTCTGACATTGTAGTTAGTTTGTGTAATAGGTTGAATGATTTATCTAATTCTTCGTTAGCGCTCCTTTTACACAATAAAAGAAAAGAGTGATGCATTTTATATTCTCCATGTTCTGCTTGCTAAGCACAATCTATTTTTCAAAAACTTACTAGTTTAACATAAGCGGCAGCCAGCTGCATCATGCAATGCGACAATGTTAGAAGCTTTGTGATTAGATAAAACAGAAGCATTGTAGGGTTAATTAAAAATAAAAACCAGTATTTCTTAGTTTATACAACTTTTTATTTCATCACTGTACATTGGAGTTAGTAAACGATTTGGGCACATTAATTCTTAAAAAACTAATTAGTAAAAGTTGATTAATTACAGCATACACAAGACAGTCAAGTAAGTCCGAGTAATGTGAACCTGTTTACCTTAAATGTTCCCATTTAAACCTGACTCGCGCATCACACCACAAATAGACAAATCCAAATATAAATGACTGAAATATCTATATAATATATTATTATAATAAATATAATCCTAGTAAAAACTTACTTAATGAGTGTTGTGACGTAAGATTAAAACTGTACAATAGTAAGTAGGTATATAAATAAACTGTAAATAGTTCAACACATTTACACTGTTGAAAGATATGTTTTTTCCACAATAAGCCAATAAAAGATTGTATGAGGTGGCATTGTATATTTTATAAGTTGACATAAAATTCAAATAAATAATGACAACACATTAACAGCTATCAAAACATATTAAAATGTGCCAGATGTCTTCTTCGATTCCATCAAATAAATTCTCATAAGTAAAAATAAAATTTATACATAAAATAAATAAAAGTATAATTCAGATATCGCTGCTCATTTAGTTAAAAATTGTGTGTTTTTTTACATAGTTTTTGGCTCGTAGATTGCACAATTTTAGCTATCAGTTTCTAGTAAAATATATTGTTTATATTATAAAGTGAGTGATATTTGATACAACTTCGTGTTGAAGTAACTTCCATATCCCTGTTTGATGGCAGCTGTTCAGGTAATCCCAGCGAGGATAATATTCTCTTCCCACTTTCCACTGCAAACCGACCAACCACTGATGTTTAACTGGAAACATACAACAACCATTAACACCCCTCACAAACATTACACATGATGAGACCTCTGTTGTCAACAATCCAACATCAGATCTCTTAGTACAAAGGGAAGGAGTCTGTAAACCAATATGGTAGATGGTGTTTGAATGTAAAAGGTATTATTCTATGACCTTGGACCAATGATTGGCTCTATTCTAGGCACACTTATATTCCATTTTTTATCGTGACAGCTGTAAAACAATCGCAAGGGGAACACAAACCCTTTTGTTGGTATATAATGCACGTTCACAATGTATCTACATTACAATCTCAATCTCATTGTGTACCTATTATTTTTACAGTTTCATTTTTGATGGTTGACTATGTTGTTTTCTCTACACACACTAGGAAACCAAAATCAACTTGAATTAATGTTATAGATTGCATATTTTTATGTTCTTTGAACATTTCATCGTGTCTACGTATACTTACAACAATTTTTTTTTTTCAATTGCTAAGGTTAAATGTCTAATGGGCACTATTGTATTTCTTTGGTAGAATAGCTATCTGATTCTAGACAGACACATTTGATTGAATATGATTTAAGTTTCTTAGGGTCAAAAGTGTCCAATGTCGATTGATTTTTGGGGTAGCCAACATAAGATAATGAATTTAGTTTACTTTAAATTAATTTGATTGGTTTAAAGGGGGCTTCTTACAGATCGCTCTCTCCGTATAGAGCAGTGCTGAACACCATGTAGTCCAGGGCTCCGGGCACGGCTCCGTGGCCGCGGTAAGGTGCCATCCTCTGCACGCAGTATTCAGCCTGGTCTGGAGGAAGCTCGCGACGGAGCTCCTCAGCTAGGATGTATGGCTGCAAGAAAAACAAAAAAACATTAATCAAAATTACAAATTGTAATTAAATTTATTTTCTGACTTCCAACCCTCACCAGGCTTGGGAAAACCATCCATTTATCCATACGTTTGGTGAGAAATCTAATAGGCACAAACATCACCACTTGGGAACTCAATTAGGACAAGAGGTATGGTTTAAAATAAAGTCTTAAAATTAAATTCAGTAATGTCGCGTCAAACATTTAGGTTTTTTATTTTGTCAAGTGGGCCACACAAATTAGGTTCGCAGGCTGCGTTGCGCATAACCGCCATAAACCACACAAGCAAACTATTAGCAAAGGTTCTAATATTTGGAAAATTAGACAAAAAAATATTTTTATTTGTATAGATTTTTGATAGGTTACAATTCTAATTGAATGGCTGAAAAGTATCACTTTCTCGTTTTAACATACATAATATACAATTGTTGCGTTTTACGTCTAAGGAGAGAAGAAGATATTTTATTTGATTTATTTATTTGTCAAAAATGTGTGTTGTGTCAAGGCAAAGGGTGCTTTATTTAGGTAAACATTTTTAATGTAATGAAGAAGTGAAATGTTACCTTGTCTCCAGCCAGGATCCTGAAGCTGTCGATGACTTGTTCAGCGGTATCAGTGTCGGTGGATTCTCGGGTCATGAAGTCGAGGAAGGCATCGAAGTGTACATAGCCTGCAACAAAAATTGCACAGAGTTAATGACAAGTCTGCGTACAAGAAACTAACACATCCAAGAAGAACATCAACAATAATAATGGTTTTGGACAGTGCAAAGACTATGTACCCGCCAGCCAGTCACCAATCAAGCATCTTGCTGACAACGTCTCCGCTTTAGTTCATAGCACTTTTTAATTGCGCATACCTCTATATGAATATTGCTATTCTTTAAAATCTTTTGTAAAACGATATATTCAAAATGATGTTCGACATTGCATATTGTTGTTGCAATTAATGACCCAGCAGTTTTCCCTATGAAAACAGTCAAGATGGTGATTGGTATAGTGGCTAAGGTGATAAAGTGTACCTGTGGAGTTGGGGTCCACAACGACAAGGATGCGCTGGAAGTCCAGTTCTCCTTGGCGATCCTTTCCAATTCCGTAGCCCAGGGATACCAGGCAGGACTTGAATTCTTCGGGAGTCAGGCGGCCTGAACATACAATAGCAAAAACATATTAGCACATCATAAAAAACAATGATTCAGTTCCATGTCGAAAACATTATAGACTAGGTATATTATCATAATAATTCATACTATTGTTGATTGCAAGATGCATTGCTAATCAGAGCTAATGTTGAGGTAATGAATGATCCATATTGATTTTAGCAGTACTACTGAAAGCTCTGTTTTAATATCTCCCTCTTTCTCATAAATGATGCATGACTCAGAAAGAGAGGTTACAATTGAGTTATCAACGGTAGGATTGTTCATTGATGATAACATGACATGATTGACATTCAGATGCGATACTAACCCGTGCTATATAATGAAGAAGCTTTATCAAGGCATGAGAATGTTTAATAATGATCATAATTCTAAGCCATAGATAAAGAAGAAGTAAAGGTTGTGTGGTACGTATTATGATTAAAAATTTTAAAGGTCTTATGAGTGTGACTTCTCTGATATCCTTCAGTAATATATGGAAAGATAAGTGGTTAAGGCAAGGGTACATACCGGTACGGTTCTTGTCAAAGTGGTTGAAGGAAGCCCTGAACTCGGTGAGCTGCTCCTGGGTGATACCCTTGCTGTCCCTCGTGAGGATCTGGTTCTCCACCTCGTTGATGTTCCTGTTGATGGAGGTCAGGAGCTGTTCCCAGCCCACGCGGAGGGTCTCCATTGTGTACTGGGAATACCTGCAATACATTCAGCTATGATGAAACTATTCAGGGTACACTAGCAATGTTAGACTAGGCTAGGTTCTAGCGATTCCCATACATATAAATGTAATTAATTGAAGAAAAAATAGATTTTCATTTAAATTCCGCGGTTCTAATATTTAACTAGCAGCAGCGGTAATATTAAAAACAGAATAACCATTTTCTGAAGCATCAAAACCTCTCGTATGGTTAAAGTCAACACAACTATTTTCAAGCTCATGCCAAGTTTTGAAACAGCTTTTTAATTTAGCTTATGAAAATAGACAGTCTTGTACGTACTCTTCTGTTATTCTGACTCAAAATGCAAGGATTTAGCTGTTGACATGGGCGAGCAACAGAGAAAGAATAGCACATAGATAATATTTTAATTGAGAAGGTGGTTAAAGAAATTCACGCGTACAGATAATGGGAAATTGATTTTTAATTGTAAGTAAGCAAAAAAGTTCTATTTGTCAAAAATGACATGAATATTCAGTTTTTTTCTCAGCATTGTGAAAAAAAATAAAAAGAAATTGCTTTTTTGGTTTGCCAATATTTATATAAAAGTGTCATATTGTTTAATGCATATTTTTCAATTGCTGTATAAGAAAAAAGCGTGTTGAAACTTCAATATCAAAATTCCGCTGTGCTAAAATGTAAACCCAATAAAACCCTCACCTGTTCTCGAAGATCATGCCTTCTTGAACAGCTTGGTGAATCTTCTCCAACTCTTCAATGTGTGGCTTGTAGGCGTATACTCCTTGCTCGTACTCCTTCAGCCGGTGGAGCTGATCCTCCAGGGAACCCTGAGGAGAGGAAATCATTCATCAGTACTCTGCTAAATTATGATTCTTATGGTCAATGATGACCAAAGGCCAGTCGGCGACAGATTGTGATATCTAAAAATCTCAAGTCTTTTGATTTCTGTTAACAAGCAATGTGTAATGCTGTACACCCACTAATTCGTAAAGAAAATGATTGACATAGTGGGAAAATTTACAGGTATGTAGCTAACAATTAAGAAACTCAAAGCAGAATAAAAAATAGTGTATAAATAGATTACTTGAAGTCCCATGCCGATGGCGGTGACGGCATCCATTTGCCTCTCGATCCAGGGTCCAACGGCGTTGGCCTTCTCGGCGAACTGCCTCCTGAGCATCTCGTTGTTCTGCTGCTTGCGAAGCTCCTGGGCCAGGGTTCCATCCCTCTGGGGCACCAGCTGCCTGACATCAGACCACTTCTTGGTCAAGTCATTGGCGGTCAGGGTTGTGTAGGGGTTCTCCAGACCGCCGGGGATCTGGTGTTGCTTCACGATGGACTCTACCTCGCGCACGAGGCCGACAATGGACTGGAAATGATAAAAAAAATTGGTTATTATGATGTAAAACAAATTGAAACATAATTAAACTTGAACATTTCTGCATAAAAAGAGTTCCACCAACTTATCATTTGACATTTCTAATAGTTTAATACAACAATACTAACATAAAACTGTAACTATTGCTTACTTCTGTATGTGGGGAAAGTGTTATCTCCATGGTTTTAGCAAGACTTTAGAAGTAAACACTGAAGCTGAATTGGGAAGAGAGGTAAGGCTGATTTGAAATGTTAGGTACATCTTATCTTTTTGAAAATGAAAGTAAAATTCTAATTATCATTAATTTGAAATGTTGGTATAATGGTATGTTGCCAAAGAGATATGTTCCTATATACGATTAATGAGTTGTACATCCAAGAACTTTGACGTACATGATCAGAAAAATGGTTATCTTTGCCTTTAGACTGACTTACCGGCGCTAGCTAAAGAAAACTTATCTAAAATGAAATGAGAGGTGTTCGAGAACTAATAAGTACCTGGTATTCCTTGTCAGCCTCTCCAAGGGTGGCCTTGAAGCGAGAGTGAGCATCCATGAGGCCGGTGATCTCCTCCATTGTGTGTACGATGAACATGTCCACAAGATCCTCGCGGGTTCCGTCCAGCCTGGAATTATAAATTTCATTGTTAACTTGTAAGAGCTGGTGGAGTGGACATTCTACTACAATATGTTCTATGGTTTGTTTTTTAGCAAAAATTAAAAATGGATAATCGTACAGTTTGGTTTAGTTCCACCAATCCAAAGGGATAATGAGAAGGCTAGTATGTCAAGTGTGGGTATTGTACTGACCAGTTGTTGAAGGGAGCGGCGCGCTTGGCGAACTCGAGGTGCAGCACGTCGATGGTCTCAGGATGCGCTCCGCCCTCGTCAAGGGCGGTCGCGGCGGCGCTGGGTCAGTGCGCCCAGGGCGGTCCCACTGGTCGCAGATCCTCTTGCAGCGGGCATTCACGCTGCCAGAGTCGTGGTACTCCAGGGTGCTGCAAGTAATTGTGAAGGTTGTGTAGTACACAGCAATAGTCATAAAGTAACATCAACATGCGCAAATGTTAAATTAACATACTGACTATAAAACAACAACTGTTTCAGATATGGGAAAATACTTAGATTGTGAATTTCAAATCAGTGGAAAAACAATTTAGGTGGAATCCAGAAAGATTGATGCACAAACAAGTTTTCTATGAAATAAAAATTAAAATGCATGTTTATAGATATTGGCGGTTACATTGCTTTCTTGTGACAATATAGGTAAGGCAGTTTTCAGTATCCAATATTTTACCTATTAACAAAATACCAAATGAAAATCAAAAGCCTGGGTTGAGAGTGCATTCAATTCCTCAGTGACGTGATGAATGCCAAAATCAAAATTTGACCCTGACAAAAGTGAATTAAATAAAGAGAAAAATATATACTGAATGCTTCTTGGTTATAAACTCCAACTTTAAATACTGTAAAAGTATCAAGATATTTATAGAAATCAATAATGCCATTGAAAAGGGCAACATCTGGTAATATTAATATCACGAAAGAATAATTACTTAAGTTCCTGGGCGATGGCGGCGATTTGTTCGACACGATCCTGGTGGGCGGCGAGGTCGGACTCGAAGGCCTCGTGCTTCTTCTTCAGAGCTTTCACCTCGTTCAGGCGGCACTGACGGAAGTCCTGGGACTGCAGCATGTCCTCCTTGCCTGAACAACACATCAAGAAGTTGAGAATGAAACTTTTTTTAACGAGACTCTCGAGGAAGTCGAGAATGAAACAGTATTCTTACTACAGTGTGATTTTTGACACGCTGTAAAGCTATATATGTGGGTAAGGACTGTTACACATTGAATTATTGACTCCTTCAGGCTCAAAATGAGAGTCATCGGAATTAATCAATTCCTGTAAAATATTAAATCTGAGAGTTAATGCTAAAAAACAATTTTATTTGACTGGTATAATATTCACCTCTGGTCCATTCCTCGTGGATGTCAGCCTTGTGCTTGAACTTCTGGGCAAGATGCTCGAGACGCTCCAGTCTCATCATCTCGCTCAGCAGCCACTCCTCGAAGGACTTCTCGGAGGTCTCCAGACCCTTCCAGGCCTTGGAGATATCCTGGAAACCAACAAATAATATTAAGAAATATAAAATAAATACCATCAAGGAAATCTAAAGTTTGTATGTTTGCTATGGACATTGGTTAATTTTAAAATGAGCCATCAGTTGTTGTTATAGATTTTAGACAAACCAAAAGAAATTTGTCTCAATAGGGATACAAAAAGATAGAATTTTAAACCATAGTTGAATGCTGCTAAATATTGCCACAGTTGCTTAGAAAACAATCTGTATGAGATGTATGTTTCTGTTTGACCCCTTGATAATATAAAATATGAATTTGAAATGGTTTACATAATAGTTTAGATAGACTGAGAGGATTCTCACATCAAAGGCGAATGAAACGAAACACAATAAGAATGTTGTCAATTAGAAGAATTGTCAAAGGTTCTCCGAAAGCGATCTTTATAAAATGCATGGCAATAATGAATGTGGAGGGGTTGATATAATAGAGTTTGGACTAACCGAAACCATTTTGCCCTCGGTGGGCATGTAGGCAGGACGGTTGCTCAGCCTGAGCTTTGTCTGGAGGGTGTTGAAGTTGGTCTCCAGCTTGGCTTTCTGCTCCACACGTGGGGGCTTGTGCTTGCGTCTGGAATTGCAACAAAACCATTATATTTCATATTTAGGAAAGACTCATAGCTGCACGAATAGAATACATACAAAGAAACAATTATAAGTAGCAGATAATTTAATAATTGAATTTTACCCAACTATGTAACAATATTTTTCAACCACAATTGAAAACTCGTCTTTCTGAATGAGAAAACATTCAGAAAGACGAATGATTTTCATTTGATCACATACAGAGATGGTTTTAGGGGTCCAGAAGTGGAAAGTTAGTAAACAAAATATACATGAATCTACTGTTCAACAGGAGTTTTTAAAAGTAAGTCCTAATTTTGAAGATCTATTTGTTCTGAATGCCTACATGAGCGATTTGCAACAATCTAATTTTACATGGAATCTGACACCCGAGTGTGCACATGGGAGTGGTCCAGAGATTTGCCCAAGTAATATTTGCCTAGATGGCTATACTAAAAACTGTACAGAATGAAGTAAACTGCAGACAGAGAACGCAGCTAATGGCTGTCATAATCAAAATTTCATCTTTGATCAACAAGTGATATTATAAAGTTATTTATTTATAGGTAACAAGTATGAAAATTCAAACTCACAGAGCACTTGTAACAAGACTTAAATTAACCTCTCGTGGATGTGGTTTTGTTTAGACTTTTATTTACTGTTTGAAATTTAGTACCATTTGAGCAGTGCCGACAACTGATGTATATAAACCACATTATTGTAAGCATAAAACTTGAGTAAAAACCATACCTGTAGGTGCGGTAGTCTTCCAGTTTCTTCTGGCATCCGGCAAGGGAATTGTCGGTCTGACGGCTTCCCAGCCAGGGCATAGTACGACGGATCCATTCCAGCAGCTGGCAACCACAAACAATTCATATCAGATAATCGGACTAGGAAAAAAACACATCTCTACAGTGGCTATGCAAGGAGCAGTGATGATGGCTGGTGACTTTTTTTGTGTTAGGAGGAGAACCTCTTAGAATAACAATATTCCATTTGACACAGCAATTGACTCGATCCAAAATTCTTTTTAAATGCAACAATAATATCAGGATATGCACCTTCAAGCGAGTATCCAAATGAGACAGGACTGAGTCATTTAGATACTCGCTTGTAGGTGCAATCTAGGTTGCATACAGTGGGTAATTCTTTCGCTGAAATAGTAGATATATTCAACTGCACTGAATCTAGTTACAAGAAGGCTATAATAGCATACCTCTTTCAAAATATTACTGTTAATTTATTGCATTATAATATTTCTATTAACTTACTTATGTTTTTGGGTGCTAATCATTTACTCTATGTTATTTTTATGTCACTATTATTTTATATTATATATTACACTGTTATGTAAAACCCCATAAGGGCGTATTTAATTAAATAAATAAATAATAAACTCTAAAATATTGCTCCCTAGACCCCTTTATCACATAGCAATACTGTGTCAGACAGAACCTTATTATTCTAAGAGGTCAATATATTTTTGACTACGGCAATAAAATATCCAGGCGGCCACTTGATTAGTTTGGAATAAGGCCATCTGGACGACTCTGTTAGGAAAAGGAGAATGAAAATTTGAGGAATATGACATGTCTACAGTGTTGTCCTGCAGCGTTAGGAATTTTAATAAATTGGTGCGGGAAGGTACTCACATCACTGGCGAGGCGTTCATACTCCTCCATGAGGCGCTCATTTTCCTGGTTGACCTTGAGCACTTTGCAAATGCGGTTGGCAGCTGTCTCAGCCTGAAATCATTGCACAAACACGTTCGTTATAAATTAAATAAAAATAGCATTTTGAATTTCGGAGGGAAAAAATGACCAATTGAAAATACCAATATTCATAAACAACAAAAGACAAATAGATAAATTTAATATGGTTGGTATGTGAACAATTTAGATTTTTTATTTTCAATGCAGTATGATTGATTTTACAGTAATTGGCCACATAATATAATTGCAGTGACCAAAAGTGAATACAGAGTAAAATTAAATTATTCAAAAAAATGTTACATGGATGCATAAGGTGCATCAGAAGCATAAGAAGCTTTAGAAATATGTAAAAGAAAAAACATATAAATAGTATATTTTCAAAATGAAAAGGGAAAATTCATATAATTTCGATCAGAAAAATTATATAATATTTTTTAAAGTTGAGCCGCTAAAATAATGAATTTACACTTATGGTACAAACAGTATCAATCCATTGACAATGCCTCCATTATGGCTAGCACATGAACGGGAGCTTTACAAATAAATAATATTGATGTTAAGGGTTAAATAAAGCTAGCATTCTGATAGGTAGTCACAAACCTTTTGGGCACCAGAAAAGCAGTGGTAATACGAGGAGACATAAGTCATGACCGCCCTCTCGTCTGGCATGGCAGTGTTCTGTAGGTCTGTTTTAAAGCAGGTCCAATTATTAGCATGCTTTTATTTTCATTTAATCAATTACAATTTTTATTATTTTCAACAAACAAATAAATCTGGAGACAAAATAACCTCTTAACAATCTTATTACATGAAGTGTATGATACAAACATGAATCTATTTTGACAGCTAAAAGTTCCAGAGAAACAAAAGAGAAATTTTCTCATTTTCAAATTTAGAACAGGTTCAATTATTGCATAATTTTTTCTGAAGATGTAGGTGTAGGTAGGTACTGAACATTTTATTTCTTTCAGGTACCTACTTAACTACTTACAATGAAGAAAATAGGATTACCGTTTAGTTTTTTTTTTTCATTGTATTAATTTATCTCCAGATTATTTTATCAGTATTAAAAAAAAAACGCAGGACAGGGTTATTACAAACAATTTTATTTTTTTAACATGTTTTCATTATATTCTATCAGTGGGCAATGAATATTAGATTCCAAAGTATACTGATACATAACAACATGAGGGGGGAATTTAATGTAAAAAGTAAGCTGTTAAGAAATATCAAAAGGTCTTTGTAAAGAAAGCGGATAAAACAAGGCATAAAATCAAAATCATATGGAATCTAGGAATGAAAAAAAGATGTACTTTCAAATAAACTAACATTATTACTTAATAAACATAGAAATTCATTTAGGAAAAAATGAAATATAGAAATTGGTTTGCGAGTAGATGCTCAAATAAAAAAAAGTTAAAATAATTCCATATGATTTTAAATTAGACAATTCAACTGCATATCTCAATCAGGGCTGCAAGGGGAAGAAATACAACATCAAATCATGTTAAGTTCATGCTATTGGCGTGAGTTTCACGTGTCTGGCACGCGTGCATCACCTGCTGGGCACCCTGGAAAGCGTGATAGTAGCATGACACGTAGGTCATGATGGCACGCTCATCGGGCTTGGGTGTGTTTATCAGATCTGAAAAGGACATTGAACATTTCCTGAATATGTTGAAACATTCCCTATCCATGTTTTGAATACCTAATACATGTTGTAACATTCCCTACATGTGTTTCGACATACCTTATAAAGTAGTTTTGTGAGGTGAGCATAATAATTGTGCCAAAATAAAATGTAGATAAGTATATTCAGCTAAAAAAAATAATTTAAAGTCTAAAAAAGAACTATTAAAAAGCTAGGAACATCACATAAAAATGTATGTATTGTTTAGTACATAATTCAGGATTACAATTTTTTTAATGTGAGTATTATGAAAACTTTTGCAGTGAATGCATAACAAACCAATAAATATTTCTAAACACTGCGAGTATTTGAAAATGCAGTTTTGTTATTTGAAATCGGCACATAAATTTGTATTACGTCAACCGAAATAATAATAACAAACGAATAACGGTTATCTTTGTAATGGTTGATTTAACTCATTATTCAGTTTATCTATGAAATTAGCATTGAAATGCTAGGGATATAATTTTATCTAATAAACTAGGCAAACAGAGTCTGACGATTCAATCAATATTAAGAATCAATAAACAATGAAAGAAATAAGTGTCTCACTAATACGAATAACAAACAAATATGAGAATTTTCTTCCATGCTAGGTACAAAGAATGCAAGTCAAAATGGCAATTATATTCATCTAGGCTTGCACAAACTGCCAACCATTTGCCTGCGATATAAACTGATGCACGTTGAACATATTCCTCACTAAACTGACAACTTAAATTTGGAGGAAGTTTTGAACACTGGCAAAGTGGAAGGCATGAGAAGCCGAGGGAGATCACCGATATGGCGGGCTGATCAAGTTTCACAAGCATTTGGAACATCGGTGTTCACAGCTACAACAGAAACTCTTTCAAACGCTCGAAGGACTCACTATTCACAAACTATATTGCAGTGTATTTGCATGTCGAATTGATAAAATTCCCAATCCGTCTTTGATAACGAAATGAACGCAGAACAGTCTGGCTTGCACATACCATCAGGGTCCAACATGCGGGGAATGTCCAGGTACTTCTCGGCCACATCGAAGGCGGTGTTGAGGTTCTCCAGGGGGTTGTCCTTGGACAGCTTGGAGTAGTCGATGAGGTCGGGCCTGTGACGATGGATGAGGGCGCAGAAGGCCAGACCGTCCTTGAAGGACAGGTGGAAGTTCTGTACGTTGACGTTCTTGTAGGGCGCGGTCTTGCGCTGGCACCAGAGCAGCAAGCCTTCCTGGAATTGGATAAATTAATGTTTAGTCAGCAATTTAATATGCCACATCATAATATTATCTGTATTATGAAGTAGTTGGTTGAGAGGTAAACTTGTTGGCTTTAAAACCAGAGGTTGTTTATGTGGGTTATTTTTTTTCATTATTTTTTTTATAGTTAATACTCCGCAAGAGTCCCAACTGCTCCTAGAGTCAGTGAGACTATGGAATCCCCAATCGGGATATGTTGTGAGGCTGAAGGTAGTGGGAAGGGGAAGGAGATGAAGAAGAGGAAGGTTGGGAAGTACCTGTTTATTCAGATTTTTCAGCAAACACGGTTAAAGTCATTTCAAGCAATGTTTCGATTTTGAATGGTGGTCTTTCACCAGGGCGATACTTAGAGTATCTACCACTCTAGAACGTACCGCAAATATATTATTTTTGCATGAGTTAAATGTGTTATGACACATATTTATTAGATAAGTTATTTGCGCACGCCGGGTTTGAACCCGCGACCTCTAGATTCGTAGCCGAGCGTCTTACCACTCGACCACAGAGTCCGTCAAAATATAAAAGTAAAATAATTCAAAATACAAGTATATTTGCACCTCGTCTAGAAAGGAATATAATCTCAGTATCGTCAAGAATGAAGGCATCAAATGGAAAAGTTGCTTGAATTGGTTTTAGTTATGCTTAGAGACTAGATCTGAATATCCAGGTACCTGCTTATCTTATTCTTCCCTTTTTTCTTCCCCAACATCCTTCAGTTTCACGAATCCCCAAAAAATAAATGGGAATGTAATAGTTACACTGGCACCGCAGTTGTGACTCTTGTATGATATCACATTTAAAAGGGGACTCATTTTGAATCTTCAACAACATTTTATAATATTGCTAGCAATGAGTTTCAATAAGATACCAATGTCACTAATAATAACTTAACCTAAAAGAAATATTTGATTCGAAATACATTTAATCAAGCTGCGAGAGTTGCATAATCAGAACAAGAACCATCTAGGCTAGATGTGATAAATATTGAAAGAACTTTTGGTCAACATTCCAGTTGAAAAGAAATAAAAAAAAAGTAATTTTATGATTTGCTAGAAATAAGACACATCCATTTGGATTTTGAAAGTTCTAAGAAGAATCATATCATAGTTAAAAAAAGACATCAATGAGAGTGGAGAATATATCGAATATTGCAATACTTAAAATAGAGCATAGTTAGGGATTCTAGCTAAAACCAGTAATACCCAATGCCATAAAATTGGTCAGAGTATTTTAAACTTTGGCAAGCAGCTGGCAAAATATAATTATGCTTTGAAAATATTTCTCAATGTCAGTTATAAAAATGATTGAAAAATAAATAAATATTGAACTGGTACCTATTGGTATTTAATGATAAATATCAAACATGATTCGCGGCGGCATTTCATTGATGAGATGCAAATAGAAATGAAATATTATCAAACTGATTATGTGATATTATTGTAATGCCGACTAATTAACCTTGCGCCAGCGGTATTAAAAAATTTGCCCTTCACACTTATTTGCAATGAAAAATATTGGCTTGCCTCTTGCAGGCTAAATTTATACCGAAATGAATATGCAATGAAGCATTAAGAATATTATTAACCAGGACACATTTCAAATTGGCCGTTATTTGTAAAGCATTATCAATCGGCAACATTGCGTTGTAATTTTTCCGACATTCTCTTTGTAAGGTTCAACTGGTATTTTAGAAAAAAATTGCCATCAAGTGATGAAAGAAGATGCTTTCAGTGTTGCCCCGAAGATCATAATTCAGTATTGAAACATAACTATAAATTATTTTTTATTTTTTTAATCCGAGTGCCGCACAAGAGTCCCAACTACTCGGAGACAGTGGGACTATGGTATCCCCAATTCGGGAAAAGTTATGAAGCTGAAGGGAATTAGGAGGGGAAAAGGAATCTTTTCACCAGCGTGATACTGAAAGTACCTACCATTCTGAATATGGTACTTTAGTGCATTTCTTGTACTCATTGTACCAATTCCTTCTGGCCCTTACAAATCTCAGTGCTATAGTTCATTTTATTGCTACCTTCAGATCTCCTAGCAGTTCCTTAATTATTATTTTGTTTATCACAAACAGTTTTATTTGTATGAAGAGTGGGTAGTGGTTTTAATTTACCTTGGCTGTCATCTCTTCAACAGAGATGTCTTGGATGGCGAACCTAAGGATGATGGTCCAGATCATGCCGAGGGTCATCTTCAGGTTTCCATCGACAATCTCCTCTGCTCCAATAGAGACGAGCTTGACTCCTGAAAAAACAATAAAACGACTTTGGTAAAATGAACAATGTACCAACATGTTAATACAAAAATCTCAGACAGTTTAAGGGAAATGTTAACTAAATAAGACATTAATAGTCGTTAGAAATAGCTAAACAATGAAGCATCTCAGTAAACAAAAAAAGAGATACACACTCATCTCATATTTGAGTGCATTATTTCAGGATACTAAATATGGTACAAGTACTTGTGGCTAATTTAATATATGGATATCTGCAAAAAAAAAAAACAGAATTAACTTCTGGAATGCCGGATTCCCGCGCAAGGTACGATTTCCGTCGTACCTTACCGACTGTAATTTCGTAATAATTCACTTGTATTTTACAAAATGATGTTTTTGTCAATTATACTATCTTCTCAGATAATGTGTTAATGTTTTTTTTTTTCAAATTGTTTGTTTGGCACATAAGCACTGCCATACTCGCATAAAAAGGGTGAATTTTATTTCATTAAATAATATTAAATTATTGCATTAAATAATATCAAAATATTGCAAAAAATAAATCTAGACTTTCAAAAATACGCGTAAAGTTTCGTTAATCGCACCGCCGCGAGCGCGCCACCAACCGTTCTATATAACGTGTCAAAAGCAGTAACTGCACTATGCCCAAATGCCGCTAACGTCAGAGTAGATTAATCTTTATTGACTAGACTACACAAAATAAATATGCATGTATGCTGTGAACTGTATGTGCGTTCAAGTAGCTCGTTTGTGTTGGTATCTTTATTAGTGTCTAGGCAGTGCTTATACAGAACTAATTCAATAGCAATCAGTGACATCTGTTGGTAGCCTTAATTATCAATTGATCCACTGTTTTTCTTACTGCCTAACCTAATCAAAAACTCTACGCACGCTACTGTCGGCGATGTTATAGTTGAGCATACCTTTGGACGCGATGTAATCAAGTGCCTTGTTGACGTTGGCGATCTTGTGGAAGCGCATCTTGCCGCGGTCCGGCTTGGGAGGGTCTCCCCGGAGATGACCTCCAGCAGCAGCATGAGCTTCAGACCGTTGCGGAAGTCGTCCTCGATGTTCTCGATGGCTGTGCCGGCCTTTCGCAGATGGCTGTTGCACCATGCTGTGAATGTCTGAAAATGAGAAAATACCTCGTTAATTTCATGTTTTCCTGGTAGAGTTTATTTGACAAATTTACGTTAATGATCGCAAAAATTGACATAAAATTGTCACATCAATAAAAGTTGTAGAAATAAATCACTTCGCCGACGAAGTTGTAGCATTTGCAAGACAGCGCGAGCTCGGCGGTTCACTTCGCCTCAGTTGACGGTACAGTCGGCCCTCGCGGTTTTCTTTCGCCATCAAATGTTAATATTCAATTATCTAGCGACAGCCTTGAGACGAGAATAACAAGATGACAGATAATAAAATCTCCGATCATCTTTGTGGTCTAGTGCGAGTCTGTGACCATCACTTTCGCCCGAGCCGCGCGATAGAAATCACAGCATCCAAAGTGGGTGGACCAAAAATAGGCAATCTAGTCCCAAAGCGCCAATGAAAACACATCAATTTGCTGGACTGCCGTTCAATCATTTTGATTGAAGAATAACTCTTTAAATTGTCTCCGCGGGCGCATTAGCGAGACGAGGAACCGGGAGCCCAGAAGACGGGAGGAGGTGGTTGGACCAGAAATTAGTACGGGGAATGGAGACGGTCACAAATAGAAGTGACGGGCATCATCTGATCCGAATATAATAATAACTTTCATAAGTTAATTGGATATTTAACATTCAACCTCGTAAAGAGAAGTGCCAACCCAAAACGAAAGCGTCACAGATGTCTTAGATAAGAAATGTAATCACGATAGAGAAAACAAACAAAAAAAAAATGACTGCTGTCAAATAAAGTATTAAAAAAATGTGAGTATTAAAGAATGAGTTATTCGCATTTTGTGCTCGAAATAATCGTGAAGTATTAAATTAAGTCACACATAAAAAAAACATTATATTGGATAATAATACGTTAGCACAGTAATACTGAGAAGCAAAATTATATTGCATAATGTTTAGCCACCAAGTTTATGGCTTTATTCAACAGGGCAGATTTTATTGTTTGTTTTAATGATCGTTACATATTTAATTATACAACGTATGAACTACAATTAAATACGTCACATAATGAGGAGCTTAAAAGGTTAGCCAAATACCTTCCAACGGTATTGCAGAAAGACACATCTTTGAAGAATTTCATAAATTATGATTGAAATAATATTTAGACGGGAAGGAATACATTTTTTCCAAATGATGAATAAATGGCGCTTTTGACCTTTAAAAATAACAAAGTTGAAGTGAATATTGCCGAAATTTCAAAGCCGTGAAATCTTTAATAAGGATTGGCAGTGGAGGCAAAAAACCAAAACATCGAATTATCATGATTGAGCAACATAACACGATGATTGTAGAACACCAGTTGATCAACAAAAAAAAAAAAACCTAACAAAAGATGATACATTTTAACAACAAAGCAACTAACCATCACGCCGTTTCCCCGCAGTGGTAGGCAGAGAGGATGGACCGCCATACAACTGTCTTGGCACACACTTCTTGCTTCATTCACATTCATAAATACTCTTCTGTTACTCTGACTCTTGACAAGGCCCGACTCAAGTATTTATTTATTTATTTATTTACTTATATACGCCCTCATGGGCTTTTACATAACATAAGATATAAAATAACAGTGACATAAAAAATAACAATGACATAAAAAATAACAATGCACCCAAAAACATGATGAAATTGATAGAAATATTATCATGCAAATTAACACTAGTATTTTTGAAAGAGGTATGCTATTATAGCCTTCTTGTAACTAGATTCAGTGCAGTTGAATATATCTACTATTTCATTTGATTCACTTGATCGTGCCATGTCTTCCTCGGGCGTCCCGACTTCTACTTCCATTCACTTACGCGTCATATATTCTTTTCACACTATTTTCTTCGCTCATCCGCTCTACATGTCAAAACCATCTTCCCCTTTCTTAATCCGATCCATTACGCTTGCATCAGCCACATTTTTAAGACGGTCATACATGGTTTTGCCGCACATACGCCTCAGGGATTTCATTTCTACAGCATTCAGTCTACTTTCAACCTTCCTCTGCCATACATTTATGCCTCACTGCCATACATCAGGTTTGGTATAAGCGCTCCATCGTGGACTGCTAGCTTCGCTTCTTCGGACAATTTATTATTCACGCCAATAGCGAACAGTCCTCCATAAAGCATGATATAATTAAAAATAATACCGAAATACAATAAGCGAAACAAACACATGTGTGAAAAGGTAAAGTAGACATGTATTTGTGGAGGAAAACAAAGATGCAATTTGACAGCTGTTTGTGTTTTTTTTTTTTGCTGTATGACCTCACATTTGTAACGTATTGCCATATTAAGATGTTTAAGTGATGATTCATAATTTATCGTGTTTGTATTAATTATGCTTGTGCGGCGTTATAAATTATAAATAAATGACTAATGGTAAATTATGTGCGTATGATTTCTTTGCGGCAAATGTGCAAAGTCACCGAGCTAACCTTCCCCTTTCGTATTTAAAATGTGAATCACACGCATATGTATCTGTTATCGGGGAATCAGCTTTGATGGAATTGGCGATGTCTCTTTGTGGCAACCTTAGGGTCAGACCCCGATTGAAATAACGATAACACGCGCAGCTGCAAACTGGATAGTTAAACTAACCCAAATAACAACAGCGACACGAACTGGGTGACTGAGCTATAACTGCGGTTATTCGCTGACAAACTACTCAAACCGTCGCCTTTGCAGTGGAAGTCGCGTTTATTGGCTGGTCGGAAGGTGCGATGCTTAATATTTTTTCCCCACCTATAAATTTGCGATAAATCACTTTCTCCGGGTTTTTACGTCGAATACCACGAGAGTGAAAGATACAAGAAAAGTCGTCACATAATATTGCAGCACTTCTAAGTATGTGTGGATGTTCTCCGCCCGCGCCAACTTCGCATCATCGAGTCGCATAACTTACGTCAATGAATTTTGAGGTTATTTCCTATATTTGTGTTGATTAAAATACTTTCAGTGGTTATACAAATAAATCAAACATGATGGTGATATGTTCTAATAAGACCAAACGAAGATTATAAAACGTCACTTTTCAGAGGTATTTCAACAGTTTATAATATTTTTGAGCGACCTTTAGAATTTTCACATTTTTAATGATATAAAGACATAAAATTAACAAAAAGCTTCAATCATTGTTTAGGCAAACTTTCTGTCATTAGTGTTTGTGTTATATTTTGACTTTATAAATCATTTTAATGGTTTTGTTTTGTTAAATGTGTTCAAATATGTTTATTAAAAATGTCCGTATTCCATGTGGGCGGTAATTAATAGGCTATCCAACATCATTCAATATATCTTTGTCTCTTTCTGTCGAGTCAGTATAAAGTCAACCGTCCTGACTACACTGTTTCACAAAGGTACCTCTCCATGTCTTCCAAGGTTCGATGACACGAGTAGTTGCGAATGGTATTAATTAGTTTGATTTTTATAATAATTCCACTATATTATATAGAACGAAAATTGACCTGAAAAATGCAAAGCCTCTGAAAATTGTAACGTACCTAAGTTTGAACGGTAAAAATTTTCTTAAAAATTGCATAGTTTCTAAAAAACGCAACGTATATTTGTGAAAAGGTAAAAACTGCATTGAAAACATGATAGCTTTCAAAATCGTAATGCATATTTCAACAGTAAAAATGATCTCGAACTGCATAGCTTATGAAAGTCGTATTGTTTATTTTGAATGGTAAAAAATGCACAATGGAGTACTTATACCAACCCTGATGTATGGCAGTGAGGCGTGCAACTGACAGAGGAAGGATGAAAGTAGACTGAATGCTTTTGAAATGAGATCCGTGAGACGTATGTGCGTTTAACCATCCGGAAAGAAAGCAAGGCTGATGCAAGCGTAATGAATAGGATTAAGAGAGGGACGCTTGGATGGTTTGGGCATGTAGAGCGGATGTACGAAGAAAGGTGTGTGATGAGAATATATGAAGAGAAAGTAAATGGTAGAAGAAGTCGGGGACGCCCGAGGAAGACATGGCACGATCAAGTGAATCAAATACTTGAGTCGGGCCACGTCAAGCGTCAGAATAACAGAAGAGTATGTATGAGACGGTGTGTGTGAATGAAGCAAGGAACGTGTACAATGACAGAGTTGTTTAGCGGTCCATCCTCTCTGCCTACCGTTAGTTAAATTTGAAGTTCTGAAAATCGTTAGATATATTCTTATCCCATATAAAATAGAACTAAATTCGATTGTAAACGATCTTTATAAAATATAATACAAAATAATATGTACCTGTCGTTTCTAAATAAATACAACCAATTTTGTAAAGGGCAACACATTGAAAATAGTCCGTGTATCTATTTTGCCATTCCGCGTGATATTTTTTTTAAATTAAGGTCACATAGATAACACTTTTCATGAATAATATATCAAATTACATAAATTATTCAGCGAGAATCAACAACACGGTATGATACTGATTTCAATTTATATTCCAGTTTATTTACACGGGAGAAAATTCGAAGTTATCATATTCCCATTCTGTGAGAACTATTTTGCTTTCAATTTCAAAGTTCACACTTAAATATTAACGGATTTCAAAAGCGTCTCGAGGAAAGCGATTAAACTTTATTTGAAACTTTGTTTAAACCACGCGATTTGGCAGAATCCGGAGGAAAGTCGCCGTCATTTCCAACGAATTGATAGCTTTAATAAAGTCAGACTTGAACGGTTATTGGCTAAATATAACGTGATATCACAGCTGACACGCTAAAGCCGGGCACGTGTTCGTCGGGTTATTTTAAAACCGCCATTTTAACACTGTAGGCGGGGACCCTGCAACTTTGCGTTTCCGTTGCTAGACGCGAGAAAATATTAATAATTCGCAGAAAATTAGAAAAATGTAAGCGAGAGCGATACGATATTCGGAGTAACCCCATCATACAGGCTCCAAACCTTGGAGTAACAATGTATGGAGAGAGAGAGCTAATTATTTTTACCCAACCTATACAAACTTGCGATAAATCACTTTCTCCGGGTTTTTACGTCGTACACCATGAGAGCAAGAGACAACAAATATAATATACCGCTTCTATGTACTGTCACGATGATCTTGGGCTCCTGGGTCACCGCGGGACTCCGCCCGTATTTTTTATTATGCCACTAAACTTGGCACAACTAAACGGTTTTTTAGGTTATATGCTATATTTTTGTTGATAACAATCCTGTGAAAAAGTGGTTATACGAATAAACAAAAACATTATGTCTATATGTGATATGAATGGATGTATAAATACCCTAGCCTTAGTCTTAGCCACGCCCAGGTCTGCCGATTCCGGTAAAAATCATCAAAAACTGACTACACTGCCTTGGATAGATACCACTCTATATACCCTAAGGTTTGAACGTATGGTGGATTCGGCGCTGTGAGCAAATGATTGTGTTTTTTTATCATAGAGAGTACCAGGTAGGTAGAATGCAGAGCAGGTAAAGGTGTGCATGATGTATATGAGATATTCTCCGTTCACGAAGTCGCCGAGTCGAGACTTTACCGTATTGCGCAGAAGGGAAAAGGCAGGCGAGAATATCCGCTAATTGCTTCATGGCACTACCATAGGCAAGTACACAGTTGGTACACAATGGGAAGACAGCGGCGGTAAACAACTTATCTCGAGCAGACTAGCTTTCTCTCGGTCCTCAACGTCTACTGTCTCTCTGCATACTCGATAAGGAAAATCTAATGATCTAATAATAAACTTGTCAGATTCCTACGTTGCGAGTACTATTTCGCTTTCGATTTCAAAGATCACATTTAAATATAAATGAAATGGGAATTGAGGAAAGCGGTTAAACGATGTAATTTGAGAATCTGAAGCAGCATTGCTTTCTTCCAGTCATCAAAGTCATGTCTACTGTTCTTCCATCTGCCAGATAAGGGAAATACGAGGCCTGTTCAAAAAAAAAAGGTGAATTTTGAATTTTCGCGGGTTGTGTACATTCGATTATCGATTTTTTTGTTGTTGTTATGTTGGTACACATATGTTTATCATATGTTAGCATTATCAGCCATTTTAGATTAGTGGTTTGTTTTCGACAACTGGAAAGGTTAGTCACGTTTTTGTGTGTTCTTCGATTTTTTACTTTTGAAAAAAAAATGGATCAAAGAATATGTATATGAATAATGTATTAAATTTTGCGTTAAAAATGGAATAAAGTGCTCAAACGCACTTAAAATGTTGACTGTGGCATTCGGCGAGTCTACTTTGTCTCAAAAAAGTGTTTATAAGTGGTACAAGCGCTTTACAGAAGGCCAAGAAGATGTCAATGACGATGAGCGTCCTGGAGTTGTGGAAAACAAATCATGGATTTTATTCTTTGATCCATTTTTTTCAAAAGTAAAAAATCGAAGAACACACCAAAACGTGACTAACCTTTCCAGTTGTCAAAAACAAACCACCAATCCAAAATGGCTGATAACGCTAACATATGATAAGCGTATGTGTACCAACAAAACAAAAAAAAACGATAGTCGAATGTACACAGCCCGCGAAAATTCAAAATTCACCTTTTCTTTTGAACAGGCCATGTATAACAGAATATAGCAGCGCTGATGTAGGCTAAATAATTAATTGGCAGGAATGGCAGATACCCTGATTGACGCGAGAACTAATCAGAGATAATAATGAAACACAGAATCTCCATTATTGGTGGAGATTATGCAGAATAGAAACGTGTGTCACTCTCTATGTCAATTCAAGCTTGGAGAGTGAAGAACCTAGACACGGCGTCATTTATTTATAAACTAACGGACTATTGTCCAATTAAAAAAAAATACATAACACGAAATGGGAAAAAAGAGCAACAGAGAAAGAACAGCGCATACATCATATTTTGAATGAAGCAATAACAAAAATGTATATTTGAAAGAATATTCGAAGTCGAGCCTGAACAAGGTTTTGGTAGAGTCGTAAAGAATGACAAAAATCATTTAGACTGCTACCAAAAATTTCTAGAACAAGTCTCGACATTCTTGACAGTGGAGAATGATACCCATAATTAGTAGAGGGATGATTGAGGAACAGCAATTCATTGTTTCCGAGTCTACCTACGGCAAGAAATGTTGAACTGGATGAGTTGTAACAAAGAAGGTCAGTCAATAATACAATGAATAATTTTGGAAATGCAAATTAAATCACAGTCTTTCTTCCTACGCTTTTCTAATGAAGACATTTTTGATGTTCGTTCAATTTCATCACATATTATGAATTATTTATATTAAACTTGTTGTAATTTGGATAGCTGGTTGTTACAACTGTACACTAGGTAGGTGGAAAAGAGGCCAATAAGGTTTTGTGGTAGTACTTTAATTACTCCAAATCGATGATATCAAAACATATGCTCCTGCATCCACATATAAATAAAAGCAGAACCTCAACATAATCTGGTACATAACCTAAACCTCTTCGGCTTAGAAACCTGCGTTACTGTTACGAGTACAGTTCCGATAAGTGGTTCCGGGCTGCAGTCCACAAGATGAAGATTGATTTGACGATTGGAGGACACCAGAAGACCGGAATTTTAAACATATATTAAAATATTAAACAAATAATTTGGAGCATTTTTCTTCGTGCTCCAGTTTCGAAAAAACTTGTTCCCATTGCTCCAACTACATGCTTAACTCAAAGCCCTGGTATTAAAAAAAAACCCTTTTTCAGTGCGTTATACATTCCATAACCTTTTTTCGTTTATCACATTATTCGTATTATATATGTTAAACTACTTCTTATTTATATTGATATAACTCCTTTGGATTAACCTTATCTTATAATATGTGGGGTATAAATAAATGGTCATGGCAACAGATTAAATAATTTAGAAGCACTAGAAATAAAGAAAGCCATTAAATATTCTTAATACTCAGTTAAATTTATCCAGTAGTCCAATATTAGGTATATTTCCCGTAAACTACGAGTAATAAAATTTCTCATTATTCTTTTATCACCTTCTCAGTCGACATTTTGATTCTTTTATTTCATTTTATCTGTCTCTTTCTCTGTTCCTTTGTTATAATTTAAATGTTATTATTTTGTTTTCTTACTGTTCTCTTATTTTATTTTATATTGTGTTCTCCATATATAAATAACCACACACTACGTATTTTTTGTTTACTATAATTTTGTACCCTGATGATGCTTAGGCTAAGCGAAACCGGTCGGTCATAAAACTAAAAATAAAATCTGTGGTCTTATACAAAGTTTTTTATTTCATTTTCATTAAAAATATGTCTGACAAAGAAAATATAAATAAATACTTTCAGTTTTTTTTGTTACACTATGCATCAACCTAACTTTATTCTACGTATAAGATTTACATGCATCTGTTTTATTATCTCCTATTCTAATTTTGTTATGCTAGATTAATTATTATGTTTATCTTTATTAATTTATGTTGTACCACTATTATTCATCTCTTAAATTGTTTGGTAAATAACTGTATTTTTGAAGATCTTTTAAAATAAATACATAATTTGATATTGACTGTCGTTAATAAGAAATTATTGTTTACAATGATCGATTACTATCTTATCCAAAATAAATCAGCTAATTGACAGATAGGTGATTTGATCAATCAACAATCATGATAGTAAATAAGCATTGTTGACAAGTCGATATCTAAATAAGAAAGTAGTCAAAAACCAAAAGGAATGATATACGAAAGTGCCTGATACACTGTTAAATCCATTTGGTTTTACTATTTCAATGACCTTTTGTAAGAAATAGGGTAAAGATTGTACTCTACAAGTCGTGAGTTTATTTAAATATATCTTTCACCTTCTAAGTGCAGAGTGCAGTACTAAACTAGTAAACAATTCTCACGCCTCGGAACGAACTGATCATTTACACATCGTGAACGGAGCTTTCTCAGATCTGTATCTCGGCGAAGTGTAACTTGCAACCCACTCTGTTAATAACGTTGATCCCACAGTTGGCCCTATCCGAGATCCCGAGTACGTCAGACAGTTGAATTCAATGGTCACCTCCGGGCTGGGACCCCAACATAATTGTTTAATCTGCTCGACTAGCATGTGGAACAAACTTGAAGTAACAATATATGGAGGGATAGCTAATTTGTTTTACCCAACCCATCCGAAATTGTAATAAATCACTTTTTCCGAGTTTTTACATCGTACACCATGAGAGAGAAAGAGACAACAAATTTCTTGGATTGCTTTTATATACTGTCGTAATGATCTTAAGCTGGCTATTTTCGCTGGTTAACGGCGGGACTCCGCCCACATTTTTTATTTTGCCACTAAACTTGACACAACTAAACGGTTTTTTAGGTTAGATGCTATATTTTTGTTGATAAAAATACTGTGAAAAAGTGGCTATACGAATGCACAAAAACATTATGTCGATATGTGATATGAATGGATGTATAAATACCGTAGCCTTAGTTTTTCCTCCATCATTAAATGCGGAAATTTTCAAGACCCGCATAAACAAATTCCTTCGTACAGCCCCTTCCTTACACCGACTCATAAAGTCGCCCAACCAGTTGGTGATATATTTTCCCTAATTGTATAATATTTAGACAGTAGTTTTATTTTTTACAGTTAATACCGCACAAGAGTCCCATCTGCTCCCAAACGCCCAGAGCCAGTGGAAAACTATGGCATCCTTAATTGGGGTATGTTGTGAGGTTGAAGGTAGTGGGGAGGGGAAGGATATGGGAAAGAGAAAGGTTGGGAAGTACCTGGCTATTCAGATCTGGTCACAAACGGTTAAAAAGACATTTCAAATAAGCAATGTTTCGATTCTGAAAGGTGGTCTTTCACCTGGGCGATACTTAGAGCGTCTACCACTCTGGAACTATACTTTATATTGTTTTTATATGAATTAAATGTGTTATGACACATATTAACTATATGAAAGTTATTTGCGCACGCCGGGTTTGAACCCGCGACCTTTGGATGGATTCGTAGTCGAACGTCTTACCACTCGACCACGGAGGCCGTCAGAGTGCCCTTCTCACAAAAATAACCGTTATTTGAAACCTCATTTCTGAATAGCACTCTGTCAATGTTTGGTCGATTTGACTATGACAGCAAAATATTGAAAGCCTAGACAGACTAAAGTTGTTATTGTGACTTAACTATCCTTATGTTAAATTATAACTTAAACCTTTCAATTAAACTAAACAACGTGCAGCGTAATACTACGTTTCCAATAATAGACTGTTTCCGTTATCAATCAATCACTATTAATGTCAAAATTAAATCTCAACCGAAGAACTATGTACATTTAAAAATCGTATCTTCTATTTTAATCAATACGGAGACATTTACGTCCTTAGAGTATATAGAGTGGTATCTATCCAAGGCAACGTGTTAAAAATGTAAAAATCTGGAAAGAAAGCAAGCCTGATGTAAGCGTAATAAATAGTATCAAGAAGGGGACGCTTATATGGTTTGGGCATGTGAAGCTAATAAACGAAGAAAGGAGTGCGAAAATAATATATGACGCGAAAGTGAATGGAAGAAGAAGTCTGGGACGCCTGAGGAAGACACGGCACGATCAAGTGAATCAAATACTTGAGTCGGGCCATGTCAAGGGTCAGAATAACAGAAGAGTATGTATGAGACGATGTATGAATGTGAATGAAGCAAGGAATGTGGGCCAAGACAGAGTTGTATGGCGGTCCGTCTTCTCTTCCTACCGCTGGAGAAATATGGCTCCATAATAGGGGAAAATACATCGTGAGCTGAAAATAGTTGACCAACAAGAAAATTTTGACAAAACATTCTGGGCACATTTCATGACGCCAGAGCTCACCGTTTGAGAATTTAGCAGTTAAAGTAGTGATATTATGTAAAAAAAAGAGTAAATATAGAACAGAGATAAATGTAGTTTCTAGTTAGCAATAATCCTTATTTTAAGTATTGAGTTTCGAGCTTGAAGGAATGATGTTACATATATATAGACACGTTATAGCCTTAGAATATAAACACAAAATGTGGCAAGCAAAAAACACACTTACGTTACCAGTTAATTCATCATTCAAATATCGGTCATGTATGACAAAGGTAGACATTCATAGAATATATGTGTATGAACGAAACAGATCCGAAGTTCGGACCGCGTTCCATACTTGCTTGAAACGACCTCGAACGACGCGTGACCGTTTAGTACTAAATCGGCTTAAACACCGATCACACCAACTAGCGTGATTATTCTTTGCCACTTTGAGATCGCTACAACGTGTCTATAAATGTAACGTCATTGGTTTCTAGTTAGCAAGCAATAATCCTTATTTTAAGTATTGAGTTTCGAGCTTGTAGCCAGTTCGGTGTGTCATCTCACAGTAAATAACGTTTGGGACAACAGCGCATTCCTGTTGAGGGATTCACGCCGCGAAATGAATAAACACCTCGTGCAATTAAGCGACCGCGTATTGCACAAAAAACACCTCGGAAACACATGTCGGCTAAAACATTAAAAACTTCTATGTTTACAGTATGTCATCATCACATCAACTATAAATAATTTCCTTCGTGAGTGCGTAGGACCGTACGAGTGTGGACTTTTCAATCGTCAAATTTTAAAATCCCTACCTACTAACTAACTAAACATCACGCCGTTTCCCCGCAAGGGTAGGCAGAGAAGACGGACCGCCATATAACTTTGTCTTGGCACACAATCCTTGCTTCATTCACATTCATACATCGTCTCATAAATACTCTTCTGTTATTCTGACTCTTCACATGACCCGCTTCAATTATTTAATTTACTTGATCGCGCCATGTCTTTCTCGGGCGTCCGCAACTTCTTCTTCAATTCATTTTCGCATCATATATTATTTTCACACTCCTTTCTTCGTTCATTCGCTCTACATGCCCAAACCATCTAAGCGTCTCTTTCTTGATCCTATTCATTACGCTCACATCAGCCTTGCATTCTTTCCGGATATCCACATTTTTAATACGGTCATACATGGTTTTACCGCACATACGTCTTAAGGATCTCATTTTCAATGGATGAGATGGGGAAGAAGCAAGGTTGGGAAGTATCTGGATATTCAGATCTGGTTACTAAACACGGCTAAAGCCATTTCAAGCAACGTTTTGATTCTGAATGGTGGTTTTTCACCAGGTCTATTTAAATGGAATTTATTTGCGCACGCCGGGATTTGAACCCCCGACCTCTAAAGTCGTCGTTATGACGGCCTCCATTGTCGAGTGGTAAGACGCTCGACTACGAATCCAAAGGTCGCGGGTTCAAACCCGACGTGCGCCAATAACGTTATTTTAATTAATACGTGTCATAACAAATTCAATTCATATAAAAAGTTTATTTGCGGCACGTTCCAAAGTATCGCCCTGGTGAAATATCACCATTCAGAATCGAAACGTTACTCGAAATAGCTTTAACTGCGTATGGCGACCAGATCTGAATAGCCAGGTACTTCCCAACCTTGCTCTTCCCCATCTCCTTCACCTCCCCACTACCTTCAGCCTCAAAACATACCCCAACTGGGGATACTATAGTCTCACTGGCTCTAAACTGGTTCTAAAATAAAAAGTGGAGCGTCCCAACCACTCAACCACGGAGGCCGTCAAAATTATTAACGATATAATAATATGTATTAACTTCCAACGGTGATGTCCTTGTCAAACGTCACTGAGAAACGGTTTTTTGTCAGAAAGTTAAACAGGTAGAAAGATAGTTTGTGAATAGACAGACAGGTCGATATTTATTACAACCGGTCGATTCTAATGCAGAACCGAAAGCGTGCAATCGTGTTATCCCTCGGAGAAGCAATGTTATCCAATGTAATACCGGCTTAACGGGCTCTTGGCAATTCCCTTTCGTGCGGCAACAATTTTACCGGATACGAAAATATTTGACGGGGAAAGTCAATCCGGTATGAGATACGCGCCGCGGGCACAACTAACCTTCCTCTTCCCCCTCTCTTCCTCTCGGTAGACGCGGCGAGGTGAATAAACAATGGTGTAGGGAATTGGGCAATTTCTCTTCTGGCAACACCGAGCTTATAAATTTGTTAGTTTTACTACCCGACTCTGCCCGTGGATTATTAAAAATGGCATTAATTCCATGTACATTTAACTGAAAAACGCGAAAAAAATTCTCGCAAGAAAGTATAATCATTATTTACAAAATAAAAAATGTGGATATCCGGAAAGAACGCAAGGCTGATGTAAGCGTAACGAATAGGATCAAGAAAGGGACGCTTAGATGGTTTGGGCATGTGGAGCGAATGAACGAAGAAAGGAGTGTGAAAAGAATATATAATGCGAAAGTGAATGGAAGAAGTCGAGGACGCCCGAGGGAGACATGCCACGATCAAGTGAATCAAATACCTGAATCCATGTGAGGAGTCAGAATAACAGAAGATTATATATGAGACGTTGTATGAATGTGAATGAAGCAAGGGATGTGTGCTAAGACAGAGTTGTATGGCGGTCAGCATACCCCTACGGGGAAACGGCGTGATGGTTAATTAGGTAGTTACAAAGGGTCAATAGACAAATCCATACCCTATAACTAAATTTCATATCGGTTAAAATTACGTTAATTAAGTCTATTATGTTTTTATTTATTTTTTGTCACACACCAACCTTCTATAAGTTATCTGATAATATTAATACTGTAAGCCGTCTTCTGCCACGTTCGATGGAAAAATTGCTCATACATACAAAAGTTCAAAAAAATTCTTCCGATTACAGTCCTTCACAATTTACTCGCTATGATCCTTTTGATGTGTGTCTCGTGACTAAACCACGCGGAGCGGGTTTTAATCTGCTAGTTATCTTTTATTATTTTTTTATATTTTATTGTTTATCGAATATACTTTTGTCTATTTTTTGCCTATTTTAACCTATGTATTACTACTTTATATTAATACTTTATAGGAACAGTCAATCTAATCTCTCTTTAAATATCGATCCATTTCATTGATGTTGATTCCACAATATTATGTACAATGTTACTGGTAATTTACCATTATATTTGTAGTCTATGCTCCTACTCAGCAGTATTTGGTAAATACTTATCATTTTGTGCCGTATATATAAGAAAAATAATAAAACTAAAAATATCATGGAATAAACAGAGAAAAAAAGATTCAAATTTGTCTCACTATATCATTAAAGATAAATTCATTGAATGTAAAGCACATCTCTCTAACTTTAGCCACACCAGGAAACCTTGATTAGATCACACGACAGCCTCCGCGGTCCAGTGGTAAGATGCTCGATTAAGAATACAGAGGTCGCGGGTTCGAACCCGGCGTGCGCAAATAAATTTCATTTAAATTATATGTGTCATAACACAAAAAGGTCACTCAATGACTCGCACCGGTGCACTAAACTTTCTTTCTTCGGCTGCATTCAGTTTTACGATCAGAGTAATCTCGCGAAGGCACGTTTACTACCTTAAATCTAAATGACGTTCAACGCGACAAAAGAAGATGCATTTCGCGCTTAAACATATTGTGCAGCCAACAAAGTTGCATCTTTCGAGCGAAACATTTGAATGTTCCTTTCTTTCGGATTACACTTGCGAAACCTTGAGAGATATTATTCTGTGTAAGATGGCTTGTGTTCATAATTTATGATATAAGTTGGAACCTGGTTTTATTTTTATCTATTTTTTTAACGGTGAATACCCCACAAGAGTCCCAACTGCTCCCAACCGTCTAGAGCCAGTGAGGATATGGCATCCCCAATTGGGGTATGTTGTAAGGCTGAAGATGATGGGGAGGGAAATGAGGTGTAGAAGAGAAAGTTCGGAAAGTACCTGGCTATTCAGATCTGGTCACCAAACACGGCTAAACCCAGTTCAAAGCAACGTTTCGATCACCAGGGCGATAATTTGAGTATCTACCACTCTGGAACGTGCCGCAAATATACTATACATTATTTTATATGAATAAAATGTGTTATAACTAATACGAACTAAATAAAAAAAATTTGCGCACGCCGGGTTTGAACCCGCGACCTCTGGAGTCGTAGTCGAGCGTCTTACCACTCGACTGCGCAGGCCGTCAAACCTAATCACAGTGCTATCATGAACAGCAATCGAACCCGTAAATTCTCGGCCCAGCGGCGCGGAATAAAAATCCGCGCCTCTTCCTCTTGTCTCATACTTGATACGAGTTGGTATCAATCTTCTGTTCGAACGAAAATTTTACCTGCGCCAGGCGCCGTTTTTTCTCAGGGCCGGCCCTGCAAGTAGGTACAACGGTTTTCTTTGAATAGTGTTTCTTCACAAAATTATTCCGAGTTTTGCCGAACTCTGCTAGACCTGGGCGTGACTAGGGCTAGGGTATTTATACATCCATTCATAGCACATGTCGACATAATGTTTTTGTTTATTCGTATAACCACTTTTTCACAGTAGTGTTATCAAAATATAGCATGTAACCTAATAAAGCGTTGAGTTATGTTCATTTATTTCGCGTATCAAAACGTGTGGGCGGAGTGAACGGAGACGCGGGACACGAAGAACATTCTAACAATACTTTAAAGCGGTGTGATAATTTGGGAGATTTTTTTGTCTCTTTTCTTTCCTGGACTTTATGGTGTACGACGTAAAGACCCGGAGAAAGTGATTTATCCCAAATTTGTATAGGTTGGGTAAAAAGAATTAGCTCTCTCTTCATACATTGTTACTTCAAGATTATATCATTATGGAGAAGTATAAAAGGCACAAAAGGGCCAATTGATGCAACGTACTTGAGTTAACCGTCGCGTCGTTCTAAATATAAGTAGAACGCGGACACCGGTGAATCGAACGCATCGATGTGGACCACGTCCCGGGAGAATTTTTCTCTGCGATGCAACACGCCCAGAGTTACGAAACTGGCAGTTCTCGCAGAAGCACGAGCCAATGCTCCATTAATCACCGCTTCTGACCGCTGCGAGCCCGGTAATGAGGTAGGCGATTCACCTTTTCGCACCTTTGTTTATACCACGCAAAAGAAATGATCCGCTCACCGCGAAAAATCAAAAACAGAAGAGTTTTGATGTGAAAAAACGTGTTGCTCGTTGGTTTTTCGCTTGTTTGTCGGTTTTGTTGCTGTTCTCAAAATAATATAAAATAAATGTGGTTTTGTGAATTAATAAGACTTAAATCAGCGTGGTGTACATGGCCTGTTCAAAACAAAAGGTGAATTTTGAATTTTTGCGGGCTGTGTACATTCGATTATCGATTTTTTGTTGTTTTTATGTTGGTACACATATGTTCATCATATGTTAGCATTATCAGCCATTTTGGATTAGTGGTTTGTTTTTGGACAACTGGAAAGGTTAGTCACGTTTTTGTGTGTTCTTAGATTTTTTACTTTTGAAAAAAAATGGATCACTGAGTTACCTGAAGAGACAAAAGTTAAGAAAACGTACCAAACTTGTGTCGCTTGAGTCAAGCCTTCTCCCAAATGGTGAATATATTTAGAGATGGCTGAAGGGGCACAAAAGTCTTCAGAATCAAACGAGAGTCAGAGATTTCGACGCAGAAAACAAAACTGATCAAAACTGCATATTTAATTCATTTTTGACCAAAGTGTCGCTTAAGCCCTTTTGCCTTTCCAGCGACGTAAATAAGAGTTCATTAATATTATTTGAAATCGATCAGACAATGAACCGTGTCTGTTATGCGATAAATGATGTAATCATTATAACTCACATCAACCACGTTAAAAGTACTTGGTTAGAGTCGGACACGATACCTCCTACGTGCTTCAAACAAACTTCCCGAAGATTTACACAATGGCTTTGTTCGTCGACCGGACCTAGATGTCGAACCACGTACCCTCCAGTAACCCATTGTGGTTTAACAGCCATTGTTAGGCCAGGACGTGAATTGCCAAGTAGTAGTCGAGATAAGCCAGCTTCTTCAATCTCGTTACTTGATACCGCTTCTAGACGAACAAACGCAGCCACGCTCCTATCCAGCCGAGATCTAGATGAGATAGCAGATTGCATCGAGGTCCCTCAGATGGTACGTTGAACGCAGTTTCCACCGCAAGCTCAATGAACGAAAACGAAACGGCTAGTCGATGGCCACGCATGTGTTGTTTTAGTTTTTACGTGGTTGGATATCGGAGTCAATGACGTTACAAATATATAGACACGTTATAGCCTAAAAATATTAACACAAAATGTGGTAAGTACCAACACACTTACGTTACCAGTAAATTCATCATTCAAAATATCGGTCATGTGTGACACAGATAGACATTCATAGAATATGTGTGTGTGAACGAAACAGATGTAGGATCAGACTGGTAAGAATGAGCAACAATTGGTCAACAATGGAGATAGTTGTGTTGTCTAAAATAATTTGCAGTCATTTGCGCGTACTTAGAAATGAAATGTTTATTCCTTGGCTTTTAGTAGTATTTTCAGTGTAATTGAAACACTTTCTCATCATACTCGAAGGCATTTTGGCAATTATTTTTGTAATTTTGATTAGATATAGTAAACGATCTCGAGCTACGCGTGACAGTTTAGTACTAAATCGGTTTAAACACCGAGCACACCAACTAGCGTGTTTTATGCTTGCCACTTTGAGAGCGCTATAACGTGTCTATATATTTGTAACGTCATTGATCGGAGTATACTATTTTGGTATACTCTTTGTCGTAGATCGTGAAACAGGATGCAATTAATAAATTACTAGAAGCGAGAGGCAATCAAAGCATGAGTTGAGAATGTAGATCTGTTTCGTGTGCCCGCTGGGAAGATTGATCCGGTTTTTGGACTGATCAAATTCGTAACGTTTTTAAAGTGGCCTCGATCGGCATGTTAAATGTGGATTAATAATTAATATGGGTGGAGTAATTTCAAATAAGACAGTTTGACTTATGTGGAGTCTCTTGGTATTCCGCATCGATTGATTAAATTACACGAGCAGTGTTGTTTTCTTGTTCTCCATGTCAGCAGTTTGACTTTAATGTTTCAGTTTTAGCGTAAATCATTTACGTAGTGAATGAATCAGAACTTGCCAGAAACGATACGATCTTGCGGTCAGCTCCGGTGAATAGGGCAAGGCAGGAAGTTATATTTGGTTTGTTCGGAGAAAATACACTTAACACTTCGTGATGACACCGATGACGGACTTGAGTATTTAAATGTACTGTTAATCCTTTATCAAATATGTTTAAATAACTATCTAATAATAAATAGCGTACCCAAAAACACTTATCTTTAACTAAATGTAATTTCTATTTTATTTTTTTTAATATGAATACCGCACAAGAGTCTCAACTGCTCCTCAACCGTCTAGAGCCAGTGAGACTATGGCATCCCCAAATTGGGTATGTTGTGAGGCTGAAGGTAGTGGGGAGGGGAAGGAGATCGGGAAGAGGAAGGTTGGGAAGTACCTGGCTATTCAGATCTGGTCACCAAACACGGCTTAAACATTTCAAGCAACGTTTCGATACTTGATTTCCACTTTTTTTTTACTCAGCACCCAAAAATACTCACTTTTTGGCATTCTAGTACAAGCAAAACTATAAAGTATTTATCTTTTAATTCCATAGGGGTAGTTAGAAAAACGTCTAAGGTTTTCAGTGAATACGAGTTTTAAACAGTAATCTTTATTATTTATGAAATGCATACTGTAATTTTAGGTAAAACGTTCAAAAATGCCTTTGCTGGTTTTCAACCTGCACCTTTTATTAACATTTTAGTTTTTTACAGAATTTTACAGAAGAAAAACAAAGTTTTTTATAGAAATTAAAGGATTACAGTTTAAAAATTGTATTTACTGGAAACCTCAGACATTTTTCTATCTACCCGTAGAAAATTGCCAGATAAGTCATTTGTAGTATTGCTCGTATTAGAATGCTACAAAGTAACGTTTAGCGTCATTCTTGAGTGGTAACCATTAACACAAAGCAGCAAAGATAAAATTAGGCGAGAACGGAAATCGAGTTGTCATTTCGTTAACAGGAGTGTCGCTTGAGGAATTACTCACAACGATTCGATACGAGACGGGAAAACGTTTTCACTATCAAATGGTCATTAGCCGTAGATGGAATAAAGAAAATGTGGTCGACTTAAAAAGGGCATCAATATTATACTATTGCCAGCTTGACAAGTGTCACATTCTTTTTACTACGCGGGATGTACTATCGTTTAGACTTCCGCGATCGCAGAATCATGTTTGAGAGTAGGCTGACATTTCATGCTCACATTGAGATGGCTTGTGGCAATTCATTGAGAATGCTGGATTTTGTCCTCCGCACTGCAAGGAAGTTCAGAGATACCCGGGTACTCAAAATTTTATTTAACTCATTAGTAAGGAGTAGACTTGAGAGTGGGTCGATCGTTTGGAGTCCACACGAGGTCAAGTACTCCCTCATGTTCGAGAGGGTTCAGAAGAATTTTCTGAGATTTCTTTACTTGATGAAGTATGGTTGCTACCCGTGGCTCTACCCTACCGACTTTCTCTTGGGTATGCTCGGAACATACCATCTAGAGGTCAGAAGGGATGTGTACATTGCAACACATTTCTTCAGATTGATTCGTGGACGGTCTGAAAACTCTGCTATCATGGAGAGCATTCATTTATATGTTCCTGATGGTTATCTTCGCCATCGGCAGCATAGATTGCTTTTATCTCCCGGCCTGCAGGACTAACTTGCCGATGGGCATGCCGATGGGGAGGGCAATCTTGTTGTTGAATCGAATCGCTTCGGATGTCGATATATTTTGCATAAATGAAGCTTCGTTCAAACGAAAAGCATTCTTGCTATTTGTGTAATTATTCCTTGGTTTTTTTTTTTTTTTATACATCATATTTATGAAATAATATGTTTAAATTGTTTTATTTTTACTGTCTATACTTTGCATTCATTGCAATTTATATTTCTTAGAATTAATTGCTTTATATTCATGAATAATGTGTATTAATACACTTACTCGCTTTATTTAAAAACGCCGTGAAATAAAATTTTTGTAATGTTTTTAAAATAATAAATAACTGAATACTGAATCTCTCTGTGTAACTTCTGCAAATGGTTCAGATCTGTCGACAGGCCATTTATAGAAACCGAGACATTGTTTATTGATCCCAGATTTAGTCCAGAAGCTATGCATCATTCTGTGACCCTGATAAGTCTCCTCGAAACACTTCTTGAGAGTGTTTGCCAAATTCTTCTCGTCGGGCAATGAAATGATAAATCACAAGGATTTGTCACCCGGATTGGTAGGATTCACCATCGTTACACTATGCACAGATTAAAAGAATCAATGACGTACGTATGAAATAAATATACAAACAAATTGGAAACGAAATGAAGATGCAAGGCAGGCCAGGTTTCTATGGTTCCCTTCGTCTTTAGGCTGTACGGAGAAAGCCCTTAAAATGGCCGTATTCGAGCAACTTTTTAAATATAATAATTAATTTTAAAATCGCCACGTAGGTACTTTAAACTATTATTTAGCGATAAACAGTAATGAAATTATGTCAATTTTACCACAGTCGTTTTCTTTCATCGATCGGGCAATCCGTCGACAGCCTTCGTTAATATCAGCTTAGCTCACCTGAAAAAAACAAGAAAAATACATAATTATTGAGACTGTAATGAACAATTTAATTACGCACGAAGGATTGGAATAAACACATCATTTTGCATGAATACATTGGGTCAAAAAGTGAACATCTACTTTATTTTTGCAAGGCAAGCACAATAAAATGAAATGACATCAGAGCAATAAAATACCAGGAGGGAGTGCTAGTGTAGTCAGTATTGATGATTTTTGCCTGACTGGGGCGTGGCTAGGACTAGGGTATTTATACATCCATTCAAAGCATATGCCGACATGATGTTTTTGTGTATTCGCATAACCACTTTTTCACAGTATTGTTATAAACAAAAATATAGGATATAACCTAAAAACCGTTGAGTTATGTCCTGTTATGTCGCATATCAAAAAGTAGTGGGCGGAGTCGCCGGAGGTGGAAAACATGCTTACATACCGAATGGTGGTGCTATATTATGTGAGAACTTGTCATGTCCCTTTCTCTCTCACGGTTTACGACGTAAAAAAACGGAGAAAGTGATTTATCGTAAATTTGTATAGGTTGGGTAAAAATATTTTGCTATCTCTTTATATTTATTCTTGCTCTGAGGTAATAAGATACTTAAGTTGCAACGATACAAATTATGCAATTGTATGCATATAAATACAATTTGCAGGTCATAGGTGCATAACATTACGAGCATTCAGGGGGTCTAGTAAGTACGGCCATATCGACAAGAGCTAAGCAGAATCCTCGGATGTATATCGACATTTAGACAACTTTATCTAAGTTTTTAGTCGATGGCAACTGTCAAGATCGGTTAGACGGTCGAGCGGTTCAAGGCGTCGGGTCGTGTGTTCAATCCTCTGCCTAGCCAAGTCCTCCAATTTCGCTCAAGCAACATTTTCCGCTTATTATGATGGCAGTTAAGAGGATTAAAATATTGTGAGGTTATTCGTAAACCGGGAATGATTGTGGGCGTGCAAGCGAATGTCGACTAATCATCGACACTGTCGAGAAAAACCTTTACGGTGTCAGTGTTGACAATTTGAAGGCGAGCATGCTAGCCCCTCCAAACCCATGTTTATGCGTCGGACCGCAAATAGTCATTTCGTCAGCGGCGTCGAAGTTTACCTTCGGAAATAGAATTTCAGCGAGATTGAAACAATGCGGTGAATTTCGGGACATGACTAATCCCTAGGAGAATGTCGGTGAAGCGAGGGAATCTATTTCTGATTTATCGGATTTCGTCTGCTTTGCGTAAGCCAGATCGCACGACGAAGCAACTCTAAATCTGTTTCACGGGTAATAAAAAGGAATAAGCTTAAGGCGAAACTAACTATTATCCGAACACACGTTTTCCGAGAAGTATTGGGTAAGTAAATCTATATGGTTTCCTGTTACGTAATGCGAGTTTACGTCACATTTACAGGCGATATATAAACACTCCTTTTTCGGAAGGATTGTTTTATTTTTGGAACAGTCAAATGACTGTGTTAAAAATGTGGATATCCGGAAATAATGAAAAGCTGATGTAAGCGTAATGAATACGATTAAGAAAGGAACGCTTATATGGTTTGGACACGTAAAGTAGATGGGGGGGAGTTTCCGGAGAATAATATATAATGCACTAGTGGATGGAATGGTAAGTCAGGTGCGCCCCAGGAAAGCATGGCACGATCAAGTAAATCAAATACTTGATTCAGGTCATGTCAAGGGTCGGAATAACGGAAAAGTGTGAATGGGACGATGCATGAATGCGGATGAATCAAGGAGTGTGTGTGCCAACAGAGATGTAGTGCATAACCAATTAAAGCTCCGTTCCTTTTCTACGTATTACTTCCTTCTAGTGTATGGCAGTGAGGCATGGAACTGGCAGAGGAAAGGCGAAAGTAGACTAAATGCTGTCTAAATGAAAATGAATGAATGAAGAAGTCGGGAACGCCCGAGGAAGACATGGCACGATCAAGTGAATCAAATACTTGAGTCGGGCCATGTGAAGAGTCAGAATAGCTTTTTACATCTCTCTAGCACGACATATAACGTGGTAGGTACCAGGAAGGCAGAAAATATAGTGGGAGTCACAACACCGAAAGCTCTGTTGTAACCTCTCCTTCCGTCGCATGCGTAGATTATGAGAAAGAGGGAGATATTATACCGGAGCTATCAGCAGTACCTACGCTTATAACAACTTCAACCCACGCATGAAAACACGAAGGAGCAGGCTATTTCTATTATGGACAAAGGAAAGTAGCAGATTATAAGACAATCACCTGCAAGGAGTTGAACCTGAACCACTTGTAACTTGTATTATCCGACAGTTAAATACGTTATTCTATTAGCTAACAAGCTGGATGGATTGTTGAGAGCTGCTCGAATTGCTAACAGCTCGTTGCAGGAATTGAAATTACTTTACAAGGGATCGCGCCATCAAAGAAACCTAACCTAACTTAAAATTCATATTTTAAACATTGCTACTCTAAACGAGAACAGCGTGCAATGTAGTTGCGAATTATGAATACTTGGAGCAAGTGGATGAGTGTTTGTGTATTTAGGAAGTATGTTTACGAGAGACGGAAAGGCTGATGAGGATATTGAAAGAAGGGTGAATGCGGGAAACTTTATTAATGGAGGACTGAACGCTGTTGGCGCAAATAAGAAATTGTCCAAAGACGCGAAGCTAGCAGTCCACAATGGGGTGCTCAAACAAACCCTGTGGAATAGCAGTGAGGCATGGAACTGGCGGAGGAAGGATGAAAGTAGACAGAATGCTGTGGAAATGAGATCCTTGAGGCGTATGTGCGGTAAAACCATGTATGACCTTATTCAAATGTGGATATCCGGAAAGAATGCAAGGCTGATGTGAGCGTAATGAATAAGATCAAAAAGGGACGCTTAGATGGTTTGGCCATGTAGAGCGAATAAAAGAGTGTGAAAAGAATATATGATTCGAAAGTGAATGGAATAAGAATACGAGGACGCCCGAGAAGGACTTGGCACGATCAAGTAAAACAAATACTCGAATCGGGTCATGTGAAGAGTCAGAATAACAGAAGAGTATGTATGATACGATGTATGAATGTGAATGAAGCAAGGAGTGTGTGCCAAGACAGAGTTATATGGCGATCCGTCCTCTCTGCCTACCCCTGCGGAGAAACGGCGTGATGGTTAGTTAGTTAGCTATTCTAAAATCAATTCATTCGAATTAACAGTGTTTCGATTATGTCCATCCCTAGACAGAGTGTTAACTGGAATGAAAACGTCACCAAAATGTTAACTATGAAACAGAAATCTGATTGTAAAAAGCATGAAAAAACTCTCGAACGGTGAGCTCTGTAATAATGAAATTTACACATCTTTTCTGTGTCGAATTGTTGTACAATGTAACAATTTTCTGGTCGTATCTTTACATACAGTGAGAGCAATGAAGCTTAAAAATTTCGTCGCCGGAAAGGCAAAAGGTATGAAGCGCCAATTTGGGAAGTTTACACCAGAGCACAAAATTCATCAAGTCTTCAGTACCTGGTTGGATTTTGAAAAAAAAGTTGACCCAGGTAACTAAATACTCTCACTCGAGTTACCTGAAGGGACAAAAAGCTTAAAAAAGTCCCAAACTTGTGTCGCTTGAGTCAAACCTTCTCCCAAATGGTAAATATATTTTAGAAGACTGAAGGGCCGCAAAAGTCTCCAGAATCAAACGAGAGTTAAAGTATTCGATCAAAACTGTATATTTAACCTATTTTTGATCCAAAGTGTCCCATAAGCCTTTTTGCCTTTCCAGCGACGATATAGTCATGAACATTTAGTTTGGAATATTTGGATAATTTGTATAGCGCCGTTTTTTTGTAAAAAAACCACCTCAAGGGCGCTGTACAAATTATCCAAATACTCCATTTATTTCATAATTTTTAAATTATTTTTTAAAAAAAGTGTTGAAATTCTCGTACAAAGCTGGGTAGTAAATATCTTAAGAAATGAAAAAAAAACTTTGTATAAGACCACAAATATTATTTATATTTTATGACCGACCGGTTTCGCTTAGCTTAAGCATAATCAGGGTACAAAATTAGACTGGTCTTATACAAAGTAATTTTTTCATTTCTTTAAATACAAGTTCACCAAGTGATTGCTTTCTATGAAAATAGTAAATATCTACCCAATATAATTTAAAATTAATAAAACTAAACAACAAGATTAATGGTCTAAGTTAAAAAAAAAACTAGCTAGTTTATGGAGTAGAATTTAAAGACACTGAACTAGGAATTGACGTCAGTAAAAAAATTTAAAAAAAGAAACATTTTCCTTTTCATTCTAGCCGTGCTATAAAAACCGCGATAAAAACAATAAAAAAAGCCTTACAGTTAATTCGCAAGGCTGTCTGTTACTACGGCCGTGTAGACATTAAACCCGCAGAAATGACGTGATGCCACATGGCTTAAGATTTTTTATGGCAGTATTCTTCATTCAATGCTTGTCATCATTTTATTATGAATAGCAGCGTAATGGAGAATTAGGTAATTGAGACGTCGTTATTAAACTGCGGTCAGCCTGTTGGTGCAGAAGCGCGAGGTATGATTGATGGCATGACCAATGACGTAGTGGCAAGCGAAAACCACGCTAGTTGGTGTGCTCGGTGTTTAAGCCGATTTAGTACTAAACTGTCACGCGTCGCTCGAGGACGTTTACTATATTTAATCAAATTACAAAAGTAAGTGCCAAAATGCCATCGTGTGTGATGAGAAAGTGTTTCTATTACACTGCAAAGACTACTAAAAGCCAAAGAATAACATTGCATTTCAAACTACGCGCAAATTAATGCGAATTACTTATTATTTTAGACAACACAACTATCTCCATTGTTGACTAAGATAATGACGTTGTCGCGTAAGCGAGTAAGCGAAGTGCTATCTCATTCTTACTCGACCATTCAACGCTACTAGTAAGTACGGAACGCAGTCCGATCCTACATTTGTTTCGTTCATACACACATATTCTATGAATGTCTATCTTTGTCATAGATGATTATATATGATCGATATTTGAATGATGAATTAACTGGTAACGTAAGTGTGTTTGTTACTTGCCACATTTTGTGTTAATATTCTAAGGTATAACGTGTCTATATAGTTGTAACGTTATTGGGCATGACCAGAAATTGTGGTATTTTTTTGTTTTTCGTTCTATTTTCGTGTTTGTTTTGAGTAATGAAGCAAAATAAATCAAGCAAGTCACCCCTCTTTCTTCCGGAAGCAATGCACAAAACGAATGACAGGAATCGACCTAATGAGACACATAACCTGACAATATTTGAAAAACAGAATATATAACTACACACTATGTATTTTTTGTTTAGTTCAATTTTGTACCCTGATGATGCTTAGACTAAGCGAAACAGGCCTGTCGTAAAAGTTAAAATAAAATCTGTGGTCTTTTACAAAGTAATTATTTAATTTTCATTATTATTATAGTTTGTCGAACCCTTTTTGTAGTGCAAAGCAGTGCGGTAGTCACTGTACTCGGACGGATGAGTGTACCCACGGCCGCGCGAGTAATGACCACGGAACCGTTTCGCCTCGCACCGCGCACTTGACACCTGGGGCCGGTGACCTTCCGAGATTACAGCCGAGTGCAGATTACGCACGCCAATGCTCCTCAAACCGTGAGCGAGAGAAATCAAGTTTACCTTACTAACTAACTAACCTTAACAGCAATAATATACAAGAGGTAACGTTGTAGATCCATCTGTAGTCAGTTTGTACTAGGTTTTACTGACTCGGTTGGACCTGGGCGTGGCTAAGACTAGGGTTACGGTATTTATACATCCATTCATAGCACATGTCGACACAATATTTTGTTTATTCGTATAACCACCTTTTTCACAGTATTCTTATAAAAATAAATATACCATATTACCTAAAAAACCGTTGAGTTATGTTCAGTTTAGTTGCGCATCAAAGCGTGTGGGCGGAGTCCCGTGAGACGCACGAGTCAAAGAACATGGTTACAATACTTTGAAGCGGTGAGAAATTTTGTCAAAATTTTGTTGTCTCTTTCTCTCTCACGGTATACGACGTAAAAACCCGGAGAAAGTAATTTATCGCAAATTTGTTTAGGTTGGGTAAAACAAATTAGCTCTCTCTCCATAGATATTCTTACTCCGAGTAACTAACCATCACACCGTTTCCCCGCAGGGGTAGGCAGAGAGGACGGACCGCCACATAACTCTGCCTTGGCACACACTCCTTGCTTTATTTACATTCATACATCGCCTCATACACACTCTTCTTATTATTTCTGATTTTGAAACTGTTAATTCGTGGTGGAACTCCATTTTAATGATTTTAATATTACCATTTGTTTTTAATGTTATTGTAAAGCCGCCTCTGTCAGCAATAAAACTAAACCTAAAGTCACAGATGTTCTATATAAGACTCAATAAGCGTCCATTCCGGACATTCGTATATATGCCATTGATTTACTTAAAATTGTACCAGTCTGAAGATGCCCGTCATAAGGTAAAAAGTATTTAAAAATTTGGTATTATTAAAAACATACTCTTCTGTTATTCTGACTCTTCATATAACCTGATTTAAGTATTTGATTCACTTGATCGTGCCATGTCTTCTTCGGGCGTCCTCGATTCTTCTTTCATTCACTTTAGCTAGCTTCGCTTCTTTGGACAATTTCACATTTATTCTCGCCGTTTTATTACAGATAGTGATATCGCAGTATTTTTACTTCTAAAGTTGTTATCAATGTTGTACACGCGATAAAACTGATAATCTACCTGTTTAAATCAAGTGTTTGATATTTGCCTACGCCAGGTCATGTCCACAGAGTTAACGTGAGATTACGGGTTCGCTTCCCGTGGCAGCGCAAACATATATTGACATGATTATTTTCAATGCATAACAATAATTTATATAGCGCCATTTGTGTGAAACATCACCTCAAGGGCGCTTTACAAAACATAAATAAAAAACATGGGCAAGAAAAGAGTGATTGAAAAAAATTAGTTATTATTATTAGTTAATACCGCACAAGAGACTCAACTGCTCCCAACCGTCTGGAGCCAGTGAGAATATGGCATCCCCATTGGGGTATGTTGTGACTCACAACTTGTGAGGCTAATGGTAGTGGTGGTGTAACTTTCAACATTAAACGGTACTGTCGCCAAGAAAAAATGGCGAAGTTTTAGTGACTAGAACAAGACGCCGGTTGAATCAGGGTCCGAGCGAGGCTGTTTCTCGCCACTCGCCAAAGTTCGAGAAACCCAGGCGGAAATCGCGACAGAGCGCTCGCCCTGCGTTGCCTTCTTGAAGTAACAATATGTGGAGAGAGAGCTAATTATTTTTACCCAACCTATACAGATTTGGGATAAATCACGTTCTCCGGATTTTTACGTCGTACACCATGAGAAAGAAAGAGACAACAAATTTTCCCGAATTATCACACCGCTTTAAAGTATTGTTAGAATGTTCTTCGTGTCCCGCGTCTCCGTTGACTCTGCCTACACGTTTTGATACGCGAAATAAATTAACATAACTAAATTATTAGGTTACATGCTATATTTTTGTTTATAACAACACTGTGAAAAATGGTTATACGAATAAACAAAACATTATGTCGGTATGTGCTATGAATGGATGTATAAATACCCTAGCCCTAGTCCTATCCACGCCCAGGTCTAGCCGAGTCCGGCATAACTCATCAAAACTGACTACAGCAGCGCTCCTTCTTGTATATTATTGCTCTGAGGTTAGGACTAAAACTAATAAACATAAGCAGCTTTCCGCTGCTTCGAGAATGTATGAAAGAAAGACAAACATTCCCGAGTTGCGAATAAATTTCGAGATATCCAAAATATTTATTAAAAATTTAAGCGAATATAAAACTTTTAGTACACTATCTTGTTCAACCTTCACGTACCTTACCATTACCAATTAAAAATGTTACGAAACGGCCCTGGTAATCACAATACCCATACGATTGGAATGGAAAATAAGTAGTAAAATTACAATTTAATCAGCCTTGACATTTTTTAGATAGCGAGAAAATAACTACCAGTTCGCGTTACAGCTATGTAATCGATTGAAGAAATTTGGATTATGATAACATCTACACATATCGGCGTGTTTACAAATAATTTCAGGCATGTGCGTAATGTAATGCAATGTATAAAAATGTTGTTATCGCTCTAACGAGTGTTGTAAAAACAGTACGAAAAATCGATAAGGTGTCAACATTTCCTGGCAGGAGTATGCCGTGACGTTTTATATGGGTTATCTTCTTTAATTCAACACCAGTTTTGGAGATACGAGTGGATGCGGGTTTGCGTAGGGTCTACACTCGGCTTAGACGCGTGTATTAAAAATTAGTGATGTGAAAAATATTCTCTCGCAATTCTAGAATATACCGCTTGCTAAGCGCCCATCATCGAGACTAGAGATGGTCGATATCAGAATTGGGTGTACCTGCGGTTCCAGTTACCGGTGACCGGCGAGGAACCGGTTATTTATCCATTTCTTTTGGAACCGGTTCCTGGTGCCAGAAAAGTTTTACGAAGGAGATTTTTATATTCAAATCGAAAACTACTAGCATCTCGACAAAAGTTCTTCCAAAAAAAATGTACTAGCAAATCAACAAAAAAAACCTCTCCGAAAAAGAAACACTAGTTGGTAGATTTTAAATCAAAACGTACTAGCAAATCAACAAAAAAAACGGTTCCTCGGACAAATGATATCGTTTTTTAGTTTCTAAAAAAGGGAACCGGTTCCTCACAGAAATAATATCGACGGTTCTAGTGACCGGCTTGGAACCGGTTCCTTTTAACCGGGACAGGAATATCGACCATCTCTAATCGAGACAACCTTCCCTGAGGCAATGCGCGCTCATCTGGTGCGTTTCTTCAAGCAGCAGCAAGCTGCTAATAATTGAAACTGTTTGATCAAAGAAAAAAAGGAGAGTTTCACTTTATTGCACATTGTAATTTCTTAAAATACTAGAAACGGCTGGAATGATTAAGTTTATAACGTTTGTGATAATCCAAAAGAATGTTCCTCCACAATCATGTGCGTTGATGGATGCACCTAATAAAAGTAATTTTATTACGGTTGTGCTCGAATCCGCAAATGAATCATAATCAACATAACATGACTTATCTCTGATATTAAATATTTTGGAAATTTTCTAAATTCTAGATAGTGTGCGGCGTTCGTTATTCTTAAAATTAGATGCAAATCAAACTTAATATTCGAATTAAATAATTTCGATTGTACCCAACACCAGTCCAGACAGGGTAGACGACAAGTCGGCGATCTAAATCTAAATCATCGATTTGGCAGATGCTGTGAGATGTGCTCCAGCACAAAATCTGTAGTCGGTATGAGACACGAGTGTGTATAAGTTGAAATAAGTGACCGGCATGTATGTATGTATATTATCACTGCCAACTAAATAGGTATCTACGAATCGTTTTTTTCGATAGTAAACATATTATCTCACTTACAAAACAGTAGATGTATTATTTTTTATCTTTTCAGGCAAAAACTGATAACCCACGTTCTGATTTTTTTTTCGCAGCTCTGCAAATGACGATTGGTTTACATCGCATCTGTGGGTTGTGGATAAACCGTTTGAAGCAAACTTTACTCTGCATCATCAACTTATTTCATTTATACAGATTATGACTAGGTACTTGAATGATACATTAAGAGATTTCATTGCAATTAGGAGCGTATAATCACGAACTGGTAGTGGGATTACCGTGTTTCACTGGCAAATGGTATCATAAATAGATAATTTCAATATCAACCTGAGTTACATAACGATGCTCAAAATACGGTTACTGAAATTTCATTTGAAATAAAACCATCAGATAGTCTTTTTTCGGTTTTAAATAGCAAATTTCAAAAATTATTAAAATTTGCGAAGGTAAGAAAAGTGCGAGATGTTGGTTCAAAATAGAATACAAAGTTTTGATTGAATATAAATTTGGCTTAACCACGGTTTAATAAATAAAACTCCCATTCCCAACGGGGGTTCTAATGTCACCCGAACGAGAAATTTGTGCGATATCTTAGGCAAAGATTACGGAAATATTATTACGAAAAACAAATTACCTGAAATTATGTCATGAAAACGCTTTAATAAGCAAGATCAAAGATCAAATGGGGTGAATACGTCCCCCGCCCCTCCCCCTTCGGATCGTACGTTTTTTTTTTTAATTTCAAAGATTAAACAACCTGGCTATAGTGTTTAGGTCACATTACTAAAAGTTCTAGGTTAAAAATGAATACGTAAAACCTAGATGCATTTTAACGATGGTTATTTTAAAAAGTATTATTAAACTTCATTCAGTCGTATCTTTGAATATTGTTGCTCTCGTAGGTTATGCAATAGTGTATTTCTGGGAAGCGAGATATAATAATGAATGCTCAATAAATGACAATTCGCATCGAACGATCAAATGTAGATTTGCACTCTTCCTACAGATTTACAGAATCACGGCTATTTCTCGTAATACTGTTTTAATATACGTCAATTATTGTTGCGTTTAATAGCTAGTTATTGGCGGACGGATTTATGGACATCTTCAGGGGGGTTATTCACAAACCTGAATGTGACAAATCAAACCGTTAATCATACATTACGCGTAATAATTAGACGTATGAATCAGTCTTGACATAAATATAGTGCATTGATTGGAGAATTGACATCTGTAAATGCAAAATTAACCTTGTACAAAATAGACGGTTGGGAGCAGTTGGGACTCTTGTGCGGTATTCACTATATTTTTTTAAAAAACAAAACAAGCAAATTAATTGCACAAAAGTGGGCAAATGGCGGACTAAATTCTCTAGTAATTCAATGCAGATGATAATTTTAGACTGTGAGATGAATCATAAAGATGTGCTGTTAGACTTTATTTTAAGCATATATCTAGTGAATTCAATATTATCAAAACATTGTTTATGCCAATTGTAAGGAGTCATATCGAGTACAATTCCACAGTTTGATCTCCAAATTATGATATTTATTCAAACACGATTGAAAGAATGCAACATAAATTCTTAAGATATATAAATTTTAGAGTCGCTAATCCTATAGAATGCATAGATTACGATATTCATTGAATTATTTACGATTTAACGTGCTGGTTTAAAATTGTTAATTCAATGTGTTATACCTCTGAATTGTTATATTTGATTGCATTTCATGTACCTGGCAGGACAGTTACAAGACAGTACTTACCATATTATTGTGACAATCTACTTCAACCTAATAATATTACGCTCCTATGCCACGAATTCAACATCTGGGAAACAAACACTCCGATGTTGTAGATATATTTAGTACATCAATATCGAAATATAGGCATCATGCCTTACTACCGTTTTCTTCATCTACAGCTAATTTATTTTATTGCACTATTTATGGTAACTGTGGATGTACCTCCTATTCACTACAATTTTTTTCTTGTACAGTATGTTTGCACTGTTTATTGGTATTTTGTATGTAAATATTTGTGTAAAAGCCTTTAACGGGCGTAAATACATAAATACATGTGCGATACTTTAAATTTTAAAGGTCGGTAGTAATAAGTACCTATACGTTGAAATTCTCAAGATTTTGCAGAAGAAAGCTACTTGAAATTTCCCCATTTCAACACAGTTAAACTATAGAGACATAGACTATAGAGTATAGTCAGCAGAGAGTAGTATCCAGCGAGTAGATATGGAGCACAGTTTATCGCCAATAAATGCCAATGCCCCTCCACCGTATAAATAGCCGCCTGACGTCTAAATCCAAACCCGATGTCGTAACAACCAAAATACCACTCCCCGATCTCACCGACGCCGACCAAACTGACCGACGATTTCTACACAAGCGAAAGGAGCGAATTTCAAAAATATTTAAACGAATATTATTTAAATTCTGTGGACTTGGTCTTGTGACGTTAGTGGGGTCATTATGCCGAAACGTTCATCAGGAATAATGCTTTTCTGGACTTTGGATGCCGCATTTTATGACTGTTCTGTGTTAAATATGAACTTTTAAGCTCGTTTGTTCTGCAGTCAATTCGCTTTTCTTAACCAGCTGCAGAACATCAACTTCAAAAAGAAAAACCCTTAACTTTATTTTATTCAATGTTCAAATTGACTTATTTTGAAGCATAATAATAATGATACTTGCCTAATTTATATGGCGAGAGCGCTTTACAAAAATGAAAAGGCTAAATTTACCATAAAACTAAGCATCCAACCCCAAAATGATGAAACTAAGAAAGGGGCGTTTGAAAATATGACGATACAAGAGCATATTACGGCATTTGTAAAGTGAATATCAGTGTTTTTTCTTTGTGATAATTATTACAAATAAGTAATTTATGATCTATCAATATATTTATTAAAAAAAATTGTATTTCCTATATTATCCTACATTTTAATTTCAATTAACTTCAATTGAGTCAAATATCTGCAATGTGCGTTATTAAATATCTATTGCATTTGAAGCTTGGATGTTTTCAGTAAATAGAAAACAATTTTATCCACAGGAAAACATGTAAAAGTTGGACCATGTCTGCATAACTACGTCCAATTAGCCAAGTATTATTATTAAGGCGTGCTTGTCAAAATCAACCCTTGCCAGATAATTGTTAATTTGTCACCGTATTTTTATTCATAGTATGAAACGGACAACTTTCAACAAGCAGGTACTGAAGGTTTTCATCACATTCTTATAAAAGTAAAGATGTTTCCACTGTTCCAGATTCCGCTGTGACCTCCTCGTAAAGCTGCAAGTGAGCGAGGCAGCTCCGTAACTTAACAGTTTTCAAGAAAATTGGCCGTGAGATAAAAAAGCAACAATACAAATTGTTCCACCAATAATTAGCATGTCTACATTTCTCAGGTCGTGCTTCCGTGTTTTTTTTTTAATAAAACAACTTATTATTGTTATTATTACACGCAGATAGTATAATACAAAAAGCACGAACGCATAAAGTATAATATAATACAGCTATAACAAATTTAATTTCAAGCACGTTCTGTAGATTGATATTAAATTTGATACGTGGTTTGTTTGGAGAAATGAAAAGCACGCAATATGAAAGCATACATAGAAAAGAAAACGAACAAAATTACAAAAAAAATAAAACTAACAACGCTGCAGAACAACTAAGGGTCCTGCAGCATGCTTCATCCTTAACACTCCCGTTCCGAAGGGAGGTTCCACTTTCACTCCGAACGTGAGTTTTCTGCGATATTTTAGATAAGTTATAAATTCAATGACTGACAGCCCTGAACTATTATACTTAATTGTATTTCATGTTCCTGGCAGAACGGTTACAAGGCAGTACCTACCATACTATTGTAACAATTCTGCTTCAACCTCACAATTCAACACGCCTATGCGACGAATACAACATCTAGGAAACAAATACTCCGATGGCGTTATATACCTTAGCACAGTTTTTTTATTATTTATTCTGGTAGAGCTCAACTAACTGTTGAAACTATTTAACTCAGGACCTGTTATTCAATATTATTTTATATTTTCTTTTATTTTACAATATTTTTTAACCTTTTATTTATTCAATATTATTTGTTATTTTATTTTACAATATTTTTTGCACTGCTTATGAGTTTATTGTTTAAAAAAAAAAACAAAAATGTTAATATTTGTGTAAAAGCCTTAAATAAATAAACAACTTTATACATATTTGCTTTAACAAATTTGTTAATATGAATACATATGTTTCATCTGGATTTTTAGACCCTTAGCTTCTAGCAAATTGTTTTTTTTTAAATCTGTTGATGTACGCATGCACTGTTATACCCATATCTGAACCTTTTCCTCTCATGACTTGATATAACGATCATGCTTTTAGATAGTTTTAATTTGTACACATATTACATATTATTTTCACTTTTGTTAGTTAATCTTATTAGCTTAATTCATTTAGTATGAAGCGCACTTGAGGTGAAATATCACAAAACGGCGCTATTTAGGTTCACTGTTATTTTTATCATAAAACACTGAAATATTATGAATATACCTTAAGTATTACCGAAAAAAAAATACTTGATTATGTCATGAAAAAGCTTTAGTAGGCAATATCAAACGGGGTAACTACGCTACCCCCTTCGGTCGCACGTTTGATTTTTACTTGCAGGTACGGAAAGGTTTACGACTGATCATAATTTTTAAGAAAACTGGAACGGGTAGAGAATCGGCGTTTAACGGGGACCGTTTAAATGCAAAAGGCGATTAGATCGTCAATCGAATGTGGCGTTGGTTTTTACTTACCAGTAAGTCTATGGCATCCCCAATCGGGGAGGGGAAGGAGATGTGCAAGAAGAAAGTTGGAAAGTACCTGGCTATTCAAATCTGGTCACCGAACACGGCTAAAGCCATTTCAAGCAACGTTTCGATTCTGAATGGTTATCTTTCACCACGGCGAACCCTACCACTCTGGAAACATTCCCAACTAAAACTTAACTACAAAAAAAAAAGTCACCAAAAAAACTCTCAAACGGTGAGTTCTGGCGTCACGAAATGTGCAGTTTTTTTCTGGAATTCCCAGGTAAAAGCAACATAAGTGACGTTCTATAATAAAAAACCAATATTTTTGATTAAATAAAAAAAAAGATTTTATAATCTCAGGCGAATCCGGGTACAAAGACTAGTTTAATATTAAAACAACCGGTGCCGAGTTAAAGCCGATTCCGTGGCAAAAACTTGAATGAACGCAGCATTAGAATGTAGTCTCGCAGACAAAATAATGATTGTAGTACGACCAACCTCAAATTTGCAAAATGACCTTTGAAAGCGTACCGCACGGTTGCACAAAAAAGCCTACCTACTTTCCAAATTAATAATGGCTTATTTCATTATTAACGCGAAGGGCAAAGACCAGAGATCTTAGAGCAATAATATACCAGGAGGGAGCGCTTCTGTAGTCAGGATTGATGATTTTTGCCTGACTCGGGCGTGGCTAGGACTGGGTATGTATACATCCATTCATAGCACATGTCGACATAAGGTTTTTGTTTATTTGTATAACCACTTTTTCACAGTATTGTTCTAAATAAAAATATAGGATATAACTTTAAAAAACGTTAAGTTTCGTCGCATAACAAAACGTAGTGGGCGGAGTCGCCGGAGACGCGGGAGACAGAAAAAAACATACTTACATACCGAATGGTTTTGCTATATTATGTGAGAATTTGTCTCGTCTCTTTCTTTTTTACGGTTTACGACGTAAAAACCCGGAGAAAGTGATTTATCGTAGTAGGTTGGGTAAAAATATTTAGCTCTCTCTCTCTCTCCATATATATTCTTGCTCTGAGCCAGAGATAGTACGTAGATCCCATGGGCCATTCAAACAATTATTGATTACCCAACTCAGGCATACAAAACCACGGTTTAACCGCAAAGGTTATTGGATATTACAACAGTTTAATTCAATTTCAAACAAGTTATATAATTATTTATAATTTTGAACCTCTTAATTCGTGGTGGAACTCCATTTCAATAATATTAATTTTTTTAACTTTATTCCACTATATACAGTCGAACCTTAGAGTAACGTAGATACCTAACATTGCGAAATTTGGAAGCCGCTTTTTGACCAAGGATTGACCAAAGGAGGTATGACGTATATGCTTCCAGCCAATCGGATGCGAAGAAAACCGTAAAGATAAACATTATTCCGTCTTTATCTGTTCGCGAACAATTTTGAGTTGCTACATGAGAAAGAAAGAGACATGGATACGTTCAGATGTTGGACTAATCAGGGAATCCCAATTCTTACAAATTTACGTCAGAATCCCATATATCTCTCGAAGTAAAACTTAGTGAGAATGCATTCAAACTCATTTTAAACGGGAGTTTATTATATCGAAACAAATAATGCAAAGATTGACTAAATATTGGTGTAGGTAACAAGTTGTTTTGTAGGTTAGCATGTAAAATATTTGAGGTCAAACTAAAAAATACGAATTCTTGGATAAATACCTGTGGAAACTGATTTTTTGGTCCTTTGTTACTTCCAGTTGAAACAACCAACAACTGCACATATAGCCATATCGTTTTTTTTTAATATTGCACTAAATTCACTTAAGAAATTATATATTTTAAGCTTTTTGTCTGTCAATTCGACTGACATGTAAACTACTGTGAAGTTAGTAATATTTTGAAAAATGGCTACACGGCTTTTAGCACGCCCCAAATCATTTGTTCTTAATAACAATTGTTTGTCTCTTTTTCTCATATGTCTATAGAAACGAGCATAAAGAGAGAGCTATATTTTGCGAGTATGAACGATTTGACTCATAATTAGGACGGTCTCTCTATATTGTTACTCTAAGAGTCGAACTTGGTTGTAACGATCACGGCAATAGCGAGGTAACGGCTATAATGAGCAATTACTTAATGATATGTTGGTTCGGGCTTATTTTCATACAATCGTGTAATAATGTCATAAACAAGACAAAGAAAGACTTTCCGCAAATCACGTTAAGGAGGGTTATAATCCCCGATAGCTGTCGCTCTAAGAAACATTTCTATCCAGTACTGTTCGTACAATTTATTATTTTTATTAGTGTAATCAAAAATTAAATGATAATAAAAAAATGTGTTACTTTATAATATGCAAGCTTTCATACCCTGGTGTAAATATCTATATTAGTAGGTAGGTACTTATTTTTACCTAGCTACGTTTATAACGAGTAACGGCTATAAGGAGCAAATTTGGTTGGTCCCTTCGCGCTCGTTATAATAAAGCTTGACTGTATATATATTTATTTTTTAAATAGTGGAAAAAAGTTAAGAATTCGGTTTTATTAAAATCAAGTTAAGAAAATGTATTATATATTTTCAGGTTTTGTTATCTGGCAGATAGCAGATATGTGGGTTTGTATAACTCACGCAGCCTTTTATCGTCACGAATTATTTATTACTGAAACCAACGGGTAATATTACTAATCTCACTATGGTTGTGGTATTGCAATGAAACACGATAACGACGTGAAAGTATCGAAAGAAATAAATAATGTGGAAGTTATCTGGAAGAATGTAGATAAATACATCTAGTTATAATTGTTCAACAAAGGTAAATTTACAGATTAAACACTGTATCGCTGAAAATACACCTTGCAATTCGCGAGTGACCACATATTCATCGCGCTAGTCATGATAAATTTAATTTATTTTTATAGCGAATACCGCACTAGAGTCCTAACTGCTCCCGACCGTCTAGAGCCAGTGAGACTATGGCATCCCCAATTGGGCTATGTTGTTAGGCTGAAGGTAGTGGGGGAAGGATATGGGGAAGAGGAAGGTTGGGAAGTACCTGCCTGTTCAGATCTGGTCACCAAACACGGCTAAAGCCATTTCAAGCAACGTTTCGATTCTGAATGGTGGTCTTTCACTAGGGTGATACTTGGAGTATCTACCACCCTGGAACGTGCCGCAAATACACTCGTACTATATATTATTTTATTTGAATTAAATGTGTTATGAGACATGATTCTGGATTCGTAGTCGAGCATCTTACCACTTGACCACGGAGGCCGTCAAATGTTGAAGTTGCTTCGTCACGTCGACCGCTTGTCAAGAATAACGCTAAAAAGCGAATTTTACTCATTTACTGAAGCTCGGAATCGTTTAATGTTTTCCGATCAGAATTTGAATAAATAATTTTCCAGCATTGTACAATAGACGAAGTTTTCCAGCAGTTTTACGGGCCTGTTAATTTCTAAGCTTAAAAAATATGTATAAAAAAAAACACTTAATCAGATATTACATGAGTACAACTCCACATTATTTTATTAAAGAAAGTAAATAATTCCAGATCAATAATTCAGAATAATGATGATTTAAATAAGGTTCTTCAAAAAAAGCAATCATCAATAGATAACTCAAAGCTTTAACCTACGTGAAACAGCCAACCTCCTAGTAGAGGGTACCAGAGAAAATAGTAAAAAAAATGCATATTATTTAAAAATTATTACATAAAATATAAACAAAAATACATCCATTTACACGAGAAGTTTTTATTTAGAAATGTTTTTTACACGAAGCTAAAGGCATCCAACAAAAAAGAGCAGATTTATGGCATTACCAATTAGTCCCGCGGATTGCCACGGGCTCGCTGGAACCAGAGTCCGGGGTTCGGGCCGCGTAGCTCTTAATTTCCCGCACGTTGTTTATTTAACCACTGTCTGGGTCATTAAAACACTACCGCTATTTAGCGCCAGCTTTGCTTTTTATAATTTACACTGATCGGCAGAGCAGTAAAGCTGACGAATGATTTATAGACTGAAGCAGCAACAACAGCTGACTTTAATTAAATTATATTTTCGTAGAAAGCAATCACTTTGTGGTTTGACATATTTAATGAAAAAGATTTTTTTTTTTTACTGTTCTCTTATTTTTATATTGTGTTCTCCCTCTGTATGTACGAGTATATATAACCACGCAATATGTATATTTTGTTTGGTTTAATTTTGTACCCTGATGATGCTGAGGCTAAGCAAAATCAGTCGGTCATAAAAATTCAAATAAAATCTGTGGTCTTTTACAAAGTTATTATTCAATTTTCATTAATTAAATTATTAATGAGATCCCTGAGACGTGTGTGCGGTAAAACCATGTATGACCGTGTTAAAAAAAGTGGATATCCGGAAAGAATGCAAGGCTGATGTAAGCGAAATGAATAAGATTAAGGGACGCTTAGATGGTTTGGGCATGTAGAACGAATGAACGAAGAAAGGAGTTTGAAAAAAATATATGATGCAAAATTGAATGGAAGAAGAAGTCGGGGACGCCCGAGGAAGACATGGCACGATCAAGTGAATAAAATACTTAAATCGGGCCACAGGAAGGGTCAGAATAACAGTATGTATGAGACGATGTATGGATGTGAACGAAGCAAGGAGTGTGTGTCAAGACAGAGTTGTATGGCGGTCCGTCCTCTCTGCCTACCCCTGCAGAGAAACGGCGCGATGGTTAGTTAGTTATAATTAAATTAACTATAACATTAACTTCCAACGTTCTGACAGTTGTTTTCGATTCCACGCCGGAAGAAAACCGGTGGTTTGGGGGTGTTGGAGTCGTCAAACTAATTTTGTGAAGCAACGTCGTTAAACTAATAAATTCCCGTGAGATGGTTGGATAGAGTGCAGAAGATATGAAAATTTGACGCAAGAAGGGCAACTAATGTTTCTATTTTCTAGTGACTTTCGATGCCTCAACACTTCAGTTAAACCCAACCAAAAGCACAATAAATTGAAAATGTAATTTTTAAAACTTAAGACATTACGTATCATTCCACTATCAATCGCTCTAATAAGCAAAGGAATAACTTAGTGTTTTTTGCAGTTCACACTTTCGCTCGCACGGAGTGAAATTGTTTAGCGAGGCCATCCCAAAGAAATGTTTTTCATAGACTTCATCTCACCGAGACGCTTTTTTCACTGATTAATGAAGGCATTAAATTGGACTTGCCAAAAAGACGATCAAAGCGCTTGGTGTTATTAAACGGGAGGTTTATTAGATGAAAAGAATAGTCAGCCTTGTTCGCGAATTGCCGCATAGTTAATAACATCGACGAAGTTTGAATAATAAAAGTACCATTGCCAACTAACTATACAAAATATAGAACACATACAAAAATTATATGTTTAAGGTTTGTAAGAAACTCAGTTGATGTTTGTGTAGTGGCGGCTCGTGACTTTTTAGTGTGCTGGAGTGCTAAGATTGAAAAATACGACGGTGTTGACGTTTTTGTAACCGAAAATGATTTTTATTAAAAAAAAATGTATAAATATTATTCAGTTTTGGTGGATTATTGGACCCACCAAAACTAAAAAATCTTCGTTTAAAAATATCGTTTTCGGCTACAATAACACCAATCATGACGTTTTTTTCAATCTTAGCACTTCTAGCACACTAAAAAGTCACGAGCCGCCCCTGTGTTTGTGGATCTTGGTAAGGTGGTTGAATTTTGGCTGGATTATAATAACTCCAATTTTACTGGAAATTCCCCAATTTCCGTGGCACTAATCATCAAGAGCCTCGAAGGGATAAACAATTTAGAGAAGTCAGCGCTGCTGAAGAAGGAAGAGAGGAAAGATAACATATTCTAAAAGTCGATAAAGACGAAGTGTAGAAAGCAGACAAATATATATTTTAAAAAGTATAGAAATTCTAAAATCAACAGTAAAAAAGTAAAAATTACTGGCCCAAACAAAATAAAGAATAGTTGTAAAGTAGTAAACAAAAAAGTGTTTGATTGCATTAAATTAATATTGATTAAAGATATACGATATTATAGCCTTCTTGTATCTACTTTCCGTGCAGTTAAATACATCAGGCACCTCTGTGTATTGCCAACTAAATGCAATCTAGGTACAAGCGAGTATCTGAAAGACTCAGTCCTGATGTTTTTGTTACAGCTAAATAGAATTTTCGGATCGAGTAGTTCTCATTGGTATATAAAAGGAAATAAGGTTCAGTAAATCAGGCTTGAGATAAAAGTCAAGTCAAAAATAATTCTTCGATCTGAAAGTTTCAAATAAATTTGATTATTTCATCAAGTAGTGATCATATTTGGATAACTTGTGTAACGCCGTTTTTGTGAAAAATCACCTCAAGGGCGCGATACTATTACGATATCCTAGAAGAAGAAAAATGATCGTGATAAAATTTATACACAACATTCTCTTTTCCATAAAACAGATTTCGATAAATAAATGTGTTTAAAAACGCGGCATTCAAAAAAACATCGGAGTCAAAATAACTTAGCAAAGATCAAAAAGAGCTTAATTAAGAAAATAAATGATTGCCAAGTCGCAAGTCGTAGGTGAGTTATGCCCTCCTCCCTCTGCCTATCCCAGTGGGGACATACTGCGACGTAACCAATGGTAATGAATTGAATTATTTAACTCTGTTACGAGTCGATGTAACTCCCACGATACCGTTCAAATGGTTTTCCGTTTCGAATCCGACATGACATAACAAATCACAACACGAAATGCGGAACACAAACACATTTATAATATACTTCGGAAAAAACACACGCCTTTTTTACACCTGCAATCGAACTGGAATCTTATTCAGTCGAAGCAACTGAAGAAACGTTAAAAGGCTAACACGCCTTGAATCGTTGAATCTGTTTGCGAATCAGCATGCATTTATTATCTCCATGTTCCATGGATAAACACAGATAGAAAACGAAACGCTTCTCGGGTTTGTAATTATTTATCAGCTCTTTGTAATGTGAAATCACAGTATCAGTTCTTTGAGTTTCTGACAGCGTTCCAGCTCCAATGGTTCAAAGGAACTCAATTTTGTACTTTGTCCAATATGACGTGTTTCAAAAGACATGAAAAGATTTCTTTTAAATCTTGTCTATTTGATCATTTCTTGCGACTCTAAGCCAAGCTGGACCATGTATTGCCGCTTGACGAAGAACTACAATCAAACCTTTGCAGTTCTTACAGGACTGTTAATTCTGATTACTGATAATGATAGTTAACCAAACATCATTCTCTACATCGTCGCCGGAAAGACAAAAGGGCTGAAGCCCCATTTTGGGAAAGTTTACACCAGAGCATTTTAAAGTTTTTTTTGTTGTTTTACAATAAAATTCATAAGTCTACAGTACCTGGTTCGATTTTGAAAAATGAAGGTAACACAATGCTCTCACTGAGTTACCTGAAGCGACAAAAAGCAAAAAAAAAGTCCCAAACTTGTGTCGCTTGAGTCAAGCGTTTTCCCAAATAGCAAATATATTTTAGCTGGCTGAAGGGCCACAAAAGTCTTCAGAATCAAACGAGAGTCAGGGCATTTGATCCAGAAAAAAAACTGCATAGTTAACTCATTTCTGACTTAAGTGTCGTTTAAGCCCCTTTGCCTTTATATTATTAACTTCATTCAATGCAAAGCACCATTTCACTGAAAGACGCTCCACATCACTGGAGCGTCGTTTGGTGAAATGGTGCTTTACGCCATTAATACAAAAACTGAACATAGCGAATTGAAAAGAGATCGATTTGAACGAAAAGCAACTAGGTACACTTGCAAAGCCTTAGCAAATTTCCATTTGTGAAACAAACCAAATCCGATGCTTGGATTCAATTACTTTTTCCAATTTGAATACATGGCATTCTCACATTCAATCAATCAAAAACGACTTTGGCCTTATGCGAATAATATATAATAATATTCGTAAAAAGCATTTACTTTGTGGCTTGCCATATTTATAAATAGAACACATACACTTTGTTTATAACCACTTTTTTATTCAATATTATGTCTTCCGGTTTCGGAAGTACCCTTCCATCATCAGGACAATATTAAATTAACCTTTAGATAATAACTTCATCTCTTCTGGAAGAAACATATGTGGAGATAAATTCTGCACACAATCAAAAAATGTATGTTTTGGAGTATCTGAAGAATGTATATTAGTATTCATTTTACAAAGATTTTGAAGTAATGATGGAAGGGTACTTCCGAAACCGGTAGACATAATATTGAATAAAAAAGTGGTTATAAACAAAGTGTATGTGTTCTATTTATAAATATATAATAATTCCACACAAACACCGCAGAAGTACAAGCAGGCATGATAAAGTCCTTATTTCTATTTATTCCACTCGATGAATTGATCCCCTAAGGAACAATATTCGTAGCATGAACATTGACCTTAGGGAAATCACGAGGTATGAATCTGACCTCAAGCTTATCAATATTCTGTCTGGGGCCTAGTCAGAATTGGCCCATCAACTCCGAAACGACTTATTACTTACGATATTCATGATCGGTGAGTCACCCAGTTGCCAGTTGCGAGTTGTCCCCATGGCCGAGTGGTAAGTGAGCCCCTCGCTATCACCTAGTCCGAGGTATTTGGCTCGAATCCAGCGAAGACGCTTTAACTTGATGTTACGATTGTTATTGCAGAGCGAGATAAAGATAGGAAAGCGTGGGAGTAATGACCTTAGCCGTGGAGTGTTCTTCGAATTCCTCGCTGTTATTCTAACTAGACGGATGACAAAAAAAAACTTTACAAAAAACCGCTTGAGGTGGAAAACAATGGTGCTAAGGTAAACCGTCTTTATTTCGACCATTTTAAAAGATGATTTATTTTCCAACTTGTGTTTTATACTAAAAAGCTAAACCTTGTGATGCTTGTCGAGAAATTTTGAGAACACTTTGACACCTTTAATTTCCACGTTCCCGAAGAAATGCAAATAAAGCTACGATACCATGACAAGACAAAAAATATGATTTACGTTTTTTCAAAGATTTCAGCTTACTTTAATACTAGGTTTAAGGCACCCGTCAAATTGACGGATTTCCAATTTGCTTTGCAAATTTTACTAAACAGACAGTATTTTTTTTACGACTTTTTATAATTGAACAGTGTATTTTTATTTACGGAAACTTCTTATTTTTTTTAAATCTAGTCGCTTATACTTATCTCTACGGACATCCGTCAAATTGACGGATTTGGTAATATAACGCTTTTGAATTCGTCTTATTTGTGAAATTATTACTTCTAAAACAACTCAACATAGTGTAACAATTTTTGTGAAGCAATAAAGAAAGAATATCATCGGTGTGAAGGATATTTTGTTTCTAACCTAAATTACAAATAAGCGTTCGTTGCGTAAAACATTCGGCGCATTATGATTTATGGGGCAATAAAAAGGTATCTTCGAAGGTTTCCACCTTTGGTCTGGTGAAGTTGACCATACGGCTGCATTAGTTTAAGGTTTAAGTAAATGAATCTATCTTCAGTTATAGAGTTGTAGTCAGTGCGTGGAGACGTGGAGTCTAATTTCAGAAATAAAACTTTTATTTAAACAGTAGTGTTTATCGGCCAATTTGATGGGTGCCCGTACAAAAGAGTGTATAAAAAATGCCCGTAAACATAATGTTGATGACATAATTAACACAAAGGAAGTAATTAAAACAATATTGATGTTGGACTGGATTGATGCATTCCACTTATAAATCGAAATCCACGGATAATAAACATAGAATTACCATTCAAAATAATATTTTAATCTGCTGGAGCTAGACATAGACAAATTTAAATAAAATAATATGCAAATCGGAATTAATGGTGGCATTATTAATATTAGAAATTCACGTCTATCCATATTTGCAAAGTCGTCTCTGTACATTGAAGCGTACACAGATTAAACAAAAATAATTGATAATTATAAACGATAATAATTACGATCTGATATTTATAAGTGCGTTCGTCCGTACGAGTGTAAGATTTATCAACTTTAAAAAATAATTCAAATCCCTACCTACCAACAAGTCAAGTTACTAGTATAATATTATAACATATAATATAATATTATACAACATCACTTCTTACGCAGTATTGCATGGAGATTAGGGCGAGAAAGAGGCGATTATTCATATGATGAAATTGAACAATTATTGAAAATGTCTTCATTAGAAAAGCGCAGGAAAGACTTTGATTTAATGTTCATTTACAAAATTATTAATTGTTTTATTGACTCACCTTCTCCGTTGAAACTTATCCAGTTCAACATCCCTTGCCGTAGACTCGGAAACAATGAATTGCTGTTCTTCAATCATCACTATACTAATTTTGGGTATAATTCTCCAATGTCCAGAATGCCAAGACTTGTTAACTCAAACCATGGTCTTGAAATTTTTGGTAGCAGTTTAAATGATTTTTGTCATTCTTTTCGACTTTACCAAAACCATGGCTTTGAATGTTCTCTCTTATGTTTATTTTGTTCTATTTTTTCCATCGCTTCTTTTATTATTATGTATGTGCTATTCTTTCTCTTTTTTCCCATTTCGTGTTTTAAATGTCTTTTTTTGTAATTGGACTTTAGCCCGTTAATTTATAAATAAATAAATTTAATACAACTGTATTTTAAGCTAAAATAATAACAACCTTTATATAAAACAATTAAAAAATACTGGACAGTAATTAGATGCATTAGTTTGAATTTCAAATGATAATATTGAACAGTGAATGATACAAAACACTTATGTATTACGAGAGGAACGAATAGATTTCAGGCTTGGCTGGTTCTCGTGTGTAGAAGATTAATTAACATAACAAAAGGTGAAATACAATTAACCCAATTTTATAGCGCGCTGATGAAGATACTATTTTTAAAAGTTTAACAGGGTTCACAGAAAGAACTCAGCCGGCTTAACTATTTGCGGGTAGGAATTTATTTCCAAGCGAAAATTCGGACACATATTTTAAAAACAAATCGTGAGTACCCACTAATAATGTTTAAGAAACCACAAATTCAATATCCTAAATGCCTTTTTACACGGAAAACTGGAAGCAGTGACCTTTTAGTCGGGGGGGGGCGGAGTTTTTTATTTCGCGATCTTTTAAAACCAAAGTGTTTTTGTTGCTAACCTTATAGACGAAAAACATTTTAAGCTCTAAATTTTCTGAGAGAAAACACTGAAGCACTTCCTTATTATTCGAGCATATTGGCTGGTATTTCTGGTATTTTACATTACTGGTAGGAATTTCAACTTATTTTTTTTGATGCTAAAAGTAAAACGGATGAAAACATGAATATTTATTTTTTTAACTCCACAGTGAGGGAAATTATCTCCCTCAGGCCCTTGCTGAGTCAGCTTTGGGGATGCTGTGTGGAGGGTATTTTGAGAAAAGGAAGGAGTGAACCTGGGTCTTGAAGACACCCATGTTGTAGGAATGAGTAAACATAGATGTCGGAAAATCATTCCACAGCCGAGCTGCTAAACACAACGAGTCTCAGAAGCGACCCGTTCGCATGTCAACGGTGTACAAGTGTGGGCGCGCGTTTGGCGTGTTTTTCGGTTATGCACCAGTGCCGAAGGGATCAATGACGCAAGTACCTTGGAGCATCTTCCATTGAAATACCGGTAGAACAAGGACAGCATTCCCAGCTGCCATCTGTGCTATTAAGATTTCAATCCGTTTGTTTGGATAGGGGGATCTATCAAACGGACTGCCCGTTTGGTCGATATAAACGGTTTTCAAAACATGATGTAATTTCTGAAGAGCGAAAATAAATAATCAAAACAGTGTAAAGTACTTTTATAATAAACCATAGAATTATCTTTGTAATCAAGTGAATAAAATAAGTGATACGGATTTTTGACTCGTCCTATAGGTACCTACCTACCTATAGGTAAACTGAACAATATTAAAACACAACGAACAGGACTAACAGTCAATTTATTACCATTTCACGGACGTGTTTGTTTTCCAAATCGGCAATATCTTACTTTCAGCTGTGATTTGCATAAATATTTATATCCATTCAAATATTATTGTAATTGGAGGCAGAACATACGCAATCCTCAATTCCTGAAATTCGGTAACGCAAATATGCCTAGAATTAAAGCTGAGGCGGATGTTGGCTTAATGTCGAGAAGGGGATGTTTATATGGTTAGGTCATTTACAGCGGATGGACGAAGAAATGACTGCATATAATGCATACAAATAAATGCATACAAGAAATTCGCAATGAGTGGGAAATGTCTCAGAAAAACAACAATTTGTGAAAATTTATAAAACTAGATGAGTTTGGATAAAGATTTATTGAATGTGGCGTAAATAAGAAATTTGTACCAACGTCGGTGTGGCTGGCCTTCCATCCTCTGTGCTTACCCTTCGTAGAGAAATTAAGTAAGTTTCCGTCGATCGCATCATATTTTTCAAAGTTTCTTACGACTTCTTTAGAGCAATGTTTGCCTCAAATAACAATATCGTCGCTAGAAGACACTTTGGTCAAAAATGAGTTAAACATGCAGTTTTGATCAGTGCTCTTTTCTGCAACGAAAGCTCTGACTCTCGTTTGATTCTGAAGACTTTTGTGGCCCTTCAGCCAAGTAAAACATATTTACCATTTTGAAGAAGGTTTGACACAAGCAATACAAATTTGGGATTTTAAAAAATCTTTTTGTCGCTTCAGGTAACTCAGTGAAAGCATCGAGTTACCTGCCTTTTTTTAAATCCAACCAGGTACTGAAGACTTAGTAGTAGTTAGTCTGGTGTAAACTTCTCAAAATGGTGCTTCAGCCCTTGTGCCTTTCCGGCGACGATATACTTATGAGATGTATTGGAAATCGAACCTGTGACTCAAGCTCTAAGCCAAATACACGAACCATTGCGCTAGACAGGCCGTACATTTATACGATTCTATTTATATAATGGCAACATAACCCAACATTTAGAATGCAGGTTACTTTCAAGTTGCGTTCGACAAATAACCAATGGGCAGGATTTATTTTTGTTTTTTATAGTGAATACCGCTCAAGAGTCCGAACTGCTCCCAACCGTCTAGAGACAGTGAGACTATGGCATCCCCAATTAGGGTATCTAGTGAAGTTGAGGGTAGTGGGGAGGGGAAGAAGATGAGAAGAGGAAAGTTGGGAAGTACCTGGCTATTCAAATTTGGTCACAAAACACGGCTAAAGCCATTTCAAGCAACGCTTCAATTCCGAATGGTGGTCTTTCACCAGGGCTATACTTTGAGTATCTACTACTTTATAACGTGCCGCAAATATACTATACGTTATTTTTATATAAATTCAATGTGTTATAGTTGTAACAAATATTGATTAAATAAAATTTATTCACGCACGCCGGGTTTGAAGCCGCGACTTTTAGATTGGTAGCCGAGCGTCTTACCACTCGACCACGCGGGCCGTCAGATGTAGGATTCGAGCCAACTATTCGCCAATTAGTCCCCACCTTCGACACACTGCTGACCTCCGGAGTAAACCAAAGCAAAGAACAACGGAGGCGAGATATACATCAGCGGCTTCAAAGGAAACCATCTTGATAATATTATTATTGACAGTTGTAAGTCATACCAGCGTGAGTTAGTGCCGTGGCATGCCTCCCACAAAGCTTGTGGCGTGTAGGTAACGGAAAATCCAGTGAATAGAATAATATTTTAGTTACAAAACAAACTTGGCACTCGAGTCCTAGAACTGTGTCGTAAATATACATAATCTCACGGTGGTCGCCGCGGGGAGCAGTAGAACGGTAATTTGAAGTAGACACTAATACACACAAGTTTCAAAATCACAAAATTCACCCACGAACTTCAAACGTACTACAGTCAAACGGGTTGACAATAATTGTTGTCTTGATATATTTATTGGGAGACTTCTAAAATACACTACTTTAAGGGTCAGCACCCAAAAATACGCACTTTTTGGCTTTTCTAGTACAAATCGAACTACAAATAATTTATCAGCTGATTCTATACAGGTAGTTAAGAAAATGCCTAAGGTTTCCAGTGAATACAATTTTTAAGCAAGACTCTTTTCAATTCTTAATGAAGGGCAGACTGGAATTTTAGGTAAAACGTTCGAAAATGCCTTTGCATGTTTTGAAACATTACCATTTACTGACATTTTAGAATGTTTTTCATAGAATTTAAAAGATTGTTTTCCAGTAAAAAAAAATTTTTTTCCCTAACTACACATAGAAAATTTACAAATTAATCATTTATAGTATTGTTTGTAGTAGAATACTACAAAGTGACGTTTAGAGCCATTTTGGGTGCTGAGGCTTAATAGGTCTAGATCAGTCATTCCCAAAGTGGTCTATATCGACCCCCAGGGGTCGATTCCGAGCCGCAAGGGGTCCACGTCAGTGAAAAAAAAAAATTGGGGGTGCATGAGACGTAAATGGGGGTCCACGGGAGTGGATTCCATTTAGGCAGGCCGTCACCAAAATTTTGGCTTCCCGCAAATGTAATAATCCACCTCACAGATAGTACCTATGTAGGTACTTACGTAATACTATCTTATAATGGACTTTAATTCCCTAATTAAATTAACTATTATAATTTTTGTGGAAGATATTTTGCCGATTTGCTAGTACTTTTCGATTTCAAATCTCTACCGACTAGTGCTTTTTTTCGGAGAGGAATTTTTGTTGATTTGCTGGCACTTTTCGATTTGGGATCTCTGCCGACTAGTACTATTTTTTGACGAGTTCGACTACAATTGAAGTGTTCACCGCGAATGGTTCATTTCAAAGAACTAGCAGTTCCTGAAGCGTTCACAAAACTTTGAAGTTTTTCCCAACGCTAAAAAAAATCAATACTAGGAAAGCAGGGGGTCTAAACAAAACAGAAAAAATCGACAAGTGGTCTACGGGACAAAAAAGTTTGGGAACCTCTGGTCTAGATCATAGATTCTCAACCTTCTTATGCCCACTTTGAGTATATTTATTTTTCTAGAGCCCCCTTCCCCCAATTTTTTTTACTTACCATCTGTCGCGTTCGCGGTTCCTGTTACCAATGACCACCGAGGAACCGGTTTTTATCCAGTTCTTTTTGGAACCGGTTCCGGATGTTTTTTCGAAAAGTACTAGCAAATCGACAAAAGTTCCTGGCCAAAAAAAAGTACTAGTCGGTAGAAATTTGAAAACGAAAAGAACTAGAACTGGTTCCTCGCCAAAAAAAAGTACTAATCGGTAGAGATTTGAAAGTGAAAAGAACTGGAACCGGTTCCTCGCCCAAAAAACACGAACAAAGGATATCAACCGTTCCAGTGACCGACTATTTTTTACGACGCCCCCTAATCTTCTCTTAGTCTTCTACTGCCCCCCCTGAATGTCTCAAACGCCCGCAAGGAGGCGTTATCGCTTACGTTGAGAACCTATGGTCTAGATGAATAATATTTAAAAGCTGTATATTAGAAAACAGTAATGTAAACAACCGACTCGTCCCCCTCCCATGCAATGTTGCACCATTAATTCAACCAACGCGATCAATGTCCCGTTTTAGGGCCAAAACAATCTGGAATCGTTCCCGACCTACAGATGGCTGCCGACAAACAAACGACAGTTCGCATCAACTAAATTAAGTATGTTCGTGCTAGGGGCCCTGGTCTCGTTAAGTATAACCCGCATAAATAATAAATAGTCGGGGCTCAAAGAATAATCGAGATTGTTAAGCTCTTCACTTAGAATAGTAAACTGCCGACTGACTACGGACCTTGAAGTAAGAATATATATGGAGAGAGCTAAATATTTTTACCCAACCTGATAAATCTACGATACCAAATATACGATAAATCACTTTCTTCGGGTTTCTACATCGTAAACCGTGAGAGAGAAAGAGACAATTCAAGTTGTCACATAATATAGCACCACTTTTAGCACTTCGCGCGTCTCCGGCGACTCCGCCCACTACGTTTTGTTATGCGACATAACTCAACGGTTTTTGAGGTTATATCCTATATTTTTTCTTGATTCAATAGTGTGAAAAAGTGGTTATACAAATAAACAAAACATTATGTCGACACGTGCTATGAATGGATGTAAAAAGGTATGCCCATGAAAACCCTAGCCACCGCCGAGTCAGGAAAAAAATCAACAATCCTGACTACATTATTGCTCTGAGCTACCGACTATGAGATTCTGTACCTTTCAATATCACCCTGTGTGTATGCGGATTTTGTTATTTGGGCGGACAGTTCGAAACCTACAGTAATAATATTAATTTATAACCTAAGCTGTAGTAAACTGTTATTTAAATACCTACAGAGTAGCAGAGTGGGAAGATGTTTTGTACACGGTAAATTGTACATGATTCAGCAAACAAACTTCTAACAACTTTCAAAATAGGCGAACAACGGCACAAATAATAGAAATACCAAGACTGCCTAAAAACGCAATCTGAACTTGATGCACTGATCAGAGGGACATGTCAGGAAACAAATTACATTGTGATGTTTTAAAAAGTGTGACAATGTCCTACACTCACATTCAGAAGCCCATAGTCTTTGAGTACAGCATTAAAGGGAAAGAATTATCGTGAGACTAACATTCTCAGACCGTACTCACGGCTCACTCCAGCTTGCTATAAACTCCTGGAGTTTGTCATTTAAACAATTGGATGATCCTGATACAATGAAGGCCATGTTTGATGGAATCATCAGAAGCTGGTTGGAATACGCTAGCGGTGTATGGACTCTGCATCAAAGAAAATATCGCATGGAACCTTGGAGTAAGAATATATATGGAGGGGTACCTTTGCAAAACAGTGTAGTCAGTATTGTTAACTTTATACTGACTCGGATAGAAAAAGAAAAATATATGTTAAAGGACGTTGGATAGCCTATTAGTTACCGCCCATATGAAAATCGGACATTTTTAATATATTTTACATATATTAAACAAAACAATATCAATGCACTATTAAAGTGATTTATAAAGTTAAAATATCACACAAACACTAATAACAAAAGGTTTGCCTAAATAATGATGGAAGCTTTTTGTTGATTTTGTGTCTTTATATCATTGAAAATGTGAAAATTCTAAAGTTCGGTCAAAAATATTTAAGGTTCATGAAATACCTCTGAAAAGTGATGTTTTATAATCTTTCTTTAGTCTTATTTGAACATTCCCGCATGGCACATATCACCATCATGTTTGATTTATTTGTATAACCACTGCAAGTTTTTTGACCAACACAAATATAGGAAATAACCTCAAAATCCGTTGATGATGTGAAGTTAGCGCGGACGGAGAACATTATTACATACTTAGAAGTGTTGCAATATTATGGAACGACTTTTTCTTGTCTCTTTCTCTCTCATGGTATACGACGTAAAAACCCGGAGAAAGTGATTTATCGCAAGTTTGTATAGGTTGGGTAAAAATACTATAAAAGCTATACATTCTTATATCGTTTCTCCAAGCATGGAACTTACTCAAGGTTCGTGCACCATGTAGATTTACTTGGGGCAGCGAATAAATTTAGCCTGAAACTGGGCGATGTGTAAATCTTACAATAGTTGGTTTCAATATAATGATTAACTTTAATAATGAACCATTCCTCTTGGAATGTCATGGTTTATTCGTGCATGAAAATTTCTGCTGTAGTCGACGCCATGAATTCATCAATAAACCGCGCGGCAGAACAGATGTTTCTGGCACAGCATAGCATGACAAGAGGAATGGTGCCGTTGAATGAAATATCGAAATCAATATATTTTTAATTTCTCATGTAATTTTAAGAATTTTGTACACACCCATCTCCCGGAATGTTAAAATGAGATATAATGAACCGTAATTGGATTAATAATCTATCGTCCAATAATAATATGCATTATTTTAAATAATGCATTTCTAGATTAACCTATCAGTCTAGTGTTCCGTGTTAAAAATGTGGATATCCAGAAAGAATGCAAGGCTGATGTAAGCGTAATGCATATAGATGGTTTGGGCATGTAGAGCGGATGAACGAAGAAAGGTGTGTGATAAGAATATACGACGCGAAATCGAATGGAAGAAAAAGTCAGGGACGCCCGAGGAAGACATGACACGATCAAGTAAATCAAATACTTGAGTTGGACCATGTCAAGCGTCACGAATAACAGAAGAGTATGTATGAGACGATGTGTGAATGAAGCAATAAATGTATGCCGAGACAGAGTTGTATGGCGGTCCGTCCTCTCTGCCTACCCTTGCGGAGAAGCGGCGTGATGGTTAGTTAGTTAACCTATCAGTCTATAAAGTAAAGCCAGTAAAGTGGGCTTCAGTACTTCTCAGGTAATTAAAACAGTTCGTAAGAGGTAGATTACTGAGCTCAACAGCTGATCTACTAATATTCATACGGTTGAATAAACCATATTGAAGAACTTATTTATGTGGATTACATTCAATTGGTCAAAAGCTAAAGCCCCGCGTTATTGCAGCGCTTCGGCGATGCTCTCCAAAGGCATCCAAGGCTTCGCTTCCTTAGTAAAGCACCAGACATAAAGAAAAAACTCAAAAACTAAAACTTCCCCAGGCATAATTTCCCAAAGAATAATTTTTGGGCATAATTTAGCACGAATGGATCAATATTACTAGGAGTGTCAGCTTTTAAACGAGAGTCGATAATTTTTATTAAATCAAGAACTGATCTTCAAACATTTAACTGTTGAATATCTTAGCGGGTGTTGTATTGAACAGGCCGCAGAGCCAAGCAGGAAAAAAAGTCGTTTTATAATCAAAACTTTCCACCACCACACGATATTGAACAAATCCAGTCCAGATTAATTATTTTTAACTGAATAAATACACAGGCCCCTGTAGCTGTCATTCCGCGTAATCGTTCGAACACCTCCGATAAGCAAGCCTTTGTCAGCTTTGATAGCTCACAGCTGACTAATTATCTCGTACTAATAAATTACGGTTTGGCGGAGAAATGCTGATATGGAAAGCAACCTGGGATAATAAACCAGTTGGCAAGATCAACTAGAGGAAACGGTGTACGATGTGAACACGAGATTCTACGTCTGTATTGGTGGTACAACCTTGGAACTAACGGATACTTGGATAGAAGTACGAGTGTAATGGAGTAATTCGGTTTCAGGTTGCCAGAGGCTAATTGCATTGTAGAGAATGCAGGGACATTCCAACCGTGTGTGTCTACTGTCTGCATAGTGCATACTACAATCCGTCTAATCTGAACCGTGCTACTTGTTGTCCTCTTTCACCTTTACCTTTGTTCTCAGCTTTTCACGGTCGTCGAGTTTCTTGTTGTTTTCTCAGTTACTGCATAGTTTATATTATAGATTATGTATCTAGATTAGTTATTGCCACCCATGTTAGGAAGCATCAATCAAAAGAAACGGTAAACATCCAACAAACAACAAAGAGTTGAGAAGAGGTCATAGAATTTTAAAAAGAACTAAACAGATTTCCATTTCAATAAGATTTCGTTTTCAGAAAGTAAAACCCAAAAATAGTTACTTTTTAGCTTTCTAGTACAAACAATACTACAAATGATTCATCTGTTAATTCTGTATAGGGGGTTAGAAAAATGTCTGAGGTTTCCAGTGAATACAGTTATTAAACAGTAATCTTTTTAATTCTTTGTAAAAAGCTTACTAGAATTTTAGGTAAGACGTTGAAAAATGCCTTTTCTGGTTTCGAAACTGCACCTTTTACTGAAAATTTAGTATGTTTTTTATTGAATTTAAATGAGTACAAATGTAAAATTGTATTCACTGGAAACCTCGGACATTTTTCCGACTACCCATATAAAATTTTCAGATAAATCATTAGTAGGATTGCTTTTATTAGAATGCTGAAAAGTAACGTTTAGCGCCATTCTTGAGTGATGACCCTTGATAAAAAGCACGCTTTGAGTGTTGATCCAAAACGACACGTCTCCCAAATCTAAAATCATTCCCGTCACATCAGACCCATTACCTGGACAGTTTAATGTATTTACACTGCGAGTTCCAACAGACGGATAATGGGTTGTACAGAAAGGCGCAGCGCGTCAATCGCCCGGGGGAATGTAGGCCAGAGAAGGTAACCGACGAGTTGAACCATATGGTCCTGTTGCAGCCGACAGAGATCTGTGCAGTCCCACAGGTGTTGCGGGTATTAATAGCGCTGGATCTGGAATAGATTGGACTCCAAGTGAACGTGGCCCAATTCCAGGCGGGAATGCAAGGACGGCCGAAACAAATAAACTACGCGAGAAAAATCAAACCAAATGAATTCGAACGTTTTTTGTTTGGATGATGTCGGATTTCTTTCGCACCTCGATGTGGTAAGAGTGCGGGAAGGTCGGCGTTTCCTAGTTTTGTAATTTAAAATAACATTATCGGAGTCGAAGATAAATTTTTAAAGTGTTTTTTAAAGATTTTTTTTAGGTAAGGGATCAGCACTCAAAAATGACACTAAACGTTACTTTCGAGAATTCTAATACAAGCAATCCTACAAATGATATATCTGAAAAATGTCTATGGGTAGTTAGAAAAATGTCTGAGGTTCCAGTGAATACAATTTTACAACTGTAATCCTTTATATTCTATGTAAAACATACTAAAATGTCAGTAAAATTTGCAGTTTTTAAACCAGAAAAGGCATTTTTGAACGTTTTACCTACAATTCAAGTATGTTTTTCATAAAGAATTTAAAAGATTACTGTTTAATAATTTTATTCACTGGAAACCTCAGACATTTTTCTAACTACCCATATAAAACTAACAGATGCATCATTTGTAGTATTGCTTGTACTAGAAAGCCAAACAGTGTCTACTTTCGGGTGCTGACCTTTAAGTCGTTAACTTATTGCAAAATAACACTACTTAATATAAACAGCAACAGAATCATGGCTTAAAAATATTTTTAAAAAAAGTTTAATAAAACATAAATTTGTATATTTATTATTATATTGCCCCGATTAACTTGATCTCAGCGAAACCGGTTGGCGTTAAAACATAACAGATTTGTGGTTTAAATCAAAGTGTTTTATTTTTATTTTAATATAATGACAAACCACAAAGCGATCGCTTCTTATGAAAAACTAATAATAAATTAGTACATTATGGGCAAATGAAAACTTCAAATACATATGTAAATGAAAATGCAAATACATTTGGTAAGTAATAATTATGTGAATAAACGCAAAATGTTTATCTGATTAGCAGTTTCCAAGGTGTGTTACAACTTAAATTTATTTGAGAATTACGTAATTTTGTTTCCTAGGATCTAGGTACTAAATCTTTCATTAGAGCCAGATCTCGAGCCTAATGGGGGGACTGTAAAGAATGCAATGGGGTATTAACTGAGCGATGCTGTTGATGGAAGCTGTGCACTCAGCAAACAAATAATAGTGAAAATGGGAAGCTATTTGAGGAAACGAGGACGAGCACTGCAATTGCAACACTTTTATAATGAGGTTATGTATCCAACAAAACGTTATAAAAACAAACAGAAATGTTTCATCGATAAGTTTTGATTATCTAGGTAAAATAATAACCACCTAGTAATTCATTTTAAAATCGCCAAGAAGGCACTTTAAACTATTATTTAGCGATAAACAGTAATGAAAATATTTCAATTTTACCTCAGTCGTTTTCTTTCATCGTTCGGGCAATCCGTTGACAGCCTTCGTTAATATCAGCTTAAGCTCACCTGAAAAAACAAGAAAAATACATAATTATTAAGACTGTAATGAACAATTTTATTATATTTTTGGGATTGGGATAAACACATATTTTTCATAAATAAATTGGGCCAAAAAGTGGAAACATCTATTTTATTTTTGCAAGGCAAGCATACTTAAGTGAAATAACCTCAGATAAATAATATACCAGGAGGGAGCGCTAGAGTAGTCAGTATTGATGACTTTTGCCTGACTGGGACGTGGCTAGGGCTAAGGTATTTTATACATCCAATCATAGCACATGTCGACATAATGTTTTTGTTTATTTGTATAACCACTTTTTCACAGAATTGTTTTAAACAAAAATGTAGGATATAACCTAAAAAACCGTCGAGTTCTGTCCTGTTATGTCGCATAACAAAACGTAGTGGGCGGAGTCGCCGGAGACGCGGGAGATGGTGAACATGCTTGCATACCTAAAAGTGGAGCTATATTGTGTGAGAGCTTGTTTTATCTCTTTCTCTATCACGGTTGACGACGTAAAAACCCGGAGAAAGTGATTTATCGTAAATTTGTATAGGTTGGGTAAAAATGTTTAGCTCTCTCTACATATATATTCTTGCTCTGAGGAAATAGCCAACTTTGCAATTCAAAACAAGGCATTTTGATTACTGGAAAAACGAGTTACAATCATAATTCTCGCCCAAATTAAACGTACAGAAAAAAAAACACATTAAATTTTTAAAATGCTTCATCATCTTCTGATAATCAGGCATCGAAATCCATAAGTAAATAAGAAGTTTAAATTAAACGAAAATCAAATAAATGTTGGTGGCTGGATAAAAATATTAATTTCGGTACAGTTAACAGAAATAACGACCAACTACACTTTAAAGTGATGACTTTTGAAAGCAATTCGAGTATTTTGATTGGCCGCTTCAACCGGCGCAAATGAGCTGGGGAATAATAAAGCCTGATTCACACCAACGTCCGGTTCCGCTCAGTGCCGATATTGTTCCGCAAGAAAACTTATTGATATGATATGAATATCAATCAAGGAGTATGTGCCAAGACAAATTTGTGTGGAAGTATATCTTTCTGCCCACCCTTGTGATATTTAACTACTTATTTAGTTAAATAATTATTTTGAAGTGTAAAAATACTTACAACGCAGTTTATTTATTTTTTTAAACCATTTTTTTATCACTAAATATTTTTTTTAATAATTAATAAAAAAATTATTTTGTGATAAAAAAATGGTTTTTGATTAAAAAAAATCTGCGATGTTAGTATTTTTACACTTCAAAATAATTATTTATATATTTCTTGCGGAACAATATCGGCACTGAGCGGAACCGGACGTTGGTGTGAATCAGGCTTAAACCTAAGGAGAATTATTATTAAAGTATAGCTAGATCACGCCGAATCTGAATTCATTATAATAATAAATTACTATTGCGATCTCCACTCGAAGTAAGGCGTCCTTGAGAAATATTAAACAGGGCATCCATATTATTTAGAGACACGGTTCCCTAGAAATAAATCGCTAAGAGGGTTTTTTTTCAAAAAAATTAACGGGTATAAAAAATCTAACAAATCCAGTAGCGTTGGATTCACTGAGAATTCGTTAAACTAAATTAAAAATTCATCGTGACGTTAGACACAGCGTTCACGTCCGTACCAGCCGGCCGTTGTGCGGCGAATGATGCAAAAAGACCGGAATCGCCAGACGGCAAATGAATGTTAGGCGCACGGCAGAAGGGGTATAGGGTTGAGTTTGCTGTAGCATATTTAGAAATGTAACCTATCTAAATTTTAAATTTTAATTACTTTAATGAACACATTACTGTAATCGCAAATAATCAATTCATCGTATAGAAAAATAAAAATGTAGCTGTGAGGCTAATGTTATTGCTGAAAATCGATTTGGAAATTTCGTAAAACGTTTTTACGGTAAGAATATAAATGGTAAGGGTCAGCACCCAAAAATACACACTTTTTGGCATTTTAGTACAAGCAAAACTACATTTTTTATCTCTTAATTCTATACGGGTACTTCATGAGAAAAATGTCTAAGGTTTCCATTGAATACAATTCTCGAAAAGTTAACTTTTAAGTTATTTATGAAATGCATATTAGAATTTTAGATAAAACGTTCAAATGCCTTTTCTGGGTTTTAAAACTGCACGTTTATCATAGAATTTAAAGGGTTACAGTTAAAATATTGTATTCACCAGAAACCTTAGACATTTTTCTAACTACCGATAGAAAATTTGCAGATAAATCACTTGTAGTATTGCTTGTATTAAAATGCTACCAAGAAACGTTTAGCGTCATTCTTGAGCGCTGACCCTTAATCTAAAGCGTAAATTAATTACATTCCGAGTGCATTCGTTGAAAACATTTCACATTATTGTAACAGATTCATCAGAATCAATTCAAATGTAAATCTCTTTTTATTGTGTCCTCTTGATACGCGTTCATTCAGTGCTACTGTTAATGAATAAATTCTCCATAATAATTCATGATTTTATTCAGATTCTGCGAGGCCTGAGAAAGATAGCTGTGAAAACCAGAATCTGACAGTGTTAATATCCTTCCGCACATTCTGCGCTCGTCATTATAATTATTGCAGAATTTGAGCTAAAAACGTTCAGTCGACTTGTTCCATGCCACAGATGGAAAGAACCGTCGTGTACACGTATTGACATTATTAAATCTATAAATTTTAATACCCACCAACGTAATGAAATAAAAACTTAATCAATACGAAATTGATGTGTCGTGTTGACATTTTCAACATATAAATGATAAGAATAATATTTTTTTATAATTGTGAATACCGCACAAACGTCCCAACTCCTCCCAACCGTCTAGAGTCAATGAGACTATGGCATCCCCAATTGGGGTATCTTGTGAGGTTGAAGGTAGTGAGAAGGGGAAGGAAATGAGGAAGGTTGGAAGTACCTGGCTATTCAGATCTGGTCAACAAACATGTCTAAAGTCGTTTCAAGCAAGGTTTCTATTCTGAACGGTGGTCTTTCACCAGGGTGATACTTTGAGTATCTACCACTCTAGAATGCAAAATGGTGCCGCAAGTATACTTTGATATTATCTTATATGAATTAAATGTGGTAAGACACATATTAATTAAATAAAAGTTATTTGCGCACGCCGGGTTTGAACCCGCGACTTTTTGATTCGTAGTCGAGCGTTTTAACACTCGACCATGGAGGCTACAAGTATCCGTTTTTATAAAAATATTATCGACGGTGAAAAGGCATAGATAGCACAGAAAAGCATAGAAAAACTCTCATGACTTTTGCGTATAAATTAGCCAAGTACAAACTAACTCCCTGGTCGAGCGGTTAATATCCTCGAATACGTCTACACTACTCTGTTTTATCACACTATACTTCCTTTATCCACATTCATAAATTACTTCTCATAAATGCTCTTTTCGTTATTCCGACTCAAGTATTTGATACACTGAATGTATCGACGAACGAATTTGACTGATTAGTGAGTTAGCTGAGTGGACAAACGCGTCGGATTCCCATCCGGGCGTCGTGGGTTCAATTCCTCTGCTAGCCAAGTCCTCCATCATTGCGCAGGCAACATTTTCCGCTTATTGCGATGGCAGTAAAGAGTTTTAAAAATATTGTCAGGTTATTTGTGACCCGGGAATGTTTGCTTTTCTTTTAAAAAAACCTTTCCGTTTCCTTGGGCTGTCCCCGACTTCTTCAGGCGCTAGACGCCGTTTTCGAAGTGTATTTCACGGCATGGCAAAAACGAGCTAAACCACACAGTTAAGAGATTTGACAGTCAAACTCATCACGTGCCTTTTACTTTATTTTAAGACAGAGAGAAGGGAACGAGCCGCATTCCTCTAGTAATTATAAAATTATCAGATGGTACAGAGGGATTAGTTAAACCAATATCAAAAAATTATAATCGTATTTAAAATAAAAGTGAAGTTGACATTTTGAAACCAAGAATTTAAACGCCCTTACGCGGTCGATATTCATTAATTATTTACGATAATATTTACATCATAATGCTATAGACATACTGCAATAAGTGGGCGTGGTACGAATCAAGGATGTGCATTCAATTGTAAGGTCACATCGTAATTCAAACAGTTTGGGCTTGACACAGTATCCGCTATAGATTTTCATTCGAATCTGTTCCGCAGGGTCAAGCATGAGAAAAAAAACAATGGGTCCTTAAAACGATCTACATAATATTTAAATCTCCTTGCTGTATGAAGTAATGTTGATCAAGTTTTATAAATACAAATCGATCTATAATATTATTTAATCGGAAATACATTCTGTTTGCGAGTCCGTAATTATATAAAAGTAAGACGAAGTAAGGAAAGGCAAACTCCATTAACGGAGGACTGAACGCTGTTGGCACAAAATAAAAAGTGTCAAAAAAAGCGAAGCTAGCGGTCCACAATGGAGCGCTTATACCAACTCTGATGTTTGGCTGTGAGGCATGGAACTGGCAGAGGAAGGATGGAAGTAGACTGAACGCTGTAGAAATGAAATCCCTGAGGCGTATGTAAGATAAATCCATGTACAACCGTGTTAAAAATGTGAATATTCGGAAAGAATGCGAGGCTGAGGTAAGCGCAATGAATAGAATTAAGGGACGCTTAGATGGTTTGGGCATGTAGAGCGAATGAACGAAGAAAGGAATGTGAAAGGAATATATGATGCGAAAGAGAATGGAAGAAGAAGTCGAGGACGCCCGAGAAAGACATGGCACGATCAAGTCAAATACTTGAATCGGGTCATGTGAAGAGTCAGAAAAACAGAAGAGTATGTATGAGACGATGTATGAATGTAAATGAAGCAAGGAGAGTTTGCTAAGACAGAGTTGTATGGCGGTCCGTCCCCTCTGCCTATGGCGTCATGATTAGTTAGTTTAGACGAAGTAAGTCAATTTACATATAAAAAAATCGACAGTCAAATTAACATTTCAAAGCTCTTATAGCTCATGACTGAATGACTAAGCAATCTGGTTATAGTTGCATTGACTACATAAAATGATGTGCAAATTGCATGACAAATTGTGAAGATATTAAGTGAACAACAATTACGCGTTTCTGACGAAAGTTTTGAAGAGGATATTGAACAAGTCGATAAATTTGAAAAGCTTTCGATGTCCGCCGCACATTTTGAATGAAATAAACTTTTTTAACTTTCACCGAGCAAAATAAAAGTAATATTCTGTCAACCCTGATAGAATAGAATGAAAAAGCGTCCAAATAAAACATGAACATTCCTTTCTAATAACAGTAATTAATTTATCAATAACAAGCGGAAATAAAAATGAACAGCGTCGAAGGTCAGATTGTTTTATGGACGGGCAAACTATTATTAGAGACTCATTCTTAAAAGCAATAGTAACAACTACCTAAACGTTACACCGTAGTTAAAACAAACTGTTATTTTTACCTCAACTATATAATTACACCTTAGAATACGTTTTGATTTAGACGGATATGTAGAGACTTATTATGGCAACATTTCAATTTTCAGTTCTTGACATGCTCACAATCGCATTGTGCATGCCCCCTCTTAATGTAACCTAACCCAACAGCTCACCTATTATTTAATCCTCAGAGCAATAATATACAAGAGAGAGCGCTGCTGTAGTCAGTTTTAGACTAGGGCTAGGGTATTTATACATCCATTCATAGCACATGTCGACATAATGTTTTTGTTTATTCGTATTATCACTTTTTCAAAGTATTGTTATAAACAAAAATATAGCATATAACCTTAGAGTATACTAGAGGTAGCCCAAGCCAAGGCAGTGAAGTCAGTTTTGGACTTGTTTTTGATGATTTTAATATGACTCGGCGCACCAGGGCGTGGCTAAGACTAAGGCTACGGTATTTATACATCCATTTGCCTTCATGCCCTAAAAATGAAAAAATAATAATAAAAAATAAAAAAAAAAATAAAAAATAAAATAAAAAATAAAAAAAATAAAAATTTAAGTTATTCTAAATTTTAAGTTATTATGATATGGTAATTGTGTCCTGCCAGGTAAGTATGTTGCTGTATATTTATATAAACTAAGAGTTAACATTAAGTAGAAATTAAGATTTGTACAGCGCCCTTGAGGTGATTTTTCACAAAAACGGCGCTATACAAATTATCCAAATATTATTATTATTATTATTATTCATACATCACATATCGATATAATGTTTTTGTGTATTCGTATAGCCACTTTTTCATAGTATTTTTATCAAAAACCGTTTAGTTGTGTCAAGTTTAGTGGCATAATAAAAAATGTGGGCGGAGTCCCGCCGTTAACCAGCGAAGATAGCCAGTTAAGATCATTGCGACAGTATATAGAAGCGGTCCAAGAAATTTGTTGTCTCTTTCTCTCTCATGGTGTACGATGTAAAAACTCGGAAAAAGTGATTTATTACAATTTCGGATGGGTTGGGTAAAACAAACTAGCTATCCCTCCAAATATTGTTACTTCAAGCATATAACCTAAAAAACCGTTGACTTATGTCCATTTTTGTCGCATATCAAAACGTGTGAGCGGAGTCAAAGGAGACGCGGGACACGAAAAACATCCTTACAATACTTTGAAGCGGTGTGATAATTTGGGAAATTTTGCTGTCTCTTTCTTTCTCACTTTTCCCAAATGTGTATAGGTTGGGTAAAAATAATTAGCTCTCTCTCTGCATATATTGTTACTCCAAGATTTAATCCATTTGGCCGCTCCCCACATACGCTCTAGCTGTAGGGTTGGGTTAGGTAAGAGCTAGGAAGAGCGGCATACACAAAGCATGAATGTGTCCATAAAGTCAAGCAAAAACTAACCATTTTAAATATTTATTGTATTTTTCGTCTGTCTCTTAACACATAGATTGTCAACGTGGGCGATAACACCCCCTTGTGGGCGTTTGAGACTTTCAGGGGTACATTAACATAACATAACATTGTAATATAATCGTGGCAATAGCTGTTTCAGCAAAATAAGGTTGAGAACCTATGGTCTAACAGTACAGTACCGTCATTTCACACATACGCTGTAGACGTGTTAAAACAACTATTGTTGAATGGCTTTACCTTTACCGATCAGATCTGAGTAGCCAGGTTCTCTTGCGCTTCCAAAAATATCCTTCCTACCTTTCCTTTCATCTCGTAATTGATATTTCACAAAAATGGCGCTATATAAATTAGCCAAGTATTATTCATATAGCAGACTCCGAGCAGTCGGGTCGGGACGCTTGTGGAATGATCATATTATAAAACGAACTGATATAAATATTAATAACCGCTTTTGATTTATCGTCTGATATTATTAGCGAACTGAATGCTCCAAAACCTCGGTAATTTCAAAAGCATTTCGCACATCGCTTCTAGAGCCAAATATTTGGCATTTGAGAATTCGACTGCCCACCTGAAGATATTACGCTACGCGAATTATAGTAAAGAAATAATAAAATGCTATAAACTTCCGTGTTAAAGTTATTTAAAAAAATATATTTAAATATATATATATATATATATAATACATATTTTCGTATAAAACAATCACTTAGGGGTTAAAGAACATCTTAGATGTTTAAATAACCACGGTTTTTCTGAATTCGCTGATCATCTTATTGATAAAGATCATAACTTCAATAAAAACACAGGTGCTCATATTCTTCACGAAAATGGTCATGGCAACAGATTAAATAATTTATAAAGACCAGAAATAAAATTAATTGTCATATAGTAGTAGTTCAATATTAGGTATAATTCCCGTAAATTCATATTATCTTTATCTCTTTCTCTCTGTTCATTATGGTATAAATTAAATTTTATTCTATTGTTTTCTCATTATTCTGTTATTTTATTTTATATTTTTTTCTCCCTTTGTATGTATATAAAACCGCACACTTTGTATGTTTTGTTTAGTTAAATATTGTACCCTGATGATGCTTATGCTCCCAAACCGGTCGATCATAAAAATTAAAATAATATCCGTGGTCTTATGCAAAGTTTTTTTTTCATTTATTTAAATATATAATTTAGTTTTAATCATTGACATCAAGTATAACTTTAATCAATCTCCTGTTAATATTATCAGTCTAAAAACGTTACCTAGATAGCTTCAAAGAGGTATATCACTAATGGTCGCCATGTAACCTATTAATTGTCATTTGAAAGAAAAATAAGAGCTTTTTTGCTTTCAGTATGAACACGGCAGTAGATATTCTGTTGATATTATCAGTGAGGTAGCGACAAACTCCCAGAACCCGGGCCCCCGGCACAAGCCATCCCTATCTAGCCGAGCAAATTATCGAGTTATTTATTATTGTATGGTGGAAATACTAAGTGATGCGGGAAGGATACACTCATACTCGTAGAAATAACATATCTGAAGGGCTGAAGCGCCATTTGGGAAGTTTACACAAGAGCACTTTAAAGACTTTTTTGTTGTTTTACAGTAAAATTCGTAAGTCTTCAGTACCTGGTTGGATTTAAAAAAATAATGTAAAGCTCTCACTGAGTTACCCGAAGCCACAAAAGCTACCAAAGTCCCGAACTTGTGTCGCTCGAGTCGCCTTCTCCCAAATGATAAATATATCTTAGATGGCTGGAGGGCCACGAAAGTCTTCGGAATCAAGCGAGAGTCAGAGCATTAGATGCAGAAAAATGCACTAATTTTGATCAAAGTGTCGCTTAAGCCTTTTTCCCTTTCCGACGACGAGATTTTGTTCATTTGTCACGGGTTACCCGGCTCCATTCATTCGCTAAGCAACTAAATATGATTTCAAAAACGCCGTAAAAATTATTAAGAATCGCATCGAAGTAAAGTATTAATGTTTCTAGTTTGTTTATTAGAGTTGACTAACTAACTAACCATCACACCGTTTCACCGCGGGGGTAGGCAGAGATACAACTCTGTCTTGGCACACACTCCTTGCTTCTTTCACATTCATACATCGTCTCATACATACCCTTCTGTTATTCTTACTCTTCACGTGGCCCGACTCAAGTATTTGATTCACTTAATCGTGTCATGTCTTCCTCGGGTGTCCCCGACTTCGCCTTCCATCGACTTTCGCGTCTTATATTCTTTACACACTCCTTTCTTCGTCCGTTCGATCTACATGCTAAAACCATCTATGCGTCCCTTTCTTAATCCTATGCATTACGCTTACATCAGACTCGCATTATTTCCGAATATCCACATTTTAACACTGTTGTACATGGTTTTACGCACATACGTCTCAGGGATCTCATTTAGTCTATTTCATACATAATGGGTTGGTATAAGCACTCCATTGTGGACTGCTAGCTTAACTTTTTTGGCATTTTTTTTATGAGCGCCAACAGCGTTCAGTCCTCCATTAATGGAGTTTCCTGCATTCACCCTACTTTCAATATCCTATTAGAGTTATACAAGCTCTAATGTTATTTTAACCCAAATGAATGTCATAGCCCCCATGCCTAAAGTGGAACCGCCCGGCAATGGACAATTCATTGAATAACCATCACTAAGTGCCCACTAATTAGATAAACACAAAAGGAAAGTCACCACGTCGGAGACAATGGGGAAAATGCATAATAATGTTGTTCTTTGCCATGTTTTTACGTTGGCCGCAATTATTCATCACAAGGAATTAGATCAAAGTCGTACATTCTAATTACACTGAATACACAGCTGGAACCTCATGAATTCCAAAAGCATTTCGACACAAAATTAAGATTGATAGACGCTTTTGTTAAAACCACAGAAAGGAAATAAGTTATTCAATGCCAAATATTCATACTTCATCTCCTCGTCTAAAGGTTCTAGCCCAATAAACAAAATCAAGGTTTTATCATGTTTATAATATTTTTTATAGTTAATACCGCACAACAGACCCAACCGTCTAGAACCAGTGAGACTATGGCATCCTAAATTTGGGTATGGTAGGCTGAAGGTAATAGAAAAGGGGAGGAGATGGAGAAGAGGAAGGTTGGGAAGTACCTAGCTATTCAGATCTGATCATCAAACACGGTTAAAGCCATTTCAAGCAACGTTTCGATTCCTGAATGGTGATATCTCACCAGGGCGATGCTTAGAGTATCTACCACTCTGTAACGTACCGCAAATATACTATATATTACTTTATATGAATAAAATATTGTGTTATGATACACATTAATCAAATTAAAAATATATTTTCGTAGAAAGCTAATCACCCTATGACGGTCGGTCGTAAAAATTAAAATAATATTCGTGGTCTTTTACAAAGTTATTTTTTCATTTCTTTAAATAAAATTTATTTGCGCATGCCGGGTTTGAACCCGCGACCTCAGGATTGGTAGTCAAGCGTCTTACCACTCGACTACGGAGGCCGTCAATATGGCAATAAAGAGAGAATTATTTTGAAGTAAAGAAAACATTGTATTTATTTAATGCGATCGCAGGTATTCTATGCAGGGAACAAAATAATCCGTCCAATTTCAAACAGGTTTGAAATCCGAGAATAACATTAGCCCAAGGTCGGGGCAATTCGACGTTAAAAATGCCTCTAAAAAATCTAATGTAGGGTTTGTTTGGGTCTGCGTATCACAAAAAATAGAAGGAAAAAACCTCGAGGACTATTTAAGGTAAAAGACGAGGAAGATATAGACACGCGGTATAAAAGGGTCCAAAAGGGTCACGCCGCATAGTGGTGAAGGCCTTTGAAAGGGAGTTGATCGAGGGAACGTGTCTGTTAGAGAGTGGGTATCATCCATAATCATAGCCTAAAAAATGATTCGTAGGTGTATAGATATATGCGGAAAGGTAAATAATACACAGGTATTCGTTTTTTAGAGTGTGTCCCAATTTCAATGTGGAAGAGTTTAAATTAAAAACATTTATTGGTCAAACAGAGGGAGTCTTGTTTAGTATGAAAATGTTAACTAACTAACTAACCATCACGCGGTTTTCCGCAGGGGTAGGCAGAGAGGACGGACCGCCATACAACTCTGTCTTGGCGCACACTCATTGCTTCATTCACATTCACACATCGTCTCATATATACTCTTCTGTTATTCTGACTCTTCACATGACCCGATTCAAGTATTTGATTTACTTGATCGTGCCATGTCTTCCTCGGGCGTCCTCGACGTCTTCTTACATTCACTTCGACTCTTGTGCGGTATTACATTTAAAAATAAGCTTTTTATGGGATTTTCCATCTGATAGCTTTGCTTCATTTAGTGTTTGCCTTGATAGATTGTCATATTCGTATTTAAACGCAAAGAATTCTACGTTCAGACAATTTTAGTAAATTTAAAGAATACAGTAAGTAATCGTAATCTAGGCATTCTATAGGATTAGTGATTCTAAAATTTACATATCTCAAGAATTTATGTTGGATTCTTTCAATCGTGTTTGAATGAACATCATATTTTGAGACCAAACTGTGGAATTGTACTCGATATGACTCCTTACAATTGACACATACAACGTTTTGATAGTATTGAAATGCGAAACTTGAGAATAATTTTAGGGATAAAATGGGATTCCGTCACATTCAGCGAGCAAGTAGTACTAAACCAAGTCAACTGCACACAGCTGAGGACATTAATAGTGAGATGTAAGAATGCCTTCTTTTGACACCTACAAAAAGAGACAACCATTTTCCAAGATGCATCCTAGAAAGGAAAATACCTGGAAAGAGCTACAGAAAGACAGCTGAGGAAGTAGAAGTGTGGCACCTACGTATAAGAGTAGCATGCCGCAGATAACTGGAGTTTAGTTTATTGGTCGCTCAACTTCAATACAAAGACGATGGTAGTCCTTAATATTGACTCAGAAACAATTAATTGCTGTTCCTCAATCAACACAATACTAATTATGGGTATAATTCTCCAATGTCCAGAATGTCAAGACTTGTTAACTCAAACCATGGTCTTGACATTTTTGGTAGCAGTCTAAATGATTTTTGTCATTCCTTACGACTCTACCAAAACTTTGACTAGACCGTGACATGAATGTTCTCTCTTTTGTTTATTTTGTCCTTTTTTTGTCATCGCTTCATTTATTATTACGCATGTGCTATTCCTTCTCTGTTGCTTTTGTCTTTTTTGTAATTAAATAAATATATCAGAGTGGTAGATACTCCAAGTATCGCCCTGTTGAAAGACCACCATTCAGAATTGAAAAGTTGCTTGAAATGGCTTTAGCCGAGTTTGGTGACAAAATCTGAATAGCCAGGTACTTCCCGACCTTCCTCTTCTCCATCTCCTTCCCCTCCTCACTATCTTCAGCCTCACAACATATCACAATCGAGGATGCCAGTCTCTCTGGCTCTAGACGGTTGGGAGCAGTTGGGACTCTTGTGCGGTATTAACTGTAGTAAAATAAAAGGGTTTTCGAATAAACTTTGCTGTGGTGAAATTAAATGTAATTAGTAATAATTAAACGAGTTTTTCTTCGGAACGAAGCGGAGGGGGACTTAAGCGCATATCAAGCATCAAATTGGCAGACGCAGATTGAAAGTGAGTTGTGTTGAGTAGAGAAATACAATGAGTTCATTTTTACGCAAAGGCAAAAAAAACTGCAACAAATAGAATAAGTACTTTATCAGAACACGAAAGGTAGTAAACTTAGGTCTATACTTAAAGGAACAATATATGGAGGGAGTGCTAATTATTTTTACCCAACCTATACAAACTTGCGATAAATCACTTTCTCCGGGTTTTCACGTCGTACACCATGAGAGAAAAAGAGACAACAAATATAATACACCGCTTCTATGTACTGTCACGATGATTTTGGTCTTTTGGGTCACCGCGGGACTCCGCCCACATTTGTTTTATGCCACTAAACTTGACACAACTAAACGGTTTTTTAGATTATTTGCTATATTTTTGTTGATAACAATACTGTAAAAAAGTGGTTAAACGAATAAACAAAATCATTATGTCGATATGTGCTATGAATGGATGCATAAATACCCTAGCCTTACTCTTAGCCACGCCCAGGTCTGCCGAGTTCGGTAAAAATCATCAAAAACTGACTACACTGTCGTGGATATATACCACTCTATGTACTCTAAGGGTCTATATTATCCACTATGCCTCACTGAAAATACTGTAAAGCGAATGCAATAAAAGTTATACAAACACGGAAAAACGTTCCTTGAATTAATTTATTGAATTACCTACTACAATATTATAACAGTTCGCAGAAGCATTTAACATTATATATCTACATAAGTATTATATCACCTTGATATTTTAATATTCTCTTCTGTTTTATATCGTACTAAAATACACCTTGTCCACAGGTAAAAAAGTGTCGATCGATTCACACACACTGAATTTCAAGTACCCTATATCGAGTGGATTTTTTACTACCGTCTCAAAACTAGGATCCAAACTGTGAAACCTTTTTCGCACACGGGACAACTTCTCGGATCTCGACAATGGCGCGTGGGGCGAATTTTAAACAGACGCGTATTATCTTTTGAAGCGTTTCTCGGTCTGTTTACAAACAATGACTTGAGATTGTTGCGATGTAGTTTTATTGTTTATAATCGGGCCATCCTACCGGCCTCCTGGTCCTGGCGATTAAGGAGTCTGTCGATGTGCGGAAACCACAAGATGGACCCAATATGTACTTATTTGTGCCGATGACGTTACATATATAGACACGTTGTAGAGCTCTCAAAGTGGCAAGCAATAATCACGCTAGTTGGTGTGATCGGTGTTTAAGCCGATTTAGTACTAAACGGTCACGCGTCGCTTGAGGTCGTTGCAAGCAAGTATGGAACGCGGTCCGAACTTCGGATCTGTTTCGTTCATGCACATATATTCTATGAATGTCTATCTTTGTCATACATGACCGATATTTGAATGATGAATTTACTGGTAACGTGTGTGTTTTGCTTGCCACGTTTTGTGTTAATATTCTAAGGCTATGACGTGTCTATATATGTAACGTCATTGATTTGTGCCACTTTATCCTTAGTAAAACGTCTTAACACGTTAATTGCTAACTAAAATTCGTAAATATTAATGCCATTTAAATGACGGATCAATTCAAACTGACGAACAGTGACGGGTTTTCCTGTGCCCTGTGGAACGACTCAAAGCCACAAGGCTGCGTCTGCTTTATATCGGTTCAAAGCGAAGAGGCGGAACGACGCGCGTGGCGCGTTGTGCGCATACCGGACACATGTCTGTGTGCGACGCGCGGTGTCAGCAATAAACGTGTTAAGAAAACAACCAAATAAGATTCGAGAGTTTATAGTAAATAACTCACAAGAATCTCAACTGCTCCCAACCGTCCAGTCAGTGAGACTATGGCATTCCCAACTGAGGTTGAAGGTAGTGGGAGGGGAAGGAGATGGGAAGAGGGAGGTTGGGAAGTATTTGGCTATCTGGTTTCAAGCAACGTTTCAATTCTTAATGGGGGTCTTTCACCAGGGCGATACTTTGAGTATCTACCACTCTGGAACCTGCCACAAATAAACTATACATTATTTTATATGAATTAAATGTGTTATAACACATATTGATCAACTAAAAATTATTTGCGCACGCCGAGTTTGAACCCGCGACCTCTGGATTCGTTGTCGAGCGTCTTACCACTCGACTACGCAGCCTGTCAAAGTCTACAAGTAGGTTTGATTTCGATCACATATAATTGAAATTTCACTTACTTACAACGTATTATTAAGAAGTATCTGTCATGCGACAAACGTGTACTTTGTGTTTTAAAGATGCTGATTAAAATGCACATTGTTAAGTGCGTATGCGTAAGATAACAATGATCTTTGAAGCAATAACAAGCGGCGGAGTTGAGAATTGTTTCGTAATTGTAATTACATGCCCACAGATGTACATATGCAATATTTAATTGAGAAGCGAGAATGCGACAATCTCTTTCATAAAGACTAACACAAGTCTACTAACTTTTCTAGATGTAAAAGACAGTCCCTCAATAAGGTATGATTTCCATCTTTAGAGACAGAAATATAATATCTGACGAATACGGTTAATAACATATAAACCGTATTGGAGCACGACCATTTTGGTACGACCGACGCTTTGGTATTACCAAAGTAATCATTCAATACTAGATGTTTTTGCAGACGTTAGCGCCTCCCACGGCGATTGATCGAACCGTGTACGCCACATGCTTGTCGTATTAATAATCAGATTTTATGAGAAGGTTACATCTTAAATTAAATCGATATTAGAAGAAAAAAACAAATGCAGTGGCCGTGCGAGGAGAGACTAGGCCTGAAACGGACAGAAGCGACGAAATAGTGCAAGATAAGGACTCCTTGAAACCTTTTGTTAGAACAAAAAATCAATTTTAGAGTACCTCAGCGAGCAACTCGGCAAAACATATTATTGTACAACAATAACTTCCATACCAACTACATGCATGCACCCATTCCTCGCCTACATACAATCGGGAACGAATACACCTCAAATATTGACATCTTTCACATTATTCAACCTTATTTAAATGAAATATTTATTATGGGAACTATTATTTATTTTTTGTTATTCATTTTTCAAAACGTTTTACTTTTTATTGTATTATTTCATGTATATCTTTTTAAAACTGTATTATTTTCTGTGCACATGAACTTACTTATGTTAATTTATTATGTAAAAGTCCATCAGGGCTTTAATAAATAAATAAACAATAGGTTACTGATGTGACTAGGAAAAGTTCTGAAGAGTTCAGTTACACGCGTCGCGCGTTGACAGACATACAACCGGTATGCGCACAGCGCGCCACGCGCGTTGTGCCGCCTCTTCGCTTTAAACCGATCTAAAACAGACGCAGCCATGTGGTTTTGAGTCGTTCCACAGGGCACAGGGAAACCCGTCACTGTTCGTCAGTATGAATCGATCCGTTATTCATATGGCACTAATACTCGTATGTACGAATTTTAGTTAGCAATGAACGCGTTATAAATTTGCAGATAACGATTAGTATAAATATCATGCTTTTGTAAAGCATAAAACTTGTATAATAATGATTTGACGGCCTCCATGGTCGAGTGGTAAGACGCTCGACTACGAATCCAAAGGTCGCGGGTTCAAACCCGGCGTGCGCCAATAACTTTTATTTAATTAATATGTGTCATAACACATTTAATTCATATAAAAAAAATAATAACAAGTATATTTGCGGCACGTTCCAGAGTGGTAGATACTCTAAGTATCGCCCTGGTGAAAGACCACCATTCAGAATCGAAACGTTGCTTGAAATGGCTTAAGCCGTGTTTGGTGACCAGATCTGAATAGCCAGGTACTTCCCAACCTTCCTCTTCCCGATCTCCTTCCCCTCCCCACTACCTTTAGCCTCACAACATACCCAATTAGGGCATGCCATAGTCTCACTGGCTCTAGACGGTTGGGAGCAGTTGAGACTCTTGTGCGGTATTCATGTAAAAAAAAAAAAAAAAAAAAAAAAATAAGCTGTGTAAAAAATGATATTTTCGAAGAAGCCAGAAATGTAAATGTGAGTAATAGAAATATGGATTACATGACACAGAAACTGACACCATAATTCAATTTGGGCTGCATCTGTCTGATAAATTGGTAGAAAGGTAGATGAAGCAACTCTTAATTAAAAACACGTGGAAGATCATCGTAACTCTGGACCACCAAAGAAGACTGATATCTCATAAGAGATGCTGAGGCGGAAGATCCCTTCTCGGGTCATAGACATTTATCAATATTATTTAAGAGCACTTTCCAATATCGCATATCAGTAAGAAAGCTTAGCCGCGGATCAAATACCACCAAGGTCATTTTCACTGTACACAAAAATACACGGGTATTTGACGATGTATTTTCGTTATTTAATACCTATACTTAATCTTCAATAAATTATACTGCTCATATTAAATTCTGCAATGGCGATGATCGATGCTAAAGATAAGAACGAATGAGGCACTGAAAAGAAAAGAATATAGAAAGATAGCTAAATATTTTTACCCAACCAATACAAATTTAAAATCACTTTCTCCGGGTTTTTATGTCGTATACCATGAGAGAGAAAGAGACAAGAAAAGTCTTCATAGAATATTGCAGCACTTCCAAGTACGTAGGAATGTTTTCCGTCCGCGCTAACTTCACATCGTCAAGTCGTATAACTTACGTCAACGGATTTTGAGGTTATTTCCTATATTTGTGTTGATTAAAAAAGTTGCAGTGATTTTACAAATAAATCAAACATGATGGTGATATGCGTGAATGTTCAAATAAGACCAAACAAAGATTATAAAACATCACTTTTTAGAGGTATTTCAACAGTTTTTTTAAATGTTGACCGAACTTTAGAATTTTCACATTTTTAATGATATAAAGACATGAAATCAATAAAAAAGCTTCCATCATTAGTTAGGCAAACCTTCTGTTGTTAGTGTTTGTGTGATATTTTAACTTTACAAATCATTTCAATAGTGTATTGATGTTGTTTTGTTTAATGTGTTCAAATATGTTGATTAAAAATGTCCGAATTCCATGTGGGCGGTAACTAATAGGCTATCCAACTTCCTTTAATATATATTTGTCTCTTTCTATCGAGTCAGTATAAAGTCAACAATACTGACTACACTGTTTTGTATTGCATATTCTTACTCCAAGTATACATCTATAAAAGCAAGGGGAAAGAGTAGATTCTTAGATGCGCAAAAATCGAAAACTCTTGACACAACGAAAGCGAAAGCTTCATGGCTGACTTTGTCTATAAGCTCCCAAAGGCCGGGCAGAAAGCAACGAGACACTTTCTAAAAAACCGGGTCGATAATAATCAAGTTTTTAAAAATATATATATCACGATTTGAGATTTCAAAGCCAACAGTGTTTACATCTTGAAGATATACCGAAGCGATCGAGAGTTATGACAATAATATGAACGTCTGGCTGTAGTTTCTAGCCGGTATCTTCAGCCCACCTCTCCACGGTTGTTTGCCATCAAAATTATATTTGAATAATCAACCGCCTTAAGAATCGACACTCTGATACTCCTAGACTATAATATCTAAAATTAATTTCAGTGTTTTCACACAAACGAAGTAAATTTATAATTCAGGCGCACAGTTTGCACCAGCGTTGTGCAAGTGGGTAGCCCACAGAGTGTTGTTTTTTTTTTTAAACATGTTCATTTTGTAACGTTTTAACAATAATAAATAATTGATTTGAATAGGTATCTCAGCCAAAGTTGACTCGAACACAGTACTCACACAGATGCATTGCTTGCATAAAGCATATTTGAAACTTGATATTCGACTTTATGTTGTTATTATATTCGTTTTTGTGCGAAAGTGAATTGAAGAAAAAATCGTAGACGCACGAGGAAGATGTGGCACGATCAAGTAAATCAGATAATTGAATCGGATCATGTGAAGAGTCCTGTCCCTGCGGGGAAACGGCGCAATGGTTAGTTAGTTATTCGACTTCAGAAATTACAGAGAACACACTGTAAAACTTTTAGAATGTTCAAATTTGATTAACGTAAACACTTGTCCCTTTTTAGTAAAACAAAAAAAAACGATTGATTTGAATTTTAAATAAAAGTAACTTTGTTTTGACATCACTTTATTACACACATATACCAACCGGTTTCGGCTCTACCTGAACCTTCTTCAGGGTTGAACAAATATGTATTGATTTGAATTGAAATGGGACTGAAAAACATCAGCTTCAAATCATTATAAACAATCATTCAAAGATGCCGCACTCCATGACTTAAAAACCTACGATACTGGCAGGTACTCGCACAAGTGCAGTTTCGGACTGCAAATTGCCAACTTGATGATAACCAACCTGCGATACGGGATGCATTTGTTGCAGGCGAGTTGGTTTACCGTATCCCTAGGAATTTGTATTTCAATGGTGATAATATGTATCCTTCATCCGTCTTTTGTAGGTCTAGTTATGTTGGTCGATTGGCACCGTCGTTTTAATAGCTTTATCTGCGGAATGAACGCCTCTCTCCCCCCGGCAGTCTGTACAGCATTCCTCGTCTTGGACACCTTTTCCTGGTATTGCCTACGTACTTTTCCCACTTTGTGTGAAATTGGCGAGACCGCTTTTTGAAACGAAACAGAGCACGTTTTACGGGGGACTCTGCAGATGCGAATGCGTTCGGTCTCTAGAACCGTCCAGACCAGATATGGATTGTTGTTCAAAATCCAAGCCACTGGCCGGATCGTTCGTGTTACTCGTTAGTTTTTTATAAACCGTTTAGAAGATGCAAGCGAACGAGCATGGGGTACACTTCATTATCCTATTGAGGACAGAGGTTTTCCAGCTACATGGTAATAAAAATAAAACATAGATTTGAATAGGGATGGTTGATATCGGAAATCGGTTCCAGTTACAGGTGACCGGAGAGGAACTTGTTATTTATTGTTTATTATTTATCGCTTCATCAATAGAATTGCATGTGACTTTAAGAATATAAAAACCCTAAAAACCTTTTACTGCTCATTAGTTCGCCCTCATCTAGAATATGCTAGTGTAATTTGGTCCCCTTTCTATACCGTTCACATTCATCATATTGAATCCGTACAACATCGCTTCTTACGCGGAATTGCATGAAGATTAGAACAAGAAAGAGGCGATTATTCATATGATGAAATTGAACAATTATTGAAAATGTCTTCATTAGAAAAGCGCAGGAAAGACTTTGGTTTAATTTTCATTTACAAAAATATTAATTGTTTTATTGACTCACCTTCTCTGTTGCAACTTATCCAGTTCAACATTCCTTGCCGTAGACTCAGAAACAATGAATTGCTGTTCCTCAATCATCACAATACTAATTATGGGTATAATTCTCCAATGTCCAGAATGTCAAGACTTGTTAACTCAAGCCATGGTCTTGAAATTTTTGGTAGCAGCCTAAATGATTTTTGTCATTCTTTACAACTCTACCAAAACTTTGACTAGACCATGGCTTGAATGTTCTCTCTTATGTTTATTTTGACCTATTTTTGCCATCGCTTCATTTATTATTATTATTATGTATGTGCTATTCCTTCTCTGTTGCTCTTTTTTCCATTTCGTGTTTTATACGTCTTTTTGTAATTGAACTTTAGTCCGTTAATTTATAAATAAATTTATCCAGTTATTTTTGGAACCGGTTCCTAGTCCCAGAAAGATTCAAAGTAGAACATTTTTAAGCCATGTTTAAGTTGTCAATTAAAGACAGGGTTCCTATAATATTTGAATAATTTGTGTAGCGCCGTTTTAGTGAAAAATCAACCGTGTTTTTTTTTTCAAGGGGGGGGGGGTGTCTATAGATATTTTGAAAACGATAAGAACTGGAACCGGTTCCTCGTTTCTAATAACCGTGTTTTCGGGGAATTTCTCTCCAAAAAGAACCATACCTTTCCGGCGAAAGGCATTTAAACTATGTTTGCCGTTTTTATTTGAAACCGGTTCCAAAAATAATCGGTTCCTTGGACAAATAATATCGACGGTTCTAGTGACCGCCTTGGAGCTGATTTCTCGTAACCGGAACGAGAATATCGACCATATCTATTTGAAGAAAATTAAAACTTTAATTTGACACCGCTGTCAATAAATATTCATTAATTTCTCATTGACCAGCTAACTTTAGTGTTTGCGTTAGTTAAATGACATTTTGAAAGTATGGAAAAATACAGTAAAACATTTTTAGAAACAACCTAATAGTGTTTTAGAGCAGTTTTATACTATTTCTGATGACAAGATATTGCAAAAAAAATTTACTTTCTTCCTATATATCCCTGGTGAAAGACCACCGTTCAGAATAGGAATGTTGCTTGAAATGGCTATGGCCGTGTTTAGTGATCAGATCGCAACCTTCCTCTTTCCTGTCTTCTTCCCCGTTACACTCAATTCACCCTCACAACACACGCCGATTGGGGATGCCATAGTTTCACTGACTTCGAACAGTTGTGACTTTTGTGATGTATTCACATTTTTTAAAATTCTATCGCATAGATTCAAAATATGATTGAATACATCAACCTCGAGGTGATATTTCACAAAAATAGCGGTATGTAAATTAGTCAAGTATAATAATTATAAATAGTAATATTTTCCCTGATATCCGTAAGAACTCCCTGTAAAATGGTGATTTTCCTTGGTATTTTAAGTATTGGTGAATTGAACAATTTGGGTCGTGGACAATTTGACGGTGAACATGATCCGTATATCATTTAAAAACTGGAGGAGATTCTATCTGGGTGGTGTGTCGGACATATCGTGACCCGATTGTGGCCCGCCGCCACCGCCAGAGCCCAGTGGCCGAGTGGTCGCGTGCCACCAACAGGAATAACCACTTGTCAGTTCAAAGATTGATGTGGGTCCGGTTTACAAAACCTACCACCAACCGAGAGGTTCTTACTTAAAAGAGAACCAAGAATCACTCAGATACGATTACAAGCGATGAAAGCGATTCACAACTTCTTGCAGCAGTGCCGATAGACTTTGATCTATTTTGTAAGTGGTATATTAGGAGTTCCATCGCACAGCTGCTCCATTCGAAGGCAGTTCGGCAGTAGACTAATTGAATCAATTAAACTCGTTAAAACGTCATCGTTCAATGCATACCTCGTCAGAGATAAGGTCAAAACGCTTCTGTATTCATATTGATGGGAAAGGTTACGGCAATATCGCTGTCGGTGAAAGATGAAACTAATAATCTTTATTATTTTACGATCGTGTAGTAATCCTAAACTTAAACAACAACTACGTAACACGATAATAGCTGTTTGTATTTTGGCCAGTCGTAATGCTCAGCAGATAAATTAAATTGCAGCGAGCCAACTGAAGGACAAGATGTTAATAAACATCGGGAACGGTGACTCAAACATCACAGTGGGTGAAATGAAAAGATCACAGAATAATAATTCTTGTTATGAATCCGCAAAGACAGTGGTGTTTGCGGTGTGCAGTGCCAAAATATGTCGACCGAATTGTGGCAAGGTCTTTCATACTTCTTACTGGTAGTTAAATAATAAAAAAAAATATGTTACGCAAGGAGCACATAACAGCAGGGGAGATGATGTACGAGGAGGTGAGCACTAAGTGCATTCATTATAAATAACCGTCATGATTTTCCGTACGCAAGTTGTACGAAAAATAATACGTGAGAGAGTCTAAAATTACACAGGAAACATTAACTCCCACTCGACTGAGTGAGATTCTCCTGACACAGGTTGACGAGCCAATTTCATACAATTCACGAAAAGCAATAATAAAAACGGTTCCCAAGAGAAGAATATTTCAATTTTGTGACACTAAACATTCTTATCAATCTCCCATTGTATCCTGTTTGCATCCCTTAGTGTCTTTCTGTCTAGTAAATTATATCCTAACATCGCTTTCTAAAATTCTTTTTAACATGTATTATTCCATTGACCACATGTTTGGACTCTGATGCTTATAGTTTGAACATGCAGGTATAAAACCAGAGCTATTCTGTAAAAGCACCCACTATTATTTAATTATTCATTCCATCCCAGCAGTAAACCATGTTTAGTTAAAGGTTTAATTACTAGTATTATACAAATTCTGCCAGTAAAAAGTATTCAAGAGAAAGGCTTATATTTAATTCAACATCCCCGAACAAAAGCGCGCCTTACCCAAGGAGCATTCTGTCGGTCGCATCAGAAACCATTACACTACTTATCGAAGGAAATCTTCACAATAAAACGTTTAGCGTAAATTTACATAAAATGCGATATTTAAACATTTAAAAATAATGACTAAAAGTAGCATGTAAATAATTAACAACGTCAATTTTAAAAACACGAACTATATTTTTACACAAAAAAGTTTGACATTATAAGGTTGTTAAAAATGCTTTCACAACAAACACACGATAAACTCATTGAAAAGTATCAAGCAAAGTCGTGAAGTGAAATAATAATAAACGTGATAGGTAAGTACGAGTATTATACTAAGTATGTACCTTCACCGAATATCGACGAACAAAGCAGCGAGTAAGTACCTACCGCCTACTGAAGAATTACAACACTACTTAAATAATTGGGTAATGGTAAAAGGCTGAGTGTGAAATCGATCTACCGGGAAGCTCGAGGGTTGTAAACGGAAGTATTAGTATGGCCTCTGGTTTCGGCGGTTTACCTTTCAACCATAAATTCAATCAGAATTAATCGGCTATTATGACTGTATTATGCAGACAAATAAGTTTAAAGAATCACAAGAAATATCATACGAGAAAGAATGAAGATATGTATATATATATATATATATATATATATATATATATATATATATATATATATATATATATTTATATATATATATATATATATATATGCATTTAACAGTGTGACAAACGAAAGAATGCGGCTGACGACGCGCTGATCATGCGCAGATTCGCATTTCGGTAAGAGGCGGGGTCAACCGGAAAAAAATCGCCAATCACCATCGTACGGATTGTCTACTTCCCGAACGGCTTCGGCAAAGCAGTAAAAGAAAGGTCATTGGCATTATTTAATTTGTCAAGCTCTACCTATGTATGTATGCAATTATCACATTTTTCCAAGGAATACTTGGAAAAAATGTGAAATGATAAAACAATAATTTTATTGCAAAATACGACATGTTACAGGAAAGTACATTTTGTTCTTCTTTTTAAATGAAAGACAAATATTCCTGGGTTACGAATAGCCTGGCAATATTTGGAAAAATACTACCCACAAACATTGTTACCGGATGTTGTTGTTTTTTTTTTATATTTATTACCGCACAACTGTCCCAACTGCTCCCAATCGTCTAGAGCCAGTGAGATTATGGCATCTCCAATCGGGGTATGTTGTGAAGCTGAATGTAGTGGGGATGGGAGGGAGATGGGAAAGAGGAAGGTCGGGAAGTACCTAGATATTCAGATCTGGTCACCAAACACGGCTAAAATCATTTTAAGCAACGTTCGATTCTGAATGGTGGTCTTTCACCAGGGCGATACTTCAAGTATCTACCACTTAGGTACGTGCCGCAAATATACTATATATAATTTTATATGAATTAAATCACATATTATTCAAATAAATGTATTTGCGCACGCCGGGCTTGAACCCGCGACCTCTGGATTCGTAATCGAGCGTCTTACCACGACTAAGGAGGCCGTCTTGTGCTTGTGCAATGAAGGACTTAGCTAGCAGAGGAGGAATTGAACCCATGACGCCTGAGTGGGAACCCGACGCATTTGTCAATTCGGTTACTAAATAGTTTTAATAGAAAGCATTCAACAGTTTATTTTCCATAATGTGTTAGTATGTCACACCACAGCGGTCAAAGAAAAAAACAGCTTTAAAATTTTTGAATGATATTTTTAAATTGATCTTGGGCGTATATTTCGCCACAACTTGTACCATAGCGCCCTTGAGGTGACATTTTACAAAAATGGGGCTATATAAATTAGCCAAGTATTATTATTATATCAAATAGAACGAAACAATAATCATCTCTGAAAGTGTTAAAATAATTCCCGGTTGCCGTCACCCTGGCGGTAAACTTGGGTACTACTGCAACCAGAACTTATACTAATCATAATAATTTCTTGTTCGTTAAATTAATATTATCTGTACATCTTTACATCAAGACACGTGGTTGTTAGAACTAGTAGGCTAGTTACTCAAAACGTTTAAAACACGCGTTACTTTAAATTGCGTAATTATCTGACCTATAATAATAAGGAATTAATTGAAATCAGATACGATGTTTGTATTGAAAGTGGGTCGCCACTATCAACACTACAATCTTCAGTTAAAATGTAATTTATAGTAAATAATGTCAGGGAATATGGTAAGTTAAAAAACACATACACCACATTGTTGAGAAATTCACTGTAATAGTTTATAGTAATAATCAAAAATGGTGCTAAACGTCACATTGTGGCATTCTAAAACAAGCAAAACTACAAATGATTTTGTCTTAAATTCTACATGGGTAGTAGGGAAAATGTCTAAGGTTTCCAGTAAAGGGAATGAGTTTAACTCCTTGGGAACAATGTATCATCAAATAAAAAAGTTATATATCCCGGGTTACGAATAACCTGACAATATTTGAAAAACTCCTACTGCCATCATAAGAAGCGGAAGATGTTGCTTGTGTAATGATGGAGGACTTAGCCAGCAGAGGAATTGAACGCACGACGCCCGGGTGGGAATCCGCCGCGTTTGTCCACTCAGCTACCGACCGGTCCAGAAAATACATTTTATTCGCAGCTACAAACCTATGTTTACTAATAAACTAACTATCTAACCGTTTCTCCGCAGAGGTAAGCAGAGGACGGACCGCCATACAACCATGTCTTGGCACACACTCCTTGCTTCATTCACATTCATACATCGTCTCATACATACTCTTCTGTTATTCTGACACTTCACATGACCCGATTCAAGTATTTGATTTACTTGATCGTGCCATGTCTTCCTCGGGCGTCCTCGACTTCGTCTTACATTCACTTTCGCATCATATATTCTTTCATTCGCTCTACATGCCCAAACCATCTAAGCGTCCCTTTCTTGATCCTATTCATTACGCTTACATCGGCCTTGCATTCTTTCCGGATATCCACATTTTTAATGCGGTCATACATAGTTTTACCGCGTATACGTCTCAGGGATCTCATTTCCACAGCTTTCAGTCTACTTTCATCCTTCCTCTACCAGTTCCATACCTCACTGGGGTTGTATTATTTTAGTATCAAATTTTAAAAAAAGAAATAAGATTTTAATAATCCATGAATCATAGCCTATATTTGGTCGATTTTTAGGGGTGTTAAACCGTTGAAGCACAGTGTCCATCGTGCTCAGGTGATGGATTCTGCCCCGATGATGAAAACTGCAAGACCATTCGAAGAGTTAAGAAATGAGAGAGAGCCATTCTGCTAACACCCCAAAAATAAACCAATAAATTAATTAAAACAACAAATTCAATACATTCTCCACTGCAGCGGAGATTGGGCGATATGTACGGAGACCGTCATGTGCTTTTAGAATGCAAATACCTGTATTTATAAGTTGTTACTGCGTACGAGAAGCATGTTTTTTACGTGAAATTAGAAATTACCTCACATTACAGCGACACATTGAAATCCTCAGAGACATTTTGTATTTCGTTATGTGTACAAGGGGAGGCCGGTGGTGCGACAAAAATGTCTGGATCCATAGGTAAATAAACGTATCTCCAACTCGTATTGTATGTCCACATGTCGGTTTCACGTGAGTCACTTTTATACAAACATATCACACGAGAATACAAACTCATTAACGAAACATGTTTGCTTCGTTTTTTTTATTACTTCGCGTGAAATATTAATTTTAACAAAAAATGTCTCGACAGTATTTAATTTACCTCAGACTTAGTTTGCCAACGTCGACTGATTTTGTCAGAAGCGCGTTGCTCACCTTGGAGAAACAATGTATAGAGAGGGAGCTAATTATTTTTACCTAACTGATACAGACTTGCGATAAATCACTTTCTCCGGGTTTTTGCGTCGTACACCATGAGAGAGAGAGAGAGAGAGACAACAAATATAATACTCCGCTTCTACGTACTGTCACAATGATCTTGGGCTCCTGGGTCACCGCGGGACTCCGCCCACATTTTTTATTATGCCACTAAACTTGACACAACTAAACGGTTTTTTAGGTTACATGCTATATTTTTGTTGATATCAATACTGTGAAAAAGTGGTTATACGAATAAACAAAAACATTATGTCGATATGTGATATGAATGGATGTATAAATACCCTAGCCTTGGTCTTAACCTCGCCCAGGTCCGCCGAGTCAGGTGAAAATCATCGAAAACTGACTACACTGCTTTGGATTGATACCACTCTATATACTCTAAGTTGCGCACAGTTTTTAATAGTTAAGAATCATAGCTATGAAGCAGAAAATCTGTATATTAGCATTTTACTAATATACAGATTTTCGCGATGAAAACCTGATTCACACCAACGTCCAGTTCCGCTCAGTGCCGATATTGTTCCGCAAGAAAACTTATTGATATGGTATGAATATCAATCAAGGAGTATGTGCCAAGACAAATTTGTGTGGCAGTATATCCTTCTGCCCACCCTTGTGATATTTAACTACTTATTTAGTTAAATAATTATTTTGAAGGGTAAAAATACTAACATCGCAGTAAAAAATCTGCGTTGTAAGTATTTTTACACTTCAAAATAATTATTTAACTAAATAAGTAGTTAAATATCACAAGGGTGGGCAGAAGCACATACTGCCACACAAATTTGTCTTGGCACATACTCCTTGATTGATATTCATACCATATCAATAAGTTTTCTTGCGGAACAATATCGGCACTGAGCGGAACCGGACGTTGGTGTGAATCAGGCTTAACGCTGCTATCTTCAGCATGATATGTCATTTCCATCATGAACTTTGAAATATCTTTTTAATTTTCAAACAAGAAGATGCCATATTGTTTATTCTAGATTTTTTTATTATTCGACGTGTATAAAACTGTGTTAAAACTCAGACAAAAGTCGGGTAGGTACAGGAGACGGCCTCCATGGTCGAGTGGTAAGACGCTCGACTACGAACCCAAAGGTCGCGGGTTCAAACCCGGCTTGCGCAAATAACTTTTATTTCATGATATGTGTCATAATACATGTAATTAATATTAAGTATATTTGCGGCACGTTCCAGTGGTAGATACTCTTAAGTGGTTATAACGCTCGATTACGAATCCATAGGTTGTGGGTTCGAATCCCGGCCTGGACAAATAAATAAAAAAATCTTAATATGTGTTATTTCACATTGAATTCATATAAATTAATATAGAGTATATTTGCGGCATGTTACGCAGACACTCCAAGTATCGCCCTGGTGAAAGACCACCATTCAGAATTGAAATGTTGCTTGAAATGGCTTTAGCCGTGTTCGGTGACCAGATCTGAATAGCCAGGTGCTTCCCAACCTTCCTCTTCCCATCTCCTACCCCTCCCTACTACCTTCAGCCTCACAACATACCCCGATTGGGGATGCCAGTCTCACTGGCTCCAGACGGTTGAGAGCAGTTGGCACTCTTTTGCGGTATTCACTATAAAAAAAAAGTTTTGTTCAAAATTCGGTAGCCATGCCAAATGGCGGGATGTGACATATTTACGAGAAATTCTGCTCAGACGTATTTCGAGGGTAATATTTCATTTTAATATTGACGGACCAGTGAATTTGAAATATAATAATATACCAAAACTCATAAAAATGTCACACGGTGGCAATATCGAAACGAAGGAAACATGGCGAAATGCTGAAACGAGCAAAAATATTATTCGAGAAGGAAGAGGTTGAATAATAAATTATTATTATAATTTGGGGCTCGACTAAACACCAGTCAGTGCTGAAATCGATTCCGGGTTGCGGTTTAAAAAAAAAAAAACGTGACAAAAAATGTTTTAAAGTCTCTCTAATTAGGCGTCGGAAACGTCAGTCAGTCCAATCGAAAAATATTTTTCTCTCAAAAACTTTGCCACACCAACATTATTTCCCGAGAAAAATTCGTGAGAAAAGTTTGAAAACAATTCAATCGCCGTCTCTCGACTTGAAGCCTCGTTTAGAGACGGAGTCGTAGTTCATAGTGTGCATGTGTGCAGACCAAAAAAATAGACGGCGAAGTTTAACAGCAGTGACTGAAGCTAGATAAGTGAATTTAACGAACGCCACTCGTAAAATTTCATGATAGTTTGACGGTTGATATTTTATTTTAAAAATTACGTTTGAAAGGCGAAAAACATGTTTTTTTGCTCAGTGAGATATTTCAGCTCATTTTTTGAAAAAAATCACGTTAAAAACATTCTTGTCATGTGTACACTGAAAGCGAAAACGTCAAATTGCTATTTCCAACATCAAAAAGTCTCAGATCTAATCTTTTGACTCTCGTCTGAATACGTCTAATAGTAACGTAACTTTTCTGTTCGTGTATATTCATAAAAAAAGTAACTATAGGGTCCGCCAAATAACTTTTTTTTTTTCAACTAGTGCTTATTTCGTGAATGGTAACACTTAGCTCATGTCTGATTTGACAGATAATTAGTTTTATCCTTCCGCTGAGCGAATATGGTTGTGTATACGCTTGAACAACGCTGGGAAATATTGCGACATTACTTTGAAAATCATGGTAATGTTGCAGAATGTGTGCGAAAATTGCGTACGGTTTTTGGAAGAAGAGAAGCACCGTCAGCTCCGTATGTTCGTTATCTTGTGAAAAAAGTGAAAGAAACTGGCATCCTCATCGATAAACCAAAGCGTGAAAAGCCAAAAACAGTGCGTACACCCGAGAATATCGATGCTGTGGCAGAAAGTGTGCGTGAAGCGCCATCAACATCAATTCACCGTCGTTCTCAACAATTGAACATTTCGGAGACATCATTGAGACGAATTTTGCATAAAGACCTTGGTATGACGCCATACAAAGTCCAATTGGTTCAGGAGTTGAAGCCAACTGACCATCCAATGCGTTTTCGCTTCGCTGAGTGGGCCTGCGATCGACTTACAGAAGATGCCGATTTTGCCAAAAAATCATCTTTTCGGATGAAGCTCATTTTGATCTTGGCGGGTATGTAAACAAGCAAAATTGTCGTATTTGGGGCACAGAAAACCCGCACGCATACATTGAAAAGCCGGTACACCCAAAACGAGTCACTGTTTGGTGCGGATTTTGGTCCAGAGGCATAATTGGGCCATTTTTCTTTGAAAATGAGCAAGGAGTGGCCGTTACAGTCAATGGCGATCGTTATCGGGCCATGTTGAACGAATTTTTGTTCACAAAAATTGAAGAGGAGGATATTGGCAACATTTGGTTTCAACAGGACGGCGCTACGTGCCACACAGCCGAAGCTACACTCGATGTTTTGCGCCCTGTTTTTGAAGATCGCATTATCAGCCGCAGAGCTGATGTCGTTTGGCCACCTCGGAGCTGCGATTTGACACCGTTGGACTATTATTTGTGGGGTGCCCTCAAAGATAAATGTTACGCCGACAAGCCAGAGACAATTGACGCTTTAAAGGACAATATTCGTGAAGCCATTGGTGAAATACAGCTGCACACAATCGATAATGTGCTTAAAAATTGGACCGATCGTGTAGGCTACTGCATGGCCAGCCGAGGCAGCCATTTGAATGAAATTATTTTCCATTATTAACCGGAAGGATTGTACTTATAAATAAAAAAAGAAATTTGAGAAAATATTCAGTAGTTTTTTTTTTATAGCATTTTCAAAAAAAAAAGTTATTTGGCGGACCCTATATAAATTTAAATATTTTCGTAGAAAACAATCACTTTGTGGTTGGGCATATTTAATGAAAATGAAATAATAACTTTGTATTAGACCACAGATTTAAATTTAAATATGTGGTCATATACAAAGTTCTTATTTTATGTTCATAGAAATTAAAATACCTGCGATCCTGTAAAAAAACCTATTTAACTATGAATAATTAAATTAGAATAATTCATAACAGAGTACGTGAGCTTTTCGGCTGATCAAATAGAACATAATATTAAGTTTATTTATCGAGAGCTTGTTTTTACCAGAACTGAAAAACAAGGAAATCAATTCGTTCAAGGTTATACATAATGTGCGTGTTATCTACTTGTGCAGTTTGATTGTTGTTGTTGTCAGCGATCAATTGAATTCAGTAACAGCTTTCTCAGCGATCAACTGTCCGTGAATAATATCATGTTTCATTTTCTCCGACTCTAAATATTTAGCTCAAGCTGAAGATATTTCAGACGTGCATACTGATACACGATAATCAAACTGCTGCTATGTTCGGCGCGTGTGCATCGTGACCTATTCACCGACAAATCAATTTCAATCAATCAAAATACAGTATCGTGAAAAAATGCTAACAGGGAAAATCGGGGTGAAATTGCAGAAAAAACAAAGCATCAACAAAACGTCATCCAAAGATGTGCGGAATTAAAAGCACATTTTTTATGGAGTGCCGATCGGGATGCACGTGCAGATGTATCCTTTTATTATGACGTGCGTGATTAGGAATTCTTTCCGTGCTCTTCTCGGCACATAACAACACGGAAGACCTAGTCACGTCAACGGAATGCCTAACTATTCATTCATCCCGTTTACAACTATTCTGTTCCGTTTTTATTGCTATTATCTTTCGGGCCTAAGTAGTCTGTGAAAAGTAAGTACCGATTGTGAACAAACCTTTACCACTGCCTAGAAAATATCGTAAGATTTCTAGCATGTGGCACACTTTGACTTTTCAGCCACCTGAATTGAGTGGAAAATTAAAACACGTTAGTTTTTAAATTAGAGAAAAAATGTCGTAGACTTCATGAATACATTGCAGAATAGCTATCCTCTGTAGTGTAGGGGTATACGCATTCCACTTTGAACCGAAGGGTTGGGAGTTAACGCGAGGTGAAATTTGTATTTAATATAATGTGGACGCTGCCAGGTCTGGGTGTTGTGAAAGTTGATTGCTAAGTATGATGGACCATACAAATAATGACTCTATACAAACATGAGCATTTATAAATATGTATAACGTCATGCAAGTCAATGCCTTCAACTGAAAGGAGTACCTATATTAAAAAACAAAGTTTAAAATTGACACTTTTAAAATGAACTTTAAGTTTTTTCTAAACTTTTATTTACTAAAAAAGATTCTTAAATGATATTTATGTATATAAAGGTTATGTTAAGAAAACCTGAATGGTAGTCATGCTGATATATTATATATACGCTGATTAGTGATTACAATCTGACTTATAGATAAACTCCTAAAAAAGATAAATGTATTTCATTCAACATCAAGCATAGAATTTCTGTTCAAACCAAGAAAACTTTTCAGACTCTGTTCCTCACTACGAAAAAATTAAAAAAATACCTCCGATTTACTTTATTTAAAATTTGCTCGCATGCCCTAAAAATGAAAAAAAAAAAAAAAATAATAAATAATAATTATAATATACGAGTATATGTGTAAGAATCAGCTAAATTTTAAGTTTTTATGGTATGGTGATTGTGTCCTGCCAGAAGTGACCTGCCTGGTAAGTATGTTGCTGTATATTTATATAAACTAAGAATTAATATTAAGTAGAAATTAAGATTTGTACAGCGCCCTCGAGGTGATTTTTCACGAAAACGGCGCTATATAAAATATCCAAATATTATTATTATTAATCATTATTGTGTTCAAGTAGTCATCGGCCATTGCCGCCGGTAGCTTTGAAGTGGAAATTTCCAAGAATGCACGAAACTACTTGAGAACGAGATTTCAAAATAGGCGATAAAGTGATTAGACTGATCGACGACACTTCTGATTCAGAGAAGAAAGTGAAAGACTTGTGTGATGAATCATGAAGAATCAATAACCTACAGCATATTTGAACGTGAGTAAGCGGAAACCGCAATGTCGCCATTAAAATAAGATGATTCTTTCGGAAAAGGTTTGACCCCCAATCAGAGTCATTTTAAAATGACATGACCTTTGAAAATTATTTACGAAGAAAGTACTGACCCTATTTAATTGTGATTTTTTTAAATGAGTTTAAAAGGGCTATAAAACATAATAAAGGTCAAATTGAATGCCCTTCAGATGTTTTTCATTTTTATAGATTTAATTCTAAGTTAAGAAATTGTCTTCTCTAGAAGAATTATCTAAATATGAAGGAACACCTTAACATTTAAACTAGACTTCAAAACCGAAATCTTGCCAAATTACGTGTATTTTGTTTTTTTGTAGTAAATACCGCACAAGTCCCAACTGCTCCCAACCGTCTAAAGCCGGTGAGACTATGGCATCCCCAATTGGAGTATGTTGTGAGGCTGAAGGTAGCGGGGAGGGGAAGGAGATGGGTAAGAGGCAGGTCGGGAAATACCTGGGTATTCAGATCTGGTCACCAAACACGGCTAAAGCCATTTCAAGCAAAGTTTCAATTCTGAATGGTGTTCTTTCATTAGGGCGATACTTAGAGTAATTACCACTCAAAAGGTGTCGCAAATACTTGTATACCATGAATTATTTTATGTTAATTAAATGTGTTATTACATATTAATTATATAAAATATATTTGGGCACGCCGGGTTTAAACCCGCCACCTCTCAATTCGTTGTCAAGCGTCCTACCACTCGACCACGGATGCCGTCACTACAAGTTTGCGTCTACTTCAATACGTAGCTAAAAAAAAACACCACCGAAGGTTGAATACGACACACAATCCAAATAGAGTTATACGTCTTCATTTCAAGCAATGTTGTTTTACAATATTTGTTTCGTGTACATATCAAAACAGATATCTCGAACAAGATGTAGCAATCGTGTTCACGCATGCGTTAATCCGAGCTGCTGATAAAAATTAACGCGAAAAAGCGTTAACTTCCAACGGTAATTAATACGGCGCTCAAAGACCGAGTAAACGGCTGTTGAAACAGTTTTACTGTGTAAACCGACGGCTAATTTGTTAACTGCCGTGTTATTTAAATCCGTACTGTTTTATGTGAATAATTCGCATAAGTTTACGAGGAAAAGAGTGTAAAACATTGTGGCAAATAATTGCCTCTATCAAAACAACGATATGAGAAAAGAACTTTGCTGGTCGAGATAAAAAAATGAATAATAATTATAGCGAAACCGGCAGGCAATCGAACGGTATAAACGAGGCTTCATACATCTCATCATCGGGTTACACCAATCAGCTGATAATATTTCCCTGAATAAAATTATAAGCGATATTAGCAAACGAATAATTCAATGGAGTGGGGTTTCATGCAAACTAAACATTGTCATTCATGAATAAGAAAATCTAATTACGTACGTAGATACCTTCATGTTATCTCATATTCATATTCATATCTCATGTTCAGAGCCAAACTCAAAACCCATTTTTTTTCAGAAAATCATATCCATAATCAAGATGTAACAAGCCCCATAGAATTTCTGTTAACTTTTCAGACTCTCATTCCTTTAATTCCAAGCCATGGTCTTGAAATTTTTGGTAGCAGTCTAAATGATTTTTGTCATTCTTTACGACTCTACCAAAACTTTGACTAGACCATGGCTTGAATGCTCTCTCTTATGTTTATTTTGTCCTATTTTTGTCATCGCTTCATTTATTATTATGAATGTGTTATTATCCTCCTCTGTTGCCCTTTTTTCCATTTCGTGTTTTATATGTCTTTTTTGTAATTAGACTTTAGTCCGTTAATTTATAAATAAATAAATTAGAAAATTTTCATCAAAATCTGTTCATCACTACGAAAAAAATTAAAATACCTCCGTCCGATGTACGATATTTTAAATTAGCGCTCATGCCCTAAAATATATATTTAAAAATCAGCTAAATTTTAAATTATTATGATAAGGTGATTGTGTCCTGCCAGGTAAGTATGTTGCTGCATATTTATGTAAACTAAGAATTAATATTAAGGGGCTATTTCACCACCTCTCAATAAACTACTATTCATTAGTTAACTCTAATCATCGGAATATTCGTTAGTTATCTCTTTCCGCAAGTTTGGCTGGCAACGTCGCTTTTTTTCAAACCTTATCCCGTCTGCTGTCACGTCTGTCAATACAATGCCGTTATTTATACTATGAAATAACAACAATCTTTGGCAGTACAATATACCCACATACAACATGTTCATGCTTACAAACTATCAACCTTCACCAAGCAATAATAGACACTCCCCAATGCACTTCACTAATATAATTTAATAATAAAGTTATAAAATAGAAATATGTTTTATTTAAATATGGAGACGCGTTTAACTATTTGGTGAGAGGGATGTAATGAGCTTCGCGCGCGAATGTTGTGTTGTGAAAGTTAGTTTATGTTAGAAATAACGGCATTGTATTGACAGACGTGACAGCAGACGGGATAAGGTTTGAAAAAAAGCGACGTTGCCAGCCAAACTTGCGGAAAGAGATAACTAACGAATATTCCGATGATTAGAGTTAACTAATGAATAGTAGTTTATTGAGAGGTGGTGAAATAGCCCCTAAGTCGAAATTAAGATTTGTACAGCGCGCTTGAGGTGATTTTTCACAAAAACAGCGCTTTACAAATTTTCCAAATATTATTATTATTATACACGTATTATTTACTTACACGTACATAATACAGTAAAAACAATGTCATTAAATAGTATCAATAGGTTAATACACTGAATACCTGCAATGTATTTTCAAATGCCTAACTGACTAACCGGAGGGGTAGGCAGAGAGGATGAACCGCCTCACAACTCTATCCCGGCACAGAATTCTTGCTTCATTCACATTAATACATCGTCTCATACAGACTCTTATTTTGACTCTTGACATGACCCGATTCGAGTATTAAAAAAAAGATTTATTTGATGTTGCAAAAGAATCTTCTTTGGCGTTCCTGTGACATTTTCTACCACTCACTTTCGCGTCATATATTCATTCTCATTACACTCCATTCTTCGTTCTTTCACTCTGCGTGTCCAAACCCCATCTAAGCTTCGCTTTAAAATTTTATTACGCTTTCTCGTACATCACCTTTGCATTCTTTCCGAATTTCCACATTTGTAACACATACCACATTGACCACACATACGCCTCAGGGATCTCAAATGCAGCTATACATGGTATATAATACAGCTGTACGACAATTTGACACGTTGCAACAAGATATTAATATGTGAATTCATGATTTTTTGTTAGTAAAGTGAATTTTTTTATTTTTTTATATGAATACCGCACAAGAGTCTCAACTGCTCTCAACCGTCTAGAGCCAGTGAGACTATGGCATCCCCAAATAGGGTATGTTGTGAGGCTGAAGGTACTGGGGAGGGAAGGAGATTGGGAAGAGAAAGGTTGGGAAATACCTGGCTATTCAGATCTGGTCACCAAACACGGCTAAAACCATTTCAAGCAACGTTTCAATTCTGAATGGTGGTCTTTCACCAGGGCGATACTTAGAGTTTCTACCACTCTGGAACGTACCGCAAATATACTTTTTATTATTTTCATATGAATTAAATGTGTTATGACACATATTAATTAAATAAAAGTTATTGGCGCACGCCGGGTTTGAACCCGCGACCTTTGGATTCGTAGTCGAGCGTCTTACCACTTGACTATGGAGGCCGTCAGAATACTGCACAAGAGTCCCAACTGCTCCTAACCGTCTGCAGCCAGTGGGTCTAACGCATCCCAAATTGGGGTATGTCGTGAGGCTCAAGGTAGTGGGGATGGGAAGGAGATGGGAAAGAGGAATGTTGGAAAGTATCTGGCTATTCAGATCTGGTAACCAAACACGACTGAAGTCATTTCAAGCAACGTTTCTTATTTAAATGGTGGTTTTTCACCAGAGCGATACTTTAAGTACCTATCTACCACTCTGGAATGTAGCTTATTCCCACAAATTTATTTTTCAGGTTCAAAACTAGAAATGATAAAAAGATATTTATAAAGGCTATTCTGTATATAACAATACGGAAAATATTGCCCATTGTTTGATTTGAAACGATGTAACACTCGTAAAAACATCAGCGTATAAATCATAACACACGCACCTTAGCATCATAACACGACAGGTATTGCGTAGAATAATCAAATATAAACATACAGAGAAATGCCGGTATTTAAAAATAATTAGCAATGTTGCATAATAGCCGATTACTTGCTCAATATTAACGCTGAATTCAAAACATTGAATCAATCAATTGAAAATGTATTATATGAACGCAGAATGCAGACAATAATACATAACCCGAGGAGTAACAATGTGTGGAGAGAGAGCTAATTATTTATACCCAACCTATTCAAACTTGCGATAAATCACTTTCTCCGGGTTTTTACGTCGTACACCATGAGAGAGAAAGAGACAACAAATATAATACACCGCTTCTATGTACTGTCGCGATGATCTTGGGCTCCTGGGTCACCGCGGGACTCGCCCACATTTTTTTTATGCCACTAAACTTCACACAACTTAACGGTTTTTTGGATTATATGCTATATTTTTGTTGATAACAATGAAAAAGTAGTTATACGAATAAACAAAAACATTATGTCGACATGTGCTATGAATGGATGTATAAATACCCTAGCCTTAGTCTTAGCCACGCCCAGGTCCGCCGAGTCCGGTAAAAATCATCAAAAACTGACTACACTGCCTTGGATATATATACACTCTATATACTCTAAGCATAAGCCCAAAATATTCCGAGTCTTAACAAAACCATTTGACGGGGAAACAGATCAGTGTTGTCAAAAATATATTATTTCATTTTCATGTAATAATTTATATTGGTCATGACAACAGATTAAATAATTTAGAAGCACTAAAAATAAAGAAAGCCTTTATAATTAATAGTCTATTAGGTATATTTTCCGTAAACTCATAAAATTTCTCATTATTCTTTTATCGCGATCTCAGTTGACGTTTTACCTCTTTCATTTCATATTATCCGTGTCTTTCTCTCTGTTCCTTTGTTATAATTTATGTTATTCTTTTGTTTTCTTACTGTTCTCTTATTTCATTTTATTTATTTATTTATTTATTTTTGGATGATTTTATAGCGCCGTTTTTGTGGAAAATCACCTCAAGGGCGCTTTTAAATTGTGTTTTCCCTCGGTATGTATCAGTATATATAATTAGACACTGTGTATTTTTGTTTAGTTTAATTTTAAATTTTGATGATGCTTAGGCTAAGCAAAACCGGTCGGGCATAAACATTAAAATAAAATCTGTGGTATTTTACAAATATATTATTCATTTTCATTAAATATGTCAAAATACAAAGTAATTGCTTTCTATGAAAATAAATATTAATTCTCTCGAATTCGTACACACTTAAGAAAATTATTTTTTATGTGATACAATAAAAAAGTCCTTACTACCCAGGGACAGCAAAACTCTATCGTCCCCATTTGAGGAATGCTGTGAGGTTAAAATGGAGGAAGGTTAGGAGGAGAAATAGTTTATAAAGTACCAGACTATTCAGTTTTGGTCATTAGATATAGCCAAAGCCATTTCTAGAAAAGTTTGGTATCGGACAGTCAAATTGTGAACGAGTTATAAGTCAAATTTAGAAGGTTGTTTGTTTTGTGTGAATGCCGCGCAAGAATCCCGACTGGCGTATTAGTGAAGCAGGAGGAATGAAGAAGGGAAAAAGAGGAAAGTTGGGAGGTACCTGGTTATTCATCATTAAACAAAGCTAAAGCCATTTCAAGTAACGTTTCGACTCTGAATGTTGGTCTTTCACCAGGGCGATACTAAGAGTATCTACCACCCTGGAGTTAATTGCTTGTTGCAATAAGAGACAGGTAATTTGAAAGGTTCCTATTCAATTTAAACATGTTTGTTGAGTTTTTATGACGGTGGCATTGCTTTCGGTACGATCAAACGAATATTAATTGTGATAAAATTGAACTCATAATAGAACGGAACTTCTAAAAATAATACGAATAAATGAACTAGGAACAACAGTTACAAACATAAAGAAACTTGAAGGTCGTAATAACAGGTTTAAAAAAAAAACACAAAACTGCAAAAAAGAATTCGTCAATAAAAAATCGTGCATTTTTTTGTTTTGGCTTTTAAATGCAAACATTGGCAAGAATGTAAATAAATGTCGTAAGTGAACATTTTGAAACAATAAACACGAGCATTAATTAAACGGGTCGCGTGACGTGATCGTGTCTTTGGCAATAAAATGACAGGAATTTGTGTTGCTGCGAGAAAATCTCTATTGGCGATTCGTTAAACGGGCATTAAATTATACGAATGCGTGAAGTTCATCAGTTAAACTGTCAACATCTATTGACCAAGTTATGTTCGTTTAGTGAAAAGCAGACACTTTTTTAAAAACTTACTTTAGCCCATATTATTCGTTTCAACGGTTGAAAAAATTCTAGGCGTTGAAAGCCAACCAGAGCCCCTAGCATAAAACATCGATAATGGTTTTATCGACAATGTCGGTAGTTCGGAAACATTCTCGAACCCGACTGCAGGTTGCCAACGAACAAACGACAGTTCACATAGACTGAATTAACCACATTTAGTCGACGTGAGTTGTCGTTTGTTCGTTGGCGATCTGCAGTCGGGCTCGGGAACGATTCCAAACTACCGACATTGTCGATAAAATTTGAGTCCATGTTTCGTGCTAGGACCCCAGAGTCCCCAACACAAAACGTCGACAAATGTTTTATCGACAATGTCGGTCGAACAACAGCCAACGTCGACTAAACACGCTTCATTTAAACAGTCATTTGTTCCTGCAGCGATTAGCAGTCGGGCACGGGAACGACGACAAATTACCGTCATTGACGATAAAATCTTTGTCGATGTTTGGTGATAGGGCACCAGAGGAAATAAGTTATTCTAAATTTTGATAAGAGTTCCTTTAATTCGCCCATAGAAATTGGCCATATATTTTCATTATTAAAAAGTATATCAAATATAAAATATCCTCTAATCCCAATTAAATGATATAATATTTAATTCTAATTTCTCTTATTTAAATATCAACCACAATTCTTTGTTTTATCATTTAAATATAAATAATATTCGATGTTTCGTCTATGCGAGGGAAGTAAACGTCGACCTCGATACATTTTGAAAATGAAAAGTGACAAAAATACAATTTTTCCAGTCTTTTCGATTATTTTAAATTCTAACCCACGTGAAGGTAGGTACTTGACTTTCGCAGGCTATAAACAATGGTTCTGACGTTTAAACAAGGAAAGTATACACTTGTGGGATAAAATAATTATATACCTGCCAACCAACAATCGTATTGTCTCTAAACAAAGCAAAACGTCTACTAGAAAGATCGTTCGAAATTCTTATCCGCGTTTAATATGTATTTTCACAACAAACAAAAAAATTAACGAGCTCCGCGGTGGAGTGGTTAAGACGCTCGACCACGAATCCAGAGGTCGCGGGTTCAAATCCCGGCATGCGCAAATAAATTTTATTCAATTAATATATGTTATTTCACATTTAATTAATAATAATAACAGTGAACTTATACAGCGCAGTTTTGTCAAATTTCACCTCAAGTGCGCTTCATACTAAATGAATTAAACTAATGAGATTTACTAAAAATGGAGAAAATAATATATAATATGTATAGACATTAAAACTATCTAAAATCATGATCGTAATCATAAATGATGAGTGAAAAGGTTCAGATATGGGTATAACAATGCATGTGTACATTAATATAAAATAATACATAGCACATTTGCGACACGTTCCAGAGTGGTAGATACTCCAGTATGGCCATGGTGAAAGACCACCATTTAGAATAGAAGCGTTGATTGAAATTACTTTAGCCGTGTTTGGTGACGAGATCTGAATAATAGCCAGCTACTTCCCAACCATCCTCTTTCCTCTAAAACAAACCTCAATAGGGATGCCATAGTCCCACTGACTCCAGACGGTTGGGAGCACTTGGGACGAAAGTGCGGTATTTACTTTAAAAAAATGTATATATCTGGGTTGGCTGAAAGAAATTATCACTAGGCAATAAGCCCATCTTTTGAATATGCATGTAAATAAAAACTATTATCGATGCAGTGTTTGTAAACAGAGCCATTAAATAATATGCGCACTATTGCCATAACGGGCATGATTTGCAACTGAAAGTGATAATTTCGACATTAACACACATCGCAATGCACGCGCTAATCGACTGCACAAAAGGCATCAGCCGAGTGCACCGTAATTAGAAATTAGATACGCATTTGCACAGGTAAACTGCCTTTGCTTGGCTATGGTTAGAGAAATGCAAGTTTCACGGTAATCACAATAAAAGTAAAAGCGAATTAACTAGTTACGCTGAATCTGTTTACCCTTTGCATCACGAGCAATCAATTGAAGATGCACCGCTCCTTGGAATCTGTGATACAGAGCTGGACAACCATGACCAATTTATTAAAAACGAAAATAAATATATTTGCATTTAGCTGTGACAATATAAGACTCACATTTTACTATAATTATTAATTTATACGAAGAAAAGACCAGCTGTTCTTCGATATAAACAAGATATGTTATTTAAATTTAATCTAATTCCGAATTAATCACTATTTTAAAGTGAAGTTTATTTTTAAATATTAATTAGAATGTAACCTTTCGATTCTGAAAATATGCACCACTCATCGACGAATCTATGGCACCAATTCCTTGCCGTACACTCAGAAACAATGAATTACTGTTCCTCAATCATCACTTTACTAGTTATGGGTATCATTCTCCACTGTCCAGAATGTCGAGACTTGTTAACTCAAGCCTTGAAATTTTTGGTACCAATCTAAATGAGTTTTGTCATTCTTTACGACTCTACAAAAACCTTGACTTGACCTTGGCATGTAATTTTTGTCATTGCTTCATTAAAATATTATGTATGTGCTGTTCTTTCTCTGTTGCTCTTTTTTCCAATTTTATGTTATGTATTTTTTTTGTAATTGGACAATAATCCGTTAGAATTTTAATTAATAAATTGTCTTTCACATAATTTGCTTCATGTATTTGTAATAATATCATCATTTCAATACGTAGTAAATAATTCAATACATTCTATAACATCATACATCTTTAATCAATCATATTTTTATGTATTTAAACACTATTTTTTACTACTCTACAACTATTCCTTATTTTGTTGTGTATATAATTCTCATTTTTCACTGTCAATTGTAAACCTTTAATGTAAAAGCCCTCACGGGCGTATACAATAAAAATAAATAAATAACTTTTGTTAGTATCACAATGTTTGCTAACTCTGTTAAAATGGTTTACAATATCTGCTTACGCAAAGGTCAGTGTCGGTAAAAGTTGATCAATAAACACGATGATTATTTAGCTATATTACCAATGACTAGATATCATTATAAAACATTATTCTAAATGGAAAGCTACCATTTTCCGTATGAAGCCGTTCGATTTGTACATATCGTAGAAAGCCAAATGACGGTTCGGTTGCAAATAATGCAATGGAAAGGAAGTAAATAATCATGAATGCACAGTGAAATGTATCAGGAAACTGTCAGACGGATCAATATTATATTCCATTCCATTTTATACGATAGTACAGCGTTCAATCTGTATTGCTTTGGAGTTGATTTTGTAATTAAGTACCTATCTACAGAAAATTGAACATTGTGAATAATTAGTTGATGGTTATCGGTGCAATTAATGAAAGATGCTAAATACTGAATTCGCTTGTCAGATGTGTGATTTTTACGCGACCTCAGAATGCCAGTAGAATGTAAATTAAGAGGGAAGAGGTCCAATTAGTCGTCATAGACAAAGCTGTGGAAAAATCTGCCCAAAATCTATATGAGGAAAGATTGACAAGATTCGAAACCACGTCTTTTTATGAGTCCAACTGCTCCCAACCGTCTAGACTCGGCGAGACCATGGCATCCTCAAATTAGGGGTATGTTGTGAGGCTGAAGGTAGTGGGGAGGGGAAGGAGATGGAAAAGAGGAAGGTTGGGAAGTACCTGGCTATTCAGATCTGGTCACCAAACACGGCTGAAACCGCTTCAAGGAACGTTTCGATTCTGAATGGTGGTCTTTCATCAGGGCCATACTTGTATCTACCACTCTGGAACGTGCCGCAAATATATTTTATACTAATTGAATGCTTATTTTCAAATTATATATTTAAATCGTGTTTAGGTCTCAAGAGTCAATGATATCAGAAAGATGCAGATATTTCTGTGAAATTTACTGCAACAGCAAGAAGATAGTTAAGCTTATAATGTTGATTTTCTTAGAAATATTCATTGTTCTCTTCCGAGAATCTCCGGAGAATAAAGTTGGACAGCCAATCATATGTTACCGTCTCTCTAGACGAGCATGTTTCTCATCGTGTCAGACGCGAGGTAACTCCTGAACTGAGGCTGTGACTCGTCTGACTTTAATTGAATTGCGACTGTAATGGGTGAACCTCGACCTTGGCTCTCCTCTGTAACAATGGAGGTGCATTATGGGGTAAGCAGATCCGACTGTCTGTCTCCCCTTCTTGATAATAATAATAATACTTAAATGAACGTCGTATAGGTAACTCAACTAAAATTGAGGTGAACAATACATGCTTAGCGTTGAGTGTATTGTGTATCGGTATACGACCCACTGGTGATGTACTTACGATGCGTCATAAAGAAAGAGCCCCCTCTCCTCTTGTTTACGTCTACTTATTGTCACTAGTGGAAAAGGGACAGCAAGTGTTTACGATGATTCTTCTAGTATATCGAAAGCGCACATACAGCGTGTCCTATTAATTTGGTTCGACCGGGTGCTGTTGAAAACAATATGATAATCTGTATTGTGGCGACAGTAATTAGCATCCATCATATTATATGACGTGCTCGTATACCTTTTAATTGTTTTTAATACCCCTTTTAATTCGATTTTTTATTCTGAACTGTATTTAAATAACTTTCAGTATTTTAATAAAAATTAAATAAAACAACATGCTTGTTAAAATAGTTTTATATAACTGGCTTCAACACGCTTCGGCTTCGATCTCCTGAAGGGTGAAATTATTAACTGTTTTATTTTTATTAATGTTTAAAACGAAAAACGCTGTATATAAGTTATATTTATGTGTGAGTACTGTGCAATTAAATAATATAAATACCTCAACTCTAGTTGAGAGACCTATACCTGAAGCATGCATTTGACGAGAGAAAGAACGAAACAATAGAAACATTCTATTATTAATGCAGCTTACAGAATATCATAAACAACTAGCGTACTACTACTGGTCGGGTTTAAATTTCTGATGAACTTTCCTTCGTGTTGTGTGACCTAGATGGCGTCTCTTTGGTAGTTCTACTTAGTCAGAGTTTTAAATAATCTAGCGCTTGCCAGCCGCCGTGTGTTTAAAAATACATACTTATATTCAAATTGAATACAATCGTGTAATTGTGTTTAAATTTACCTTCTCGCAGAATAGCCGGGTGCCGCCCCGCCTACGCGAATCTGTCTTTTCTACGAATTGATGATAGCTTTAATACGATATTATGTAACTAGGAAAACATCGATGCTTCCCTCCTTCTTAACGTTCGCTGAAAGTTGCCTGCATAGCGCAAACATTTTCAGGTCATAGAAAAGAGTAAATAATACTTAACCCAATAATAGAGTAACCCAATAAACTTTATCAATATTGGTTGAATAAAGACGGTACCTAGTTAGCGAAATATCTCCTTAAAATAGCAGTTCAAGATCTAGATAAAACTAAGCAATTAGTATTAATGTGCTGCTGAAAACAACTGTTTTTAAATTACGAGAAATGCATATTTTTTATAGTGAATACCGTGCAAGATTCGCAACTGCTCCCAACCGTCTAGAGCCAGTGAGACTATGGCATCCCCAATTGGGGTATGTTGTGAGGCTGAAGGTAGTGAGGAGGGGTAGGAGACGGGGAGGAAGGTTGGGAAGTACCTGGCTATTCAGATCTGGTCACCAAACACGGTTGAAGCCATTTCAAGCAACGTTTCGATTCTGAATGGTGGTCTTTCACCAGGACGACGCTTAAAGTATCTACCACTCTGGAACGTGCCGCAAATAAACTTTATATATTTGAATAAATTATGACACATAATAATTAAATAAAGGCTATTGGCGCTCGCCGGGCTTGAACCCGCGAACTTTCGATTCGTAGTCGAGCGTCTTACCACTCGACCATGGAGGCCGTCGAATTCATGTCTGAAACAATCTCAACTGAAAATCAGAAAGTCTGTGTCCGCTGTAGCAGCAAAATCTATCGAAATGTGAGCTCTGGCGTCATGAAATTTAGTAAATAATTATTTTCAGTTTGCAACGCGTTTTCCATCGTAAGCTAAGAAACATTTGCGATTCGCAATGCGAGAAAATTGTGTTGAATTTTGTTTTAGAAATCAGTTCTAATCAGCCGAATTCAGGGCAGGGCTGCCGGGAGTTGGCTTGATAAGAATATTCGGATGATTTGTAAAGCGCCGTTTCTGTGAAAAATCACCTCAAGGGCGCCGTAGAAAGGCGCGTGTCTGAAACTAGAGCCGGAGAGATATTGAGCGGTTGTTAATCACAAGAGCGAGCAGGTGAGCGTGGAAGCGGAGAACGAGCGGAGACATTCGCGTGATCGGGGCGAAACACCGTGCCGATATTTCGAAAGCAGCGTCCGTTCTGTAACTCTACACGGGCGGGCGTGGGCGGCGGTCTAAATGCATCGGCCCGTGGTCCGCGATCCGGCGAGCTCACGGGCGACTATGATCAAACTTTCACCGAGCGACAAGATACCGCAGGCTGCAAGCGACAAGATGCCGCAGGCTGCAGGCAGCAATATGCCGCAGGTTGCAAGCAATAAGATGCCGCAAGCTACTGCGACAGAATGCTAAAGGCTGTGACAAGCTACTGTAAGCTGCCACGAGCGGCTGAAAGCTGCTCACAAGCTGTCACAAGCTGCTATAAGCTGCTTACAAGCTACCACAAGCTTTTGTAAGCTGCTTACAAGCTGCCACAAGCTGCGAAAGGGTGTGACAAGCTGATATGAGCTGCTGTAAGCTGCTTACAAGCTGCTGTAAGCCGATTAAAAGCTGCCACAAGCTGCACGAAACGAGAGACAACCTACTAAAGGCTGTGACAAGCTGATATAAGCTGCTGTAAGCTGCTTACAAGCTGCCACAAGCTGCAAGCAACAAGCTGCTGAAGGATGTGGCAAGCTGCTATAAGCTGCTTACAAGCTGCCACAAGCTGCGAAACGGTGTGACAAGCTGCTATGAGCTGCTGATAAGCTGCCACAATCTACACGCAACGAGCAACAAGCTACTAAAGGCTGTGACAAGGTGCTATAAACTGCGGAAAGCTGCTTACAAGCCACCACAAGCTGCTATACGCTGCTTGCAATCTGCAAGCAACGTGCTGCTATGAGGGAGTGCGGACTCTGTCAGTGGCTATCCAACGAACTACTTGCTCAGATTTCACTGCTTGGAGCTCAGAAGGAAGGGTAGTATGCCGCTACCCACTTCTTCAAACTGCTGAGGGGTTGATTAGAGAACTCTGCTACGAGTATTTTGGAGAGCATAAGTATTTATGTTCCCGATAGACTATCGAAGACGGTGTCAGCGTAGATTGTTCTATCTTCCTGCCTGTCCTACATATAATATTGTTGCTGAATAAAATCGCTTCTGAAATCGGCATGTTTTGCATCAATGAGAAGAGATTCAAAAGCCAAATCAAATTGTTCCATGAAACAAACTGTCTTCATTGACGCAATCTTCACCGCTAGCTGCAAATGTTATAACTAATTTGACAAAAAAATATTATTATAAGCTGCTTCAAGCACACCCCAGGTCGCAACCTCAAGCGTGAGACATTGGTCGCTATGTGTGTCGCAAGGGGGCCGGGGGGTGGCCCCAAGCCAAGCTCCGATTGCGCTAATCCCAAGTCCAACTGCACCACCAAGCCGCAGTGATCTGGTAGAGCGGTGTGGGAGATGCAGAAACTTGGCCGTGATGGACCGGATTTCTGGCATGGCTGGCAAGAGCCAACACGGAGGGAATGGGAATGAGAGCGAGTAACTGGGTCCTGCTCAGAGGCTGGGGAAATATAGATCTCATTGACGCTGAAGGACAAATAGAACTAAACAAACACGATCAATCAATGACCAAACAAAAAACAATTGTTAAGGAAGAGAACAAAAAAAAAACTGATCAACATGAATACTTGCTGTAACAAGTGGGTAGTATATTGGAGATTACAAGAATTTTTATTTTGCAATAAACAAATATAGCGTTCAGACACACAGTTGCATTAATATTTAAAAACACCACGATTACTGAAATGACGAACTGATAACAGTTGCTCTGACCTAGAAATTCATTACAGAAAAAGTCGTGCAAACTTTATGACTACAGAGAGAGAGATCCACCGTTCGAGAGATTTTTCTATTTTATACGAACAGATTTTCTGCATTATAGTTATGATAAGAGCGTAAGAGACCTTGAGAAGGATGATATATATTGCGGCTATCCAATAAATGCAGGATTTTATGGACTTGTCATTCTTGAACGGTTGAATAATGCAAGGGCCACGGTGTGGGAACTTTACAAATACCAAACATTGAACTCATCTAAATGAGGATATAACAAGACCTACTGTGAATGGACGTATCTATGAGAAGAGTCATCAAATAATGAATGTCCATAAAAATGCCGGGTGTGCAGCTGTACAGAATAAGGTAGTTAGTTTGACAACAGAAAATACTTGACTGATGCTAAGTGCTTGGCTAATGCTTGGTGTTCGACTGAATATAAGACAATGATGGATCTAAGAACGGATAGGTTAGAATATTACAAAGAATTATAGTATATTATTTCCGTCCATTTTATTATTGCCGTATTTACAGTACGTAAGGCATAGGCAATATGTCCACCAAAGTTTCATTTAGATTTCAGCTAGTAACTTTCGTGATAAGAGAGCATAATGAATTGACGCCAGTACGAAAAGCTACGAACATTCCGACGCAATATCTCACGCGGTACAGAAATATATTAATGATCCACCTGCTGTAGAATGCACCTGTTAGCGGAACCAGCTTCGCAAACAAACTACGCCCCGTAACATCATCGGGCGGCTTTTTCGTCTCTTACGACATCAAAAATACGATTCAAAAATAATAATAATAATAATAAAATAATGCGGCGATTTAGCCGAAATGCCGGGAAAATGTGTTCTGCATTCGAATTGACTGTGGGAAGCGTCGGGGCGCAGACGCCGGCTCCATTTTAGGGCATAGCCTGCGGAAACCTGACGCCTGCCGCGCCGTCTCCCTCACTCTCGTCCATTTAACATCCGCCTGTCCTCGTCTACAGCGTTTTTCAGCCGTGCAGAATCGGTAGGCTGGGAAATCTTTTAATAGTATCTCGACGGCGGACGACGGTTCCGCGAGCGGCCGCCGACCACCGCCGCGGCGCTCCCGGCGCTGGGCGGGAAATTTTTTCACAATGTGAATATTCTCCGGCTTTTCAAATTTAGAACATAATCGCGCGCGTGGGCGGGAATGCCCCGATTTCAAAAATAGAAACCGGCGCTGCAGAAAGTGTCGGCGGCTGATCAAAACTCGACTCATCGATCAACTTAATAATAATAACTTTCGATTGAAACCATGATTGATGATGTATTGTGCTCGTTGGTAAAAGCAACACCGTTAGTAGATACGGCCTAGACCCATATGTAAATTAAAACAAGGTCGTTTTTACCGCTTTAAATGTGGGCTCTTCTCCACAACTGGTTTCTTTTTCAGACGTTGTTGCAAAAAACAAATGAAGAAATAAGTCGACTCCTGCCAAAACAAACAATATTTGCTGCAAGCACTATTTTACGAAAGATAACAATTCAAGGGTGAATTTAGAACGCCCGATAAAAATAAAACATTCTTCTGCACAGACAGAAACAAACAAAAAATGATAAATTCTTTAAAAGAATTTGTTGTAATTTTTCCCTAAATATTGAAAACGATCAGAAACAATTTATTGCAATTATTAATTTGTACAAATGGCTGTTTCCACGAAAAGTAAAATGTGAACTTGTTATATTCAAGCTTGTTTTCTAGTTATTGAATTGCATAATTTATTTACAAAATTATACATTTACCGAGAACCGTGAAAGCGTTGGAGTTTTTGAAAACATTAACCTTTGGAATGCAGCCAACACCAGGTAAATACTGATGGTGATCACTAGAATAGCCATTGAGACAGGTAGACAGTAGACACATATGTACTACAAACTACAATGACAGCTTTTACTACGACAAACAACACGTCATGTTATGTAAAACTGCACACGTTGTAGTTATAACAACACTATTGTTGCAATTATTTTACATAACCAAAATCGGGATCTCAAAAAAGGTATAAAGGTATCTAAAGTATTAGGTATTTTTATGAAAATGTACAGATTTTTTTTGTTCATCACCTAAACTTACTGTTTTAAAATAAAACAAAATGTTTTTTTAATATTTAAACTACAATGTCAGACCGCAAAGTATTTGCTTTCTGCGAACATTCTAAGTTTCTCTACTAACGTACATATTTCTTGTTGAATACATGAAATTGTAACGTCTTGTAGCATAATTGAATTCGGGGCTTACAAAGTATTTCGACACCTCTGACATTAATCGTCGTGTATAACATCAAATTAATTTATGGATCTCATAAACCGAATAGCAGGTAATCTAGTTCCTATGGGAACAAACGTGTGTTGGGAGATTTACAACGTGATACACACCGTATTCCAGTATCTCAGTATTTATATTACATAGTATGTTATGATGTGTCATAATGGCTGCGGTTCCAGTGACCACAAGCAATTATTTCCTCATTCAATGAACGTAATGCGATATAGGGACGGTCGGAAACGCGATTTTCTTTGAGAAAAAGCGATCGCTAAGATATACTGACTTACATCACAGCGCCTAGCCGAAACCGGGGACGGAAATAGTTCATAACTTTTTTTAACATCGCATTATATCCAACGGCAGGTTATATTACAGCAGAGGAGCATTACACACATGACGACATGACCCAAAAAAGTTCCAAATAAATCGTCCTCAAAATTGTCAAACGTCATGAGATTTAAAAAATTGTTCTATTTTTACTGAGTAGGTACCTACCGAATTAATAATAATTTGAAGGGAAAGCGGGGTAGATTGTTCAATTATTTATATTTTCGGTGTAAGATGTTCGTTTAGTATATTGTATCAAGTTTTCGAGAATTTAAAGGGTAAATTGCATAGGACGTGTATTATATTACATATTTTTTACTAGATACTGAAATAATTCTACAAGGCCAAAAATTATTTCCGATCTACGCGAGAGAATATTATCACATAATCTTTAATGGGTTCATGGAAAATGAAAATAACAGGATATTTGGATCACTTCCAAGAGTGTCAAGAGACGAACTTAAATTACATACTCAATTTCAAATTTAAATGAAAGTATCATATTTTTAATATCTTAAAAATACTTCTGATCGTAAAAAAATATTCCTGGGCTGACGGAGCAAACTATTCACCTATTTTACGTGCACAAAAATCGGAACGAATGCTCCTTCTCCATTTCGTACCGGAGTTCCTGAAGAATGCAACCGAATGCACAATAATCGCAGATGGAATGCATCTCTCGTCAATTAGTCACCGAGTCACCCATCCGCACCTTCGCAAGTATGAAGCACTGTACTTTTCGACGATTTTGAACAAATCGTAAATTTTATCACGGAGCCCTCAATAGATAACGTTCCTGGATTTTTGCGAATACACGTATCGAGTTTTCACAATTTGCACAACGCGCCATAAACACCGGTAAACATTTCGCATTTTGCCACTAATAATACATTTTAGCGGGCCATCTGTCAATCGCCGCTTCAAAACAAGGATGCATTTCTGGTGCATCTGTCAGATGCTGGAACCGCGGCAGGTATGCGTCAGGATGCGTTGCACCCGAAGTCCGTGTAACTGACCTTTTTTTGTTGTTTTTCCCACGCCGGGTCGAGCAGTCCTTCGCGTTCCCATTCCTCCTCGGGTTCCATGTACCCGTCCCCGTAGGACCCCTGCTCCATCCCCATCATTCCGTTATCCATCATCATCACAAACTGGCACTGACCGTCGGCAAGTCGCGTTTCGTTATAGGTTATGAAATCGAAAATAAACGGAAAATGTTTAAACAACCATGCTACGCGCGGAGCGACACGGCACACGGCGGCAAGCGCGCGCAAGCTGTTCGGCGCTGGGAGATTGACGGTGCGCCCCCCTCTCGCCCCACAACAGCCAATGCTGCCAACCACAGCCGCTCGCTTTAGCACACCGCTCAAAATCAATATGGCCGCATAATATGATATGTTTACGTATGTGTTCAGATTATATATTATATAAAAACGTTTCAGATATTATTTTTATGATTCGTACTAGAAAACATTTTAGCCACATTTTGCTTTTGTTACAATATTACACAGTTAATATCTTATTTGATCTTGGAATAATGAAAGACATTTGTTGGTATTTCAGAATGGCGCAAATTTCATAATAATGCTTTTCTCTAAAAGGTTCAGGTTAAAAATTCGATGATTTAAATAAAACTAGTAAAGATGAATGAATGAAAACTACTGGACAGATAATGTTTTGGAGGAAACGTTTTAATCTTAGAGTATTTGTGATATAATAGATTTTTTTTAAACAATAAAATTAATAAGCAAATGTAAGTAAAGGTGAGTGAAAAGGTTTTTATATTTTATTTGTAACCTCAAACTGACTCGATATATTAAAAAATATCCCGTTCGTACATGTACATTTGACTTAAGACCATTTATAAAACACTATATTTTCTCTGTGGTAGTTTCTTATACATAAATTATTTTTATTATATTTAATAAATTATATTTAACTGTACTATATAAATGTAGTACAAAGCACGAAAGGTTTAATTTACAGGTGTTTCCTATTTCCTTTTTTACAGATAACCAAAGAAAAAAACTCACATCTTTATACTAAAATGAGAACATTATGAAGTTGTAAACATCGATACAAAATACTCGTACGTACACATTATGGTAAAACGTGGACATTATAAAGTGTGAACACAGTAGAGAAAAAGACAAGAAAAAAAAATATATAAATTCATAAAATTGAATAATGTGTGTACTCGTATGTAGAATCGTACAGTCGGGCGTGTATCATCACGCTCTTACTCAATATGGGCACGGAGAGAGGATAGAGAGTCATATAACATAGCAGACATCCACACACAAACTTTATCTACCCGCACTCACCGACTGTAAAATTGACTGAGTGAAGTAATAAACATATTTTCCTACATTTAAAGGTGGTCCATTGACCAAGGGGAACCGAATGGAAACATATCGTCGCCGGAAAGGCAAAAGGAACTTGAAAAAAAATAACTAAGGTAGCTCAATGCTCTCACTGAGTTACCTGAAGCGATAAAATGCTAAAAAATCCCAAACTTGTGTCGCTGAATGGCCACAAAAGTCTTCAGAATCAAACGAAAGTCAGAGATTTAAGATGCAGAAAAAAAACTACTGCATATATATTCAACTCATTTTTGATCAAAGTGTCGCTTAAGCCCTTTTGCCTTTCCAGCGACGATAAATTAACTTCTTTTTAAATTACCAATGTACCCTTGGAGAAACAATGTATGGAGAGAGAGCTAATCATTTTTACCCAACGGATACAAACTTGCGATATATCACTTTCTCCGGGTTTTCACGTCGTACACCATGAGAGAAAAAGAGACCACAAATATAATACTCCGCTTCTATGTACTGTCACAATTATCTTGGGCTCCTGGGTCACCGCGGGACTCCGCCCACATTTTTAATTATGCCACTAAACTTGACACAACTAAACGGTTTTTTAGGTTAGATGCTATATTTTTGTTGACATCAATACTGTGAAAAGGTGGTCATACGAATAAACAAAAACATTATGTCGATATGTGATATGAATGGATGTATAAATACCCCAGCCTTAGTCTTAGGTCCGCCGAGTCAGGTAAAAATCATCAAAAACTGACTACACTGCCTTGGGTAGATACCACTCTATATACTCTAAGAATGTACCTGTGTCGTGATTCAATTATCCATTTGTGTTATTTTAATATGACCGCGTTCTTCCATGTCGGCTATTTTGCCGAAATTCATTTTGTGAAACGAATTCTGAATATTTTGTCAAGGTAAATCAACTACGCCCACGTATCTCATTCCGGTCCAAGCTTTTTCCAAACTTTCGGACGTCCGATGCGCGACAAGTGAGTACATACGCGTGTGACGGCAACAGAAATAAGTTACAAGTTGGCACACGAAAATGTCTCAAATTCTTACGATCATACTAATAGAATACCTTATGAAATCGCCCTTGACTGCTCGCATTTTTAATTTAAACATACTTTATACCTCGGAGAAACAATGTGTGCAGAGAGAGCTAATTATTTTTACCCAACCGATTCAAACTTGCGATAAATCACTTTCTCCGGGTTTTTACATCGTACACCATGAGAGAGAAAGAGACAACAAATATAATACTCCGCTTCTATGTACTGTCACAATGATCTTGGGCTCCTGGGTCACCGCGGGACTCGCCCAAATTTTTTATTATGCTACTAAACTTGACACAACTAAACGGTTTTTTAGGTTAGATGCTATATTTTTGTCGATATCAATACTGTGAAAAGTGGTTATACGAATAATCAAAAACATTATGTCGATAATATATGTGGTATGAATGGATGTATAAATACCCTAGCCTTGGTCTTAGCCACGCCCAGGTCTGCCGAGTCAGGCAAAAATTATCAAAAACTAACTACACTGCCTTGGATTTATACCACTCTATATACTCTAAGCTTTATACAATACATAGAAAATAATTTTAATAAAAGTCGTTCTGTTTGCGTTTTGCGTCAACATTCTGCAATATTTTAAAATATGCACATTAATATTGAAATTGACTTTAAATACATTCGAGTATTTGAACAAAGATACGGAGTTCAAAATGTTAAGATTATTTTTGTGGATAGATAAAAAGACTGTCGCTGAATCAAAACTTTAGTTTTTTTCTTAGAGCAATAATATACCAGGAGGGAGCGCTAGTGTAGTCAGTATTGATTTTTTTCCTGACTGGGGCTTGGCTAGGGCTAGAACTTGGGTATTTATACATCCATTATAGCACATGTCGACATAATGCTTTTGTTTATTTGTATGACCACTTTTCACAGTATGGTTATAAACAAAAATGTAAGATATAACCTAAAAGCCGTTGAGTTGTTATGTCGCATAACAAAACGTAGTAGACGGAGTAGCCTCGAGATGCGGGAGACGGAGAACATGCTTACATACCGAATGGTGGTGCTATGTTATGTGAGAACTTGTCTTGTCTCTTTCTCTTTCACGGTTTAGATCGTAAAAACCCGAAGAAAGTAATTTATCGCAAATTTGTATCGGTTGGGTAAAAATGTTTAGCTCTCTCTTTATATATGCTCTTGCTCTGAGCTTTATACAATACAAAAAAAATAATATAATGAAAGTCGTTATGTTTGCGTTTTACGCCAAAATTCTGTTTGATTTTAAAATGTGCCCATTAATATTGAAATTTACTGTAAATACATATTTAAACATAAATACGGAGTTTAAAATTTTAGGATTATTTTTGAGAATAAAAAACTGTCGCTGAATCATAGCTTTTTAAAAATACGTTTTTTTATAGTAAATACCGCACAAGAGACCTAACTGCTTCCAACCGTCTGGGGCCAGTGGGACTATGGCATTGCCAATTGGCGTACTTTGTAAGGCTTAAGGCAGTGGGGAGTGGAAGGAAATAGAGAAGAAGAAGATTGAAAAGTACCTGGCTATTCAGAGCTGGTCATCAAACACGGCTAAAGCCATTTCAAGTAACGTTCCGATTCTGAATGGTGGTCTTTTACCAGAGCAATAACTGTATCTAGGTATCTATCACTTTGGAATTTGCCGCAAATATTATGTAAATTATTTGATGTAAATCAAATGTGAAATAACATTTTAATTTTTTTTTTCAGTTTATTAGGCTTTTAATTTTTTGACAGAGGTACAATTTCCGAACTAACTAAATATCTGCAACATTTTGATTAGTAGCGTTTTAAAAATAATTCGATGATTGTTGCTGCTAATTTACGCTAAGGTGAATTTAAGTCACTTAATTCCTATTTACATGTTGAATTGTATTTCACAACGTCATTTCCACCATGAGCTTTAATAATATAACAAAAACTAAAACAAGACGTGGTATTGTTCGTTTTATTGTTTTTGATGGTTCCATTACAAAAATTGGTTAAAAAAATGATAAAATCACAATTCAATAAAGCATAATAATGTAGACATATCTATTACACTCGGAAATAGAATTTCATACTACAATGTGCAGAAAAGGTCGTTGACAATTGGTACAAATGGAAACTTTGTCAATCCCTTGTACGAGTATTTTGTTTTAGCTTTGGAAATATCATTTTTTTCCCTTTACATTGAAGATATTTATTTTCTGTTATTTAATTTGAAACAATGGCCAAACCAAAAAAAACATCAAAACGATTATTTGGTAAAAATCTTTACACTTGAATAAAAAAAATATTATTATTCTTTCAGGGTAGGTAGTAATAAAAATAAATATATTCTAAAAAATATATCTTTCAAAACAATGCAGAACAGGTGGTAAGTAAGTACTTAAAGTAATATAAGTTATTCATTGTTATTTCTTATTTGTGTTATGGCAGCACTTTCAAATTATAACGTCTAGCAACACTAAGAGAATATATTCTAGGGATGGTGATATCGGAAATTGAGTGTACCTGCAGTTCCTGTTACCAGTGACTGGTGAGGAACCGATTATTTATACAGTTATTTTTGGAACCGGTTTCTGATGAAAAATAGTTTGAAAAAAACATGAGGGGGGGCGCTTGCATAGATGGTCGGGGAACGAAAAGCACTGCAACTGTGGAGCCGGTTCCTCGTGAAAAGGACCTTTCCGCTAAAAAGTATTTGATGGGTGTTCACCATTTTTTGCCAAATAAAGGAGCCGGTTCCTCGGAGAAATAATATTGACGGTTTCAGTGACATGCTTGGAACTGGTTCCTTTTAACCGGGACGTGCATATCGACCATCTCTACATCTTGTGCTAGCACTACACGATCGTCCAACTACGAACCGGGTTTGACAGTTGGATGATCCTGTAGTGCTAGCATAATGCGAGTAGGGCGAACTCGTTCAAACTCCTTTGATGTGGTGTTGTTTACCGCCACCAAAGCAATCCTGGGTCAACTACTCTGAACTCGAACCAACGCGCACAACTACCCCTCTTCACGATTGTCGAACTGTTGGGAGTTGGACAATCGTGTAGAGGGTAGTAAAATTTTGATTTTACCATCATATCTTAACATAAAAATATGGTGTCTCTAAACGTAGAAATAAAAGATTCTTAAAATTTATGTGCTCCTGATCCCTGAGATTCAAATGTGAGAAATTTATTTTATGGTCTTTATATTTACATGTAAATCTTTTGCTAAGTAGACCAAACTAATTAATTTAGCTTCTTTGATTTATGTCCTCTTGGTCCTTAAGATTCCAATGTGGGAATTTATTTAATATTAAAGACCATATAAAGATATTTACATCTAACGACATCTATTGTTGAATAGACCAAACTAATTCATTATGCTTCTTTGATTTATGTGCTCCAAATCTTCATGAGACTTTTGAGTGCTAAGAGATTGATAATATATACATGTAACGACATCTATTGTTGAGTAGACAAGACTTATTCATTTAGCTTCTTTGATTTATGTGCTCCTGGTCCCTGAGATTCAAATATAAGTTGTTTTTTTTTATATGGTCATTTACATGTAACGACATTTATTGTTGAATAGACTAAGCTAAGGATTAAGAATCCACGCCGTCGGGCCGGGAAATCGCGGTTTCAATTCATATCATGAACAGTTTTTCTTTTCAAATATTAAATATTTAAATGCGCTGGACGCGTAAAAAAGCACTGTAATTAGGTATTGACAGCGCCTTAGCAATTCTCCACCTGGAGTGGACTGCTCCAATTGCGCCTGCACAATACCGGCACTGAGGTCATAATATGTGATACGATTAAAAAAGTACTTTATTTTTAATATATCAAAGAAAATAGTTATTAATTTTTTGCTCAGTTTTTCTATAATAAATTAGAACAAGCTTATTACATGTACCCATAGACTTGACTCGCCTAGCCTCGTTTTGTCTCACCTTGGATCATTTTGCCTCGTAAAATGTGTTCTGATAATGAAGACTGTAAAATTGGTGAAACATTTTGTAATTTTATATCAAAATCATAATCACCATACTTTTCCTGCAGAGTACCTGACAGTTTCCTATGTAAAAAATAATTATAAAACAAAAATACCAATTCACTTTTCTGTGACCCTGGTATTTATTTCGTTCTTGTTGCTAAAATTATGGTTCACAAATATTATTTTAATGTGAACATTTGCTGGGAAGTTAATTCAAATTCACGCGTTATTCGCTCG